>OY759196.1:11200000-12400000 GCA_963662085.1 Eupithecia inturbata
GTTTCTTAAACCTTCTATTATGTCAATGGCTGTTCCATTTATAATGTTGAATTATTCCTTTATCACTATCTAGCCTAATTTTTGGTCTCGCTTTTTCTGTCCTTTTTTCCGTCTTTAATATCTCAGCAACTACAGGAACAAATAACTTGAAATTTCAAATAATAATACGTTTCGTGCGCCTGTAGGTACAGAAAAAAAAAAAAAAATTTCAGTACAAATTGTTATGTCGAAATTTTAAGAGACCTACAAGGTCAAGTAAGGTATCAAATGAAAGGGACCGGTTTGAACATCGCAAAAAAGTTTTTTAACTTTCTGTAAGTCTCATACTTATTGAAATATTTTGAAAAAAGTCGAAAAATTACTTATCCCCCCCCTGGCTCCGAATTTTGCAGACTGATCCATCTGAAATGTATGTAGCTATTGTAGATATGGATCTATATTTTACTGGAAAATTATAGAGAAGTCTGTAAGTAGATCACTTTTAGAAAAATGGAAAATGGTCAAAAAGTGGGGGAATAATTTTCAAAAGGCTACCACACTAAGTGGAGTATCAAATAAAAGTTATCGGTTTGTGCATCTCAAAACAGTTATTGAAATTCTTGTAGGTTACATACTATTCAAAATACACTGAAAAAAGTCGAAAATTTTTCCATTACTCTCTTTACCTACTTCGACCGAAGTTTGCAAACCGATCCATCTGAAATGGTCTGAATGGGAAGTCTCTAACAGGTACCTATGTATAAGTAGTACATATTGGTATACTTGGCAGATGTTCGAGCGAAACCCTCGCGCGATAACCACAAACCCTGCGATACTTGTTAACGGTAAAATTCCTGCAAATTACAAAATTGTTCCCTAATTAAAAGAGCATGTAGCACCTATACTTGTTAGTAAACAACAACCATAATTTTTTTGCTCGTTTCTGCTGTAGTGAAATTTTATTTACGTTTGTTTACAAATTTCTTATCAATAGCCTGCAATCTTTACTCAGAATAAAAATTAAAATGCCATAGGTAAGACGACCGATGTGGCGCGGCGGGCGAAGGTCCGCCTGCGACGCAGAAGATTGCGGGTTCGATTCCCGCCTTGGGACAAATGTTTTTACGATCTGCAAATATTTGTTCCGGGTGTTCTGGGTATTTTCTATATATAGTTATAATAAAAAAAATATCTATCTATGTTATGTATTGTATTAAGTTTATCAGTCATCCAGTACCCACAACACAAGCTTTGCTTACTTTGGGGCTAGATGATGCTGTGTGGATTGTCCAGCATTATTTATTTATTTATACGTAGGTACAATGCGTAAATTATTAAATTTGATGGAATGACAATGGGCTAGCAATCCAAAGAAATACCTATTGGTCGAAAATATTTTACGACACTGGTACCATCGGAGCATTTGCTCCGCTATTTAGCGGAAGTTCAATTCAAAGAATGGTTTTAATTTTAACAGCTTTCATACATAATTTAACCTGTCTCGTGTTAGAATTTCTAACTGTTTCGCTGTGCGTATGCAAGCGTTGTTGAAGTTTTTGTTCTTGGTTACCCTTGTCCTTGTTCTTTCTTATCAGTTTTGTTAAGTTTTCAGACATAAAAGTCTTTGTTTACAAGAAATATCTTGGATTATAGTAACGAGAGCCTGTTTTACTCAAAAAAGAAAATATTTCATTAGTATTGCGAACGTGAAGCCCCTATTAATTTGTGTCTGACATTGTTGTTTTGCAGGTGAGCTCTACAAATTAAAAATGTTGACTTTCAAAATTATTAATTATTGTATGAGGCACTTGATCGAACCATTAGAAGAAGAAAACCTTGAATGTCTGTGCAAGCTCTTGACCACTATCGGCGAGCAAGTCGAAAACGAGAGCGGAACTCAGCTGGATTCTATCTTCAATCAAATGCAAGAAATCGTCAAGCGCAAGTCTAACAAGATCAGCAGTCGTGTCAAGTTCATGATCCAGGATGTGATCGACCTGAGACGGAGAAAATGGCTTGTCAAGAGTGTTGTTGATTCTCAACCCAAGATGATGGAACAAATACAAAAAGAGGCTGAACAACAGCAACGCCATATAGAGGTACGCTTTCTTCCATTTGCTTATAACATACTAACCTGTATATTATGCTAAAAGCATTAATTTGACATTGAGTTGGTAAATTGATATAACTCTGAAACTCTGAAGGATAGCATGCGTAACGAATATATCCGACAGAGAACTACAGTTATCGACATAGCTCAAAGAATTAGCAAGCTGAAGTCGCAGTGGGCCGGCCATATGTCACGAAGAACCGAGAACCGCTGGGGTAAACGTGTTCTTAAGTGGGACGCCCTCCGGCCAGGTGGGAAGACGATCTGCGAAAGACTGCAGGCAGATGCTAGATGCCGCAAGCTCAAGACAGGGCGCTATGTATGGCGCTCATGCCTATGCCAGCAGTGGACTAATAAATAATGCTGGACAATCCACACAGCATCATCTAGCCCTAAGCAAAGCAGTGCTTGTGTACTAAATGACTGATATACATTTTGGGGGCAAAAGTGGTATTTCCCCCAAATAGAGACAGAGGGAGATCTCCTCTGTACCGGGCCGACCCAACTGGTCCACTTGCCCGGGGTCTTTCGACCAACAGTTGATGTTGGGTACTCGTATATGTTCAGTTGTAACTGAAACATGCGTTAGCGCGATCCAGGATTCATACTCTTTTTTGCACTCAAGAATTTGTCTTAACGACATCTAGCGGAGATTCATGGAAGCGCTTAGGTAGGTAGCTAGCTTCAGTTTTTCCAGTGCTATTTTTCTTGAGCGACTTTATTGACATAGCTTTGTAATTCAGCTGTTTTCTACTAGAGGTCGCTACAACATAATACAATACATTACATAGATAGATATTTTTATTAGTATTCATAGAAAATACCCAGAACCCCGTAACAAATATTTGTAGATCGTACAAACATTTGTCCTAAGGCAGGAATCGAACCCGCAACCTCCTGCGTTGCAAGCGGACCTTCGGTCGCCGCGCCACATCGGTCGTCGTCAGGCTAATGATGATGATGGTATGTTGCGGGTCTTATGCTGACGTTTTGTTTCTAGTTGATGAATGCCGGCGGCGGGGGTAGTGCCGGGTTCCGCCGCGACGACGGTGGGCGCAACAAGCGCCCCGGTGACAGTCCCCGACTCTCCTTGAAGGTTGCGACCCCGCGACCTACTAGGCCTGCATCTACCAATTACAAAGTAGATCAATTCAAACTTCAGGCTGGCTCTAGTCAACAGGTAAGACTACCACCAGGGGCCGAATTCTGCTAACCACTCGCTTTACTATGACAATCGTCGCAGAATCGTCCATTGTTGTCATCAAGCACATACCCAATAGAGAGGAAATGTAATTTATTTTGTTTAGACAACAATTCCGCCAATTACTGCAGCGACCAGATCAGCCAAGTCAGATTGGCCGACTCAAGGTGAAGCATCACACTTGAGATGGGCAAGCAAATATTTTTATTGATATCGATAGTCAATGTTTATAAACTATGACCGTCGCGAAAATTATTTACGTCAATAATAGTGATTTTATGATTTTTAAAAAGCAAACAAATCAAATACGTGTATAACTACATATGTGCCATTATTATATTAGATAGAAAAAACGATTAATAATGGATGTTACCATTAAAAAGAATCGCGGGAGTACATAGGGCATCTTTATTATCGCTATGAGCAATCTCTTTTGATAATTGAAAATGAATAAGTATTGTAAAAAAATATATTTACACTTTTTACTATATCGATGAAATAATATGCAAAATCACGGAGTTTTTAAATAAGTTACACTTAGTCATAAACAAATTGATAAATTATAATTACTTCCTGTTATATCGGGAGTATCGATACATAATTTTATTATGTCAGCGCAACACTATATAGCGAGCGAGAGTTGACATTGTGAAAAAACACTGATCAGTTTCGGAATTCGAACGACCATATTTCCTCTCTACTTGGTATGTGCTCGATGATTGTTGTAATAAACTCTAGATAGTGCGTGCGGTGGTATTAGCACGGACAGATTGAATATTTGGCAGGGAGGTAGACTGTATCCCGGGGACGGACACAGGTTAGCCAATTGATAGAATGGTTTCATACCTTGCACGCGTCCTTCCATCTGTTGTTTCTTTCATCAAACGTAAAATGCCAATCACTATCCGCTATTTTTATTTGTAATTATATTAATTACTAGCTGCTGCTCGCGGCTTCGCACGCGCATTTCCGGGATAAACAGTAACCTATGTCCGTCCCGGGGATACCGTCTACCTCCCTGCCATATTTCATTTATTTTTCTTTCCGCCTAGCCGTGACGTATATACCTTAAACACATGCGTCTCAGTGGCTGAATGAATGAATGAACACTTTATTGTACTTAAAAAAATAACATAATAAAACCTTATATCTACATTTAACAAATACTCAGTACAATAGGCGGCCTTATCGCTGAGTATGGGGCCGCTCAGCCACCGTGACTAGGAGGCTGTTGGGGCCGGCGCGCACCCGCATCAGGGATGCGACACGCTTGCGCATGATGATAATAATGCCTTATCTGACAAAACTAAGTTTAGTATTTTTTTAGAATCTGGCCACCATCAAGCTGGCTCCACACAAATGGACGTCGGCGAAGCCCCAGCAGGCTCGGGCTCCTAGCAGTATAAGTATTAGTACAAACATGTACAGCGTTCTCGAGAACTTAGAAGCGGACCCGACTTCCCTTAAAGGTAACCATAACTTACTGCCATACTCCGTCCACGCATTTATTTTCTTTGACTAAAATTACACAAATGAAACGTTAGAAGCCCTGTTCCAAGGTGGGTTGACGACATAGTACGCGCCGGGGGCGTCAATGGAGGCGTTTAGCACAGACCAGTGGTGGATGGCACAAACTTCGGGAGGCCTATTCAGATTCAGATTCTTTATTGGCAACAAAGTTAAAGGTCTAGTCATGGTACATACAGTCTTATTTAATACGTAAGTAGTAGCTACTTAACAATTAAAATAAATGTATTATAAAACAGTATAAATTCACAATTGCTTTAAAACATAGTAAAATAATAACTCTTATAATAATCATAAATATTACACAATACAAAAAATCAATTCAATTTCATCATAATTCATTCATTCACATCATAAAAACACGTGTCAATAAGCCAATTTTTAAGCTTGTGCTTAAAGGATTGCATCGAAGGTGCGCTGGTGATGTCGGGTGGCAATCGGTTGTACACACTCGGGCCGAGCATGTGCACGAGCTTTCTGGATTTCGCCAACTTATGGTCAATAGTCCTTAGCCTCTTTGCGTGCCTGAAACCGTATCTCTGTCCATCGCCGCATCTAGAGTATTCCTCTAGGTGGCTTTGGACATAGAGCGCTGCCTGATAGATAACGAGGGCAGGTACGGTCATTATACCCAGGGACTTGAAGAATGGTCTAGCTGATGTATTCTGGGAAACTTGCACAACAGCACGTACTGCCCTCTTCTACAGTCTGAAGGCGCGCTCCCAGTCCGCAGCGCAGCCCCAAAGGTCGGTCCCGTACTGCAAGTGACTATACACCCAGCAGTGGGTTAAATCCGACTGCAGATGATGATGATGTCGATGATGACATGAAAGAATGTAATATTTCATGGACCCGTAAACTGTCAGCTCGATGAATATCGAAGCTCAAAAAAAAAGCTCTCGTTAGTCCTGATATTCTTCGAGTCGACAGATTCGCATCACTATTTTTAAAGAATCCCTGAAATATTCATTCCTTCATGGGATTTTGATTACTTTGTAGTCTCCTCTTCACATTGTACTAAGCATCACATAATTTTAAGAGCTGTTGAAATTAAAAACTAAAATAAATGATTAGAAGCATATTGTCACGGAAACATTAGTTGTCTCTCGCTCACACGGCCCACCATTCTCATTCCTTTTCTATGTGCAGGCATCGCAACATCGAAATATTTTTAAATTCGTGTATTTAGTAGAAAGTCTTTATAAATTTGTGTTAAATATCAGTGGAAATGTGAAAAAGAAAACGCAGTGATAAAGATACATTGAGAAACAGGATCAGACGGCTGCAAAGCCGTCTGCGAGACTCGCCATCATCAACCACGGACGATGAAGATTAATCCCTAGGTTTTCTCGGTTTCTTTGTTCAACCTACATATTTGTAGCTGCAATAGCTTGCTTCAAGCAAATAGGTACCTAAAGGTCCCTACGAATTCATATCTCTACAGATACTTACCAAAACTTGTGTGGATAAAGAAATACCTACCCTCATTTTTACCACTATTTTTACTACCGAGATTTTGATTACTTTGCAGTCAGTCTCCTGCAAAGTAATCAAAATCTCGAGGATGTAAACGTCGTAATACAATTTTGTAATTCTATGTTATGTGCTGACAGATTTCTATAAAAAGAAAATCTGACATGTTTACAGATGACCGAGAGGCAACACCGCCGCCGCCGGCTCGCTCGAAAGAAGCTTCTATCGAAACGTCTACCTTCAATTCAAGACGTGACTTTGGTGAGTAAAATAACGAGTAATTTTATTTACAAATAAAACTATAAATCGACTTCGAATTCTTACAGATTTAGTTAAACTGTTTCTTCAGTTTTACGGGACAAATTGTAATCCCTAGGTAATAAAATGTATATGGGACCCAAGAATGTTCTTTGGTTTTCTCTATACAAAACCAAAGGAATCATCAAAAAGAGTCCATAATTAACAAAGAAATCGGCGAAAATACATAAAAAATGTACACGCAACCGAAAATAGAGCCTTATCCTTTTTTGAAGTCGGTTTAAAACAACCCACAGCCTTTAAAATAATGTGAGGTTAGAGACAATGTTAGAGAGATAAATGTTGTTTATTCTAAACCTTATAAGTTAGGAGAGATAAGGTTCAAAAAGTTGGCTTTTGTATTATTTTAAGTTGCCCAGACTCAGATGGGCCTGCAACCTTAATTAAGTTATAATTAATAAGTAATAAGTTCCTTTCTATTTTTATGTTACTAATATCTATGTTTTTTGTTAATTTTGTGGTGTACAATAATTATTTATTTATTTTAAGTTAAGTAATCTGGGCTTGGATAAAAGTTAATTATTTTAGTTATTATTTAGAAATTAGGAGTAGATGTTTTTTATTGTCTTCTCGGGCTGTGGTCTACATAGTGCTTTTTAGGGTTCCGTACCGGAAGGGTGAAAACGGAACTCTATTACTAAGCCTCCGCTGTCCGTCCGTCCGTCCGTCTGTCACACACAGGGCTCTATCTCATGAACCGTAAGAGATGGACAGTTGAAATTTTTAGAGGTGTATTTCTCTTGCCGCTATAACAGCAAAAAATAAGAATAACATAAACATCCAAATTAAAGGGAACTTCCATTCAAAAACGTGTTTTTTTTTTTGACTATTTTTGCTCTTCATTTGTCAAGGCTGTATCTCTTGAACCACAATAGAACACACACATGAAATATTGATATGAATTATAAATAAGTAACACTTTAACTGTAATTACAACAAATACTAAAAATATAATAAAGTTGAAAGTTTAATGTTTTTACGAATCCATTATTATACGAATCCTATCGATACGGAATCCTTCGAGTCGAAGGTGCGAGTCGACTCGCACTTGGCGGTTTTTTGGTTTACTATTTATATATTTTTAGCCATTGCAGTCCCACTGCTGGGCAAAGGCCACGTTAAAATAAAAAGTTAGACAAAAACAGTCTGTTCATAACTAAATTTAAGTTTAACTAAGTGTGTTTGTGCGTTATTTCAGCTGGCGAGCGTGCGGGCAGTGTGTGCGTGCCAAGCTCGCCTTGCGCCGATGCCAGTACGCCACAGGAGCCGCTTCCTTACGACGTCTCCATGAAAGTAAAACCCATCATGGATCTTTCAGTCATTAACCCTGATGACGAACAATTCAGACAAGAAATATCACAATTTGAAACGAAGTACCATGCTGCTGTAGTAGCACTTATTTTAAATATATTGGTCGAAAAGTAAGTTCATTATTATGTATTATTTGAGTTTAGCTATATCTATCTATATATATAAAAGAAAGTCGTGTTAGTTACACTATTTATAACACAAGAACGGCTGAACGGATCTCGGTGAAATTTGGCAGCGAGGTAGATGGTATCCCGGCTACCTTTTATTCCGGAAAAAAGCGTGCGAAGCCGCGGGCTGCAGCTAGTAAATAGATAAATAATGCTGGACAATCCACACTGCATTAACTAGCCCCAAGCTAAGTAGAGCTTGTGTTATGGGTACTAGATAACGGATGTACTATAGGTACTTAATATATAGGTATTGTTATTATACAAAAAAACCTGGGTGTTTTGTTTTGAGGCGGGAATCGAACCCGCAACCTCCTGGGACACAGGCCCGCATGAAGTATGTGTGCAACTCGCATCAATTACTTCAGCGCAATTCTTTTTAGTTTAGGTACTGAGCTCTATTAGACAAGTACACTGGAGGTCATATTAAATATGAATAAACCGCAAAGTGCGAGTTGACTCACACACGAAGGGTTCCATACTGTAAAAATCAGGCAACTTTTTTAAAGAACATCAGATTTTCACTTGCTCGGAATTTTCAACATAGGGTTCCGTTTTCAACCTTGGGAAACCTAAAAAAGAAAAAAAAACGATGGTAGATTGATATTCGCCACTTTTGCATTGAATCCAATTCAATTCAATAAGTTTATTTCAGCTTAGATACACGAATGTATCGTGTTTCAGCCATAGAATGGGTAATAAAAACATAAGTAAAATTAAAACATCTTAAATTAATGGAACGCACAATCTGGGACATCTTCATGAGCGTGTTAGATTTTAAGAGCTTTACCTACCTAGTAAATTATCTTAATTCGATAAAATCATGGAATTGCCTACCTTACTATGCAACCTAACATTTTGGGAATTGAGAATAATGAAATCAGAAGTCAGAAGTCAATAACTTTATTTCTTTAGGCTTACAAAATAAGCACATAGATAGACAAGTGAAATACCAACCATTAATTACTATCTAATAAGAAGTAAAATTTTATTGAGTTTCTCTTCACTTCAATCTTTTGTCCACTGGTGGAAGAAGTGAAAAAGAAACCACCAGCACATTTATATATTCACTTACATATGTGTCTAATACATGTTTGTATTTAAATAGAAGTATTAAACCATAGAAATAGAAACATGCTAATAGAATACATATCCTTATAATTCAAACTTTACCTTCAACAATTTCAAAGCTAAAACAAGCTAGGACACATCTAGAAAAAGGTGCTACAATGTACAAAAGCTTACCATAATGAGAGATGCTTTCAGCTTACAGGTTCAGAACAGAGTCAGCCAGCCTGCCTACCGGCTTTCTTATTTATAGCATTGGTTCAACAAACCAAACTTGTTTGTTCGTTACACTTCGGGTGATACCGTCAAACTTCGGCTCTCTAGCCGTTTGGCACATCATTTCATAACTAAATACATTGAAATATCTTCTAATATGATTAAATATCCATGATAAATGTTCTTAAATATAAAATAACAATTAAGATAATTACTACATCCAATATGAAATAGCTTAATCATTAAATAAAACGGATTTGTCTTAGTATTTGAATTTGAGAGACAAACAAATAGGAAATCAAGCCACACATTTTATTACAGAATATCTTTTAAACCTTACTGTTTACCACTACATACACTTGTTATATCATATATTTATCACTAAACAAATTACAATAACTGGCAAGCGCATGGCACTATGTGTGCGCGTCCAGCGCTTTATGAAAGCGCAGTCCGTGTCCAGCCTTCCAGCTGTTAGTTTCATTGAGTGTGCGTCAGCAACATGACCATCTAAGGAATTAATATAGCGGTTGTTATGTTTTGGTACGCCTCAACAAATGTCAATTGTGTACCGAGAAGGCCCTTTGAATCGACACAATAAACAACTGTTATTTCGTACAGAATATTCCCTCCAGCGTACTATATAATGGCGCTCAGTTTTTTTATTCAATTAACTAAAATACTTCATTGATTTTAGGACTGGCAAGGATGTAAACACACTAACGAAGTCTTTAGTCCACTTAGTGACAACGAACACGTTTTCGCTAGAGAACTTTGAGGCTGGACTAAAAGAAACTCTTTACATGGCACCCGATCAATATATCGATATCCCGAAGTTTTATGACAACATTGGAATAATCCTAGCACCCCATATTGAAAGGAAGGTAAAGTTCAACGCGTATTGAATCGCGTTTGTTTTTAACCATTTTCTAATCCTTTGGGGGATGATGGTGGAATTCCCCCAAATCGGGGGCCAGACCTTGTGTACTTGCCCGGTGGTCTGTTGATGTCGGATAGTTTGTAATTACGCTCCTAATTGCTAAGTCGTTCGACGACAAAATCGGTCGCTCGCATTGCCGTACAATTCGTTGGTCGTACGACAATGCAATTGTGTCCAAACCTTATGTTGTCAGTCGTGAAGATGGGGCGTTATCAAAGACCAATGTGCTTTACCTAAGTGAAAACTGTTATATTTAAAATATTGATTAGCGAACAAACAAAACTCCAAACGTGAACTAATACAACAGATATGACCATCGTAGTTTTTGTCCTATTTACTCCACAACAAAAATCTTCTATGTATAACTATTACATATCAAAGAATAATTGTTATTATTCATTTTTGTAAACAAAACACGTGATTTCCGCGCGACCGGCACGACAAAATAGAACCGGTTAGAAATTCAAACTCGCCGACCAACCAATGCGACGTTGCATGCGCGAGTTGTCAGTTAGGACAGCTCCATTCAAAGAGCTGTGTTTAAATTTTGTCGCGTTAGTCGGTCGGTTGGACAACAAAAGTTGTGTTGTATAGCGACAGCTAACGCTACGTCCTAATTGCTCGCGTTAGCAATTAGGACGTAGCATTAGTCAGATGTCATATTAACCGTTTGCGTGATCTAGGAAGTGGTTCCTCTTGCTTTTGTGAAGCAAATTTTTAAATTGGGTATAGTGCCATCTAGTAGATATTCTTCCAAGTATTTAGTGAAGCAGGTTTTGTCGAAGTTTCTATTGACGCTGTCTCTGTAGTTCTGGTAGTGACGGTTAGATGTCGCTACAACACAATGTGAATATATTTATAATATTGTTTGTAGCATATCACACTTGCAAAGACGTTTGACCTTTGCGGCACTGTCATCGCTGCCAACCAAGGTCATCTTCTTCTGAAGGCGATTATTCATAATTTGAACGAGAGTGTGGGACCTACTTTTGTAAAGGCTACATGGCAGGAATCCGGGCTACAACTACGCCAATGGATGAATGAAGAACAGGTAAAAAATATTTTTTTATTTGATGGTACTTTCAACAATTTTCCATTCCCATCCCCGGGCATTCCATGACTAGTAGTGCTGCTACTTAATTATTTTACTGTACCATCTGTTAAACATGTACCTAATAGAGTATTACACCCATTTTTGAAAAGTGCCTCAATTAGATTCTACATTGCTAATAAACCACAATAAAAACACAATTATTATATTTAAATATTAAGTGCCATTATAATGCATTTTAAATGTTACAATTTCAAATTTCGCGCGTAATTTGTCGAAAACGCTGGACGCAGTGGACGCCATTTTGCTCTGTGGTCACGACGTCAGTTGGCTGTGTAAGCAAATGCGGTTGGGTTGGTTATGAAAAGAATAAAAGCACAAAGCCTATATGCGCTGATCAGTTGACAGTTGACACGTTTTACTGTGGTGTTATAAAACAGATAAAAAAACTGATAGCTTTAAATTGAATTTTGAAATTTATATTGTTATTTTATGAATTAAAACCGACATTTTCCGACTGCTTCTTGCCTAAGCTATCTTAATAATATATTTTTAGATTTTTACTCATAAAGAGTAAAATAATAATAAAGAGTATTTTACTTTATAGTATAATATTATACTTAGACTATACTTTAAATAACTAATTTTGCTGTTGTAAATTTCAGGTGCCGATATGGATAACTGACAACAAATTTGAGTTTCTTGAAGATCCAGTAACTCAATCTCAATATCACGCAACTGGGGAATCTACAAAAGCATTAACTCCAGCTGAGACTCAATCCAGACTACTTCAATTAATGAACTCTGATAAAAACTGTGATTGCATCAAAGGATGGGTGCAGGTAACTTACTAGTTAAATGATCACATTAATCAAGTCAACATAATAAGTCACTGAGCTCTATTTATTATACATGCGCTGGATACGCTGGAGTACATTATTATCGATGACAGATTGAGGCCGTTTGATTTTCGCTATTTTGGAGCTGAGCGTATGCGTGAGCGACTTGTTGTTTTGGTATGTCAATTTAATACCAGAGATGGTCGAGACGGGGCGCTTTTCAAGAATTGTAAGATCCTACCTCACCAGCATGTATGTATGTTAGGGAAATTTGTCTATTTGTGAAATCACACCCAACCTATTTTAAGAAGCGTAGAGATGTGATTACTCGGCTAAAAGGGATAAAATTTAACAATTTAGTCTACAAACCCCAATATCATCAAGATATATATAAAAGAAATGTTTATGTATGTATATGTGCATTACAGTTTACAATAAATTACCAGAAGACTTGAAGGAATTTAATGGAAATATCTTTAGGAAAAACATAAGTTAATGGTTGCTTGAAAAATGTTTCTATAATGTAAACGAATATTTAGAATTTGATTTGTAACATAAATTACTAGTACTTTAATTAATAATATGACTCACACAATATTTGCACGCCTGCGTGCAGGCTGAATACAGTTACTAATATAGTTATACGACCTGACATTGTATAATAATTATGTATTCTTGCAAATAAATCATTGATTGATTTTCTATGTATAATAAAAAAATATCTATCTATGTTATGTATTGTATTATGTATACCAGTCATCTAGTACCCATAACACAAGCTCTGCTTAGCTTGGAACAAGATGATGCTGTGTGGATTGTCCAGCATTATTATTATTATTTAAATCGGCACAATAAACAACTGTCACAGCTTATAGAATATTTCCTCCAGCGCGTACTTGAACAATCAGCTCAGTGAGCTCAGTGATTTAAGTACAGTACCCAATAACAGACTGGCTATTTTGATTGGTTACAGGACAAACTTGGCAAAGCTCACAATGAAGACTGGTTCATGCGATCATTGATCCAAGCCATTTGCGAACACGCTCTCTACGGAAACGAGGGTAGTGACGTCCCGCATTTCGACCGAGACCGTATGCGCAAGTATGCGGGACTCATCCACGAGTTTGGCGATTCCAAGGCATCTAGGGAGGCTAACTGCCTGGAGGGCATTCAGCAGCTCATTCACAGGCTAGAACGCCCACCAGGTCATTTGTATTTGAAATATAATTTGTCTATTATTTTTATGGTCCGTCCACGATCTTATTTTCTATTTGGTATACGCACGACTATGAAGTTCCCTAATTGTTGGCAAGTGAGTGAATGAAGACAGAATTAAATATTACATAGACACTGTTACTTCTGTCAGAAAAGAGATGCGAATCTGTCGACTCGAAAAATGGTCGTCACTCCCGAACTGACGAAAGTTTGTATTTTTATCGAGTCGACAAAGTACCTACTTAATTTATGCAACGATGATATGATTTTTCCCATGAAAAAGTATTGAACATAGTATAAAAAATATCAGGCTGTCTTACTTTTTATCCCGGAAAAACGCGTGTAATGGTGTGGGCAGAAGCAAGTAAAACAACAAAATAAATAAAACAACAAAATAATCCTCCTTGGTTCACCAATTCTTGATGAGTCTTTTCAGTCCTTTGTAGACGAGAAAATTCAAAATTTCAACAAAACTTCGGACAGACTGCTCAAAATTAATAGCCATATGGCTTTTACAATAATTCGGTCAACTTACAATAATTGTCTTTTTGTACCTAAATTTACGTATTCTTTGAGATGTAGTCAACTGTGGAAACACAGTGAGCTCTTGGAAGGCTTAGACAACATAATAAAGAATACTCTATCATCGGTTTTGAATGTCGATTTAGATGACAAGGCATGGTCGCAGGCCTCCCTGCCTGTCAAATTGGGAGGCTTAGGTATACGCAAAATTTCAAGTGTAGCCCTTCCAGCGTTCCTGTCTTCCGTCTACAGCACTAGTTCTTTAGTTGAAAAAAATTTAAAGTCATCTTGTTTGGTCCCACCTGGAATTTCATTCAAAACTTCATTTTTAGACGAAGCTCGAACGGCTTGGCATAATGCTTGCCCTAATGCTGCTCCCCCAAAATCTCTTTTGTCTCAACGGCAATGGGACGGGCCTCTGTGTGAGTTGACACGGAATAGTTTGTTACAAACGTGCTCCAGCTCTGCGGATCGTGCCCGTCTCCTGGCCGTTTCTAAATGGGAGTCAGGACATTGGTTGCAAGCATTTCCTCCATTTAACACTAGCACTTTATTGGATCCCGTAACTTTCCGTATCGCAACATGTCTTCGGTTGGGTGCAATGTGTTGCGCGCCTCATCAATGCCAGTGCGGTACTGCTGTCGAACAGCTTGGTCATCACGGATTATCGTGTACTAGGGCCGCCGGTCGGATATCTCGTCATGCCAGCCTTAACGACGTCATCCGGCGGGCCTTTGTCACCGCTAACGTACCAGCTATTCTCGAACCGAATGGTCTGTTGCGTGACGATGGTAAGAGGCCTGACGGCATGACACTAGTCCCATGGGAGTTGGGGAGACCCATTGTGTGGGACGCTACATGCGTCGACACACTTGCGCCTTCCCATCTTCCGAGGACATCCGTAAGGGCTGGTGCGGCGGCAGATTTGGCCGAGGATCTCAAGAGACGCAAATATGCAGGTCTCGACAGAGCCTACATATTTGCTCCCTTTGGGGGTCGAGACCCTAGGTCCGTGGGGTACCGAGGCTCTCCGGGTTTTTAAAAAGTTATCTGAGCGTCTGGTCGACGCGACGCATGACCCGAGAGCTGGCGGATATCTGGCGCAGCGCATCAGCATTGCCATACAGCGGGGCAATGCAGCCAGCGTCTTGGGGACGCTTCCGACTGGTATTGATATGGATCAGTTGAGCTACCTGTAGATTGTTTGCAACAGTCTGCAGTTAGCTTAATTGTTTCAATTGTAAATACTAGTTGTAATTTGTTTTTATTATAGAATTGTAATTTTCTTTGTCAATAAAGAATTAAAAAAAAACAAAATAATACTAAAATATTGCATATATTCGGATTCTAAATATAAAGTCATTTAAATGCCTGAGTATGTCTGAAAATGTTGAAGATGTGGAAGAGAACTCTTTTTAGGGTTAAGCTCGCCTTTGCCATTCCTTCTCTAGTTTTATGTTTTTTAATGTATGTTTTATGTAGTGCAATAAAGAATTATGAATTATGAGTTGAGCTAAAATATCAAAATCGATAACAACTTCATACACAAAATCGAATCGGTAAAGCATTAGGATATTTGATTGTCAGTCGAACTAACAAACAGAAAATAAAAGCGTGGAATGAGCATAGTAACCTAGCCATTGCAGTCGCAGCGTAAGAATCGACCCCACCAACTCAGCCCGCGGATGTTGTAAGAGCTGACTAAGGGAATTTATTAGAGCAGCAGCAGCTTCCGTCTATTATTAACACCTCCATAGCGATCACCTATCCGTCTGCCAAGCGTGATGGATGATTATGGGAACTCCCCTTGTCTGGGGGAGGCACCTTCAGCAGTTTACATAATGAGGGCTGATAAGTGGGTCTATCACCACTCATTGTGCCTATTCAGCCTGCCTAGTCTATCAAAGTAATATATTACCTTTTGATGTTTAATCCGTTTTAATTTATTTCAGGGTTAACGCAAGACATATTTCAATATTTACAAGAGCAATCTCTAATTTCATTGGATTCTTAGCGAGGAGGAGTTCAACAAGGAGCTGCAAGGAAAATGTAAGATATTTCAACATCGAGGCCTGTTCAAATCTGCGCGTTATTATTTACACAGAGCGGTAGCGCTAAGTTACGCTTGGATTTCTCGAGGTCCACAATATTCCGTCGCGTCTAGCGTCTTTCCTAGACTCGACGGGGTTTTTTTCATAATCACCACGCTACGCAGGCGGATTGGTGATCGCAGTGAAAGTGTTAAAAATACAGAAGGAAGCTGCTGTTCTTGCTCTGGTAAGTTCCCTTACGATAAGAGAGGCCAAAGCCCTCCTACACGTACTCTGCCATGCGTGTCGTAGGGCGCGAACTTTTCGGTAGGCGAGGCCTAAATGTATGCTATCTCACTTGACATAGGTTACGCTACCAGCGCGCTAGTATGAGATGCACAATGATTCATGCCTAAAACGACCGCGCAAAAAAATTTTAATGTACTTTTAGCACAAGGGTTATCAAAGAAAAACTATTGAGTGTATCTTTTTAATTTATTTCAACTTTTGAATAACTAAATTATGTCGGAACGGGCTTTATTTTAGAGTTTTCTCTCCGTATATTAAATATTTAGTTTCGCCTAAAGTCGGGCTGAAATCAGTGTTGAAATACGAAAGTTTAGAAGCTTGTAATTTTCAAATGTATATTTTTTTATGGTTTTCACTGTATACAAACATAGATAATGACGATATAAATTGATATTAGGGCTTATGATAGAAATGACAATCCGTGATGTCTAGGGTCGCCGTCATCGAAATCGATGAAAAGGATTATATACAGGTGTCCCACGGCCAAGGGACAAGGAAGGCAAGTACAAAAAATATTAAAGGTATGAAGTTTTATTGAAAGAAAATATTCTTTTATTTTTTTAAATAGTAAAACTTTATTTACATAATTTAAAAAAAATACTTCTAGGTATATCCGGTTATCGAACCCACGTAAATCAAAAAACCACACCTGTGTTTTTTATGGCACTGATCGATAGAGTCAATCATAAGAATCAAATCTGTCTAACAAACTTTGCCTTAGTATTAATTAGGAGGATGACAATGAAATCTGCCAAAAACTGAGGAGACAAAGCGTTTTTTATGGCTTCCTTACAAAATAAGTTAGAGGATAAGTGTCTTAGAATCTAAAGAATAAAATAATTAAAATTAGAGGTCGTTTACCTAGCCAAAATTAAAATCATCAAAAGAGTACAAGCGTTTTTCCAACAAAAGCTTTTTTTAATTTGGTTTTAAAAATATTAGGACTATCAATGCTTTATAAGTCGACAGACAGGGAGTTAAATAATTTATCATCTTGGTACCTAGAACCATGCATAAATGTTCAGTTTCCTAGAGCATTTCCATGTATCGTAGCGTTCTTGCGAATCCTCGACGCTGTGTTCGACGTAATGCTTACGGCGAGTAAGCATTTATGCACCAGTCAAATTTATTTGAACATAGCGTACATTTTCCCTCGGCCCGCGCATCTCACGCTCCGCCGTCCTCTGTCACTCGCGCTCGTGCTTTTGTTCGATTGAATGTTACACTAAAACGCTCGTTGCTTTTTGGTTGTAACAAAACAATGAGCGTCATGTTCGAAGTGTGGTTCGAGTAAGTAAATTTTAAAACAGCGAATGCTCGATGTTCTGTTACAAGTAAATGCTCTAGTTTATGACTGACTCTACCGATCGGTGACTTAAAAAATTTAGGGTGTTAGATTTTTGGATTTTAGTGGGCTCGATTAGCGGATAAGGCGAGCAATTTTTACAAATTCTGTTAATTATGTTCTATTTAATTTTTTTAAAAAGGAATCTTCCTTTATTCAATATTTCTAGTACTTGCGCTCCATCAGGGCTATTCAGAAACTCCGTTTCCTAGTAATCGACACAGAATCTGACGGAGATTCGCGCGAAATTCACATATTTTAGCGATTTTTTATATTTTCTGCATTCTGCAAGGAATAAAACTACTAGGAAAGAAGTTTTCCACAAATCGTAGACCATTTTCTATGAACCCATGTTACACTAAAGTATGATAATAATGGAGCTTTGGGTAATATTTTGATTTTTAGTAATAAATCAAAAAAGTAAGTCAGTCTGTCTATCTGTTTGTCACCTTACCTATTCGCGCCTAAACGGCAGAACGTATCATATGCGTCGCAGGCGGACCTTTATTCGACCGCGCCACATCGGTCGTCACATTTTTAAGTTTAACAATTTAAATGTTTAAGTTTAACCGATCGGAATTATTTGTGAACCCGTCAAATTACGTCATAGCGTCGACACAGTCAGCAACACAATCTTATATTTAAATTTAATTTAATATATTTAATATTTAAATTAAATTAAAATCATTTATTGATTCAGACAACACAAAGATCCAAAGATTAGAGTAGTTTTTGTCACACAGTTTCAGATAAACAAAAAGGTACACATAACAGAATAAATTTAAAAAATAAATTTGTTTGGCACAAGGGTTGATCAGGCTTGACATCCAGTGCCTGTGCAGTTTACTGCAATGTCTGTCAGCCAGAACCCCTATCAGACTGTTGGTGCTGCCCAGTATCCTGTGTTTTATAGATCTTATTTTAATAATCGTAATATAAATCATCAAATCGTTATATTATTATATAATTCATATCTAATTCGCAAACATAATCGCTTGTAAAAAAAATGTTAATATGAAGGTAACTAAGTTAGGTTCAGCATGACCCAAATAGGTTTATTAAACATAATTATTATACATAGAGCTTCCACGCTTGATTTTACTGTTAGTAAGTCTACTGGGGCGAATGTTATGAATGTCATCTATTTTGGATACGGATATGATTTTATTATTGGCTATTTTTTCAAGATCGTTTGGGGTGCCCGAACCTCCCTCAAAATAACTGCCCGTTACGCCCCCTGCATACTTTTTACACTTAACTCAATTTTTTGGTGAAATATTTTAAAGTGATAATTATACAGCTTATGAGAGCACAATGCGCGCTATTTTGTGAAAAGGATGAGCTTGGATTTCGCGTTTATAGGAGCGGGACAGATAAGAAGAGAGTACGTTTTTGGAAAGGCGTTAGCGTAAACACAAGTTTTTGCTTATTTACAAGAAAACTTCACAACTTATGAAGAAACTAGTTCAAGGAACCAAATAATTTGTAACCTACGAATCAAAACATAAGTAATTTCAATAGACCGCTAGGTTCCCGAGATCTCGCCCAAATTATGCGCGAAACAGTGCTCTTTTGTGTTTTTCTTTATCCTATTTTTTTTTCCTCAATCGTGTTTTCACATTCAAGGAACCAATGAAAATGTGAGTTTTATTTAATTCGAGTTTTTTACTAAGGAAATCCCGTGAGTACCGAGATCTAGCCCTAGATTGACCCCTTAAACAGGGGTGCCGAACCTCCGGACTGCCCAATAACCTCCCCTAACTGAAAACGTTTTCTGGGAGTTTTGAAAATGGGCAATTTTATAGAATTCGCTCTGCACTTTCCGAATTTCAACTTAACCACCTCGTTACCTATCATTGCCGCTAGCGCTACATATCGGAAAAATGGCGCTTTATGTGGTGATTGAGAAATGGGTGCAAAGCTTCAAGGCGAAGCTAGTATAAATAAAATAAATAGATAATGCTTTATTGCAGGAAAGCTTACACTAAAGTAGGTACCTACAGCAAGTTCTTAAATACTAACTATCGTATCGTGCAATTGGCGGTCTTATCCCTTGCAGAGATATCTACCAGACGACAATCTTATATCTTAGGCTACCTATGAGCTAGCTAGTTGTAGCTAACTGTGTAGTAGTTGGGCTAGGCCATTGTTAGTGAGTCGGACAGCTGTGGTTGCTCATTATCCCCCGAACTAGTTGGTACTAGATCTCAGGGACAGTAAACGCATATCTGCGCCAGCCTCCTTGACAGTTAGCCTAGCTCAACTTAACATGATCGATTCAGCAGATATGCAAAACTAAAATTAAGCAGCAAAACCATGGCTTAAATAGGAAAAATAATTAAAATGAAGAAACTTATTTAAAGGTTTATATGTCCCAGGTAATTAAATTTCGAGACTCGTTTAATGATCAAGTCATTTAGGGTAATAGAATTAGTATTGATAGTACAATTACCGGCGGCCCCAAAGACCATGCACTATGTTTTTTTAACATTATACATGAGCCCATGCTCAGTGGCATATGATTCACAAAAACGTAACATTTATCTCAAGCCACTCACCGTTGGGCTGAGCAGCACCACATCGTCCGCGTAACTTAACTTATTGGTGCTGAGCCCATCTATACTACAGCCGACATGCATGCTGCTAAACCCCACGATGAGATCATTGACACAGATGTTGAAGAAGTTTGGAGAACTTAGCCCCCCCTGTCTTACCCCATTCTCCAGTTTATATGCCTCTGAAAGTGACTGCGCCCATCTTACAACTTACAAATTTTGATTGGTTTGATTGGGATACCAAAACTGAAGTAACTTCTGCATCTCTACCGGTACACCCCTGCTCTCTAACTTTCTCCACAACACATCGTACGAGACGAGGTCAAAGGCTTTGGATAGGTCAAGAAAGCAGGCGTATACCGGCGTTTTTCGGCTGGTATAGTATTAAACAGTGTGCTTAAGACTTACGATTACGCTTTCAGTAGAAAGTCCGGATTGAAATCCGAAATGAGCGTCATGTAAATCTGAGTATTTGTCTAGGTAAGAATTAAGCACACTGTCCAGAACTTTAGTGACTACTGTTGCCAGTAAGATAGGGCGGTAATTTTTCTTATCCGAGACGTCTCCAGTTCTGTCCTTCACAATAGGCACAACGGTTTTCATTAGGTCATGTGGTAAATGTGTGTGAATCATGCACATTGTGAAGAACAGAGCGAGAACCCTAGGTAGATGAACCCCCGCCAGTCTCAGGTGCTCCACGCTGAGACCATCATGTCCGGGAAATTTGCCACCGGTCATTTTATGTAGGGCCAATCTTACCTGCTTTGCAGTAAAGCACATCGAAGACGCCGGCGTTTTCCCCAGACATTTTGGTCCAGCAGTAGAGGGACATCTGTCGAGGAGCCAAGTGGGGAGGGTACCTTAAAATGTTCCATGAACAGCTTACAGATGCGCACTGGCTCACTCTCCCCATCCACACTCACAGGGCGGCCAGAACTAACATCATATTTACCCGTAGTTTTCCAAAACCTGCCAAAATCTTTACCCGCTCTATGCTTCGTTTTACACTTATATTTTTTTTTGCAGTGTTTTCCTGGCTCCCGGTCGCTGCGGTTCGCTCAGCACGTTAAAGTTTAAACCCATCGGTTAATCACAGTATTTCCTAAATGCTAGGTATTTTCTTGGGATCTTACACACTGAGGAAGGGTGGGTGTTTGTAAGTCGTATCTTCGGACGTAGAATCCCTCGTATAATTATGATACAACTTCATTTAGGCTGTGACTTAGGTAAGTTCGTTTAATCATAAACTAAACTTCGTATTCTACGTCCTCGATATAAGTTAGGTAGGTAACTAAAAGATAAATATAGTTAGTTAATATTATCCACACATTTGTATATTTTGAAAGGTACCTACTTAGGAAATAATGTTACCAGAATAAACCAAATAAGAACTGAATATTTCGTATTTTTTTGTGAGCTGTCTCTGTAATATTGGGTTCAGTGTGAGGGTCACACTGGGACTAACTAACATGATCTGTGGCTTTAGGTAGGTATCTGCTTTATTATCTCTGTTTCTCGCAATAATTTTAGTATAGCAAATGGGGGAAATGAGTAGAAATAAAGATATATCATGCCCAGAAAGGCATCAGCCGCGATTGCGTCTGGTCTTTGTACCAAGAAAAGTATTAGGTACCTAGTCACTACTTGCAAATAAGTCGATCGTTACAAAACCACGATTTATTACAGAGCTTCCATAAAATCGAATCCTCTTTTGATTAAATGTACCTAGGTGTGATGCGAATAGGAAGATTTTTTTAGAATCAAACCATTGCCATATTTTTCCTGAAATTTATTTCAAATGAAGAAACTCAATGCCACCCATTCTGTTAATGTAAGACACATTAGGTACAGACCTACCTGCCACAGCACACCACAGTAGGTACCTTTGGTGTTCTGTGCTTTTTTTTTATTATTTGGTGTCCATTAGAGAATATTTGTATTGTAATTTGTACCTATTATAGGTAGGTACTACCTAGGTACTTGAGTTGTCAACTCGCAATAATTCTTGGCGGTAAGACATATGTACAGTTTGTAAGAATTTAACAGCAACACAGGCGGCTAATAATTACTAGAGTCTGTCAAACGAAAGTAGATACTCGATTTTTTTCGAAACTTTTTACATGGTCACACCAAAGTGTTTCCACCTCCGGACACTATGCTTCGTAACGGGGTAAATTCAGGGCGCTCAAAGGTATGAAATAGTTGGTAATAACATGTAACTAACTATTAAAAGTGGACTGTTATTTTATTTTTATTGACTTAGTTTGACTCTTTTGAAATTCACCACTACACGATCATTACATGTGTAAAAAAACGACTTGCAAGGAAAAAAAATATTACAAATAAACCATTTTACTATATATTTTTTTTGATTCTTTGAATCATAAAAATAATCAATACCTACGTGGAGTAAATTCTAATATTTTCCTCAAAGATTAGGGAAAACCGGAATCGGGCTATGGCATTACTATTCCCAAATTCCCAAATGTTTACAAGATGGCGGCACTATGCTTTTGTTGTTTGGTTGAGTTGTGAAGAATTATTGTGATTTTTGTGTGATAAAATGAATAAAACAATCAAGAGTGGCGTGCGAGAGTTATTATTCTGTATGATTTCAAAATATCAGAAAAAGCAGCAGGAAAAAGATGTTGAATTCCGTCAGAAACAGGATTGTTTACGTATTGTGATCGATTTCTTAGGTGAGTAGTGCAAAAATATTTTGATACTTTGATATTAATTTTGTGTTCTCCTCTTATCCCTGTTAATTTATATAATTGTCTGCTATAATGATATCAGAATAACATTAATAGCTTATTATATTACTATACATTTGGTTGAATAAGCATCACATGTGCACTTAATATCATATTTTTCATTTACAGCAAATCTGGAAGCAGTAGCAGGAGTTACCGACATAATGCAAACAATTGAGAAGCTAACTGATTTGGAACAAAAGGATAGGATACAAACCCAGAACCAGTTCTTGGAAGAAATATCTTCACTCTCTGGTAAGTTTTCACTAAGCTCTGGGCCTGTTGCATTTTTAATGTAAAATTCTGTTGTTCCTATCTGCTCGATCACTTTTATTCATTTATTTTATTTTATTTGCAGAAGTAAGTGTAACCACTTTGAAGAGAATTAAAAAGGAAGGTGCGGTGAATGAAGGTGTCTGGAGGACTCCGGGTAAAAAAAGACCCCACCCGTCAACAGTGTCTAACCTAGATAGTTTTGACATGGATGTTGTGCGCAATAAATTAAACGAGTTCTACATTGTAAAAAAACAAGTCCCCACACTAAGAACTTTGTTGGCAGAGCTCAAAGAAAGTATTGGATTCAGTGGATGTCATGAGACTCTTCGTCAAATACTACTGAAGAACGGCTTCGAATTCAAGAAAAACAAAAATGAACGATCATTGTTGATAGAGCGTTATGACATCTCTGCATGGCGACATCGATTTTTAAGAACAATAGCTTCAAAGCGTTCGGAAGGAAAACCCATCATTTATTTAGATGAGACTTATGTCCACAGATCTTACAAGCCTAAGAAGTGTTGGCAAGGCCCATCAACAAGCGGTGTAGTTGAAAACATTTCATCCGGGAAACGCTATATCATTGTCCATGCAGGATCGGAGAAAGGCCCTGTTCCAAATTCATTGCTAGTATTTAGCACTAAATCGAAAATGGCAGACTACCATCACGATATGAACGCTACGAATTTCAATAAATGGCTACAAGAAAAGCTCCTGCCAAATCTGAACGAGCCAAGTCTGATAGTGATGGATAATGCGTCATATCATTCTGTCATTATTAATAAGGCACCAACAACTCAAACTCGCAAACCAGAAATTAGAGAATGGCTTACATTAAATGGTATTGCATTTGAAGAATACCATACTAAGGCAGAACTACTATGTTTTGTAAAACAAAATACACCAAAACCTATTTACGAAGCGGATGAAATTCTGAAGCATGAAGGTCATGAAGTATTAAGACTGCCCCCCTATCATTGCGACTTGAACGCGATAGAACTTATATGGAGTTTGGCAAAACGAAAGGTGGCAAATAGAAATGTAAGCCTGACTTCAGCACAATTTGAAATAGTTGTAAACGAGTCATTTGAAAGCATAACAGCAGATGATTGGAAAAAAATGACTGACCACGTTATCCACGTAGAAGCCAAATACAAAGAAAGAGACAGAATTACAGAAGATAATTTAGAAAGTTTTATAATTAATGTGGGAGGAAACAGCAGTGATACCAGTGACTCCGATGTATCACTTCAAGTAGAATTTTTAGATTCAGATTTTGATTACGGTGAATAAAAAATTGTTTACTTAATAAACTATTTCATTGAGACTCGTTCCATTATCATAATGGAATGAACACCTATTAAATTAAATTTATCTGCCAAATCAGCCTTTTTAATGTAACACCTATTAAATAAGCTTTTTTTATTTAGCAAAAAAGAAAAAGTAAAATAAAAGCCCTATCAATGCATTTGTGTTCTTTCAACTTAATTATTGTCACATGTGCCTTTTTAAGTTAAAAAATATGAATTTGGATGTTAGATGTTTTTGGGCTTCTTGTAACTTTGTGCTAAATTAAGATAGATTTTTCTTTTAAAATCAGGCGGATGCAGCTTTTTTTCCTGATTCCGAATATGTATATAACTCAATTTTGAAAAAAATGTTAGATGTGCCCTTTTTTGTTACGAGGGCAGTATAACTGGTACAGGTATTGAAGTAAGTGCTTAGTATCATTATGAATGATACTAAGTACTTACTTCAATACCTTGATACTAAGCACTTACTTCAATACCTGTACCAGTTATATTACTGCTTGGCGGTAGAAAAAATGGTACACACCTAGGCCTTGATATATTACTCTTATTTATCTCAGAATGTTAATTTTATACATCATCATTTCAACAATGGGCTGGAATAAAAATAAGTGTTTTTATTTAAAGAATAATATCAAAGTATCAAGGTAGGTTATTCCAAGTATCCCTAAAATTTACGGGTTGCCATACTGATATTTTTTGAATTTGCCGCAATTTTTCAGTGTCTACTTTCATTAGACAGACTCTACCCATTCGTATCTATGAAGATTATGCTTATTTGATAGCTCAATTTAATTGATTTTTGTTGACATCATCTTTTAACAAAAGCGAGGCATTTATATTTTTTTAAAGTCGAAACAGCGGGATGTTGACACGCAGCCAATCGATACCGGGGTAACAAATCATCTACTGATTTTCTTGCTGATCATTTTATGAACAGTTCATTACCTATGTTGTTGATAAAAAGATCACGTCAAGTCAATCCCGAAGTACCAGGATTCGATCCCGACCCTTATTTCTAATAGGGGTCGGGATCGAATCCTCTACTTGTGAGCATAAACCATTGGTTATAAAGCTGAGCCAGAAGGCCTGCACGGATCTATCTGCGGCGGACAATCATCGGCGTAGCGATGAATGCCACGAGGAGGTCTCATGCTCATGCTCATGGTTGCGGCGATAATAGGCTACCTCTTGGGTCTTAGATGGTGGTGCTACCTGCTGCCTGCATGCTGGGGCCGCCCCGGCGGCGGCGGCGCGGCGTGGCCGCGCGCGGCGGCTTGAGGTTAACATTTTTAAAAGTTTTTTGCTGTAATTTTAACACCGTTCCAGATTTGCTAATCCGAACAGACTCCGACAGATTATCTCCGAATAGGATCTACACAAAAATAGACATTTTTGGTAATGGGGTTTTTGTCTTTTTTCACAAAATTCTTGGCGAAATTCCTTCTTGTTTGGGTATTTCTGAACCGTAATCTATTGTTTTCGACATAGCTCAAAGAATTAGCAAGCTGAAGCGGCAGAAGCCCGGCCATAGCTCGCGAAGAACCGACAACCGCTGGGGTAAAAGTGTTCTTGAGTTCTTGAGTGGAGACCGTGACGCGGCAAACGTAGTGTAGGATGCCCTCCGGTGGAATGACCCCCAGGTGGAATGACTATCTGCGAAAGACTGCAGGCAGATGCTGGATGCGGCAACAGCTGAAGACTGGGTGCTATGGTGCTCATTAGGGGAGGCCTATGTCCAACAGCAGACTAATATAGGCTGATGATGATGATGAATACACGTAGTACGTAAGGCGGTTAACACACTGCCACGCAACACGCTGCATGTTGCGTGTCGACGCACCTACGCGCGTACTTGCGGGAGTGCAGATCTGCATCATCGTGCGGGTTTATTACGCACTCACGCGCGTAGTTGCGTTTTGTGGATTCACGGCGACTGACTCATTTCATTCAAAGATGTTCGCTAGTGCAGTGCAGAGCGTCGCGTCAGTTTTTATATCACGCACGGCACTGCGGGATTCAATCAATTATTTAAATAATAAAATTATAAAAAGTCAAATTCAGAATAACAGGTAGGTACAATAAAAACAAAATAATTAAGCTGGAAAAGTCAATCAATTTTTATAATTCAAAAAGTCTTAGACTATAAAAACCGTTTTCTAGTAGCCAGTGTTTCAATTTAGTTTTATACAGGTTTAGAGGCAAATCTTTAAAGCTGTTAGGTAGGTAAATTATTGTTAAAAGTAATGGCATGATAGTAGGAGTTATTAGTACCTAGTACCTATGGGTTAACATACCAGATGTACCTAATAAAAAGAATTAAGCCATGTTATTTTGTTAAATAAAAGTTACAGCACTAAATAGCTCAGACTTCGGAAAAATATCGAAACATCTTTAAAAAAATGTTAGATTGCCTTGGTCTAATAATCCCCTTAATGAAATTCCCCTGGGGATTATTAGACAAAAAGTCTAATTATCCCCTTAGCATCTCATTTCAGTGGTGTAAGGGGATAATTAGACAAAAAAAGTCTAAAAATCTCCTTAACCATGTAATAAAATTTAACTTAGCCATAACTAGCCTATAATTTAACATGTCATCCGACCCACACGGTAGCGCTCACTTGTGAAATGCCCACTCAGTCGCCCATCCAAGGCCCTGGCCGGGCCGAACTTTGCTTAACATTGCTAATCGCTCAGAAACACCTAAGCCAGCTGTGCTATGAGTTCTACAAATCAAATAAAAACAACTAAATAATCACAGAATCTTTATTTATTTTACAAACCTAGCAAACCAAATCTTCGTACAATTTTCATAAAACCTCTCACCAATTCTCATAATAATTTTTATGGTAGGTATAGTAATTATTAAGTCTCAAAAGATTTTTTTTTTATTTTTATAAATTAGTTTTTAATCACAGATTATTAGTTCAGTAATATTGAATAACTATACCTACCTTTGTAATTTACGTTAGTGGTATCACAATAAAATATATACAAAAAAAATTGTGCCTTGGATGTGAGTGGGCATTTCACAAGTGAGCGCTACCGTGTGGGTCGGATGACATGTTAAATTATAGGCTAGTTATGGCTAACTTAAATTTTATTACATGGTTAAGGGGATTTTTAGACTAATTATCCCCTTACACCACTGAAATGAGATGCTAAGGGAATTATTAGACTTTTTTGTCTAATAATCCCCTTAAGGGGAAATCATGAAGGGGATTATTAGACCAAGCCCTTAGAATAGAATGGCTTTTCAGGGTTAAAAAAGCTGCAAAGCTATTGCACTTTGTTCCACATTTCCCAGTTACAATAGTAGGTAGGTATGGCACACGGTTGCCCCGAACACTTCGTTTTACACTTCGTTTAATGTAGGTAGGTACCTATTTGGTAGATAAAATAATTATTTTACGGAACGTCTACTCTTTTTCAACGAAAAACGAAGATTCGATCGAAAGTTCGCGTAATTCCTACTCCGGTTTCGTTTCGTTACGAAACTTCGTTCGAACGAAAATTGTTTGACATTTAAATTTTCTGAACTTAATCTAGTTCACGAAAGCTCCGAACGAACATTTGAATTTGACGGATCTTTGTTCGGAGTTTTAACCTCAAATCAACGAAACCAAAAGTTTACCTTTTGATTTTCGTTATTGTAATTTTATAAAGAAAATTGACTGAAATGGATGGAAGATTACTTTTAATTGAGGCTGCTCTTCGTGATGAACGTTTAGAGCGTGGAAGACACCGTCGCCGCCTTCGCAATCAATATCAATATCTATCATAGGTATTCCAGACTTAAGAGTTTGAAGGGAATTACAGACTGAGTCGGGAATTATTTAAAGAGTTGTGCCAGGAGGTCGTAGGTACCTCTACTACCTCCAAAGGAGAGACGTCATGGAATTGAGCCCACTGCTATGGTAGGTAGTACATTTTTTAAGACTTTCTCTGCAATGAACATTTATATTTCATTGTTCTTATGCGTATCATGATTTATGTTTTTCAGATCTGCCTTGAATTTTTATGCCCACGGTAGTTTTTAAGGGGCTGTGGGGCCCATGGCTCAGCAGACTGTTTCTCAGTTTCTGAAGGAGGTCACAAATTATGAAGGCCGAAGAGCAAAAGCTAGGTCAGTGGAGATGTTGGAAAGGAATAGGTTAAATAATTAAATAAAGTCATTAAGAATACAATTATTTTTATTTAAATACCTACTTACATAAAATCTTACTTAACTTTTATTTAAATACCTACTTACATATAATCTTACTTCAAGTCATGAATTTTAGTGACACCGGTTGACTTGCAGATTCTGGATGCTGTTTGGGCCGAATGCCTTAAGATATAAAAATACATCTTCATGGCCTTTTAAAATAGAGTCTTGTTAAAACAACTAATATTCTTGATTAAAATACGTGTATGAAAAGAATAAACATTACTAAACTGAGAATTGAATGTATAATTACATTAATTACCGCGGGCTGGCTCCAGTATGGCGTTCACCATACCCGTCTCCCATTCTAAACAGCACTTTCAACTCCCATGCTGACAGTTGGGGTGCTGTCGCTGGACCACCTCCAGTCGCAGAAGGGGACCTCCGAGATTCAGCAGCAATAATCCAAAACAAACAACTTGTCGGTCGAGAACCAAAATGCAGACTGCAACTTGAAACTTCCTTATGGAATGTGTATCGCGTTTGCGATTAAAAAAAAGCACTTTTGATAACACAACACTTGAGAAACATAATTTATAACAAACAAATAAAGTGTTTTTAAAACAAAGAATGCAAACAAAAAATGTTGAAGGGAAGGGCCACAACAATATTAAGTAATTATACGGATATTTTTGGTTGCCCTACGTTACTATCCAACTGAATGTATGAATTGTACACTTAGAATTAGTCGGTTATTAATGGGTGGAACGGACGGATTTTATAGACAGACCTACACATATCATTCGTTCAACTTCATTCACGAAAATTGTCTATGAATCCGAACTTCGTGTGCGTAACCGAAAATGAAAAAGAGTAGGTTCATTACCGAACCTTCGTTTAAAATTCGTTCGTTTGCGAAACTTTGTTTCGAAGAAAGCGAGTAAACGCTGAAGCGTCTACTGGCTTTCAGATTATGCGGGGAATTCCCTCTTAATCTGTCACAGGTAGGTAGTTACGTCGCGTCGTGTGACTATGAACGGACCGGTAATCTCTAATGTGGGGTCTTTGATAAAGTAAAAAAGTTAAAGGGAGATGAGGCGGCGGCGGCGGGGCGCGGGGCGCGGCGTTTGTGTTTCGCGTGCTTGCTACTTTTGTGTGATTTATTGACTAAAAAACTACAGCAATGCCCTCGTGTTCGTTCACTAGTTGTACAAATAGCTCCAAAACAAAAAAACATGGCATCACTTTTCACTCGTATTTTTTTTGTAGACTGCCTACTAAAACTCCCTCAAAGTAAAAGTGCTGCGAGTTGCAGAACGAAGAGTATTAGCATTTTTATGATTCGACAGCTCACACCAGTTGGGACAAAATTGATGGTGTGAGTTGACGAACGACTCTACTGTGTCCCCGTGCATGGGTAGGGTCAACATAACAATATTTGTAATATTCATTAAAATTGTTAGATTTCTTAGTAAAGGGTTTGAAGATTTTGGCCTTAACATCGCATCACTCACCATTTTTTTTTTCAAAATGGCTGCGCACAGATCCTTTTAAGTACCTACCTATTTGGATAGAAGACACTAAAAAAAAGTTATTTTCATCTGTGAATATCTCGAAAACCTGACTCTTTAGGACATTAATTTGTAAGGTTTTTTTTATTTAATTTAGTTTTTTTCTACAAATACAAAATACAAAAAAATACAAAATTATTTATTAACAACAAAATTAACAATAAGGCATACATATTAAAAATTTTATAAGTAAAGAGCTAACTATAATACGTGTATATGTCTATTGGATTCGCTACGGCCCCACACTAAGCTCATGGCCCGTGTCGTGGGTACCCGTGCACGAATATTCAGAAGATTAACTGGTTCTAGGGTATCAAAGACAACTTTACTGAATAAATATTCCTGTAGGTAAATAGGTGTGGTATGCAATTTAGAATCGAGAAAGGTAGTGTAGTTGAGCGTAATGTAGTTTAGTGAGTGTGTGTGGGAGAGTGAGTGTGAGTAGGGGAACTATCTATCTAAATATATAATTTTTATTGTGATTTTTGCATGGAGGGTGGCCCGAGCATAGGTCATCAATTTTTTTTTTTTTTCAAAATAGCGTTCACAATAAAAGCTATATATTTGGTTAGAAGACACCAAAATAAATAAATAATGTTCTGTAACATAGTGTCCTAAAGCGTCAGGTTTCTGAGATATTCACATAATTATGAGGAAAAAATATAACTATTTTAATCTGTGAGTATCTCAGAAAACTGACACCTTAGAACATTTTTTATATGTTCTAGTGTCTTCTATCCAAATATATAACTTTTCGCGCATAAATTGTGCGCGGTGATTTTGAAAAATTAATACAAATGTTAGGGCCACTCTCCATACAAAAATCACAATTAAAGTTACCTAGATATTTAGATAGAGGACAATAAAACAAATAAAACTGTCTTATAAAATAATGCCATAAAGCATCAGGTTTCCGAGATATTCACGGATGAAAATAACTATGTAATGTTTTTTCTCCATCTATTAATTTATTTTATAGATAAATTAGAGATTTAATAGAGACGGTGATTAGCACGGAGCAGATCTGCTCCGTGGTGATTAGATGTTTTTTCAATAAAATAGTAAAAAGTAATATAATTCCTATTTTTCCCCCTAATTTTTTTGTTGACCGTACAATCGTAAAAATCGGTTAACTCCCGAATTTGTTTATAGTATAGTAGGGTCTTACTAGCGAGTAATATTGTTGTCTCGGTCGCACTTCGGCCTTAGGTACGTCTTTCCATCTTTGTTGTTCACTTTAATGCACAAGATTGGAAATGTAACTGCTGTGAGTGTACTATGTGTTGTGTTGTGTGTGTTTGCTTGTTTGTAGTTGTAATTGTAACACAACAGGCCAGAAGGTTGCCAACCGTACGAGGTTCCTCGTACAAATACGAGATTTGTGGTCTTCCGTACGAGGTACGAGGACACAATCAACCTCGTACAATTATGTACGAGGTTTTGACAACTAACCAGGAAGGACACTAGGTGATTTCCTTCGTCCGTTCATCAACAATGTCACTGCCGCATTTGCGCGATCATTGTCTATGGTTCGCTATCTCATCAACCGAGAAATCCCCGAGAAATAAAACATTTCGTTCCTCGCCAGCGTTGCAAAACCTACCGATTTTTCGGTAGATTTACCGATATTGACACTCGTTTACCGAAATACCGATTTGGGACGAATGTCTACCGATTTTTTGATTTATTTGACGTTTACAATTAAATATGATAATACCGCTTTGTAGATTATTTCCCATTGTCATTGATGCCAAAGACTATCAAAATATAGACACAGAGTGACGTCTACTTAGGAACACTAAAGAAATTAATGAGTTTCAAGATGATCCTGAATCAGAATCAGAAAAAGATTTATTGTTAACTGTTGTACAAAAAAGATCTTATGTAAAATAGTTTACAGTTTCAACAGCTTATCTTTAATAGACATACAATAACAGTTTTTAAATAGGCACCTTATTAACTAGGTAGGTATACAAACATCATTTATCAAAGAATTCTTTGAGCGAATAGAAAGCATTTGATTCTAACCATCTTTTTAATTTATTTCTAAATATATTACCATCTAATGTTTTAATTTCTATGGGAAGTTTATTGATTTGTGTTTTTGTGTTTTGTGATTTATGTTTTGTGTTTTATTGACTGTGATTTTCTGGGCGGATGTGGCCCATATAAAAGGTGGTGACGGGACACCTTTGTTCGGAATGGTGACTTCTTTTATTTAGTAGGAAACTTGCACTAGTTTATTTAACTGTGTAAAACGTCCTAAATGTAATAGTTTAATATGCCATAATTACCTTTTAGATGAATGTACGAGGTTCGAAAGCCAAAGTACGAGATTTTTAGCTGCTTAGTACGAGGAAAAAAATTCTACGGTTGGCAACCCTCAGTCTAATTTACTTACAGATTTTGGGTTGGTTCATGATTTGGTTTCCAAACTTTCCAATCAAGTTTTGCTTTTACCTCATACTCGTAGAGTAGGTAGGAGATATTGTTCTGTCTTCCGGCATCTATCGTGTGCGTGTAGTTCTGTGTAACGAACAGGTAAGTTCTGTGTACAAAATATCCAAATGTTGCAAACTTTGAGAATGCTCTCTTACTCTTGTTTGCCCATGTCCATCGTCGAGAGAATGTTGGGTGAATTTATAAAGGGTGTCTCAGCGCCGATTTTAAACTTTAAATATTTATAAAAAAAAAACAAATTGTATTAGAAATGTTATAATTGTTGTAAATTATAGTGTAATGTTGCGGATTTTATGTACGAAATATTACACCGTCAAGATGTCTTCCCTCACGGCGAATGCACTCTTCAAAGCGGACAAGCGAATTCGCAGAGACACGCCGTAAAACGTCAACTGATATGGCTCGCACTTCTGTAGTTATTTTGGCCTTTAACTGCTCCAAACTCGTAAGAGGGGTATCATATACTCTTCCTTTGAGATAACCCCATAAAAAAAAGTCAGCTGGGGTTAAGTCAGGAGATCTAGGTGGCCACAATACGTCTCCAAAGCGGCTAATGATTTTACCAGGAAAAAAAGCTTTTAGTGTGTCCATGGAGACCCTAGCAGTGTGGGCTGTGGCCCCATCTTGCTGAAACCACACATTTGACTTGTTAATAGCCCCATCTTGCAGCTGAGGTACAAAAAAATTATTGATCATGTTAATATACCGCTCGCTCGTCACTGTAACCGCTACACCTCGGTCATTCTCAAAGAAAAATGGGCCGATGATTTTCGCCGCCGATATTGCACACCATACAGTAACTTTCGGGCTGTGTAATGCTTTCTGATGTTTTTCTTTTGGGTTGCTTGATGACCAGTAACGGCAATTTTGACGATTTACGTAGCCTTCGAGGTGAAAATGTGACTCATCACTAAAGTAAACATTGTCGATCACATTTTCCTCTGAAAAAAATTCTAACATCTTCTGACAGTAAAATTTTCGCTTGTTGTAGTCTTCCGGTTTGATTTTTTGAACTATTTGGATTTTGTATGGATGTAATTTTAAGTCTAAAGCCAAAATTCGTTGAAGACTTGAACGGTGAAGGCTCAAAGAGGCAGCATGTTTCCTGACTGATCGTCGTGGATGCTCCGCGATCGCAGCGGCGACGCGATCGATGTTTTCAATCGATCGCACAGGTCTATCTCGAGGGCGAATTGAATGGTTAAGCAAACATCCCGTTGCTCTAAACTTTTCTACCCACGACTTAATTAATTGAATACTCGGGGCGTCACTTATACGGCGGATTTCAAAGCGATTACAAAACTTGCGCTGTGCTTCACTCAACGAAAACTCATTGCAAAAGTAAGCCTCTACTGCGTACGCGCGATGCGCGCCAGACCACTGCGACATGGCGACTAACAAATCCGCACTTGTTACCAACCGAACGCTACCACTCCCCTCCCGCTAGCCCCGCAAACTTCTGAGAAATTCGTGTTTAAAGTTTAAAATCTGGGCTGAGACACCCTTTACAATACAAAAGTTATGGAACAGCAGTTTCCTAAACAAACATCACTCACACAAACATATTACCTAGGTACTACCGTGTGATTACCATCTATTATCTGACCTGCAAATTCAGTAGGTAGGTACCTACATAACATTAAGCAACTTCTGCCTCAGAACAATCAAACAACTGCCACTGAGCTTTTGTCTGCTAGCATTGAGAAAGTTGCGAGGAACATTGTTCTTGAACAAGTTCCTGATAAAATTAGTACATTTGCAGTGCAAGGTTAGTTCACTCACAGGGATCCAGTGTAGGTATGTCGTGCTCAGCAATATGAATCCTAAGATAAAAGATCATAACAGCCAGACAACGGGTTTATACCTATTTGTATACAACAATAAGCCTATATACCTATTATGTAACTACCTACTATTTAGATATTTTCTCCATCTTGGTAGGTACTTACATTTTTAATAATCACTGTTCCTTTTTATTAGGTTCAATAGGTCCAGACACTGCCAATGGAAATACCGCTGAAGTAACAAAACCTAGTAAGGAAGATTTAAAAATCTGTAAAAAATAACAGTAAGAAAGCTACAACGATGGCCAGCAACAATGACGTAGTAGACAATACTGATTCATGCAAGAATGGCAAAAATGAGACTAATAAAGTAGTTAATGAAGAGCAAGAGATAATCTCTGGAGAGAAAGTATCAGATGTTCCTATTGCTGAGGAGCAGCCTGCGGGCAATGTGGATGAGACTCCGGTTGCATCAGCTTCAGCTGTATTTGTTTCCAATTACAAGGACACTGATGGTAAGCTTGTTATTTATTAGGTAGGTGCCTAATTTGTTTCTGCCTGCGGCTTTGCATGCATTGTTTATATGGAAATGTTTAAAGTGAATTTCTATATCATGGGAACTAATTTAGGGGTTAAAAAGTAGCCTATATTTGATTCCAGGACTAGAATTACCTACCTGTCTGCAAAATTTCAGCCCGATCTGTTCAGTAGTTTTGGGGTGAAGAGGTTATCAAACATCCATACATTCAAACTTTCCCATTAATAATAATTATTAGTGTGATGAAATTATTTCGTTTCGTATTTGTCAATAAAACTGCATCATTTAAATTTAATTAAAATTATTCAACAGAGCAATGCTCCTCACTGAACAAGTCTGGCAAAAAGTGCTTTGATCATGGGCTGCTCAAGCAAATAAAGGATGATCCTCTTTCAAAGAATACTCCTGATGCACCCTTAGAAGCCTGTGATGTGATCAGGGTAAGTAATTATAGGAATAGCCTTATTATTAGGCCTTATTTGAAAAAGAAAGTTGATAATAGTTCATAAACTATCTGTACCTACCTCCCCGAAACTTTATTAACGATTGCCACACCTGCCGACTAATTAGGTAGGTATTCCCATTTGACCACAGTTTCTCTTATATTATGAAACGCTGTGCAAAAACAACTTCAATGTGCAGAATTGGACCTGTTACACTTATAAATTTTAGTATTAGTGGGTACCTACCTGTATTTAGATAGGTACCTGGGTGAATCAACTTTTAAGGCGCTCCTTTTGTGTCCCTGTCCTGGAAATAACGATAAAATCGGTACCTAATTCAGTTTAAAATATGTTTTTTTTTAATGTTAACGTAAACTTAGACTCTGCTTACATGGTAGTTTTATAGTTTTTAATAGTTTATAGCAAAAATTTTAATTATCGTATGGTAACTCAGTGGAACAGGCAAAAAACATGACTGTGTCCCCAGGCATAGGTGAAAAAACAATGTACCATGTTTCTTTAAAAAATATATGAATACACCGTATTTTAATACATTAATGCGATTTAGAAAAAGTTAGGCTTACGTTTAAGTAAAAATCTTAAAAGTTTTACTTAAATTTACGTATTTTACATGGACCTCAACTGTTGTCCCAAACTTAGATTAAATCATCAGGTCTACCGATAAAAGTTCTGAGCAATACCAAGAGATGGCGTCGAACTTGGTGTCATCAAAGGCGATTAGTATCTAATATTTCGTTGGTATCGTCTGACAAGGCTTATTTCGCTTTACCCGCCTCTCAGTCCGCGGTAAGCTCTCAATTGGTGCGCGTGGGTTTATTGTCGCTCTACAGCGTTACGGCGGGAATCTTGGCAAACTGACCTAATAAAATTCAAGTTTTTAAAAAATTTGAATTTTATTAGGTCAGTTTGTTGCCTATGATGTCTGATTTCAAGGTCATGACAAAATATTTGCTCACTTTAAGTTCATAAGTTGTGGAATAGTTTAGAATTTTTTTTATTGAAGTTTTCTCTAGCGTTACCGATAACGCTGAAGAAATTTTCTCTAGAGTTACCGGTAACGCCAGAGAATATTAGACTAAATAACGTAGCTAGTTGGCATTAATGGATAGTGTAGAGTAACTGTTATGCTACGTCAAAGTTAGGTTTCTAAGCTATCAATATAAATAAACTTTATAATAATATTGTTTAATTTGTTTAGGGTTTTTGCAACATAATCCAAAATGCCTCTTTGTGCAGCAACAACAGAAACTATATAGAGAAAAATTAAAAATAATAGATAAAACTACGAAGAAGCAAAGAAAAAACACCTGAGCTCAATACAACAAAAGTAAAAGATTTAATTCCAAAAGAAAATATAACGCAAACGTGATATGGAAATTACAAAAACCACAGTATAAGAAACAAAAACTGGCTGTTGAAAGACTGCTACAACAAGCACCCCCTGAATCGCCTAGAACCGACTCCAGATTAGGAAATTTTGAAGAATCTATTGGAACTCCACCACCGACGCCTTCACGGACTACTTCTCCACCAGATACGCCTCCGCGAGCTAGGGATACGTCACTACAAACAAAAGACCCACCACTGCGATCAAGAGACTTAACACCAAGGTTAAGAAACCAATCACAACGATTAAGAAACCCAACATCACGATCAAGAGCCACCACCAAAAACTCTTGTAGCTACGCCCCTACAAGCAATAGCTATGCCACCAAGAGCACCAGCTACACCACTTCACTTAAAGGTAAGCAAAAGCGGGGCGGAAGAAAGTTAAAACGAAGAGATCACGGGTGTATAGAGAAAACGAAAAACTTAAGCTAGAAAATGAGAATTGGAGATGAAAATATAAAAAAATTAAGAAAAGATATCAAAGACAAATTAATGGTGAAACTAACGTAACTAAAAAAACTGAAGATCAAAGGTACACAGTTTTGACCAGTGCCATAAATCAAACATTTAAACAGACAAAATTTTGGAAATAAGGAGAGGTAATAAAGAAGATTTTCTCAACTGTAGATGTTAAAGATTCACGAATGAAGAAAAATATATTTTTGGAGACTGTAGGCATAGAAAAAATTGTTAAAAGAAAAGACTGTGTTGAACAAGAAAATAAAATAATTTTACCTCAGAGATGACATATCACGTGTTACTGGCTACAGCAGGCAAAAAAGAAACGTAACGTAGTAGGTGATTGATCTCGTTAAAGTTCCTCAAACTATTTAATAAGTCATGATACTGTTGGTGAATTTTGCTGTTTTGTTATAGTTTTTTTTTGTTAGTTTTATTTGATCTCGTGTAGTTGTAAGTTTTGTTTTAAGAATATTGTGTGATTGTATTGAAATTTATGATAAGAATAACTAATTGACAACATGTTCCTAATTATAGTTAGTTAAACTGGTCATTTTCTCACCCAAGAATTTTAAATCCTTCAAAACAGGCAGTCTCGGAGCCTTCGAATTTCTCAGGCGTTACTATTTTTCTCTGGCGTTACTCATATGTCCCTTAATTTTTATTATGTCTTTTGAAGTTAACTCTGATTGAATTTAATATGTTTACAAAAAATGTTTAGATAAAAATGTCCAAAATTCGTGTCTTTTGGTAGTATAAGACATGTATGTCTGATTATTAGATGTGGAGATTTATTCTAAAGTTAAGCGTTTAAAACATGCAAAATAACGCAATGGACCTAAAATTTACTCTATTTCATATGTAGGTTAGCTACAAAAAAAAAAACGATATTAAGAAGTTAGAAAGACGGAATTAAAGTATGAATAAATAACTATCATGTTGATTTTTCTCATTTCTTTTCTTTATTTCGTGTTTTGATATTTACAAATAAGTGACGCAATGGATATTTATTTTATTAGGCACACTTATATTTTCTACAAAAACTCGTTTAAACTAGCTTAGATGTCGTGCCACGTTGCAAAACCTAAAAATAGGATAAATAGTGCAAATGTTTAAAAAAAATAAAATTGTTTCTAATTTTTTCAAATGTTTTCGTAACATTTCGATAATGTATTTTTAATTTTTACCTGTTCATAATGTTGTCAAAGGAGTGCCTTAAAAGTTGATTCACCCACCTACCTACCTAGATTGTGTATACATCCTGTAGGATCTAGGTACGCGGGATAGCATGCTGTACTGTGCTACTGAATGATTTGATTTCATATTAGGGTCGTTGATTTCGCACTCGTTCGCCCACCATCCCCTGTTGCCGGCCATTGTGGTGTATGCACTTATTAAATTTCATATACTTACATAATAGAAGTGTCGATTACAATTTCTAAAAGAAATCAAGTTCAATGACTATTCAAATACTTACTTCTCTTATTTATTTATTTATTAAATAGGACATCCAACATGAGATCACACAACGCAAGTTAGTAGGTAACAAACAAGTACTTAACAAGGTTCTTAAATCTATGTGTCTCTATAATTTAGGAAGTCTCAGCGTGCACAATAACAGAGTACCAAAACAACTAATACAATTTTTTTTTTAACTGGACTGACAAAAATAAAAATAGAAAATAGCTACAAAAATAAAAGGAAAAGTATAATACAAAAGGTAGAGGAATATTAAAAAAATGCTTATAACTAAAATAGTATACAACATAAAAATTACAAAATCTACTTAGAATGAGATCTTTTTCTACAATAACAATGAGATCTTTATTTAGTGACATTGTCGAGCGTGTGAACACAAACCGTGATTATTAAAACAATATTTTGGTTGCTTTGGCGACAGAACTGTCAGCTCGTCGGATTTTTAACATAAAAATAGTGGCGCGTGTTTCAGTGGAAGTTAAAAACTCGCCAATTACTAACCCAGTTAGTGATTTAGTTTATTCTATTTTAAAACCTTTTTAGGTTAAGATTGTTCACTTTTATTTGAAAATAATAAGAAGCATATTTGATTTGGACAACTGATCTTTAATTACTTTAATTCACTTTAATTATGTACATAATCAACTTCTATTCCATCACAGTACGCTTTTCCTGCGTCGCGGTCGTCAGAAACTAATAACCTCTTACATGGTCAAGCCGACGACGACACAGACCGAGAAGATAACGATAAGGCTGCCGATTGTGCCACACTATAATTAAGTTCTTGTTTCATGCATTGATGGTGTAATAAAGTTATAATCCATCTATCTATCTACTTTTATCCGAAAGACTGACAGACGCCGCATCATTGCATAATTAACAAAGCTACTGAAAAAAGAAGGGCTGACATAGACAGACGCAGTTTTTTTATGTCTTATCATTGCATGTTAAACATACTGAAAAGGGAAGGGCAGACAGAACCTGCAGTAGTTGAAAAAAAATCTGAAATCTGAAGAGTTTGCAGACACTGCGGTAGCCGAAATTGTTTGTAACTTAGTAGGTATTTTGTGCAAACTGATTAATGAGCTAAAACGTAACTTGTATGTGTTAGACTAGATCTAGTAGATCTACATGTCTGCAAGTAGGTAAACCTAGATTTTTTCTTTAGTTTTACTTTAAAGACGTAACAAAGATCTGGAAGGCAATTCTCGCCATTAAATCACTAGATAATTATGGCAAAAACTGTCAAATTTCACAGTTCTTGCCATATTTATCAAGTGATAAATTGGCGAGAATTACCTTCCTGAACACTATACCACGGGAACAAATTTTTGGAAAAAGTTTAGATATGTGTCAATCCAGGTTTTGTTGTGAAGAAGTAACAAAGATCTAACTATTGTTCTATGGGAACGTTCAAAAGTCATTAACATTCCCATGGGAACTGATTTATGGGATAAAAAGTATCCTATGTTTTATTCCAGGCATAGAACTATGTCTATACTAAATTTCAGCCCAAACCATTCAGTACTTTTGGTGTCAAAAAGTATCAAACATCAATCCAAACATTCGCATTTATAAATGTGATGTTAGTGTGATGTCTTTTTTTTAACTTTACAGACTGCGCCCATGCACGAGCCAACATCTTTCAGTCTAATATTAAAACCTGTAAATGATAACATCTTCCCTCCATTCCTAAAGGGTGGTCTTGGTGGTTCAAGGAATGATACTCCCAGGGATCCCAAGAAACTTGGTAGGAATATGGCCGTAGCCGGTAAGGAAGTGTTAAATTAACGAATATTATAAAAGCGAAAGTAACTCTTTCTGTCTATTATCTTTTCACGCATTAACGGCTAAAAGGATTGTAATGAAATTTGACAGGGAGGTAAACAACGTCCCGGGGAAGGACATAAGCTACTTGAAGAGCGCGTGCGCAGCCGCGGGCAGCAGCTAGAAAGTAATAGATACATAATGCTGTACAATCCACGCAGCATCATCCAGTCCCAAGCTAAGCAGAGCTTGAGTTATGGGTACTAGATAAATGATATACAATAACAAAATTACTTATTATTGCTTTTTGTTAGTCTTATTGGGGAAGGTTTTTCGCAGAATTGTTACTTAATATCTTTCATCTTTATAATAACAGAATCCTTTTACAGAAATACAAGTATGTTGGTATTGATTTCATTTAATTTATTTAGGTAAAAGTGGTGTGAAGTTTGGTCAAACCGGTGGTAACAACAGCTCTCACAAACCAGTGATTCACGTTTCTTTGTCATCACAACAGGACGTTAAACTGAAGCAAGTGGACTCTGCCTGGAAACCAACAAGATTAGCACAGGAGAATTTATCTGAAGAGGAAATCAAGACACAGGTATGATAAGAACTTGGGCACAAAATGTTTGAAATCTTCATAATTTTTTTTAAATTAAATCTAATGAAATTAATTTTTTAGAAGCTGTTTAAGAAATTCAGAGAAATCTTGAACCAGATAACACCACAGAAGTTCGACACTTTACTCAAAAAAGTCTTAGAACTGGAAATTGACAATCAAAAAAGATTGGAAGGGGTCGTTGACTTGTTATTTGAAAAAGTCATTGAAGAGCCTAATCTCTCTGAAGTATATGCAAACATGTGCCTAAAACTTTCGAACCTCAAGGTAAAATATAAATTTACTCAATGTTCTTAAAATTTTAACTACACACTAGCCAAACTCGATGAAGAATGTTTGTAAACAAACCACCCATACTTAGTGCTATGCAAGTAATGATCTTACATGGTATTATCCATTAAAGGAATACAATGGCGACCATAAAATTCACTATCTTATTATTTTAAATTTGTACTCTTTTTTTTTTCAGGTCCCATCTGATAATAATGGAGACAATTTGGTCAGCTTTAGAGGGCTGATTATTTCCAAATGCCAAACTCAATTTGAAACTGGTAAATCTGGTGAACAATTATTGATGAAATTTGAGAAGGAATCAGCAGAAACTGCTGATCCTGTGAGTAAATTTTCTGAATCCTTGGCCTTATCAAAAGTAGGTAATGCAAATTCAAGTTCAATTCGGGGTGAGGCGCGGCAGATTTGGCCGTTACACATTTTGCTCCCCTTGGAGTCGAGACCCTAGGTCCGTAAGGTACCGAGGCTCTCCTGGTTTTTAAAAAATTACCGTATCTGAGCGTTTTGTCGAAGCAACGCGTGACCCAAGAGCTGGTGAGAATTTGGCGCAGCGCATCAGCATTGCCATACAGCGGGGCAATGCAGTCAGCGTCTTGGGGACGCTTCCGACTGGTATTGATATGGATCAGTTGAGTTGAGTAGATTGTTTGCAACAGTCTGCCTGCAGTTAGCTCAATTGTTTCAATTTTAAATACTAGTTCTAATTTGTTTCTTTTATATAATTGTAATTTACTTTGTTAATAAAATCCTGTTTCTGTTGTAGACCAAGAAAAAAGAACTTCAAGTGATGATCAATGAAGAAAATAGCAAAATTAGATTGAGAGCAGTGGCTAATGTCAGATTTATCGGTAAGTTGTTTCCTACCTATCAAAGGATGTAAATAATCATGGTTTATTAGTTTAGGCATGTTCGATTTTCTATTTCCCCTTTTATTTTTTCTCCATCCGTGTCTAGTTGGTAGTGAGTTGTATTTTATCTGTTTAATAATCAAGGAGATATTTTTGTTGGATGTTTCGGAAAATCAAGTAGACACTTTAGTGGTATAATGCTACCTTCCCTCATTTGGTTGAGATTATTGTTTAAACCTTCTATTATGTCAATGGACTGTTCCATTAATAATGTTGAATTATTCCTTTATCACTATCTAGGGTTTCGAAATCGGAGACCGATTTCAAAACCCAGAAAAAAGAACAGAAAAAGCGAGACCATAAGTCTCGCTTTCGCTACAAATTGTGATGCCGAAATTTTAAAAGAGACCTACAAGGTCAAGTGGGGTATCAAATGAAAGGTATTGGATTGTAAATTTCAAAACAGTTTTGAAATTTCTGTAGGTTTCATACTTTTAGAAATATATTGAAAAAAGTCGTAAAATTACTTATAACCCCTATCTCCGAAGTTTGCATAGCAATCCATATGAAATATATGTACCTAACGTTTGTAGATATAGATCTATATTTTACAGGAAAATATGGATAACTCTAGAAGTACTTATAACACTTTTTGAAAAATGGTCAAAAAGGGGGGGAATAATTTTCAAATGGGGGGCCTACCTTACCGTGTGGGGTAGGAGACCAAACTAATCAACGGTTTCACCACCCACACTGGCAACGACGTGCAACCAGGCAAGGTGAACCCAAATGCAAAGAGGTGGCCAACCGAAAAGACTTTTTGTCTAAAAGGGTACCTAGATTTTTGGAACATGGTGCGGCAAGCTGGATGCGGCAAGCTGAAGACAGGGCGCTATGGCGCTCATTAGGGGAGGCCTATGTCCAGCAGTGGACTGAGATAGGTTGAAGACGATGATGTAAACATTTAGTAAACAATAGGGTATATAATATAATTTTTTATTTTTATTTTTTGCCTTCCAATACTGCATATAATCTACTACACAGGCAAAATAACTAATTAATTACAACCAAGTTTACTTGCCTACTTCGTATGGTAGCGCACATCGGCCACTCAATGCACTGGCACGGACATCACAGTACAACAACTATCAAAAAACTCACGGAACTATTCTGGTACTAGGTACCTGAACAGGAAAATGAGCGGGAGGTGCGGCGTGTGGTGTGGCACGGGGGTAGGCAGGCATTAAGCGTAAGACAATGCTACGTATGCACCTAGCCGTGCAGGAGCAGGGCTAGAGTAACCGGAATTACTCGAAAAAATAAGCCCAAGGTTACCTAAAAAAATTATGTAACGTTTCAAATAAAAGCTTATTTACGATCGCGAGAAAAATAATATTTGCGTAAAAATATTGGCAATTACTACAAATAATTATTCGAATTATCCGGATTTCAATGCTTAAATCCGGATAATATGGATATCGGTCAATCCGGATTGCAGTCTCTAGTTTAGGGTGTGATGTTGTTTGTTTGTATGCGTGTGTGTGTGTGTGTGTCAGAGGCTGTCTGAGAAGGTGTGTGGGCGTGTGCATTTGCACATGCTCCTCAGGATTTTTATTCTTAACATTTCTATTTTAACTATGCTAACTGTTTAGCCTTTCTAATAAGTCTTTTGTTTATTTTAATAAAAGTCTGTTTGTCATTCGATCCTTGAGTATTTAGTTTATTTTAAAATTTATTACCAAAAATCTTTTCATTTTACTTAATGTTTTTACTCCCTTTGTAATACATTTTAGCTCTTATTTCTTGTTCTTCCTTATAATTTTATTCTTTTTTGTAAAATTTGTATTAAAAAGTCAATTAATTTAGTAATAAAACTATTCATTCCGACCTCAAACCAGTTTATCTCAAATACTTTTTCCCTAAAATGTTGAAAATTTTCTAAGAAGAGATAATTTTCTAATTATCCCTTCGTTCAACTTGAATTGTCCACTGAGCGTTATGCTTGCCAATGCAGTCTACCGCATAAATGAGCAAAGCATGAGCATGCCGCTAACATGAGCAAAACAGACCAGCATGACCATCACCTAATCCATGGTCAATAATTAATTATTAATTGATAATGTTGCCCATTGTGTCATCCTGCATATAAGTTATTATTAGTAGTACATTATGGTAAGTGTGTAATGTTGGTGATTACCGCTAAGGCGCCATTGAGACCCGAGCCATAGGCGAGGGTCTTAAGAGAGCCGAGGACGGTAATCATCAATACACACGTGTATCATACGACGTTTTTCAGCACACTTGTGGATAAAATAACAATAAAAACTAATTTAATTTAGTAGATAATAGATATTTTTCCTTGGAGTTTTCAGGTAGTAAACTTTCCATAACGTTAAGGGCTTCACATCTTATATCGGGCGGTGTACAACATAAATCATTTTTTTCGTATCTAGTACTTGTAGACATTTTAATTAATAAATAACTATAATTTCAACAGTGAAAACGAGTTGTGAAAAATGTTTCGCTATGGCGGGAAAAATTAATCAGTTTTCCTATGCGCGCGCATTGCGTTCAGCCACAGACTAAAGGGATGAGGTTTTTTTTTATTTTCCGCGCATAGGTTTTGCGCCTATTCTGCCACGTACAAAATGGGAAATTTAGTTTTCTTTTGTTACAGAGAAAACAAAAGTTATATCTGAGTGAAAGTTTTATTTATTAAACACGTACCTAGGTACGAAATAAAATTATCTATTTAAATAAGAAGTTGCATGAAATGAGCAAGCAATGGGAACATTAATTTATTTGTTCTATTGAACACGATCTTTTTTTTTGAATATAAACTTGTTTAAGAACAAAGCACCTCAACCAAAAAAATTAAAAAAAAATCTATAACTTACTAGTGTGTTATATAGCAATGAAAAAGTCACAGTTTGATTATGGGTGTCATTCTGTGCCTAATTGCGGTGACCATAGAGCCACTTTATGAGCAAGTGTGTTGAAAAATATATTTTCTAGGCACGTGAGCATTGAGGAAATTACGTTTGTTAGGAACAATGTAGGCTACATTGTTCCTAACAAACGTAATTTCCTCAATCATGTAGGTAGTCGAAATTATAGGTAAGCTAGTGTTCGTTTAACTCGTGATTTTTGAGTAAAACAGCAGGCTCTCATCTCGGAATTTAATAATTATTGCGAACGTGAAGCCATGTATATTAATTTGTGTCTGACATTGTTGTTTTGCAGGTGAGCTCTACAGATTTAAAATGTTGACTTTTAAAATAATTGATTATTGTATGAGGAACTTGATCTACCCATTAGAAGAAGAAAACATTGAATGTTTGTACAAACTCTTGACCACTATCGGCGACAAATTCGAAAACGAGAGCGGAACTCAGCTGGATTCTATCTTCAATCAAATGCAAGAAACCGTCAAGCGCAAGTCTAACAAGATCAGCAGTCGTGTCAAGTTCATGATCCAGGATGTGATCGACCTGAGACGGAGAAAATGGCTTGTCAAGAGTGTTGTTGATTCTCAACCCAAGATGATGAAACAAATCCAAAAAGAGGCTGAACAACAGCAACGCCATATAGAGGTACGCTTTCTTCCATTTACTTATAATATACTAACCTGTATATTATGCTAAAAGCATTAATTTGACATTGAGTTGGTAAATTGATAGAACTCTGAAACTCTGAAGGATAGCATGCGTAACGAATATAAATCCGACAGAGAACTACAGTTATCGACATAGGTCTAAGAATGACCATATCTCGCGAAGAACCGACAACAGCTGAGGTAAACGTGTTCTTGAATAGGTAGAGACCGCGACTCGGCAAACTTAGGGATGCCCTCCGGTCAAAGACAATCTGCGAAAGACTGCAGGTAGATGCTAGATGCGGCAAGCTGAAGACAGGGCGCTAGGCGCTCATGCCTATGTCCAGCAGTGGACTAATATAGGTTAATGATGATGATGGTATGTTACGAGTCTTATACTGTCGATTTGTTAATTTATAGTTGATGAAAGCCGGGGGCAGGGGCAGTGGCGCTGGCGGTTTCCGCCGCGACGACGGTTGGCGCAACAAGGATGGCGGAGACAGTCCCCGACTGTCCTTGAAGGCCGCGACCCCACGACCTACAAGACCTGCATCTACCAAGTACATCGTAGATAAATTGAAACTTCAGGCTAGCTCTAATAAAAAGGTAAGACTACTCATAACCAGAATTATATTAACTATAGACGCAATTCAACTGATACTGACAACAAAACACAAGATCCGTCAAGTGCGAGTGTGACTCGCGCGGTTTCGAACGGTTGTCTAGTATACCCATATGTACTATAGGTACTGGTTAGAGACTTTGCTATTAAATGAATACCAAAAACGTAAAGGTACCTAGGTACCTACATTTCATATGTATCGGTTTGCAAACTTCGGAGTAGGTATAGGGTAATAGTAAAATTTTACTTTTTTCAAAATATTTCAAAAACTATAAAACCTACAGAAATTTTAATAACTGTTTTCAAAGTCAAAGTCAAAAACTCTTTATTTCCATAAATGCAATAAATGTACACTTAGAAAAAGTCAAATTCTTAATAATTAAACACTGACACGGAAATAAAGTGATATTTTTTATTTCAGTCGCTTCGGTATGTAGACAAAAGTAAAGAAGCGACGAAGAAGCCTTTAGCCTGATAGTTAGTTGTTATTTTTCGAGTTGGAGCAAATCCCGTTGCAAGCTTTTTATCCTCGAGATAATCTGATATTTTATAATAGGCCTTTTTACACAAGAAGTTTTGACGATTTGTTTGAATTTATTTACTGATAATTTTTGCAACTCACTAGGAGTTTTGTTGTAGAAGCGTATACATTGCACTTTAAAAGATACATTAATTTTGTGTGGTCTAGTTGTGGGCACAGCGAGTTTATGTTTATTTCTTGTATTCAAATTATGTATTCGCTCGCTATTTTTAGAGAACCGATTGATATTTCTATGAGTGTACAATAGGTTTTCATATATATATTGACATGATACTGTCATTATGTTTATTTCTTTGAATTTATCACGCAGGGATTCTCTGGGACTCATACTATAGATAGCACGAACCAGCCCTCTTCTGCAACACAAATACGGTGTTAATATCTGCAGCGTTCCCCCGCCGTTAGTATACCATAAGACATAATACTATGGAAGTAGCTGAAATAAACAAGTCTAGATATTGTATCCACGTCTGTAAAATGACGGATTTTTTTGACAGCATACGCTGCAGAACTAAGTCTCTTCGATAGCTTATCTATGTGTGGGCCCCATTGAAGTTTATTATCTAAGGTGATTCCTATGAAAACGGTACTTTCTACAATTTATACCGTTTCTCCTTATACACTTACATCAGCCTTAACTTGTTTAACATTAGGTAGAATAAATCTGATACATTTCTTTATGTTTTCGTTAAGCAAAAGATTATTGACACTAAATCAATGGACTACTACATACTAGATTGCATTATTCACATTGTCGAAATTCGTGTTTTGTCGTTTCCCATTAATATCAACTCTTTGTATCCTATTACTCAAATAAGATGTAAGAAGATCTAAAGAGGTGTTCCTTATTCCATAGTGATGTAGTTTCCTGATTAATGTTTCATGGTGTACGCAATCGAATGCTTTTGACAAGTCGCAAAAAATGCCTAATGCATCTTGCGACTTCTCCCAAGCATCAAAAATATGCGATGCTAATGCAATATTTTGAGATGTACAAACCGATACCTTTCATTTGATACCCCACTCGGTGAGGTAGCCCCCCCTTTTTAATAATTTTTCTAAATGGGTATTTTTCGACTATTTTCAAAATATTTCATAAAGTAAGAAACCTATAGAAATTTAAAAAACTGTTTTGAAATGTACCTACAAACTGATACCTTCATACCTTTAAAATTTCGACATCACAATTTGTACTGAAAATTTTCATGTTCATTTTTCATTTATTTTTCTTTAAATCTGTAGAGGCGCACGAAATGTATTATTATTTTAAATATCACGTTATTTGCTGCTGTAGTTGCTGAGATATTAAAGACGGAAAAAAGGACAAAAAAAGCGAGACCATATGGGTTTCGCACCCGATCTCCGGTCTTCGAAACCCTAAAAACTATAAACCGGGCGAATTAACATAGCACCTGGTTTTAACAAAAACTTAAGAAAAATCTAAGTAATAGTAATAACAAAAAACAGCAAGAATGTAATTCGAAAATGTTACACGAGCAAGGGTAATTGTGATGCTATCGCTTCAGCCCTCGCACGGTGACGGCAGAGCGCCGAACTCGGCAGCGGGGCAAGGATCGAGTTCCGAGGCAGGTGCGATGTTAAGGGGCTTCACACACAGCAGCTATAATGTATATTAATGTACATTACATCCCGGGATGTATAGCTTTAAATTATCTTAATGTATCACACACACAACAGGTAATGTAATGTATCTTTCCCTTCATTTCATTGGCATACGTCCCGATTGATGAACTGTTGACAGTTCTGTTGATCAGTCTGTTGACAGACTGATTGTCTGAGTGACTGAAACAGACTTTACTGTGTATGTCTCTGTCTATCACAGAAACTTTTTGAACATCCTTTTCGAAGGGAGATATACGGAAATGTATTGAGATGTATTAAGATGTATCGAGTATATTTTCGTATCGCTCTGTATATTAAGATTCAAAGATGTAAAAATATACATTATAGCTGTCGTGTGTGGTCTCCTGACGATTTCTATGGAAAGATGTAATGAGATGTATCGTGCTATAATGTATATCTTTACATTATAGCTGCTGTGTGTGAAGTCCTTAATTCGCTCGGGACATAAATTACATTTAGACTTTCACAAAACGTTGGATAACGCCAACTTTCATTAGACCACGAACTACCATACTTTAGATGAGGTTTACTGCTAGTCTCATCTAAGTGTTACATAAATTATGATGGCGCTTTGATAAACGTGGCCAACCAGTGATGACGTTTTTCCACGGAAATGCTTAAATCAACAACGGAAATGTTATATATGGATATTGTGACCTCGCATTATCAATATTACCATTCAACATCGTTATTATGATAGCATTCATAGTTTCAGAGCCTTTTACAGAGATAAACAGGGGAAGGTGTTAGTGGCTGATCGATGCCGCCTCTCCTCAAGGCTACTTTTAATTGATGCTATCTACTATGTACATAATGCCATATCTGAATAAACTAAGTTAAGTATTTTTTTAGAATCTGGCCACCATCAAGCTGCCTCCACGCCAATGGACGACTTCCCTTAAAGGTAACCATAACATATTGCTAATTATATTTTGCTGTCATGTGCTGACAGATTTCTATAAAAAGTATAATATAGGTCAGTGTTCTCCTATAAGTACCTATGTTGAAGGGTCTGAGTATAGAGACAGTGTGTGGAGCCAGTTTGTAATTGTTGAAATTGCAAACGTCGCCGTCACATAAAATAAATAATTTATTTATTCCGGATAACAATACTGAGTCGTAAGTACATAATATGGTTCAAACCCGGATTTACAATTAGCAAAGTTGGTATCAGAGGTGTATTTGAAGGAGTAGGTACGTTCCCGCCAAGTACGTTCACGACGTTGCAAGCTAGCGATGCGTGCGTCACCTTAGGTAGGTAGGGGGAAGGGGGAGACGTCTAGGCTAGTGGCCACTCATCCGATTGCCGGATGGAGCGTTGCACCAGCGCAGACTGATGCTTGCATTATCGTCTTCCTCGGGCGGATCTGTCAGGTTTATGCAGACGTGGTTGTTAAGCCGCCACCGCCGATGCCGCCTGTAGCCTCGGTGCGATCTGGCCCTGCTGGGTGAGATCCCTGGTTGCCCAGGGAAGGCCCAGTGAACCGATCAGCGACCGAGGCAGGGACCACCAGTGATGGCGCTTTATTTGGTGTGTCGGCTTCTTGAATTGAGAACTTCCTTGCTGCTTTAAGCCTGACAATCTATGCCAATTTATGTATGTAATAGTAATATGTAGTTTAAAGTTTAAAGGTTGACATAGTTACATATTAAAATACACCTATATTTTAATATGTATGTAATCTTTTTCATTATTTATGTACATCCCTATAATGGGATTATAGTTATTTCAAGAGAGTTTTTTTTACGATGTGTAGGTACCTACTTACTTCTTTTTTATGTTGTATGTACTTTTCTTTAATATTAGTCTAATGTTTGTTCCTTATCTTTTTCATTTTATATATATATATACTTATGTACCTAAATTATTAAAACGCACTATATTTTTAAGCTTACGCTATACCTCTACCTAATATTAACGCCTATCATTTGGGGGAGAGCCAGACTTCCTACCGTAATACAGTTTTAACTAGTACGGAGGACAGTCACTCGACCACGGGTAACAACAAATTCAAAAACGTATATATTTTATAATTCATTAATTGTAACCCTTAACTTTAAACAGTGCCATTTTATTTTTGAAATAAACGTTTACTTTACTTTATTTGTCACTATGGATTCTCTGGCGTACGGCTTATATTTCCGCTTTCCAGACAGGTCCGGTGGACTGGCGTGCCATGGGGCTGTCTCTCTAACATGCTGGTGTTCGGAAGCGTGTGCTTTTCCAAACATGTTGGACAGTAACCGGTTTGATCCTTGCAGCGGTGCGCGGTCGACATCTAGCGTTACTTCTTTGAAGCACTTAGGTAAGTATAGCTAGCTTTTCCGATGTTTCATTCTTGACGTTAGCTTTGTAGTTCAGCTAACTTCTACTAGACGCCGCAAGTAAATCAGACATGTCTAAAGCTGACCGGGATACAACGCCCGCTTACTCACGGAGACGTCACAAGATAGCCGGCGCTGTTGGCGTCATGTTTTGATTTTTACATATTATTTTAATTTTGTTTTTCTGCAATATGTGTCGGTTTCAAATGAAATTGGTGATATTACGATTATTTAAACTACGGATTGTGCAGTAAACAAATAATTTTGGAGAAATTCTCAAAAATGGACGCTATCGAAGAAGAAGCCTTGTAGCCGGCGCCGCCGCTTGGCTTCAAGCGAAAGCGAGTATGCATTGAAAATGTAGTTATTACTGTTATTTTATTAGTGATGTGATGATGATTCACCACCGTGAATCCGTGGGTTTTGTTTACATTCTGTTGATTGCAGGTTTATTTATTAGTTTGTTATTGTTGTAACAAATAACAAAATATTTACACCTGGTACTCAACTTCTCGTTTTATAAATTCCTGTGGTAGCTAGTGTGGCGTTCATATCCGAACGTAGGAGGTATCCGAACGCACCGGCGCTTTTCCGGTTTTTGACAGCTAGGAAAAAAAATAAGGAGGAGAAAAAGTGAAGCACGGGGGTGTTACAAAAATCGAGATTCGTAGAAAAGGTATTATCCACGTCTCCAGCATTCTTGGTTTTCGTGGCTTGCACATCCTGATGTGATCGTGCTGACCTGGATATTCCATACGGTATTCCTCGATACGCCAGTCCTAGACAGTGTTTTCTACACATACCATTGTGTTATCGTAATTGCGTTACGAACCTGCTGTGAATAAAACGTTTCAAGGATAGAACTGCGTTTTGTGTGTGACATTCCCAACCGACCAGTTCTTCAAACTAGTAATGGATTTAACGAAGAATGATTAAAGAAAGGCCAGTCGGACAATCTGCAAAGAGTAGGTAGATAGTATGATTGCGGCTCATTCATTCTTTAAAAAAAAGGATTTTATGGCTGCTGATATTCGGGGAATAAAAGTGAAAAGGTAATTATTAATTACCTTTCATTTTTATTACTAATTAACAGTGATCGGAATTAGGCGGGCTAAAATACCTAAAGTTCGAAAAATAACAGAGACGCCAATTGGAGACGCCTTAGGACTAAATATTTTTTCGTCCGTTTATTTTTCGTCCCAGAAGTAACAAACATCCATCCAAACTTTCACATTTATAATATTAGTGTGACTAACAAAGTAGGTGAAGGTTAAAAAAACAATTTTATAGTTTTCACACCATTTATTCATTGGAATCAACGTAAAAATTATGAAAGTAACCAAATGTTAGAGACACAGGAGAATATTATTTCAGTTGATGTAGAAATTAGTCAGTTAATCTGAATAGCTAAATGTTTCATCACCATCAGGAATGGAGTTTTCTTTGTTATCATCAGATGTATTTTCGTCTGAAGTATTAAAATAAATTATAATGAGTTTTTCCATATTTTCAATCTTTAAACGATTTCTTTTTGTACTTAAGATCCATTTATAGGTAGAAATTCAACATCAACTGAAGTTATAGGTACATATTTATAGTATGACAAAGATTCATTTTCATTCTCCGATTCTTTTTCTAAATTCTCACAAATATCTCTTAATGCATCTACATCGGGATTTCTGTCCATAACGTTTTCTAGTTTTATTTTGACTCTTTCAGATGAACACCAGCTTAAAATTATTCTGGTTTCGTCAAATATCTGGAAAGATTCTGTTAACAATAAATTAGACTTTTGTAATCGTTTTAATGAAATTTGAATGATTTTAAAATATTCGTCAATATAATCTAAATCGGTTTATAAAGTTTATTTTTCTAGCACAGCTTTAGCGTGCCTGATGGATAAAGCTTCAGAGCTTCTAAGAAGTCTTAGAATCGTTTAAATATTTTTACTCTATTGGGAGCCTTTCAAAATATCTTTTTTACATTTGAAATTAACCTATCAACATCCATATAATTCTGCCCTTATCTGTTCTGCAACGACATTAAGAGCGTGTGCTAAACAGGTTACATGCATCATATTCGGCAAATAGTTTATTAAAATTCTTCCTGCTTTTAACATATGCTACGCTATCAGAATACATACATATAATACTAAAACATCTCCTACTTTGGCTTCATAGGAGTCTCCCCACATATTTTCTAAACATCCAATCACAAATTGAGCTACTGTCTCTCCATTCACCTTTTCTAACATTTTGCAAGCTATTCAAAATGGTTTGTTTGTTACCACATTTAAAGGTTTTACTAGAAAATTTACAATATAACGACCTAAATAATCGGTAGTTTAATCTAGAGAAATCCAAAGTTTTTGATTATGAACATGGTCATAAATTGAAGCAATTTTTTTTTAAAACAATATCTAAGTAAACTTTTCTCAATAACGATTCATCGGGAATCGTTTTAACTTTTGTACATTTGTATTATAATATATAATATACAATTGTATGTAAGTAAAAAAGTTTTAAACTCTGGTCGATTTACTCGTGACCAGGGTATGTTACATAATATAAGAAACTGTATTAAATCAAGATAAAATAATTGATTTCGGCGGCCAGCAGTACCTTGGTGTTTTGGCCCGTCAATATGCCTCTTGATATAGGTTTAAAGAATATTTATTTTCTCATAAGAAATACATTTCACTTATCTGAGAAAACATCTTTAAGTTAAGTATATTAAATAAAGCTTCGAGGAGCCGAACAATGTTTGTTACCTACCTACTTATGTAGGTTACAGTTAAAAAGTGTGTAACAAAACAAAACACAAAAGTTTTACAAACACATCATAAGATAAAGAACAGAAAGAATTCATAGATTTAGTAAGACACCAGACATTTTTAACTCTACCCGCAAAATCCTGCACATTTATTAACTCCTATTGAAATAAATGGAGTCATTCGGCATTATCATGTCACAGTGAAAGCAAAACCAGTTAGGCAATTTGTTATTTGAGTAAGGATATGTCATTAAGTACGGGTTTTTTAAGTTTAAGTTTGAAGTTGCTGTAGGATTCCGCATTCTTCACTTCTCTGGGAAGACTATTATAAATTTTTACTCCCTCGAAATTTAGCGCTCGTTTCCCGAGTTCAGTTCGCACGCTTGGAAGAAGTATGTGGTCTTTTTTGCGAGTGTTTCTTGTATGTGCCTGATGGACTTTTAAGAACGTTATATTAGTATGTATTGATTTATTAAAAATTTTCCTAATGAGTGTGCAAATACTGTAAGTATAAAGTTGCTTTATCCTATTACCTTTCTATTATTCCTATTACCTTTCTTGCATAGAATAGTATTCTCACATTTAGAACAATATATCGTACTGCTAGCGGGGTCGTAGTACAATTCAGGGTATCTTTAATCCACGACAGTACAATCCCTTCGGTAGGTTTGGTCGCCATTTGATTGCACAATTACTGTAAATAACGAGAAAAAATATACGGTAAGTACCTTTATCCCGGGGTGTCTTCTTGGCTTAAAAAAATGGTTTAATGATAGGTACAATTGCGAGTAAGTAGGTATAAAATTTGTGCACGGACTAAAACATAAAGCAATTGTTTAAAATATGATCCATAAGTTGTTGAATAAAATTGTTTGAATTTGGTTAATGTATCGAAAATAGTTTAATCGTTAGAATGTATTAAAATTTTAGTTAAAATCAAAGACTTACCAAGTAGTTTGATTGTCAAAGCAAGTAGGTATCAGTGAAGGCTGTGATGTAGTTGCAGTAGCAGTAAATCGAAGTCCGTAAATTCAAGCCAAGGTAGTCATGTGAAGCAGATCCAATAAACGATAAAACAAACACTGGTCAAATAAAAGTTCACGAGTCAGAGATGCGTACACAACGGGGGTAGCTACAGGAGTGAGTGAAGCACGCATGACGACTCTAGGAATGCGAAACACGCCCTCAACCCTATCCATCAACCTTTTTGTCATTGTTTATTGAATAGGTACTTACACTGCAAACCAGTGACAAACAAAAGATAGCAAAATCTAGAAAGAGACAACAAGCTTCGGCTATTCTGGGAAAAGAAAACAATGAGATGAATCAGTTTTTTACCTGAGCTAATAACAATTAGAAATGTAAGTTATAAAATATTAAACTTCTTGCAGTTGGTTAAAAAGATGGTTGGTTGGGTTGGATGGTTAAAAATGATTTGAATTAGTTCGTAATATTATAAAAACATTCATATTAAATATACATGCTAACTGCGAGTTTCGAGAAAGTATTCCATTTTCGTCCCAATTGGGTCCAATAAAATTATTGTAGTAAGGAAGTCTCCATTTTTATTTGCCTCTGTTCTTTGAACTTTAGGTATTTTAGCCCACCTAATTCCGATCACTGCTAATTAACCTACTAATTAAATTACTTATTAATAACATAGCTTTATTTATTGTAACCCGCAAAATAAAATGATTTCGAGTTTGATCTTAATTTTCTCAACCATTTAAAAGATAGAAAAAACTTAAAACACAGTTATTTTCGTAATATTTTCCGTTACTTTTTTTAACGTTAGAAAAACGTTTTGTCTCCCATGACAACGAAATCGGCGAACATACATTGAAAAATTATAAACCGCTAAGTGCGAGTCGACTCGCACACGAAAGGTTATGTACCGTAAAAATCAAGTTTTTCAAAGAACATCAATGTTTCATTTGTTCACATTTTAAAGGGGTCTCCCCCTTTAAATTTTCAACTTTATTTAATTTTTAATAAATTAATTAGGTAGGTACTCGTATATAATTGGCTGCGCCGGCGGCGCAGCGCGGTCTGCCCTCAGTACCGCGCGAGCGCGAATTATACATTATACGTGAATTATACATTATACGTGAATTATACATTATACGTGAATATAATTCACGCTCGCGCGGTACTGAAATTTATTAAAATAATATTAGCAGTGATTTAATAATAGACTTCATGTTGTAGTTCAAGCAAATGTTGATAATTATTTTAGTATAAATATTGTGTCAAAATGATGTAGAACTTCGGAGATATTAAGGTTAGTTTTGAAGCCTGTTCGGTCGATAATCGAGCTCGGCTCAGTTTTTTCTTTCTTTAAATAAAGGCATGTAACGAAAATGTATTTTCTATTATTATTCAAGTAGAGGATATTTGGAACAAAAAAAAAACATTTTTTGGTGGTCATTATTCAATAGAATCCACAAAATCAGGTCTCGGAGAGTTTTGGCCTAAACATGCATCGGGAGAATGGCTATAACTACATAACAAAAGAAGTTTTCTAAAATTTGTTTTATGATTACCGTAGTAGAAAAAACGAACTATTATTAACAAGTGATTATTATTTCAAGAAACAAACAAAAATCGTACAATTTGACTATGAAATATTTTCTTGTTTTTTTTTGTAATAGCCTTCTTTTAGCGGCAAGAGAAATACACATTACCTGAAAATTTCAACTGTCTCTCTTACGGTTCATGAGATATAGCCACGTGACAGACGGACGGACGGACGGACCGCGGAGGCTTAGTAATAGGGTTCCGTTTTGACCTTTCGGGTACGGAACCCTAAAAACATACATAGCAGAACATAGAACCTCCTCCTTTTTTTAAAAACAATCCATAGTCATTAAAATAATGTGATATGTTAAAAGAGTGAGACAGTGGAGTTTGTGCATTATTTCAGCTGGCGGTCGTGGGGGCATTGTGTGCGTAACTCGGTCGCCTTGCGCCGATGCCAATGCGCGGCGCATGGAGCAGAAGCCGCTTCCTTACGACAAATTTAAGACACTCAAATACATCGCCGAACTATCGATCCTTAACTCTGATGAAGAAGAATTCAGAAAAGATATATTACAATTCGAAACGAAGTACCATGCTGCTGTCGTATCTCTTATTTTAAATATATTGGTCGAAAAGTAAGTTCCAAATTACGGGGAAAGCATTCAGAAAATTGCTTTAACTAAATTAATAGATAAATAATGCTGGGCAATCCACACAGCATTAAATAACTCCAAGATATAGGCAGAGTTTGTTGCGTTATGGGTACTATACTACGGTTATACTTGATATACGTAGATATTTTTTATTATTATACAAAGAAAACACCCAGAACATCTGGAACAAATATCTGCAGATCTTACAAATGTTTGTCACGAGGCGGGGATCGAACCCGCAACCTTCAGCGTCGCGTGAGGTCGTCCATCTATAGGATATAATGTGTAACTCGCATCGATCACTTCACAGCAATTCTTTTTATTTTAGGCAATTTAGTAACTGTAATACTTAATTGATTTTAGGACTATCAAGGATGTAAACACACTAACGAAGTGTTTAGTCCACTTAGTGACAACGAACACGATTTCGCTAGAGAACTTTGAGGCTGGACTGAAAGAAACTCTGTACATGGCACCCGATCATTATATCGATATCCCGAAGTTTTATGACAACATTGGAATAATCCTAGTAACCAATATTGAAAGGAAGGTAAAGTAAAACGCGTATTGAATCGCGTTTGTTTTGAACCACTTTCCATTTTCTTCCCAAAAGGTAATCCTTTCCCCCAAATCGGTAAAGGAAGATCTTCCCTGTACCGGGCCGGCCCCAGATCCCGGGGCCCGGATCTGGTGTACTTGCCCGTTGGTCTGTCGATCGACAGTTGATGTCGGATAGTTCTACATACAGTGTTAGGGTGTTACCACACCAATCGACCGATCGGCGTTGATCGATTGGTGTGGTAGCTTTGGTTGATCGACGGACACCGTTCGATAAAACGTCGACTAACCATAATCGTCCGGCTACATTCCATACCATCGATCTATCGGTGTAGTAGAAACTATCGATCGAAGTTGACTAATCCATTCTACCATCGATCGATCGATTGGTGTGGTAGAAACTATCGATCGACGACGAACAATCCATTCCACCATCGATCGATGCCGATCGATGGTGGAATGGATTGTTGTCTATGGGAAATAAATAAATGAAATGAAATGACGATCGATGAATTGGTGTGGTAACACCCTAAGTCTACATAAGGTGCACAAACTAAAATGAGGGAAACTACGCCCTATTTTATCGACGAAAAATGTGTTAAATACAAGATTTTAGGGAAGCTATCTAGCTTTTGTTCAAAGATTTTTATCGGAGTTTCTATTGATGCTATCTTGATTACATGTCGCTACAACACAATGTGAATATATTAAAATGTAATATGTTTGTAGCATATCACACTTGCGAAGACGTTTGACCTTTGTGGCACTGTCATCGCTATTAACCAAGGTCATCTCCTTCTGAAAGCGATCATTCATAATTTGAAGGACAGTATGGGACCTACTTTTGTAAAGGCTACATGGCAGGAATCCGGGCTACAACTACGCCAATGGATGAATGAAGAACAGGTAAATAATGCTTTTTTATTTGATGGTACTTCCAACAATTTTCCATCCTCATCCCCGGGCATTCCATGACTTGTAGTGCTGCCCGCCCCCGACCCCACCTTGTTTGTGTATTTTTCTTCTATATTCCTATAATCAAGCGATATCCCAGTACTCACTGCTTTCTGTTCTTATTTAAGGTACTTTGCGATAGTAAAAAACTCATGTTGCTGTTGTAAATTTCAGGTGCCGAAATGGATAGCTGACAACAAATTTGAGTTTCTTGGAGATCCAGGAACTCAATCTCAATATCACGCAAATGGGGAATCTACAAAAACATTAACTCCAGCTGAAACTCAAACCAGATTACTTCAATTAATGAACTCTGATAAAAACTGTGATTGCATCAAACGATGGGTGCAGGTACCTAACTTATTTGTTAAATGATCACATTATTCAAGTAAACATTTAAGTCACTAAGCCCTATTATACAAGTACCTACGCTGGAGTTCATTAATAACGATGACAGGTTGAGGCTATTTGAATTTCGCCATTTTGGCGCTGAGCGTTTACGTGAGCGGCGTGACCGTTTATGGAATTAATATAACGGTTGCCATGTTGTTTTGGTATGTCAATTTTATACCAGAGACGGTGAAGACGGGGCGCTTTGAATCGGCACAATGTAATTACAAAAACAACTGTAATTACATAAAGAATATTCCCTCCAGCGTACTTTTATGATGGAGCTGAGTGATTTTACAGTACCCAATAACAAATTAGGGAATTTTGATTGGTTACAGGACAAACTTGGCAAAGCTCACAATGAAGACTAGTTCATGCGATCATTGCTCCAAGCTATTTGCGAACACGCTCTCTACGGAAACGAGGGTAGTGACGTCCCGCATTTCGACCGAGACCGTATGCGCAAGTATGCGGGACTCATCCACGAGTTTGGCGATTCTAAGGCATCTAGGGAGGCTAACTGCCTGGAGGGCATTCAGCAGCTCATTCACAGGCTAGAACGCCCACAAGGTATTTTAAACATTTGACTATTGTACCGAAAGACCGTGGGCTTCACCTAGCCCAGACTAGCGCAGGACCGAGGCGAATAACATAAACATAGAGGCCTATTCCCAGCAGTGAGCAAGGGATGATGATGATGACTATTATTTGTTAGTAGACATTGCCGTCGCGGTCGTGGCGTAAGAACCGACTCCTCCAACTCGGCCCGTTGATGTGGTAGGAGTCGACTAAGGGAATTTATTCCTTCTGTTGATTTTAACACCAATCCGTCTGCCAAGCGTAGTGCTTATGGGAACTCCCCTTGTCTGGGGGAGGCACCTTCAGCAGTGGACATAATGAGTTCTGATAGGTCTATCAGCACTCATTATGCCTATTCAGTCTATCAAAGTAATTTATGCGATGTTTAATCCATTTTTATTTATTTCAGGGTTAACGCAGGAGATATTTCAATATTTAAAAGAGCAATCTTTCATTTAATTTGATTCTTAGCGGGGAAGAGTCTGACAAAGAGCCGGAAGGAAAACGTAAGATATTTCAACATATAGGCCTGTTCTGATGCGCGGCATTGACTACCCAGAGCGGTAGCGCTAAGTTTTGTTTGGATTTCTCGAGGTCCGCGGTATTCCGTCGAATATTTCGTAACGTGTGATTAGGTACCGCATAGTTATTCGGATTTCGCTACTGCTCTGGTTAGCGAATACGGCATTGGTCGCAGGCAGAGTCTTACTTAACATACTAACTCCGAATACTCAAGCGCATGTACGCAACTCAGAAAATATAAGGCACTTTTGTCAAATTTTCATTGAAAACTAAAAAAAAAACACACAAAACTTAAAAACAGTGTAAAAGGAATTCGAAGTCTAAATGTTTTTTTGTAAAAACTGCAAGTTGTTCTTTCGTAGAAAGGCCATGAAATTGGTCTGATCTGTCCAAGTGTACAGTCCAATAACATTTCTTAATATTATATTTTGAATTATGAATGATTTAATGAAAATTTACCTTAAAAAGCTTATAGACCTAGGCTAATATTTTTTTTTGTGTTGTGACCTATATCGCAAGTTATTAAAATCTTAAAATTATTTACAGGAGCAGCGTGTCTTTGTACGCAACATCAATGCCATATCAAACTAACCTCTCAAGAAAGCAAGACACCAAATGCCCCGTCCAGGCATCGTTCCGAACCCGCTCTTAAATGTTTATTGCAGTCAAATGTTGATCTTACTGATTTGGTTATATGATCACTATTTATTCCATTTCATTCGACTTCCAGTTCGTAGGTATACCTTACGATAAATATATCGTAAAGTATACCTACGAACTGGAAGCCATTTATTATATTGTCACCGAATAAATTACAGCGAGGTATATTGCGTACATAATTATAAGTTCATAAACGTTATTCGATAATTACTTTGCATATTAAAAATGATAAGTATATTTCCTTTTTCAATGATCTCTATCCAAGTAGTCCTCCAGTAACTTCTTTGTTTATATTTTTGTATCATCTTTTCAACAGAAATCCAACTCCCTTTACAATTAGCCTTGTGTTTCTCCATAGTAATATTATAAACAACATCCATACTAATATTATAAATTTGAAAGTAAATACAACACATAACAAATAAAAAAAAAGTAAGAAAAAGAAATTAAAAAAAACATAAAAAAAAATCGACTTAAAGTCTGGTCCACACATTATGGTAATTGTAATTATGCAATCAGACTTTTAAAGTTGATGCATTTAAATAAAATATTTAAAAAAGAAGCCCATTGAGTAAGTAGGTAGGTTCTAACTACCTACTTAAAGGCCTATTTCACATTTTAAACCATTCTGAACGGTTTTTAAAGAACCTTGAAACGTGGCATGGCTTCACCCAAAATGGTTTCAACTGAAGCGACAATATTTTCGTAACTTGACAGAGGGGGGTAAAGTTTCTTTACCCATAGAGTGCCTAACCTTATTTCAAGTTCAACCTTTTTTCAGTCGTCATAGCAACCTCCTTTCAGCTTGGATATGTTGCCGTTGGGTTGACAACGCCGCAAAATAACAAACATTAATTCTTTATCAAAGAAGTCAAGTCAATTCTGTATTTAAAAATCTTATTTTGATAAAAATCACGAAGTAAACACGATAAAACTAAACGTGTTAGTAATTTTATTAAGGAGCTCAAAACTGCGTAGCTAGCGCCATGGTAAGTTAATTAATTTCCAATTTTATTTGCTACATTTCGGTCTTTTTTGCGATGCTTTTACATTCCTGTTTATTAGGGCTTTGTATAAGTACAATAACATTGGTACCTAGTTAAGAGTCGTTCTAGCCCCAAACTATGGACTAATGTTCGCCATCACAACCAATGCAGAATATGGCCTCAGACCAGAATTGAGCATAAACATTTGAACGGAAGCGGCTCAAGATTGTGTCGTTTTGGGGAGGCTCTATGTTCAACAGTGGACGTCTGTATGGAATACTAGCTGCTGCCCGCGGCTTCGCATGCTTTTATGTCCGTCCCTGCTAAATTTCATTGAGATCCGTCACGCGTGAAGAGGTAACAGATAGACGGACGGACAGTTACTAGCGAATTTAGAGGTATAATATAATACGTCACATGCTTGACAATTCACACAGCCAATAACTAGCCCCAAGCTAAGCAGTACTATATCAGTCGTCTACCTATAGGTATGTACCTATAGGTAGACGACTGATATAGTACTGATTACAATACATTAGGTACCTACATAGAAAATTATAATCTAATAATAGAAACAAAATAATGTAGTATTTTCAATTGAAACAATTAGGCTAACTGCAGACAGTTGCAAACAATCTACAGGTAGCTCAACTGATCCATATCAATCCGTACCAGTCGGAAGCGTCCCCAAGACGCTGGCTACATTGCCCCGCTGTATGGCGATGCTGATGCGCTGCGCCAGATACCCACAGCATCGATAGTTTTTTTTAAATTACATACAAAATAACCGAGATCACCCGGAACAAATATTTGCAGATCGTACGAACATTTGTCCCAGGGCGGGAATCGAACCCGTAACCTCCTGCTCGCCACATCGGTTGTCATCGTCGTCGTCAATAAGGAAGGGCTTTAATCAATACACACCTAGTAGGAAAATGGATTAGATTTAAAACATAGGATTCAGCTCCACTGTAAGGCGAAGGTCAGATTCACAGTAACTAGGTACCAAATTGTATATAAAAGATAAGGTACAAATACTAGCGGCGTAAGGGGAGGGTCCGCCCTGGGTACCAAGCTTTGACGGGTGCCATCTTGGCACCCCTTGGGGTGACGCCGCCACTGGGTAGAAACCTTGTAGGGAAATAAAATGCGTAGGCAATGTTACGAGTTAGATATTAAGTATCTAACTCGTAACATTGCCTACGCATTTTATTTACCTACCACTTATAGTGTGCGGTTGGTTGATTTTTTATGACTCATCGATTTGCAAAACCTTTATCATCTAATTAAGGCTTGCAAGCGTTAATCAGCCGATTGATAAAATTTCATAAAATGTTATCATGAGCACGGAACATTACCTACACGGGTTTGGATTAATAAATTTAATGTTTTCAGCCACCGAAGGGAGGGCCCGCCAAAAAGGCGCAAGGTATTTAAGTTTTATAATTTCTAATTATTTTTACATTTAAGTAAGTATTTTAAGTAGGTAAGTATGTATACTTAGGTACCTACCTATTTAAAAAATACTATGTTTAATAAGGTTTCTCATAAAATACCTTAATTTTATTATTATTATTCATAAATTTCAGCCATTATCATCGATGGCGCGGACACTTCCCAAATGACTCGTGAAAAACTCGAGCAGTTCACGCTCAAAGTGAAAGAGGAACTAGACAAAGAAAGGGAGGAGCGCAATTACTTTCAGATAGAAAGAGACAAAATACGCACCTTTTGGGAAATAACAAGACAGCAACTCGATGAGGCAAAAGCTGAGCTAAGAAATAGAGAAAGAGCTACAGAGGAAGCGCAGGAAGAAAATGAAGCAATTCTCGAAACACAAAAGCAAAAGGTAAAGCACCTCAAATATGAGCAGCAAGCCGCTGCGGCCGCTTTACGAGCTGAAAATCTTGTAGCGCTTAAAGCTGCTAAAGAAGAATACGCTGAGCAAGAACTAGAATTACTCAATGATAAAAGAATAATAAAGCAAGATATCAGAGAAAAAATGCAAGCAGCACAAGACGAACTGCGTCGAGCAAAACTTGTTCACTCTGAGGAGCTATCGAAGGTTAAAGAAAAGTTTGAAGAGCGAGCGATAAATATAGAAGAAAAAGCAGAAAAGAAGCTCCAGGAGACCAAAGTTGAGCTAACGGTTAAGCACAGGACAGAGATGGCTGAGGTTGAAGAGAGAAAGAATAAGCAGCTTGCAGAATTGATTAACTACCACGAGAGATCATTCGGTGATTTGAAGAACTACTACAATGACATCACTTTGAATAACTTAGGTAAAAAGTTTCGTAATAGATCAATTTAAAAATAATTATAAGACACGGTTGTAGATATTTTTATTTAAAGCTTTAGCTTCATTTCCTGGGGTAAATAGGTTTTCAGATTTTGGCCCTAACATCAGTGACCATTTTTTTAAATAAGTAATGTCCTAAAGTGTCAGGTTTCCGAGATATTCACGAGTGTAAATAACTATGTTTTTTCTTCATGTGAATATCTCTGAAACCTGATGCCTTAGGACATCAGGTTTTTTTAGTGTCCTCTATCCAAATATATAACATAATAGGTGAGTACGTGTCTACACAGTAAGACGGTTTCTGGGAGCCGTTCTTAATCACCCTTTCAAGTGTTGATTTGATAACTTTTAATGTGATTTTTGCATGGAGGGTTTTTAGCATCGGTCCCCATTTTTATTTTCAAAATCGCTGCGCACTATAACATTTATTATAGGTATTTGGATAGAAGATACTTAACGAAATAAAAAAAATCTATGACTTAATGTCCTAAAGTGTGTGAGTGTGGTTTCTGAGATATTCCTATGCAGGAAAAATATAGTTATTTTCATCTGTGAATATCTCAGAAACCTGACGCTTTAAGACATTATTTCATAGGACCTTTTTTATTGGTTTAGTGTCCTCTATTCAAATAATATATAACAATAACTGCGTGGCGATTTAGAAAAAAAAAACTACTGTTAAGGCCTCTCTCCATACAAAAATCTTCAAACCCCTTTGTATTTGTAATTGTAAATAAGCTCCCGAACTACAGTTATCAATTATAATTCTCAACAAACACATATAGGCAGGTAGATTGGCATATCCCTGCGTGTTTAGTTCGGGTGCACCTGGAGCGAAGCCACAGTCAAAATTAGATTAATCTCCATAAATAATTTAGTAAAGTTATGAATACCTACATAAAGATTTTAAAAAATCGTTTTAGGTCTAATCAGCAGTTTGAAGCAGCAAATGGAAGAAATGCAGAAAGTGAAAGAGCGAGCGGAGAAGATTGCTAAGGATGCAATAGCTGAGTCGAAAGGACTGAGGGAACCTTTGGAAATAGCTATTCTGGAGAACAAGGAGTTGAAGCGACACATGTCTAACTATGATAGGGACAAAGCTTCGCTTGCTGTGAGTAGTTAAACTACAAATTATTTTGTTACCTACTCGACGACGACGATGCAATGACCAAGGAACTGCTATGAAACTTGGAATCCAAAACAATAATTAATCTGATTTTTGAGAAAACGTTTCTTTGCCAAAATTAAGTTTTATACGAGTTTACAGCCGTCTTGGAATTCCGAGGTGAAACCCTAACATGACTAGACTAGGTACCTACAGCTCTTTTTAACGTTGAAGCCACTACCTATCTGAACGAACTTGAAGATTTTTCACATTTATGTTTTTGGTTAGATACACATGAAAGGAGTCGTTCATAACGTACTGTTTTTAGCTGTTTTTTTTGTCTTCAAATGTGATGATATTCATCAATGTAACCTACCTGAGTTTTGAGCACAATCGCCGGACTTGTATCAAACTACCTATATGTTAAATTGCAGGCCAAAACCAGACAATTAGCGAGCCTAGAAAAGCAATCGGATGTCCTAAAATGGGAGTACGAGGTCCTTCTAGTCAGGTTCGACAGGATGGAAGTGGAGAGGGATGAGCTGAAGAAAAGGTTCACAAAAGCCGTGCTTGAAGTTCAACAGAGAGCCTCGCTGAAGACAGCGATCATAGAGGCCAAGTTGAACAATCTGGAGGGCGTGGATAAAGGACCGAAAGAGATGCAAGTGAGAAAAAGAAATACTGTAGTTTTTAAAAATAATAATCATAGTCGAATCGGCACCGCCCCGCCCCAAAGCCGCCGCCGCTCCGCCGCCGCCGCCGCCCCGCCGCCGCCGCCGCCGCCGCCGCCCCGCCGCGCCGCGCCGCCGCCCGGCGGCGGCGTTCGTGTATCGCGTGCGTGTTGTCTCGGTCGCACTTCGGTCTAGGTACGTCTTTCCATCTTTATTGTTCATTATGTAGCGTGTCTTTGCGTTTAAATGTAATTGTAACACTTGAGTGTTACAATTACATTTAAACGCACCATAACGCACCATTGCTAACGCAAATGGCTTGTGTTGACACAAGCCATTTGCGTTAGCACTGGAACAACGTACCATGATGGAGGAAATCACTGATCCTTGCCGAATTTTACTTATATCAATGGGTAGAGACTAGAGAGGTTAAAATTTACGAGCGGCATTTACTCGCTAAAATTAAACGCATGACTAGTAGATACAACATTGTACCTACTAGTTGCATTGTTACAACGATTGATACCTATAAGTTTTGTTTAAACCTCCTCTTAATGGTCCTGATTAGCAATAACCCTAAGCAGCGTTATTTCTCACTCTGACTTATGTCAATAGAAGAAGACAGAGTGAGAGGTAGTACCTAATGCTTTATGCTAACATAAAGCATTAGGTACAACCTCTCACGACTATTATGAATAAAAGGGTACGTCTATACCGTACCTGGGCTTTAATATATTTTTATACCTACAGGAACTTTTACAAATGAAAAACACCCAAGTCGAAGACCTGCGCTACGAGGCTGCCCGTCTACGAAAAGCCCACGATGACCTCCTTGCTACCTATGAAGCTAAACTTGCTAAACTTGGCGTCCCGCCCGAAGAGCTTGGTTTCAAGTAAGATTTTAAAATAGCGCCATCTGTGTGCTTTCTATTGAACTAGTTTGTAGATCAGTTACTTTGCTCATACCGTTTTGGGATACAATGTAATGTAGTGGAGGTTGAACAGAGACATCTAGCGAAATGCTTGCTAACTAGTTAGCAAGCTAGCTAACTAAAGCCCGCAGCAGTTGCTGAGTAGAGAGAAGGGCTTCACGAAGTAATTACGGAAAAAATTTACAGAGGGTGCTAAATGTAACTTTTATGATGGGTTCTTATGGTTTCTATAATTGCACTTACTGATGTTACTTCAGATAGGTAGGTAACAACTGTTATCGATACAAAACTTTATTTTTCTGATGTTTTGTTAAGTAAACCAACAATAATATAATTTATTTTTGTTTCAGGCCTCTGAAAGCTGTAGCAGTGGCTGGCCTATCGCCAGTTGTCGGGCAAGGACCAGCGGGATTGGTTACTAAAGATCAGTGATTTCCTCCATCAGACCCTGAGTTAAATCGAAAGGTTATGTCAAAGTTTTTTTTACAGCGTTACTGGTAATTCTCTAACACTGCGTGAACAGCATATACTGCCCAACATCACGAACACGTTTGTGAACGACAGGTCTTATTTCTTAAAACTTATGTAAATCACAACCATACCTACAAAATAATGTCCGAAACGCAATGAAGAATTTTTAAAGATCTCACACTCCCATTTAATCACAACATCATCATTGGCCTATTTTACATCTACAAATAATGATTAAAGTGGAATCAGTCTGACTGGGAGCTTAGCACACTAACATCCACTGATAATTCAGGACAAAGTAGTTTTTAAGTTAAGTTTCAAATAAGGCCGCTCTACTCTAATCTAAACGATTATAATTATTGAATGGAGGGACCTTCTAATATGGGTACCCCCCTCCATTCAATAATCTTTACATACAGCGCGGGACAATGCAGCCAGCAGCCTCTTGGGGACGCTTCCGACTGGTATTGATATGGATCAGTTGAGCTACCTGTAGATTGTCTGCTAGCTTAATTGTTTCAATTGTAAATACTAGCTCTAATTTATTTCTAGCTCTAATTTAGTTGTTATTTTTTGATAGTAATTTTCTTTATTAAAAAAGGCCATAGCCGTTTTAAAAAATAATCGTTTGTATATAATCGTTTACTTTACTACTTAGTACCCTTTCTACCAATTTTAATAATAAGAACTTGGCGTCTTCACGAAATCACGAACGTGTTTGTGATGATGGGCAGAACCAGCAGTTCACTAGCAGTGAATTACCAATAACCCTGTATATTTTTTTTATGCATAAAAAAGTATTTATCACACCACGGTTGAGTAGGCTCTTTTGAATTTTCCAAGTCTTATTCAAAAATGGAACGAGATCTCGATTCGAATGCGCAATCTTACAGGGTGATTGGTGAGCTCTTTTTTATCGTTTTGGTGCGACGTTTTCCAAATGTAATAATCATGTGTTTTATTTGAATAAATATTATTATCTCTATTATATTTTTATCATTGGTTGGTTACAATTAGTTCCGCCGGACCCGACCTCTTTTTCTCCATCAATCCTTCATCTAACTTAATTACGTACCTATTCATTTTGAACTAATAATAATAGATAATCTGTAATGCTGGACAATTCACACAGCATCATCTAGTCCCAAAAATAGCTTAATAAAATACATTACATGGATAGATATTATTTAATATACATAGAAAACATCCAGAGCACCCGGAAGAAATATCTGCAGATCGAACAAACATTTGTGTCGAGGCGGGAATCGAACCTGCAACGTCCTGCGTCGCAGACGGACTTTCGCCCGCCGCGCCACAGAGCTCGTTAACCGTCGTTTGTAACATTTTTGCTTTTCTATCTAGGGCCTAACAGTTGGTATAGTAACGGCTAAAATTATAATAATATACATATTTTTATTATTTTTTTATTTAGTTATGAATTAGCAAGTAGAACCATCAATCACCACACTTTCATAAAAAGTTTCTACGAAAGTCCTAACTAAAAAGTTTTTCGTAGAGATGGGTTCGGACTGATGAAACCTTAAGAGAACCTATATAGGAACTGTGGACAGTGAACCTGTTAAATAAAACAACCAAATCGAAGCCAATTATTGTAATTTATTTACTACTAACTTTATTTATGTACAAAACGGTCATAAGGCAACAGTTCAAATGAACGAAACGCGATTTGCGATTAAATAATCCACAAGCGCTTTTTGGTATTTTAGCAAAAATTGCGCCACACGACTATGGCTGGTCACACGACTACTCAAACAGTTTAGTTTCTTTGGACATAAAAAAAACATTAATTAATGTTTTCTAAATGGATGTTTAAGAACTTATTAAAACTATTAAAAAAAAAACTTTAACGTAACAAATATAATGCGGCACATTTCTTAGTACCCACCTACATCCACATAATCATCTAGCTAGCCACAATCAAAGCATGTAACTTTTTAAAATTACATGCTTTGATTCTAGCTAGATGATAATTATGTGGAAATATTATAAATAGGTAGATATATTTGACTTGTAACGTAAGAGGCGACAAACAAACACTAGGTTTATGAACCCTCTGTACCTATAAACAGAGGGAAACAGGCCCTCTGTTTATAGTGATCATGATCTATCAAGTTGTATCAATTTATGAGTGGTAGGTCAGTTCTACCATCACAAGTCCAAGCTGCTACTTCAATATTCTACTTTAATTGATCCATTATAGTCGTTACGAGACCTTATGATACGGGCCAAGTTTGTTTGGACAAATGCCAGAAGCAAATATTACCTTCTGTTCTGTATAGAACGCTACGTACTCATTTTTTTTTTATATAGAAAAATGATTTAATACACTTACATTCTCAATATCTCTGTAACTTGAATTTTACCTTAATTATTTAAATTTTGAATCAATTCTAAATTGTACCTATTTTATGTGAGAATTATTCATTAAGTTAGTATAAAATTATAATTTTGTAAGTTTAATTTAATTTAAGTTTTCCGCGCACAATCTATTTTGTTATTAACAAAAAAATATCTTTAGTAAGAATATCTAGTATATATAATATCTTTAATTGTTAAGTTGACGTTGGCGCGACATTTTTGAGGACAGATAAAATAATGAGGAGATGACTCCTCATTATTTTATACTACTTGTATCACTTATGTTCATGCAAATAAATAACTGTGTTTCTATTCCTTAGTCAACTAATTAATTGTATACTTATACGTTACATAAAGTTCCACAATAATCTTTTCAGCGCAACAGTCATAACTGAAAAAAAAAACTTAAATAAAAATATTCACACCTTGTGACCAGCCATAATTTCTTAACTTAAATTGCCTTATTAAATTCTATATTCCTAACTAATGGTTAAACCAATTTTTATATATTTTATAGCTTTGTTTTAATAATATAGTTATTACCTAAATAATATATTTATCTAATAAAGTAACAGCCAGTGATTGTAAACTAAATAAAATTTTATAATCAATTATTTAAGTCTAACAATATATTATATTCATTCTAAAAGTGTGATAGTGAATAAAATATTTTTTTTAGTAAAATCACATTCAAGCATGCCTTACAGCAATAATTAATAACGATAATGGATTCAAAAATTTACATCTAAAACCTACGAAACACAACCAAAATTACAACGATAATAAAGAATTTTAGTTATAAAAATTAATTTGACATCTAATTACGTAGTGATATTTATAAATTGCTTATAATCTCACTTTTCATAAATCCATAGTTTATATGCTTAAAAACGAACTCTTATTATTTTTCAAATTACATCCTGTCACTTTCTTACAAGATTAAACTAAACAAGACTAAAAAAAAATTAAACTAGTACTAATACTATGGTTTTTTAAAATAATTTAATTTGCTTTCAATGATTTCCATATTATATTCTAATGAATAAAACAATAACCATTTAACATTCTTATAAAACAAAGAGCCCTTAAATTTATTTTAATGTGCGTAGGTATTTTAGCAATAATCTAATCTGCTCTCCAGTCTACGTAAATTAGAACTTCACATACGCCTCTATAATTTGGAATGCATTTGGATATTTGCGAAGCAACAGTATTTTAACATTTAGATTACCTATTTAATATAAATATGTATATACTAAAATCAGACTATTTTTGTCATCCGATGCTCTTCACCTATACTCGTACATTTTGACTGTTTATTTTCAGTTTATTTCGAACATGAATATAGTTATAAATGTTATTTTACAATGTAGGTGGTAAACATTTTGTTATGTTATGTGGTTTTAGAGTCAAGCAATTTTAAACATCATATTATTTACGAGGAGTTTCCTAATAAATGGGAACACAGTCAACAAATAATTAGCTAGATACTTATTCAAAATTAAACAAAAAACAAGGAACTAACAATACCAAGGATTGCCAATAAGTTCTCATAGAGTAAAAGCAGGTAAATTTAGAATTGATCATGGATGGATATTTAATTGAACCGACTTTAAAGTACTGAAGTCAATTGAAAGCGTTGTATCTTTGTTGAATATTTGAGAATAGCCATAGAATCAGTAAGTAAAACATGTTTTTGTACGATATCGATTACTCTTTCTATTTCAGTAAATAGTAATGGACGATGGTTTGGACAGCGTGTTCGATAAATTTTTAAATAGCAAAGGCCTAGGACGGATAAATCGATACCAGTACAAAGGTATGGGAAGGACTTGTTCAATTGCAATGCGTAGGTATGGTACCTACCACTCGATAAGCTAAATTACATAATACTTGGAATAGTCAATTTCAAACGCAGAGCGAAAACGACTGCATGTTGTAAACAATTTTTTTATATTATTTTGAACCATTACAGCAAATTAAATAAAATTAATATCATTCAACACCAAGGCTCAGACTATGACAAACTTTTGTCCAAAAATACAATGTAAACAGGCGCATCAGCTATTGAGGAAAAAAAATATGCTAAGTAAAAAACAAAAAATATATAAATGCACTAACTTCTGTCACTAGTTTGCACGCGTTTTTGTTATCAATGCCAACTCTTCGACGATGCATTTCTGCAAATGCAATATCTTTTTAACGTTGTTCGAGTGCAAGTATCATCTTTACAAACTTATTCTCATAAAATAAGCTAAATTATTTCGTTATTATACCTACAGTTTCTTGCAATACAAAACATAATTGAATTACACAGGTGACAGAATATCATAGTACAATATTATACCAATGACGTCAAACCTAGCTTTGAAACTAATGGTGGTTTTCGAGACACTGCTTGCGAATTGTCCGTTGTGTCTGTCAATATTAATTCAGAAGCTTTGTAATCTAATAATAGTAATCCCATGATATCGATCGATACTTTTCTTCGTTATTCAAGTTGAGTTAAGATATTTCAATAAGTATGATAGTCAATTGATATGTAACTATAACAATAAACCGGGTTTTTGTGTATGCCAGACAAGTTTGGTATAAAACGACTTCCAAATTATTTGGGTAATATTTCAATAATTATTGTTGTTATTACCATCTTTATCGACTAAAATACTGTTAAGGTATATTTTTAAGCAATTCCTACTTACATTAAAGCTTTTTGTATTATTTTTGTTTATTTCGGCTTGTGGTGTCCATCTAATGACTTTTGTATACATTTTTTTTTATGAGTTGGGTATTTTTTTATTACTCGGGGGATAATTACGCTTATGTAGGTATATTCTAAAGAGCTAAAGGCACTATTTGTAGGTACCTTATTCAAATATAATTGCTTCACTTTGAAATAATACCAGTATTAGGTAGTTTATTATAAATTCATAACAAACGAACGATTTTATACAAATTATAATATTAAGTATTAACATTATGTCGTTATGCCATTAAAAGTACATTATTAATATTTATATAATATTTAAGCTATTATTGTTTATATTTATCGTATTTTTATAACTCAGGTAGTCATATAATTTTAAAACTATCAAAATCTTTTCTGGGTTTTATAATAATTTCAATATAAACCAACAATAGATAAAATGTTATTTATATATTCCGCAACACGTTTTATATATTTTTGTTCATTATTATTATAACTTACATTTAGATTTTAATGCAGTTTTATAGTTTATTATGAAATATCAGCACGCGTGCATTTGAGACCATTAGCATACGAGCATAATAAAATCTTAAATATAGCATTTAATTTCTATAGGAGATAAAATCTTTTACATCTAATTTAATTCAATAATAATTTTGTGACAGTATTTTTAATAAATATAATGGACTCTTTTTTCTTGAGCAACATATTTTAGTGCATTCCTAATTTTTTATGCGTTGACGTTTGTAGCTAAGCTAAGCATGTTTTTTATTATGTATTAAAACCATTAAGATTTTTCAAAATAAGTTGTTACAATTAAATTGCTAGAACCGTAATTTAAAAATATTGTCACAAAACGAAGCACTTTTTAGTTTCACAACGCTTGATTTAAAAAAAACTCTTTCGCCATTTTCTGACCATTCCTAGTCACGCACTATCCTACGCCTCACTTTGTCTCTTTACGCAAGAAAGAGATGCATAGCTTTTTGAAGCGTGGTTTCAAAATCACAATATCGAGCACACTCTTACGAAATTGTTTGTTTTGTCGTGTTCACCATTTCGTGGTGCACCTTGTAGCCGATTCCTTTTCAGGAGTCCTGTCATCTGAAATAGTAAAATTTTTTTTTTAGTTTGTTATCATAAATAATTACCAGCAATTATCTAAAATGGGTAAGAGATTATGTAGGTAGTCATGCCAATCCCGATGCTCTGACTCTCATGAGACGTTGCGAATACTTTTCGTGATATTATATCTCTCGTGAAAGCTGGGAATAGTTGCGTATCTCGTGAGAAGGTGGGAATAGTCGTGCTTATGACGTTGGGAATTACTATGGCCCGTATTATGATAGCTTGCTCAGTCATCGATCCATGCTTGAGTAACTCTTTTCAATGGCATAAACGTCACTCAAGCATAGATCTATGACTGAGCACTGAGCAAGCTTTCATAATACGGGCCAAAGTTTAGAAGTTTGTAAGCTAGTTGTCGGTTCTAGTTAATGCCCAGACTTACAGGTCCTTACGAGTACATACATATATCTATAAATTCTTCTGCTAAAAACTTCTTAGCTGAGTAGTAAATTTGCTAGCAATATATTATCTCTGCCTGCTAAAGGAGATCACCCAGATTAGGCTAATATTCATTTTGCCGGCCAACAAAAAAAAACAGTTTTTTTTTAAATAGAGATCAAATTTATTTACAATTTTTTTTTTATTACTATACGAATGTTCTATGTCAATTCCCTGAGATTATATTTAGGTTTGAATATTTAACGCAAACGATAAAATGAAACTGGAAGCACAGTTGAAGAAGCAGTCCGATGTACCAGTAGTGCACGGAGAACTAAAAGGCCAGCCGCGCGCGGGCCCCGCGGGGGCCTCGCGGGGTGAGTGCAAGCGAATAGCATGTGTCGTAGGCGCAGGTAAGTACTTGCTGTGATAACTGCTACATTTGTCACATTTTTACGAGAAATATAATAATAATTAGGTTTTACTCCACAAATAGAATAGATGTTTTGAGTTTGAATATTATCTCACAGACATGACATAGAACTTAAGTCAAATATTATAAGTATTTATTTTGTTATACTCTATTATAATATAATATAAGGTTTAATTTAGGTGGCCGGCACTTTCAAAATTAGCCCAAAATGTATGAGGGCTGGGTGATCTCCTTTATCCAGGTATCACATGAGCGTAGCCGTGGATAGAAACTAGCTTTTTACAGATTTTATTGTCATACAGACAAAGCTCCTAGATAAAGTTTTACGCTTATTTATTTCTTCCACGGATTTGTTTCTTTGTAAATAAACCCTTTGTCTTCAGCTACGTGAAATATCAGAAAAAGGATATTAACAAACGCAGGTTATACGTACACCTTTTGAATTAAACGAATGCCTACTTACGCTACCTTACCTTGCAATTAACACTTTCACTGCCAGTAGCGCACAGGTCTATCAGTAGGAAAGAAAAAATAAATCTTTATTCATAGCATAAACAATGTGCCTAAATTACTTAAAACATATTATTTTATATGTTATCTGAGCGTCTGGTCGACGCGACGCGTGACCCGAGAGCTGGCGGGTATCTGGCGCAGCGCATCAGCATTGCCATACAGCGGGGCAATGCAGCCAGCGTCTTGGGGACGCTTCCGACTGGTATTGATATAGATCAGTTGAGCTACCTGTAGATTGTTTGCAACAGTCTGCAGTTAGCTTAATTGTTTCAATTGTAAATACTAGTTCTAATTTGTTTTTATTATTGAATTGTAATTTTCTTTGTCAATAAAGTTCTTAAAACATAAAAACAACTTATGTACAAATTAGAAAAATTATTGCTATGAAATGGCGTACGACTATGTTGAAATAGCCATTGCGCATAGCTATGGCAACCATAGAGTAATATCTGTAGATATGGTACGTTCTCAGCGCTTACACTCGCTCACTGTTTTATATCCAATCTTGTGCAATAATTATAAAGAACAAACACGAGGGCAATGCTGTAGTTTTTTTTGTCAATAAATAACACTAAAGTACGTTGTAGCAAGCACGCGTAACACGAACGCCGCCGGTCCGACTATGACGTAGGTGGGTGGACCTAATTGCACCTGATTTAAGCCTTCCACTTTCGAGAAGATCCTTTTCTCCTCTTTTTTACTTAGATCGATGATCGCAACGCTGATCTTCCGTCGGAACCAAAGCGTCAGTTATCAGTTGCACCACTTATATCTGTCCGCTATGGGCAGTGAAAGTGTTAATGCCCAACTGCACCTCTTAGCACAGCTGGGCAGTAAATGGGTTAAATAGTTATCTAAACTCGATTTGTGCTAAAAAAAACTTCGTTGTTTGACGAATTCATTATGAATGTAAGCGTGTTAAGAGGGCGCAATGCGTGCCATTTTGTAAAAAGGATAGGCATTGGATATCGCGCTCATAGGAGCGGGACAGAGCATACGTTTTTGGAACATCGTAAGAAAACAAATTTTTTGCTTATTTTAGTCATACTTTTCGAAATAATAAAAAAAAAACGAAAAATTACCCGGTCCCCACTATCTCCGAAGTTTGCAGAGCGATCCATCTGAAATATATGTAGCGTTTGTAGATATGGATCTATATTTTACAGGAAAAGTATAGAGAAGTATGTAAGTAGAACAATTTTTGAAAAATTGCCAAAAGGAGGAAATTTTTTTTCAAAAGGGGGGCTACCTCTCCGTGTGGGGTATCAAATGAAAGGTATTGGTTTGTACATCTCAAAACAGTTCTTGAAATTACTGCAGGTTTAATACTTTTTGAAATATTTAGCAAAAGTGAAAATTTTACTATTACCCGCTGTCCTCCGAACTCCGAAGTTTGCAAAGCGATACATTTGAAATGTACCTTTAATTTGTAGGTATTCATTAAATAGCAAAGTCTGTAACCGGTACCTATTGTACATTTTGGTATAGGTACTTAATAAACGTTCGAAACCCTCGGCGCGCGCGAGTCACACGCGCACTTGACGGATCTTGTTTTTATCATATTTTTTTTCTTAATCATGTTTTCGCTTTCAAGGAACCATAGAAAAAATTTTGATTTTTATGTACCTAATTACAGTTTTTTACCACAGGAATCCCGTGAGAACTGAGGTCTAGGCTTAGTTTGACCAACAAACCCAATCGTCCGTTCGTCGTTAAGGGGCAAATAGGTTTGCCCCTTAACGACGAACGGATGTTGGAAGAACAACGTTTCATACCCTGTCTTTCACATTGGTGTTCTTCCAACACAAAATAGGTTCGTAGTTAACCCGCTTACATTCCTATTGAATTCAATTTGTGCTATTTATAGGTGACTAGCAAACCCGGCGAACTCCGTTTCGCCACCAGATGGCTTCGTTTTATGTAACTATAAACCTCACGGAGCCCGAGACCTTTCCAACGAATGCAAAACCGTGGAAATCGGTTCGTGCGTTCTGGAGTTATAGCGTCAGGAAGGAAAACCCGACTTATTTTTATATAGTAGATAATATATCTGGGAGAGATCGCTCTGGAGCGATAACACCGCCAATTGTCGCATATTCCAGCATATTTTTTTGTAAAAAAAATATGCTGTTGTGTGCAATAAAGTACTATCTATATAGCTTCTTTTTTTTATGACAACGGCCTTTAATAACAATGAAAATTATAATAAGTTATATAGGTTAGAATAATTATAGGTTAACTTAATAGGGGCTTATCGTGCAATGTTGTAATAGATGGATATTCGTTTTGATATTGTTAGTGTTGTAAATATTGAACCAATTTAGAAATTTCAACTATGTTACCACAGAGATCTGGCAACCTTCCCGATCGACTAACCAATTAATTAGTTCTTATTAGCCAATTATTATCACTTACGTGAATAATTTAATCCCTGATTAGTTAAGCTAATATCTACGCATTAAGTAAAAATACGGCCGCACAGCAAGATGGTAGCTTGGATGGTAGATAGATTAGATTCTGTTTTTATTATACATAGAATAAACTCACAACACCGGGACAAATTTTCTTCACATCGTACAAACGCGGCGGAACATTGCCCGCTGCGCGACAGTGGTCGATCGAGGTCGATTGGCCGTATCGAGGCGATTAGCAAGGTAAAAATCTAGAAAAAAAAGTCATCGCTGCATCCTTTCGACTAGCTAAGTGTCTGTGACACTTGCAGTGTGATCGGTCTTTCGGATTTTCATACGTTAATTTTCTCCAACCATCAACCATCCAAGCTACTATTTTGCGGAGGGGCCCTAAAAATCAGTATAGACGACCTATAAGAATCAGTAAAATATTTTGTTGTCCATTCCCAAACACCTAATACGCGAACGTTTGGCTATTTATAGTCGAATTTAGAGACACGTTTTATACATAGAAAACTTAAATCTCCTTTTGCGCAGTCGGGTAGAAAGTATGTTAAAATTCAATCAGATCTACATCTAGGAACGTAGGCTGCTACAATTTTTGGCAACAATGTTTGCCTTACATGCAAACCAGAGATATATTCAACTTTGTACATGCCCAAAATAAGTTGGGTTGGTGTTTTTCGAAAGATAATTGAACAATTAACAGCTTTATCGGAACATTGACTTACCTATAATGTATGAAGACTTCTGTCAATTGTTCGATTTTATCTTTTCGAAGAACACAATGCGTAAGTGGGTCACTTGCGCGCAGTTGTTTAAATCTGGTATAAGCTACCTTAACCGTTCTGTGAGCTAAACCGTTATTACACCACGGGATTATCCATAGCTAATTTCTACTTAACTTATAACGAGATTATAACCATTGTAAGCAGCCCGTGTTAATGAATTTTAGGTAATAAATAACTCAAGTTTGAGTGACTTTTTTATATAAATACTTACCAACTAATTTGTTTTGTTAATGAATTTTTGAAAGCACAGATACTGCAGGTGTTCGATAATGCATAAGAGTTGTACAAGGCTATTTTGTGTGCAAATCTAAGCAAACATTTACAGTTTTTTGAGACCCAGAAGCTTGGTCGCCTTGTATTTTTTAGATGGAGATGGACATGGTCTCAGTAACTTTATTATATATTAACTACTAACATTTTGATTTACTGATGATGATTTGTAACGATAATTTGCAATGTTATGTTGTGTAGGCGTTCGCTTAAGCTAAAATGTGTAGGTTAGGCATTATTGTGTGCAAAGCTAAGGGAGCATTTTAAAATGTTTCGACTCCGAAAGTTTTATTTAACTATTACTGGAAATTCTGAACCTGGTGAGTTTTTGCCTCTTGTTAATAAAAGTGCGATACCATTAATTTTTGATTCCATGGACATTGTTGGAAAGCAAGCCACTATGCCACTAGCCAATATGGGCTGGAAATGCAAAAATGTGCAGTTCATTGGAGCATAGTCTAAGGGCTTTAGGCATAAATAATGGGATAAAGCTTAAGCTTTTGCACATACCTCAATAGTAAGTTGATGTTATTTTCAGTCATTAGGCGTTCACGAAGGATGACTTGGTCCTGCCAATTTGAAATGAGGGTATGGTCACATTTTATTTGAAAATACGGCACAAACAGACCGTAAAAATTATAATCAGTAAATGGTGTGTAACACTGTTGAGTAGAGTTTTATATGTGTGATCTAAGTTTTAAAACTAGAAAACATTGCTATTTTACGCGTAATGAAAGTAAGTTAACTATTAGGTAACGTTGTATCATAAGAACACCAACGTTTCATGATTCGTTCGTTGGTGTTCTTCCAGCACGAACAAGGTTCATAGTTAACCCGCTTACATTCATAATGAAGAAAACGTTGTTCAGAAATCATGTTTTCTGATAATTCGTTATAAGCATTGTAAATCAAAATTTGTCGAATAACTTCGCTGGGAGTATCAACATCATCAACCTATATTAGTCCACTGTTGGACTCAGGCCTCCTGCCTAATGTAATGAGCGCCATAGCGCCCTGTCTTCAGCTTGCCGCATCAAGCATCTGCCTGCAGTCTTTCGCAGTTTGTCGTCCCACCTGGCTGGAGGCTGGCGTCCTGCACTACGTTTGTCAAGTCGTGGTCTCCACACAAGAACACGTTTACCCCAGCGGTTACTGCTGGGAGTAGGTACATATATTAAAGTAAAACACAAGCACCGACAAATTTTGAGCTAATAGTAGGTAACATACTCGCACTTACTTCTATCGTCTTAAAGTGATCAAAACTAAAATGTGTCAAGCTTTAGACTTAACAATGCTTTTGAAAACTAGATCAAAATGGATAAATTTGAGTCGCGCGGCTGGAATCACATTTTAGTTTGAATCTGGGCCAAAAATTACAAATAATTTGACAGCAGTGATGGCATCCTTTTATTTTGATGCTATGAAAGGGACGGTAGGTAACATTTTTTGTCCTGTCAAATTAGTTTAGTTGAATTTTGGCGATATCAGGTGTCGCCAAAACTACTGTGACAAAGGTAACTTACCCAGACAGAGAAGCAGAATTAGAAATAGCTGGACTATTAGACTCGAACTCTTCCTTCGGCTTCTCATTGGCCAGTTGCATCTTCAGCTGATGTCCGAAGCAAGCCAAGTCTTCCCTAAAGGTATCTGACCCTGGAGTGGTTGGCTTCTCGTCATCCCCTGTCGCCATTGCCTCCGCATCACTCTTCAACGGAGCCTGTTCGGACTCCTCCTCCTGATTGTATATCTTGAAATACGCAAACGTCAGGTATATCACTGAGATGATGAACGAAGGAATTGGTATAGCCATAGCGTATACCAAATTCAGGGTATTCTGCCACATGTCGAGCTCGGTTATGACCAGGCCGGGGTCCACCCGGCTGTAGTAGCAAGTGTAGTTGTTCCCGATTGGCTTGTATTTGCCGTGGAAGATGGTGCAGTTTAAAATGGGCGGGTAGCCGCAGCCTTTTACGTTTGGGAAGAGGCGTGCTCCGGTGAAGTACCACTCGGAGTCGTTGCCTTGCAGCCCTGTGGGCATCGCTTCTGGGAGATCTTCCTCGACCATATCTGGATAGGATTTGTCCGAGGACTTGTTATCGTCGTAGTAATCGTAGTCTTTGCGCAGGGCTCTCTCGACCCTGACCAACTCCTCCACCTCAGTCTCTGTAATGTTGCTGGAGTTGCCAAGTTTGTAGTTGACTCGGATTTGGGTGCATTCGAAGAGGTCCTTCGTGCAGCCTTCACGGCAAGACGCCCAGCTGCAGTTGCTGGCACCAACCAGATGTTTCACCTGGGTCGTGACGCATAAAGCCGGTACTATGTCAAACTGCATGAAGATTGTAGTGAATGCGGGCTCGATGACAAAGGGAACTAAGAAGAGGAAGGCGAAGAGGCTGAAGATGGCGCAGAGGACGAAAGAGGCAGTTGTGTAGAAGAGTAGTTTCTCAGCAAAGGTAGGAGGAATAGCTTCTTCGTCGGCCATTTTGGCGAGCGCGCACTAGAAGCGACCATATCGCTATTTTCAGCTTGGCTGGATCATTTCATTCAGTTGTGCAGTGCTTGTTTTTGATGATTTTGCTCGCGTTGTTGTTTTGTGGGTTTATTTACATTTTTGTGTTTTACTGCTGTGGAAAATTGGCAAGTTAGTTTCTTAGAGTGTCAACAATGTGTTTCAGTGTTGTTTTACAATGATTTATGTGGTTGCTAATGGACGACACTGTGGGCTTGGTCTAACATAATTGATCCACAAATACACAGGAAATATGCAATTAAAAAGCATAACCTACATTGTATCCAGAAGGTTTTCATGAATCAAGTATACATAGAGCAAACCGAGTGTTCGAAAAACTACAAAAAACTAAAAAACGTTGATGGTTCCAATGATTTCTTTTAATTTATAGGAAAAACAAGCAATATTAATCTAAAGGGTTATAACTAAAAACGCGTAGCAGAGCACTTTAGAAACAAAATGTCTCTATATTATAATGGACTGTCTGATATTTGAGGCAAAAACAAATGCACAGTGAAACTATGTTTAAAGAACAAAGTTGAAACTTGGGACTGCGTGGTTGGTCGATTGGTAATAGACGTTGTTAACAGTTCAAATATCGATGCCAATACCATTTTTTCTTACTTGAAAATTGGCGGTTCTAAACACTGAAATCAAGCCAAATTGCAAATAATCGATCTCACCCACCCACTAGCATTCAAGAGTGCTGAACTCTACAAAAAGTTTAGGATTGAAAAAAATATTTGAACAGTTTTCAAAAGCACGATTCCTGAGAAAACCGATGTGCCTAAGATTCCTCTCAGCGATAACAATTCAGGCGGCAGGGAGACATTCTTCACAACCCACTAGACGCCAGCCTGTCTAGGCAGGCATCCAGTGCCGTATCGATTCTAGACTCATGGTATTCAGGCCATCTATTTGCAACAGTCGCATTGGCTAGAATGGCTAGTGGTTGCATTCTTGACCTATGACATCTTGGTTTGGATTGGAAATGCTAAATATTTGCCAATACTTTGGTTACTATCTAGATATGGTAGGTATTTTGTGTTCAGCTTATCTATGTTGAGAATGCTGAGCTATGAATGTAAGCGGCTTAACTAATTACACAGCATTCTCAAAGCTCATAACGATACACGTTGGTGATCTGCTAAATAATTCTTAATTCTTTATTGCACTAATAAAAACAAATACATGTAAAACTTAAAACTAGAGAGATTATGGCAAAGGCGAGCTTAACCCTAAAAGAGTTCTCTTCCAGCAAACAATAATGAATTATCTAATCAATTGTTAGTAGATATACTTTGCCAATCTAATGCAGTCTTTAGAGCAATGATTTTCTTAGAAGTAGATGTTTTAGTTATTTCACGTTTAATGGTTTAATTTAGCGGAGGAAACTTTTTTTAAATCAATTGTTAGTAGATATACTTTGCCAATCTAATGCAGTCTTTAGAGCAATGATTTTCTTAAAAGTAGAAGTTTTAGTTATTTCACGTTCAATGGTTTAATTTAGCGAAGGAAACTTTTCTTATTTTGCTCTACCTATCTATTTTATGTTTAATTTGGTTCAAGAATTTTAAAAGTGTTTTACCATCGAATTAAATTAGCAAGTTTAAGGTTCCATAAGGTACTCTTTATCAGAGATCATAAAAATTTAATAAGTCTATAATATTTAAGGTGGGTACATCTTACCATCTCGCATTTTATCGTTCAACTAAGCAAAGTTAGGTCACAATCTCAACTTACCTACAAAGGTATCATGAAAAATCATGACAAAGTAGCTAGGTGACATAATACTCAAAGCAGTAGGAACACTAGTTAAACTTTGATCTTATCTGAAGCCAAGAAGCGCTAACTTCTTCCGCATATCTCATCTAACCCCGCGCTTGTTGTTTACCAAAACTAAAACTAGCATTCAAGTGTTACCCTAACGTTATACTATCATTGAAAGATAGAAAGCCTATAATGATAATTGTTATTAGGTAACTAGAATCTCATTAGCATACGAAACCTTTGAAATATCATCGCAACACAGGAGGTTTACAGATTACTACCTGTATCCCTAGTTCTTACAGGGCAATGCTCTAAAAATTTACATTACCTGACACAAATTTGAACATACAGATCGCATTCTAAAACAAAATTTAGATGAAGATAAAGAAACAGCATTAACGAAACACTTGATGCGTCGATGCATAGGTACCTACTCTATTATCATGACTTAAGGTGCTGTTATTTTAAAAGATTTGAAATTGACCTTTATGACAGAACTGTCCATACATAACACGTCAAAGTTAATCGAAGAAGTTGCTGACCTTCCGATCATCCCATAGCTCCACTCTAGAATCATCATCATCATGATCAACCTATATTAGTCCGCTGCTGGACATAGGATTTGGTCCCCTCTAGAATATGGCCCTGTAACTAAAGAGAGACTTTGGTGACTGTAGCCGAAATTGGGCAAAATGTTCATCGTTATCATTTAGGTGATCATGATTATTATCCATCGTTCAGGGCAATGATGTAGGTACACCGTGTGTTGGTAGTTCCTAGTAATGCAGTAAATAGCAAAATTGACGACAACGTAGACAGATGTCAATGTTAGGCACCCGATATGTCAAGGAACGAATAAATCTAGCAAAAGTATACACCCTAATAGAACAAAAAATTGCATTATTATGATTTTCTGGTATGTACCTACAATATAATTGTGAAACTGTGCTGCTTCAAGCAGCGTAATCAGAATGGTTTAGGTACCGGAATTATAAAAAGTGGAGACTTTTGGAGCACTAAAAAGATCTAGGTATTTTGATAAAACACTATTACATAATCTAACCTCTACATGCCTCTAGCAACGGCGAAGAAAAATTGTTCGAGTAACATGATTTTTTTTATGCGGAAATAGTAAAACAAAATGAAAAATGGCTAGTAAGTACCTAAAACTCAGCCTATGGCAAAATAAATTGACATGCAATGCTTTTGTTTTGTAAATAAATAAATTAATTTAACGGCAAAGAGAAACTTATAAAAATTTTATTCTTGTCAGCTTATAGATTTTTTTTCATAAATTAATAGAGTGACATTTTTTTAATAAGAAATCTTAAAAATACAACATGTGAAGTAAATTTTCCGAGAGAATCCCGTAAAAATTACTCAAGCATCGGCATAATGCAGTATTGAGGTTATAGTCCTTGTTCCAATGATCAAACAAAATGCAAATCATAAAATAAACTACTAAAACATAAAATCGAAAGTCAATGTGTAGTGAAAACGTGTGGTGCAGTCTAAAAATAGTAATCCAGATAGTAGAAAACCAGCCTTATATAAACTCGTGTTTCACAGCCAATTTACACAAGAAACGAACACCAAACCACTAAAAACGTAAAAACACTTAGTATTTCAAAGTAGCATTTTGTTTTTGTTGGATTATAACATAGTATTTTGGTAAAATATGCGTATTTTGTGATCTAATATCATCGACGTCTTGCTAGACGTCGACGCGAAAGCTCGACGCAGACACCACTGGGCGCAGGTCTAGTATTGCCCTTATTGGCACCCTGTTGGGAACCTATTATTTACCCCTGCTATACTTACAAACCTCAATATTATTATCAATTTGTAAACTAGTTGATTGCAAAGGAATTTAGCAAAAACAAAAAAAAATCAGAAACAATGAGTGTAGCCAGGAAATTTGCAAAATTTCATTTAGAATATTCGAAATTTGTAAAAATTTATTCAAAATACGGTGTAATACTTTGAATTCTATATTTGAATTACAATTTTATATGTATTTGTTTTTAAATTTCGTACCATTGACATGACATTGTTTTAAAAGAGTGCGCGCGTCGCTCAGCCCGGTCGATACAGCCATATCATGTGCTGGCTGAACCACAGATATAAAACAGTTACAAACACAAATTCCACTCCCCAGATTTCCACAGAACAACAGAACAACTCCCCAAGCGATATTGAAGCTAAAATCCAACCCGTTACAGTTCAAAATAAGCTCTACAAAAATTTGGTAGAGTTACTAAAGGAGCTAGTAAATTTTTTGTATTACAAAATTTACTCTAAAGCTAAAGCAATAAAATTCAATTTTTAATGAAAGAAGAGGGCAAAAACACTGTCCTGGAGAAAGGAAAATGTGTGGCGACAGACTGTCTTGTTGTACAGTCCGAACCGAACCAAATAGTGATTGTTTTCCTTTCCAAATGTATGCGCTACCTTACACAAAATTTATGGAGCCTGCATTTTCGTTTCAGGCAAAATTGGACATTGTATCTGGGAATAGGTAATTTTGCTGAGTAGTGTCGCTTTGGCGGTGTCTGATGAAGGGTTCAATGGAGCTTTTAGGCTTTGTGCTTAATGAGCCTTTTTGTTCCTTGTGTAGAGAGAGTAATAATTAGTGAATTACTCTACACACTCTATTTCTTTGTCTCTCTTGGATTTGAAGTAAATCAAAGTCAAAGTCAAAAACTCTGTATTTCCATAAATACAATAAATGTACACTTAGAAAAGGTCAAATTCTTAATAATTATACACTGACACGGAAATAAAGTGATATTTTTGATTTCAGTCGCTTTGTTATTTAGACTAAAGTAAAGAAGCGACGGAGAAACCTTTAGCATGTTAGTTAGTTGTTATTTTTCGAGTTGGAGCAAATCTTTTTTATCCTCGAGATAATCTGATATTTTATAGTAGGCCTTTTTACACAAGAAGTTTTTGACAATTTGTTTGCATTCATTTACTGATAATTTTTGCAACTCACTAGAAGTTTTGTTGTAGAAATGAACAAATGAACTCAAAAAGACTTGTTTAGAACTGCTTACATCAAGAAGTGGCTAGATATACCTTCAACTATGTAGATATGACCAGTTCTAGGGTCATATCTAGTTGAAGGTATTTTACGATGTTGTTAAAGAACATCTAAACGAGTTCGTTTTATTGATTAATTGTTGTCAAATCTTTAGTAACGCGTTAGTTTTATTTACACGTATTATTCAAAGTAAAAGAAATCTTTTCTCAGCTTTTATTCTATTACCTATTTTAATCGCCATTTTTGATCACATTTTATATTCATTCCTTACAAACTTACCTTGAATTGACATTTTTACGTTATTGTTTCAATATTTTTTAAATAATCATCAAAATTTTAAAAAATAATAATGCTATGCTAGAACAACTTTTTTGAACTTACCGTTTAACTTTTAAATATGATATTTGAAACTGCCTGTTCGTGCCTACATAATAAGTGACTGCAAGCCTCTAACCTGCCTAGTTCTGAATACCTCTAATTACTAACGTGACCTATTTTACAGGCATTTTAAATTTTCAGTACAACGATTGCTCTTGTGTGTGTTGCCTTATAGATTTAAATCCTTTGAAAAATATACATGAGTCATATCGAGCGAGCATAATAAATAAATAATGCTGGAAAATCCACATAGCATCATCTAGCCCCAAGATAAGCAAAGCCTGTGTTATGGGTACTAGATGACTGATAAAGTTAATACCGTACAGTACAAAGATATATATTTTTTATTATACATAGAAAATACACAGAGCATCCGGAACAAATATTTGCAGATCGTACAAACATTTGTACCAAGGCGGGAATCGAACCCGCAACCTCCTGCGTCGCAGGCGGACCTTCTCCCGCCGCGCCACATCGATCGTCATGTTTCCAACGTTTCTCTCTCAATCTCAAGTATAAGTCCATTTCTTTAATACCACCAAGGTGGCAAACAGGCATGTGGCGGCGCCCAGGCTGCGGTTAAGTACCGCTGCCTGGACGCTCCTGCAACATCAGATACATTACACGCGCGTTGCCGACCCTTTCATTGTCTTAGCAGACACTTAGTAATAGGGTTCCGTTTTCACCCTTCGGGTACGGAATCCTAAAAAGAGAAATGGAAGGTATAGAAGTAAGTACTCACATACTTGATTTTTTAATTAATATTAGATATGACTCTCAGTAATTTTTATTTGAGATTTCTATATAGGCTTTAATCCTTTAATTTATCAGTTTTAGAAGTTTATGTTCTCCTTCTTTTGCTTTACCTACATCATTTCTTTTACTTGCTGCATCGGTCATATATCTAACTACTTCTCACGTGTAACTCTACCTACCTATTCAATTGGCTTGTACTTACATAGGTAAGTACAGCACAGACTTTATAATCAGATATACATAGGTATATCTGATTATAAAGTCTGTGCTGTTCTTGTGAAGCTAAATAAATGTATCTTTATACATACCATCTCATAGGTTTTAATATGAAAGAGAGGGGGAGGGATTTAAGGGATATTAGGTTAGATCAATGTATCTTACCCCAGGGCAACTGATGTACTGCACAGGAATCAATGCATATCCCAACGGGATAGTTCTCTTGTTTCTTATCTGTTAGCGGCAGTTCTGGTCTAGCTTCATCAGGCTGCGAACAACAGTGAACTTTAGTTGTGCGGTCAGATGGTTCAGTTTTCTTTTTTTAATACCCCACCCAAAAGGAGGGGGAAGTTTGATGCGTGTGGTGTTTAAATTTCATAGTTTTCTGAACTATTATATTTGAAAAAAATCGGTTAAGCTGTTCTAATGTACAAGGAAAATTTTTTGAATAACCCATGTTGTAGTCCTGAGGAAAAACTTCGGCAGGGATCATTTCACAACCTGAGTGTTAGCCCTGGAGAAAATTTTCATGAACCTAAACTCCATACTAATGTAGAAATTTTAAAGGCCCGTTTATGTGATAGGTAGTCCTTTCATGACTAAATGGCTATACGGATCTCAACAATGTTTTTATGGAGATGGATAATATCCTGTAGAAGGATTTTATAGGCTAGCTAGGGTGTCTAAAATATATGTAGGCCTCCTTTCGATTTCAATAACGATGACCATCAAGTCAAATCAAATCATTTATTTGCTAAAACATTAATACATGTAGCTACATGTCAGATCTTATAACTCGAGTGATGTCAAATGTATTCAATCCGCAAGCAGATGTGCAAATATTAAATATTGGCGATTCAAATAGTTTGAATATTCAATAATAAAAATAAAAAAGGATAATACAATAGACAATAAATAATTAACCGTCCGATAATTTATTAAAAATCATAGTCAAAACATAATAAATTATTCTACTTAAAATTAATATATTCATTTACGCTATAGAAACATTTGTCAAGCAGCCACTAATTACATTTTTGTTTGAATAATAATTTATTCAAACAAAAATGAGGTCCATTGAGGTCTTTAATGGGTTCTGGTAACTTATTTAAGATGACGATGCACATATTAAATACATTTTCCTCATAGATTCGCTGGTGGCATTGTGGCTTGTACAGAAGATTATCGAATTTTGCTGTTTTCTGTCGAGTGATAATATTCCTTAGATTATTGCAAGGTCTATCTTATACAATAAACACTAAGTACGTGAATAAAACACTAAGGCGCGTATTATGAAAGCTTGCTCAGTCATATATCTATGCTTGAGTGACGTTTACGCCATAGAAAAGATACGAGCATAGGTACGTGTGCCGAAAGAAAAAGATTCTTACTTATACTTATTTAACTTACAGTATCAGACAAACTTAATAGTTTATAGCTTGCTCTTTCAAATTCAATTCAAATTTTGACAGTTAACTGTACGATTATAGAATTCCATATACAGCTCAGTACTTACTAATATATATAATCTGGCCTTCTTTGATTGGGACATAAACTTTTGTTTCTAATATGTAGACTTTTCCATTTACTAAGCACACCACAGCCTTACAAATATTATGGAGTTCAGTGAAGACTTGAGTAAATAGACTTGGATGACTTGTAACGTCATGTTTTAAGCTAAATTTCGTACATCTGTATATTTTGGATCGATTGTTTAATTTTTATGTCAAAAAACGTGTTAACCCAAATTCAATTGAATCACACTAAGATAAATGTATATAAATGTGAAGTTTTGGATGGTAGTTTGTTCATTCTTCACGCGATAACTACTAAACGGTTCGGGCTGAAATTTTGCATAGTTCAAGGCCTGGTTTGTTTTAATATCCTCTAACCAAATATATAACTATTATTGTGTTTTTTGCATGATGGGTAACATCCGTCAACGTTTTGTTTTTTAAATCGCGGCACGCTAATTATAAGTTATGTAGAAAAAATATAGTTTTGTTCATCTGTGAATATCTCGGAAACATCCTATAGGATATTATTTTATACGATATTTTTCATTTGTTTTAGTGACCTATATCCAAATAGGTAGGTAAGTATATAACTTTAATTGTGCGCGGCGATTTTTAATTGTGCCATGCAAAACAATTCAAATCCCTTTTAACAATTTCGTCTGAGACCAAAGAGGCCATAAAATAAGTGACTACCTACCTACGGCAATGCAGTAAAACGCAAGTGGCGAGTTAGGTCGTTCAACCCTTTTAATACCTACCTACTCGGAATTCCTTATAACATGCAACGGATTAGTTGCTATAATAGCGATGAGCTGAGCGGTTAGCGTAGCGATTACAGAAGAAACATAAAAATCTGGGCCTTATAAAATTAGGTACCTCCGTGAAAGACATTATTCGTGCGATACACTTGCGTGGAGGAAATTTACGCAAGTGGATATTCGCGCAATTCGCGATAGTAGTCTTACTATCACTACCGTAATGGTAAAATTTACAAGTCTCTACGTCTTTGAGTTCTAGTGATTGTCTATCACCAGAACTCAAAGTCAATTTTACCATGGGCTCTCTCATATATCTCACTTCCCCACACCTTATTACATGCATCGTCCTTGAATAGAAGATAAACATAATTATTTTCAGAGGGCGCGTTGCGCGCCATTTTGTGAAAAGGATAGGCATAGGATTTTGCTCGGACCAATAATCACACTGGACAGAGCCATGAGACGTTGTCGCTCTTATATCAGTGTAACACCATAGTGATCAAGAATCTTTGTCTATTCCACGGAGCCTAGCTACAAGTAAAAGAGAATGCTGGTGGACGTTTGGCAACGCCGCCGCCGCACTGTCCGTGTGAGTCGTGTCAGTTTATGACCGACTAGTCGGTCAAAACATTGTGGTTAGCGTAGAAAGCTTTTAGAAATTAAAAGAAATTCCCGTATTCTAGCATTTCATTGCATTGAAATGTTGAAAGTATGTTTTGTTCAGCTGTGTCCTGTTCATCAAGAACCACAAAAGGTGGAGTAAAAGACCCGGAATTGTCATTTCATACGTAAGTTTTTATCAACATTTTCCATGAATATTAATGCTAAAGTAATGAGGTTTATTACTAGAAAAACCAGTAATAACATTTAGTAATAGCATTTCAACAATCTAGTTCATGTTCCTATGTGAATAAGATGAAATTTATATCTAAAAACAATAAAAAGTAACAAGACAATTTTAGCATCTGTACTAGTGAGGCGCTTACCATCAAGTTTAGTTGATATCGATAATATTTTAGTGTCATGTTTTTAAATTTAACCATTCATTTTTATGTAGGTTCCCTAAATGCCCAGAAATATGAAGTGAATGGATAAAAGCTGTTAGACGTGATAACTGGGAGCCTACAAAATATTCCAGGCTTTGTTCGAGACATTTTGATGAATCCTGTTTTAACCCTGGCTTATCAATCAAAAAACTCAAAACTGATGCAGTACCAACGATTTTTGAAGGATATCCAGTATACTTTCAAACGGTATGTTTTTCTTGTAACTAGTGGTGGTCGTTGAATGAACGAACAGTTTTTTTAAACAGTTTGTTAGCCGTCAACGTTAGACAAGTTTACAGCCCACTGTTAAACTAGTTTACATGTGAACGACGTTTGCATCGCGCAGTCCATCGTTGAGCGTTGCCGAAACTGTTTCACCGTTTATCCGTTTATCGTGGACGATAAACGGTCTCGTTTCGTTGACTGTAGAAAAGTCGATGCCCCATTCCAGCCACCCGTCTATCAAGCATTCCGTTCTCTTCACACTTGCTTGTATCGCTAATATGGCTATCTCTCTTTCGCCATGCGCGCGACTCTATAACGGTTGAGTGGTCGGTGTTTTGTAAAAATAAACTCTATTGCAATGCATGTGCAATGTAATATTGTATTAATAAGCACGCAGATTTTTGAATTTTTATTAATAATTGATACTCTTGTTTGAAATGCGCTTTGCGTAGATCAAGGACGGCCGATGTGGCGCGGCGGGCAAAGGTCCGCCTGCGACTCAGAAGGTTGCGGGTTTGATTCCCGCCTTGGGACAAATAATAATAATAATATATTTATTTTCTCTTACAAAAGATAATAGTTTACAATTTTTGGATTAAGCTAAATGTTTGTACGATCTTATTTGGCCCGGGTGTTCTGAGGATTTTCTATGTATAATAAAAATTCGATCTATGTGATGTTGATGTATTGTATGTATTAAGTATATCAGTCATCAAGTACCCATATCACAAGCTCTGCTTAACTTGGGGCTAGATGATGCTGTGTGGATTGACCAGCATTATTTATATTGTTTATTTATATCAATGACATTACTAAAGAGAGAAGACAAGGCATATTCATACATTGCGTATTCGATAGTTGAGCTAGATTACATATACACGCAAACGTACCCTTACAGAAACATTATAATGTCGTGCACATTGTAATCAATGACAGAGATAGGTAGACGTACAGAAACTGTAGCGTGAAAGAGACGGCAACGTTTATCACAGCTCCGCCTCCACACTTAACAGCCTCAAACAAAATAATAATCGGGAATTCCCCTCTGAAGAATATTTATTGTAAGGTACCGTCGTACAGTGGGTTGAAACTGCTAAAAGGGGCCATAGGATTTTTCCCAATAATTGAAAGATTTTTTATGCCAATCGGTGGAGCTCAATAACCCTATCAGAAACTGTTCTATGCCATTTTGTTATAAAACTAATACTTACCTGGAAAAAAAATTAGGTTCAAAAAAGTTGTATGAAATGACATCTATCAAGGTCGATTTCTATACGAAATGTTTACCGTAGCTTTGAAAACACATAGGTGTTTTAGAATAGCTTATTACCTATCGTATGATATCATACACAAGTGCATCAACTTGCCCCCTTTTTCGATAAATGCCATTGAAAATGAGTCCTGTTTTATTATTTGGCAACGAAATAAAAGTATTGTTGCACGCGTTTGTGAGCTAAAATATATGCATAATCCAGTGGTTTGTTCCTTAATTTCACACCACCACCAAATATCAACTAAATACCTATTTGACTTTCTTTTCTTTCTTCATTCCATACAACTTTTTGAACTTAATTTTTTGCTCGAAAAGTATTAGTTCTATGACGCAATGTCATATAATCGTTTCTGATAGGGTCAATGAGCTCCACCGATTGGCATAAAAAAATCTTTCAATTGAAAAAAATCCTTTCCTCTTTTTAGCAGTTTCGACCCACTGTGCGTCGCGTCATACCGCATAATATTGTTCGTGTCACACGCGCGTGTTTTTGTATATACTATCCTTTTTTCACAAAATTGTATTAGGATATTAATCAACTTGATTTTAAAACTACTGATTTTAATTATTTTATAATTTTACGAGTACTTAAGCATGAAAGGTAAATCTTGACGCCATTTTTTGTTTCCGTGAATGATTCATGCACTTGTCAAATGAACAAGAAGGCATTCTTAATGGCAATGAGACAACTAGACAGCACATGCTCACGAGAAAGAGTTCCGCTAGCCACTGACGTCAGTTCGTCAGCTAGACGTAGTTTTATCGTCTCATGCGCGGTGACTAGATACCTTGTCTTCTCTCATTAGTAATGTCATTGATTTATATAGGTAGTAATCATCGATGTAGTAAATCTGTAGATTGGGTAAGTTCTCCCAGCGTTTACTCAACAACTGGCCTGTGTTATAACTACAAGCAAACACAAACGCTCACAGTTACATTTCCAATCTTGTGCAATATGTATGATGAACAACAAATATGAAAAGACGTACCTAAGACCGACGTGCGACCGAGACAACAATATTAGTCGCTAGTACGACTCCACTATTTTATAAAAATATTCGGGAGTTCCCAGAGTTTTACAACAGTACGGTCAACAAAAAAATTTAGGGCAAAAATTTGAATAACTTATAATAAATAATAACTTTTTAATATTTTATTGAAAAAATATCTAATCATCGTCTCTATAAAATCTCTAATATATCTATGATATAATATGTAATAAATTAAATGATGTGTAATATTTCAAAAAAATAAAAGTTATATATTTAGACACTTATAAGACACTAAAAAAATTAAAAACATCATATCCTAAAGCGTCAGGTTTCTGAGAAATCCACATATTATGAAGAAAAATATAGTTATTTTCATCTATGAATATCTCGCACGCTTTAGGACATTATTTTATTTGACATTTTTTATTTATTTTATTGTCTTCTATCCAAATGTATAACATTTATTGTGCGCTGGCGCAAAAAAAACGAAATGGTGACCGATGTTAGGGCCAAAATCTTCAAACCCCTTTAATAACAAATCTAACAATAATTATTATAATGAACATCATAAATATTATTATGTTGACGCTACCCATGCACGGGGACTCGTAGAGTCGTTTGTCAACTCACACCATCAATTTTGTCCCAACTGGTGTGAGCTGTCAAATCATAAAAATGCTTTACTCTTCGTTCTGCAACTCCCACCACTTTTACTTTAAGTTAATTTTAGTACAATCAACAAAAAAAAGATTAGTTAAATCATAGGCAAGAGGCATATTTATTATGAACACACGATGCTATTTGGTGTTTTGTACTTAAAATAATGTCAAATGAAAACAAATGATAGAAAGGTTCCACATAGAATTTAAAACTACACACATAAAACTATACTCTTCACCTATTGGAACCTAAAATGTTCGGTGATTGTTACTCGAAGCATAAATACAATCGAAACAAAGGGTGCTGCGAGTTGCAGAATACTTATTTGCTTAACTCAACCATTTGGGATAAGATTGATGGTGTGAGTTGACGAACAACTCCACTCGTAACAAGACGCGTATTGATATCTCTTTTTACGCACTAATGTATCGTATATTTGTATCTCTGTCTGCAAATTGCGAAATAAGGCAGTAGAATAATCAGTAAAAGTTATGTTTGGTGTGCTTACAAGTTAAAAGTGATGCCTTGGGCTTTTTTTTGTTTGAAGCTATTTGTACACCTAGTGAACGAACACGAGGGCATTGCTGTAGTCTTTTAGTCAATAAATCACACAAAACTACGTCGTAGTAAGCACGCGAATCACGAACGCCGCGCCGGCCGGTCCGCATACTGACAATAGTTTATTCTAGTCGTCGTTTACCTATCAGTGAATCAACGTTCAACGATCGATCACGTCCTGAACGGCATAAACTAGTCGAAAACTAAACTGTTTTATAAACTAGTTTATCGTGGACGATAAACGGCCTCGTTTCGTTGACTGTAAAACAGTCGACGACCCATTCCTACTTTTAACTACTTACACCTATCAATGAGAGGTTTAACCGCAACAATAATAGGTACTCTCTTAGTGTTAAATACACTGCCTGCGAACTTTTGTTTTTTTAGGTAGTTTAGTCAGCTTAATGGATTTTCAAAATTAATGTTGTAGGTAGTGAAGAAAAGAAAACCACCTCAGCACAGAGATGAAATTCAATGTATTACTCCTAGAAAACGGAGGAAGATGGAAGAGAGTGGTGTGAAGACGGAATACATTCCTACAACACCCAGGCGTGCAGTGAGAGTTTTAGAATCTCTAGCAAGATCTCGATCAGTGGCTTTGAGGAGACTAAGGACCATTAAAAAATTAAGAGAAAAGAATCGTAGACTCGATAAAAAGAATACAACATTATTAAACGTCATAAATGATCTAAAAAGCAAGAATCTTATTGAAACAGAGTCTTTACATTTGTTGAGTAGCATAGGTGGCAAAAATCAAGATCTGCTAGTCAGATTAGAGCGGAAATGTACCAATGAAACACTTCCAAAAAAATATTCACCTGAACTGCGTAAGTTTGCCCTAACGTTACACTTTCTTTCACCTCGGGCTTACAAATATGTATGTGCGTGAACATTTTGATTCTTGCTTACCCCTTCCAAAGACAATCAGCAAATGGTACCAGGCAGTCGATTGTGATCCAGGGTTCACCAAAGAGTCATTTGAGGCACTTAAAATAAAGTCGCAGAAACAACCGATTATTGGTGCTTTATGCATGGACGAAGTGGCCATTAGGAAATGCGTAGAGTGGGATGGTAATCGTTCTCACGGTTACGTGAATGTGGGCAATAATGTTGATGATGAAAGTGTCCAAGTGGCTACTGAAGCGCTTACTTTTATGATGACTGCTTTGAATGGTTCTTTTAAAATACCAGTGGGATATTTTTTAATCAACGGTGTATCAGGTACTCAAAAAGCTGAACTTGTACGAACTTGCCTGGATTTGTTAGCCGAGTCTGGTGTCATTAACTTTCGACGGTGCGCCAAATAATCTTGCAATGGCTAAGCATCTTGGTTGTAATCTTGATTGCAAAAACAATTTGAACACACAATTTGAACATAATGGCTTTAAAATTTCGATAATTCTTGATCCTTGCCACTGCCTGAAACTCGTTCGTAACACACTTGGAGATAAGAGGGTGATGTATAATAAAGAAGAAAAAGAAATATCTTTTAAATACCTTGAGCTGCTTCACAAACTGCAAACTGAGGAGCAATTACATTTAGCGAATAAATTGCGAAAAGCACATATCGATTATATAAAACAAAAAATGAAGGTAAAGTTGGCGGCACAAATGTTAAGTCAATCGGTGTCGGATGCTCTAATGTTTTGTCGCAATGACATCAAATTGGAAGATTTTGCAGATTGTGATGCAACTTGCGAGTTTATTTGTAAGTTCAATAATTTACTATTTGATTTATGAAACTCCCGAAATCTTAATTCATACGGATACAAACAAGCAATTCTGCCAAGAAACATTGAAAAAACATATCAGCTTATAGAGGACAGTATAGAATACATAAAAAGTCTTAAATTCAACGCAAATGATTTAGTTATTGATTCGCAGAGAAAAGTTGGATTCTTGGGATTTATTATTTGTCGCTTAAAAATCTTTGCGAAGATTTACTAACACGAGACCCACCGAAAATGAGTTTTATATGTACATTCAAGTTGTCCCAAGATCACTTGGAGTTGTTTTTTGGTGCAGTGCGATCAATGGGAGGCTTCAACAATAATCCTTCTGCAAAGCAGTTTAGAGCTGCTTATAAAAAACTACTTATACACGCAGAATTTAAAGCTGCAGAAGGAAATTGTATACCTTTAGAAGACATACCAATTTTGAATGTCACGAAAAAAACTGACTTTGTGGATAATATAAATAAATCCCTAGCGAAATATAGGTTAATAGAGGAGTTGGAGGAAACAACTCGAAAATATTCTATAAATAATGATGATCACTGTTACCTCAATGACCCGAGTCGACTTACAGAATATGTTGCTGAAGTTATTTATTATATATCAGGATTCGTAGTTAAAAACATCAAAAATACTTTGGTTTGTGAAGATTGTTTGTCTGCGCTAGAAGGTCCTAAAAGATACTCATTAACATCTATCAAAGACAAAGGAGGGTTACTTTACCCAAGCAATGACGTATATTACATTTGTAAAGTGTGTGAAAAGGTGTTACGCAATTATTTTATAACTACCCACCACAGTAAAGTCAATAGCAAAGATGTACATAAAATGATCAGAGATGTGATCTTGCAGATTGTGAATTTGACAAATTATCAAAATATCTTCCGATGTTTAAATGAACATGTGTTAGATTTTAACTTTATGGAAGATCATAAATTACTTTTAATAAAATCGATATGTGACATGTACTTGCAGCTCCGTATTCATTTTGTAATGAAGAATGCGGTCTCTGAAAGCAGCGTCAGAAATATGTATACTAAACTAATATTATTTAAAGGCCATTAAGTAAAATATGAGTATATTAATTAAATGATTATTTATTGTAAATAAAAAAGTAAGTATAAGTTATAATAAAGAGTTGATTAAGACCAATATCCATTCTTAAATTTTGGGCTATGTGTGTTTAAATGTATTATGTATTAATTTTTTCAGCTACATTTACTATAATGAGCTTTATTTTCTGTGTTAGGTATAAGTCGCCTTTTTAGTTTCACTTAGAAGCATTTATTATAAGTATTTAATAGTAAGGGTTGTACAATTAAAACTTAATATAAATCTTACTTGCGGTAACAATCCCGGTAAAAATCCCGGTAAATATGAACCTAAGAGTAGCCGGAGGTTTGAGCCCTCGTCACGAGGGCTGTATTTAGACACGAGGGCCTCGTGTCTAAATACAAGTTTAATGTAAACTTAGTTAGAGCGAGGTGTCACTATCTCTTACACGTATAGGTTCTCTACAAGTACGTGTGTACGAAAAATCTGTACCTAATCGTTATTAATTAAATAGTCTATAAGTATCCATAGTACTTTGTATATTCTACCTGTACCATTTTGTAAATAAATATCTTTATTATTATTATTATTAATATTAAAACTCTTATTATTAATTTCGCCTTTATTCTATCGATAGGCTCGACAGCGAAGTCACTTCTCTAGTCACGCACACTAATACAAACCTGCAAGTGCACACTAATAAAAAACGGACACGCCTAAAACAAAAAGGCTCTGTCCAGTATGATTATTGGTCCGAGGGATTTTGCTTTTATATAAGTTAAACAGAGCATACGTTTTTGGAACGCGACGTAAGCGCAAAAATCAAGTTTTTGATTAAATAAAAAACAACACAACTTATGAAGAAACTGGTTAATGCATCAAACAATTAGTATTAAATAGTAATTATAACCTACGAATCAAAACATAAGTAATTTCAATAGACCGCAGGGTGCCTGAGATCTCGACCACATTATGTGCGAAACAGTGTCTGATAACTTTCATGTTTTTTTACCGTATTTTTTTGTCAATCGTGTTTTCACATTCAAGGAACCATAGAAAAAATTTAGAATTTTATGTAAATCGAGTTTTTTAGCACGGGTATCCTGAGTACTGAGATCTGGGCCTAGTTTGACAACCCAAAACTTGTACCTCTGCTACGAAGCTACGCCGATGGTGCTACGTACCGAAACCGCGTAGCATACAAAAGACTTCAACGCGCACCCACATTTGTACAACAAACTTAATTTCTCATAGTTCTGAAACTAGCAGGCGTACCTAGAGTTCAACTTAGATTTGGCCACTCAGCTGTCCCTTATAAGTTTTGGGTTGTGTCAAACCAGCTTGACCCATTTTTATGATATGTTTTTCGTGCGCATCTATGTGCCGAGGCCTTTGTCAACTCATTTAGCGAAAAAAAGCGAACAAGCGGGGACTACTTAACTGTCTATCGAGCAAATGTCGTTTGCGCATTTGCCCAAAAATGTCCTTGTAATATAAAAAGTAATCATAACTCTAAAGACATTTTGCATATAATTTATTTTTCTCGTCGCTCCGCTTACGTAAATCGTGACTTTACCTGCCGTGTTAAATTATATTTTTTATTGATCCATGGAAAATAATGTGCTTACTGCAACGCAATTAAATGTAATCAGGAAGTAAATTAGTTAGTACGTAAACTGATTTGACGAATCTAAAGTAATCTAATAAAAAGGACTTTTGCCCTACAGTGTGCTAATAAAAAATATTTTATTGTTTTGAAAAATGCTAAACATCGAATTCGATTAATTTTATACTGATTTTAAGTTTTGCGGGACAAATAGTAATCCCTCGGGAATAATATTTTCATAGGACCACCTCGGGATAATTTTCTATAGAATAGCGAGATAATGCTCAAAATCGTTCCATAATTGATGAAGAAAACGTGGAACACACATAAAAAAACATACATACATACGTCCGAACATAGAATCTCCATTTTTCAAAGGCAGTTGAAAACTAACCTTACCTGAAGTTTGTCAAATTTATTCACTAACAAATTCAAATTACATCAGTGGCGTAGCAGGCGAAGTCCCCCTGCAAAACAGATGGTAGCTGGTTCGATTCGCTCCTCAAGATAATTGTTTGTACAACTGCATATATTTGTTCTTGGTGTTTTGGGTGTTTTGTATGTAATTATAATAAAAAATATATATAAAAAATGTATAAAAAATATCCATCTTTAATTTGATCAAAATGAATAACAATGTTAGTAAATGTTGGCCCCATACATAACCTAAAAATCACATTCTTGTTGTCGATTTTGGGACAGAATTTGCACTACTTGTCCATTTGAGCTGTTTTCTACAATCCTTAAGAGCGTTTACGCCTTCCATGTGCAGTTTGGCTCAAAAACAGTACTTTTCTAACCCGTTAATATCATGAACCACTTATCTTACACTATAATTATGTTAATTAATAATAATTTTAGGAAATATCGTTGCCCTAATAGTTAGTTAAGAAAATATTTCGATTACTATAGTATTTAAGCGTTCTATCAAGATAACTTGTTCGACACAAGTTATCTTGACAATTTAACTCGCTGACAAAAAGTTTACGAACAGCATGCCAAAAAGAGATTTTTGGATTTTTGTGTTGAGAGTTGTTGACAAACTTTCTCCCTGTCTCGTCTCACGAATTGTACATTGAGAATGGCTGAAGTATAAGTAATATATTAAGTAAGTATATTATCAGTTATCTAGTACCCATAACATAAGCTCTGCTTAGCTTGGGGCTAGATGATGGTGTGTGAATTTTCTAGCATTACTTATTTACTAGGAGAATACAAAATACGATTTCAGATAATAATTTAAATAACTGAAACACATTGTTTGAAACCAAAGCTTTATTTGTCTTTTAACACTTTGTGTCCAATGGCGTTCACAGCTAAATCATTTGCGTTAGAGTCAACAAAATTTTCATAACACAATTACCTAAATATAGTACCAAATATTCTATATTAACATAGAAATTACAATAAAATGACAGAAACAAATTAGAACTAGTATTTACCATTGAAACAATTGAGCTAACTGCAGACTGTTGCAATCAATCACAGGTAGCTCAACTGATCCATATCAATACTGCATTGCTTCGTTGTAAGGCAATGCTGATGCGCTGAGCCAGATACTCACCAGCTCTCAGGTCACGCGTCGCTGCGACCAGACGTTCAGTTCTTTTTAGCTTGGAGAGCCCCGGTACCCCGCGGACCATCTCGGTCTCGCCTCCAAGGAAAGCAAATGCGTAGGCTCTGTCGAGACCTGCATATTTGCGCCTCTAGAGATCCTCGGCCAAATCTGCCGCCGCATCAGCCCTCGATGTTATCGGAATATGGGAATAATACCTAATCATTGGTTAATTCTTCTACCCATTAGATAGGTTTTTTTTGTTATTATTTTAGAATGAATACAGTGGTAACACAAAATGATTTGATCTACTCTGCATAACATGTGATTGGAAAATATTGTCATTATTTTTTTTTGCGCTCAGTAATAACTTTACATCTACTATAAAAATACAATAAATTTATATACACACAAAGATTCAGAGCTTATAAATTTTATGTAACTCAACATCGAATCAGGTTCTTAAATAACGAAACAAAAAAACAACGAATTATGTCGAAGTTTTTACCCAGTATCTACTAGTAAGAAAAAGTTAAATAATAGATAAGTACAATAGTTATTTCTAATAAATAAATAAATTGATTTGCTTGTAAGCTCATCAAGCATTGTTAATATAATTTTTGATGCTAAAAATAAGAAAATAAGTAAAACACGATGTAGAATGTTTGTAAACAAACCGCCCATACTTAACCTAAAATTCACTCGTCTTTTTATACGGAATTGACATTACTTGTTGATTTGTGATCCTTCCTTCATTATATTGCTTACAATTTAGAACGAACTTTAACTGAAACTCGACGCCAGGCAAGTGAGTTTTAGTTTTTGTGTCGTGGTTTTTTTTACAAACTTTCCACATCGAGTTTGGCCATTGTATCGGTACATAATTTATGCTGTCATGTTCACAAATCCACAAAAAAGCGATAATTTATTTGTACGTTCTATTATTGTTACTGTAGATACTGAAATATTATTATCCCAGCCATACATTGTCGCATATTTTTTATTTAATTTTAATATCACATAATAAATGGCAGATTTATATACATTAAACGCGAACAATTTATATTAATTAATGATTAACAAGCCATCATTGTATTATATTTTTGTAAATTTAAAAGTCGTAAACGCACAATTAATACTTAAAACTATCATAATATTCACTTTTTAAGGCTGACTTAGTTATAAAATAGCTGAAATTTATTAAACTCATTCTAAGCGTACCTACCGCCGCGCCGGCGTCACTAAATGATAAAATATAAGTATTAGAAATTACAAATTGTTCTTATTAACGATTATGAATTAAATAAGCCTTTAAACCTATGAACAAATATTTACAATATTATATAATTTTCGAGACAATTTCATCCTATGAACATTTTTTTAATAAATGAGTAATTTGTATTAACTTTTTTGATTCATTATTATAGATCTAGGTAGGTATCTGTAAAGAAGTGGACAAAAATAAAACATCTCACTAAACATAGAAAAATTACCATTTCACAACGTACCATTTCACAAGGACTTTGAACATGGTAATATTATTAATATGTTATAATGATATTTTTTATTTATATTTATTCTAACTTATAACTAGAAATAAAAAATTCACGCGTTTCCGGAAGCAAAAATTTAAGAATACATACATTATGAATCCGGCATAGCCCATAGAATAAAGAGACGTTTTTATTATTATTTTACACTTATTATTTCAAGCAAAAAGCCTCGACGCCGATGCCCACCACATAGATGAATTAGTAATACTGATTACTTTGATTATTAAAATTATTAATAGCACCTCCCTGTTGAATGCACTAAAATTGAGGAAAGATAATTATTTTGTAAGATTATGATTACTAATTGCACTTTTGATTAGAAAGATTATTATTAGTAGTAAGGATTGTAATAAAATTTTGTACCATACGAGATTTTAATGGTTTACGATGATTTTGAAGTTTTTTCCGAGGTAAATTAAACACAAATTTCAAATGAATTTCTCTATTGCTTGAGACAAACCTTAATATGGTATTAGAAATCAGACTGCCTTTCTTTTTAAACCTGCATACAAACTGTGTGTTGTGTGTGTGTTTACAGCATTCAAATGACTTTTTCCGCCTCACAAATGACTTTATTCTGCATTCAAATGATCTGATCTTGCAAACAAATTACTTTTTTTACCGTAAAAACTGTCGTAGTTTGACGAATTCATTAAGAATGTGAGCGGGTTTCCCCTTGTAGATGTCCCTTGTTGTGTAATGAAACGTTGGTGTTCTTCCAACACAAACAAGCTTCGTAATTAAGCCGTTCACATTCACAAATGACTTTATTCTTCATTCAAATTACTTGATCCTGCATTCAAATAAATTCACCCTGAATTCAAATGACTTTGTCCTGCATATAGACTTCTCATTTTCCTACAACTGTGTGTATCCTTGTGCTCGGGGGGAGGTGCGGCGGCGGGCTGCTGAGGCTCGGCGTCAGAAGACATCGTCACTTGGGTCTTCATCCAACTCGCAGAGCAGCTTGCTACTGTAATGAGAAAGTAAACCTTCTAAACTCTGTTTTAGAGTCCAAAATAAATATTTAGGGCCATATTATGAAAGCTTACTGAGTCATCGATCTATGCTTGTGTAACGATTTTCTATGCCATAAACGTCACTAAAGCAGATCTATGATTGAGCAAGTGTTCATAATACGGGCCCTAGATTTATACCGACCCTGATAAAAAAAAAAACAATTGGCAATCCAAACTAACATAAAAATAGTGCTTTGGTAAACCCAACTTGTCTAAAAGTGTGTGACGTTCACATTCTAAGGATTCAGTGCATCACAAAACTCAAATTGGAAACGTACTTGTATAAAAAATCCGTAAAAACTATTTTCTTTCTTGAAAGTTGAAAGCGGACCTGAAAGTCCATTTTAAAGTAAAAATATGTACCGAAACTACTACACTTGAATTAAATTACTTTAAAAATAGAATGGAAAACTAGAGGACAGATATGAAATTAAGGCTACGAAACAAGTTGAAAGGTATGTAGGTAGGTTTTCATATTATTATTTGGAAAATTATTACTTTTATTAAACGTATGTACGTGAAAGAAAGAGAGAACTAGAAGAAAGTATTTAAGGAAGGATGTGGAACAATGCACAATGTGCCGTTTAACATATAGGTTAAGATAAGACCAGGCAATTGTCGATTGTAATACCTAATACTTACTCCTCTTTACTGGCGTAGGATTCTGCGTGCACTCGCCTGCTGCAAGCCCTGTTACAGCATCGACAGTGCCAATAGGCAAGCACACTGAGACTGAACACAAACACCGTAGTGGGCAAAACGAGAGCCAGGATCAGCCCCCGAATCGTACTGTCCCAGGAATACCTAGCCACGACTAACTCTGGTCGCGTCATACTGTAGTAGCAGGGAAACACCTTCGGCGCATTCGGCCCAGCGTACTCTTTTGCAAACACTGAGCAGTTCACTCTAGGCGGATATCCACAACCTTCAGGGTTTATGAGGAAACGCAAATCAGTCGCGTCCCATTCTTTAGGCACTGGCGCGTCTTCAATAAATGGTCTTCTAGCTAAATTGACTCTTATCTTGTGGCATTTTGTATGCGCTGTGGTACAGCCTTCTCTGCACGACGCCCATGTGCAGTTCGTCAAGGTCTCCGCGTGAACGTGCTCAGATACAGCGCATATTCCTGCCTCTGGGACAAATTCAGCCAGTATTGTCTGTACTGCTGGTTCTATGACAAAGGGTATAAGGAAGAGGAAAGCGAATAGTGATAGAATAGCAGCTGTGCCGAGGCTAATCGATGTGTAAAGTTTGAATCGCTCGAAGAATTGGTTTAAAAGCTCTTCCCTTGTCGGTTCATGGGGTATCAACTCTTCGGGGCTCTCTGGTTCTGCTGACACGCCCATGGGGAGGGTGGACCTCTCAGACGCAGCTGGTGAGAGGCTGGTCCGTGATCGGCTCATAGAAGACATGGTCCGAGAGTTTCAGCCAGTAAGAAGCATAGCAAGCATTTAATCGTCTCTTAATGAACTAGCCGGACCCTCGCAAAGGAGGGGAACGCCTGAAATAGAAAAGAAAAACACTTTTATAACATTAGTTTCCTGCTAGCGTAGGAAAACATTATTCTGATAAATTTCTAACTATGGTCGATTAATGTTATAGACACTGGAAGTGGTTACTATTATTACGTTTATCGTTAAATTTCCATCAATATACCAAAATAGCCCTTGACATTTTCAAACGAGAAATACAGTTTGAATCCAATAAAATATTTAACAGCAGGTAATAGCTAAATTGGAATGGTAGACGTGGTTCGTGTTACCATTTCGAAGCCTGCAAATAAAATATTCATTGCCTGAAATACGACTGAGTCACGGCAGAATCGTGTCAAGGTCATTTCACTGACGCAACACCATACTCTATTACCCTACCCTCGAATAAAAGTGTAGTATTATGGGCTTTTTAAAAGCTTGCCCTATGCTAACATGCTATGATGTGACATATAGAGACGACTGATCTTTACATAGCATGTTCGCTTACTTGTTCTTTCACCGACTTTGTCTAAGTAAATACATCTTTGAAATAAAACGAAACACAATGAAAATAAATGGAAAATATTATCGTACCTATCATTAATTGTAAAAAATATAAGGTTTTATGAAAATTTCTCACGTGACTGATCTCAGAGTGGAGAAACAGGATCGTTCGGATCCATCGGCAGGTCGTTCTTATCAGCAATGCATTTGAATCTCATCTTCGCGTCATCACCCACAACGATCGACCGTTGACAGACCACTAGAGTGATACATGAAACCACCACTAGAACTGTTGGTATAACCAGTGCTATCACAAATTGTTGGTACGTGGTTTCTAGATCGAAGCGCGCGACAACTGTGTTAGGGCTGTTTTCCATGTAGAAGCAAGGGAATCTGGCCTTAGCGTTATGGTCAGCTCCGTCACGGCCGAAGTCCTTAAGGAAGTCCTTGCATTCATCAGCTAGAGTGTTCACGCATCCTTCCAAGTTGATCATCAGTCTACTGTCATTAGCTAGAGTCAACTCTACTTCAGATGGAGCAATTATACGGTTAGGAGTGGCTCTGGTCTGGTATAAGTATTGCAGGTATGTGAAATTGGTCAAATCTGAAATATCAGTACGAGGTAGCAAAGCTGCGTTGATACAATCCACTGCTACGACCCCAGCTGTTCCATTATGAACTGCGTGACAAGATAACATGAGCACTTCTTCACCAGAGTCATTCCAAAGAACTGTCCCGTTTTCTTCAGACCCCACTTTAGCACACCTAGCTAGAAAAACCCTATCACCACTGAGAACTATAACGTTTTTGTTGCGGGTCGGGATATCTACGCAGCGACGATCGCAGTTATACGGCGTTCTAATCTTCCTACAAGTTCCTCTATTACACGAATATAACCCGTGAACGTCTATACACGTTATTTTTCCACGTCTCCCTGAACACTTGAGCGGTGGATCTGTTTCTCGGAAAGCACATTCAAACGCGTCCGTGATATTAATGCATTTTCCTTCCGTACAGTTGAAAGTTCCAGTTAGATTTCGGCACTCATCTCTGATGCAGTGGTACTTTCTGGCGTTTTCCTGATCAATACCGAAGCAAGTTTTATTGGCAGCACTCCCGCATTCTGATAGGAGTAAACTGGTCCCGTTCTTTCTGACGTTGACGTAGATCTGAATGCAGGCACCCGAGGTCTTGCTCAGGCACCACTCGCCGCAGGATCCCCAGTCACAGTTGTCTTTGTTGACAGTCCTTGTTGTGGTGCACATGATCGGAGTGGGGTCGATACCGGAGGCGTTCGCTCTGGTGTAGGGCATGTAGATCGCGACGGTGAGGTAGACAATAGCCACGGCACTGAGCACTGCTGTCATTTGACACACACATATAGTTCCACATATTTTGGTGTCTTGTGGTGGGATCACCAGATCCTCCACTGGTGTCGGTTTAGGCATATCGGAGACTCGCGGTGGTCCGGGCCCGTTGTGTCACTGAAGGGTGGTGGTAGTTGTGCGCATGCGTGGTAAGCGGCGATCGATCGCTGCAGTGCGGGCAACCCTGCGTGCTATTTCTCTTGTAAAGCGTCGATGTCAACGTCCGCCCGCTTATTGCCGACGGCACGCAAATGCGACTGCTTATATTATTGTATAAGGACGAATCATTTTAGATTTGACGTCATAGATGATAATATCCGTAATGTTTTTAATTGGGTAGGTACCTACATTTTAAAATAATTACTTAGTTCAAAGTTCAGACACTAATTTTGCTTTGATACAATGTTATTTTTGTTATTGGTTACTTTGATGTTCTTTTTAATCTTATAATTAGCTCTTTCGTTTTTCGTTTTAATATACATTATAAGTAATAAAAAAATATTTGCCATAGCTTATTAAACGCAGGAAAATTAACACTAGACATCCATCCATACTAATATTATAAATTCGAAAGTAACTCTGTTTGTCTGTCTGTTACCTTTTCTAGCCTAAACGGCTGAACGGATCTTAATGAAGTTTGGCATGGAGGTAAGTGATATCCTAGGGACGCACATAGGCTACTAAAAAAGCGCGTGAGAAGCCGCGGGCAGCAGCTAGTAAGTTAAAACAATCTCTAAAAGACGGTTTTAAATTAAATCGAAAAATCATCATTCCAATGATTTAATGAAATATTTAATGAGCAGAAAGATAGCAAGGTTATAGGTTTTGTTTTTAAGGAAGTGCTTAGCTGCGATAATAGAGTTAGAGTCCGGATTCGTCCCACTGGCTTTGGCCCAAAGTAGCCCAAAACGGAAAATCAAATTCATACCTATGAGCCAAATTATGTCGTTGGGTATGGTGTCAGTAATAAAGGTTGTATGGTGTTTGAGGTAGGTATTTTCATTGTAAAAATTGTAAAAAGGTTGGGTAGCCCACTAGGTACGCTTACAAAGTAGCGGGTAACAGCTAGTTTTAATATTAAAAACAACTAAAAACAGTATGTAATCAACGAAAGAAATAGGTATACTACCTACGAATAATAATAATTAATTTTATTTCAGACTTTGGTCCATAGCATAAATACATAAAATAAAATAAAATTGATACTTAAACAATCAAATAGTCACATAATTCTACAGAAAATATTTATAACATTAATCAAATAGAACACAACAACACAATAATCAAAACAAAGAAACATAATATTTGTATACAAAAGTTATTAATACAAAAGAAGGTCCCAAGAAGAAGAACCAATCAAGTGGTAAGATGGGATCCAGCCAATGCCAATGTAGGTATTTATAGCAGATTATAATAAGTTTTTGACGAAATAACAAATAATGAAAGCAAATAAAAATTAAATAACAAATAAGAAGGCCTGTAAAATGGTTTTCAAAAAAGGCTTTCTAAAATAAGAGATTGGTTAAAATATATCATGACCCTGACAGATTTCTTTGATAGGTTATATTCAAGGTTGACATGTGATTTAATTTAAAAATGAAGATGAAAATGACTTAATGATTGCAGGTTCTCGAAATACATAGATTTTGTGAAAACTTTGTCAAAACAAATACTTCTGTCACTTCTGTGGTAATTCTGTCTCAAATCAACAGTGTTTATCAAAATGTTCAACTTACCGTCTTTTTAGCAGTCTTATCCGATTTCACGTAAATACTATTTAAATTCTAGTAAACAGACTTTTTTGTGATTAGAACTTTTATCTTTTCTTGTAATATTATAATCTATTTTAGAGATTTTTCGTGTTTTCCTATGATGTTTCCAAAATGCTTGGTTTGAACCGCCGTGAAGGTGGTTTTGTACGACTGCGCACTGCGGCTTTTTCGTTATGACGTGAAGTTGCTTCTATGCACTGCATTATGGATGAGTAGGTATAAGCTTTAAATAACTTTTGTTGATTGTTTAAATCTAAATGGTCTACGTAGATTAAAAGTAAACCATCATTGGTTTTGATTTCACGGAGTCAACAAATTGTAAATCAAATAGTGTTAACAACTAATTAAAGATAATGATTGAATCATTAATTTAGAAGTTACAGTCCAAATTAAATAGATAACTTCTGATTTCTCAATACAGTACATTCATGATACCTAACAGGGTACCTACCTAAGCAGCTGTCATATATTAATTTACCAGAAACATATTATGTGCATACAAAATAAGGTTTTAATCTTTATATTGATATGGATCAGTTGAGCTACCTGTAGATTGTTTGAAACAGTCTGCAGTTAGCTTAATTGTTTCAATTGTAAATACTAGTTATAATTTGATTGTAATTTTCTTTGTTAATTAAGGCCATTGCCGCATTAAAAAAAAAAAAAAATCTTTATTTAAGTTCATTATGTTCTACCATCTTAATGTTGGCATCCAAAATTTTAAATATATTATATATTCTCGTATAACAAGTTATCATCATCATAATTTTCCGATCCTAAATTAAACACAAATTTAAAAAAAGATACGAGCTAGATAATTTTTATTATGATACAGGTTAATTACATATAATTTCCCAACAGGTTCATAATTTGAATCAGTTTTTTTTAGTGGTCAAAACATTCAGTAAATAGTAAATAATATAATTATGTACGTATTTATAAACATAAAAGGAATTCAAATAAAAACTCACCTCTGTCTAAATGTGTATGCCATCGTAAATCAAAGTCACATTACTTTTTTATAAATTCGATCGCAATCACAACCAGAAGGGAAAAATACAGCTAGTTTTGTTTACATGTCAAAAGAAGTCGGTTTTGGTCTTAGCAGCTAGACCACGTTTAGTGAGTTTATGTCCTAAGTATGGTTTAGGCGCATGCGTAAGACTTTGCCAAAATGCGAATTTCACTGTATTTGCAACGTTTTCATCGACTTTCTCTATTGCAGTTGTTTTATTAGGATTTTCACTTTCACTTGAATTGTATTTAAATTTAATTTAATTTTCAACTAGCTGAGTCATGGAAAAGTTTGGGGAGACTTTAAGGGATATACACCGGGGGTGGGCAGCAGCGCCCCCTGCAGAACAATTCTATCACCGAACTGCGATCCCCAACCCGCGAGATAAAAGCCAACAAGGCTCTTATCAGGGGGAGACCTGCGTCCAGCAGTGGATCAATATGTTGGCTGTGGAGAGGTGGAGGGAACAAAATAACCGTATCATCCCACGCTGGGCCTGCGGGTTGGGGAACGAATTTCGATGGTAGAATTGTTCTGCCAAGGGGCTCTGCTGCCCGCCCCCCGGTGGATGTCCCTTAGTCACCTCTTACGACACCAGCGGCAAGAGTTCGGGTGGTGCAAGTTCTAAGCCACACGCCGCACCACACGGCGAATGACAATCTCTACCCAAACTCTACTCCAGCAATCTAGTCATTCAATTATTTTATCGCCGTAGTAAATCCGGTTCATAATAGCTATAGGCTGAATCTGGAACAAGTCCCTTTATACCCTTGTTGTGTAAATAGGTAGAAAACTACTCAAAATAAAAAAAAAATAAATATAAAAAAAAATAAAAAAAATAAAAAAATAAATATAAAATATAAAAATAAATTTCATTTTGTCACACTCACAGCTCGTTTCCATCAATTTCTTTGCTTACATTGTGGTGGAATTAGTTACACCAAACTACATCACCACGAATGTGAGCGTAATGAGTTTATTCCTATATTTTTGTTTTAAATATTTTTACGATTACCTCTTTGCTGTACATGTTTTGCTTGTAATATTATTATTCCAGTGTGCACATAGGTTGTGTTACAATCTAGTTAGACCTACATTATTGAAACATTGTAACAGTTTGTGGTTGTAATGTGCTGTATGTAAAATAATGTTATGTAAAATAAATGAACTACTCGGAAACCGAAAATCGAAGTTTCTGATCGTTTTCGCGCAAAATCTACTCTTATGTGACTCACATAAGTTAGAAAACGCACGAAAACGAATAGAAAACTAGATTTTCGTCCCCCAAGTAGGTCGAGTAGGTATAAAGAGTTTGATAGATAGGTAGATATAAAATACTTTAATTGCACACTTAAAACTTAGAAACAATTTACAAATTAAACGTTTATAACATTTATAATATATGTACAGTGACAATTGGCGGTCTAATCGCTTAATAGCGATCTCTGCCAGACACCTGGCACACGGACTTGGCTTGGCGGGTTTAATGGGCCTTAATGCATTCACTGCCCATGCTGCAAGATTTTAACAAATAGTCAAAGTAGTTAAAATTTATAGTATATAATCTTCTATATAAAAATGAAATCCTATTTATCTTGGTCCTACATAACGCGTGAACGGCTGGACCGATTTCGCTAATTCTTTTTTGTTGTGTTTGTTATTCTCAGGAAAAGGTTCTTATGAAAGAAAACAATAAGAAAATTTCGCGGAAAATTAGAAAATTTAAGAAAACAACGACCATAGTACCAATTTATACTTAGGACAACGTCCGTTGGGTCAGAGTACCTAATAATGTGGACTATTCAGAAGGTCTTAGGCCCGTTATATGATACTCGTAGCTTGCTCAGTCATAGATCTATGCTTGAGTGACGATTTTCTATGGTATAAACGTCACTCGATCATAAATTTATGACTGAGCTTACCTTTCATAATACGGGTCGTAGATTTATAGTGAAATTTCTAAACGTGAAAACTTACCTACGACAATGTACCTACATTACACAGTATAGGTACTAGGGTGGGCCACTTACGTAAGGTACCTACTGGGGCCGAAGAGGTCAACGCACATCAAATGGAATATGACAATCGTTACTGCATTATGTCGTTAGTCTGATTGTCGAATCACAATTTGTCTGTTAGGATGGGGATCGCGGCGGACGGGTTGAGATTTTACTAACTCATCAATCAATGTTCTATCTCTTCGTTTGCTTAGTTTTTTTTTAATGCTAGACAATTTGCACTTTGTCGTTTAGCCGTAAGCTGCAAGATATACTTAATTAAACACTACATAGATAGACATTTTTTATAATACATAGAAAACATCCAGAACACTCGGAACAAATATCTGCAGATCGTACAAACATTTGTCCCAAGGCGGGAATCGAGCCGCAACCTCCTGCGTTGCAGGCGGACTTTCGCCCGCCTCGCCAGAGAGGTCGCAGAGGCGTATTTGTAATGGTAGGTACATTTCACAATTTTATTAGAAGCTTAGAATAAAGAAAGATCAATAAAATTATAGCGTTATTTGTTAGTTGTCCGCAGGCTTGCGCTTATAATCCATAGGTGGATCAGAGTGGACAAAAATGTGGAAACTGATCCATTAGTGGATCTGCAATGAGGATCCGAGTGGAATAGGGCTATTTTGTGTGAATAATTTACAAACTAGTCACCATTCTATTTTACGGAGTTAGAGAAGATTAAAGATTCAAAATTACTATCATTATTTAGAAATTCAATAAGATTCGGCCCACTTTAGGCCAAAAACTTTTATTTTTTGGCCGAACCTGGCTGAAACCGAAACCGAACCTTTGGTCGGGCACTTTAAATTACTATCAATATGTGGCAATTCAATAAGGTTCGGCGCGGCCAAAGGTTCGGCTCATTTTAGGCCAAAACCGAAACGGAGCCGAATTTTGATTTTTGGCCGTACCTGGCCGAAACCGAAACCGAACCTTCGGTCGGACACAATACGTCGTTATTATTATTATTAGCAGGGACATGTAAGACGCCCTCCGACCAGATGAGATGACAACCTGAGAAAGACTCCAGGCAGGAGCTAAATGCGGCAAGCTAAAGACTGGGCGTTACGGCGCTCATTAAGAGAGGCCGTGACCAGACCTGGGGACGAAAAAGTAAGTAAAAAACTTTGAGGGATTCAATCATAGAAACACAGGAAAAATAAAATAATATAACGCCCTTTTTTTTTAAATAAAATTAAAATACCTAAAAAATATATTTTGTAGTATATTTAATTAGTAATAATAAAGAGCCTCCACGAATAGGTAGCATATGATCTGCTAAAAGAACTACTAACCTGGTGGTTACTGAAGTTAAACATGAGCTCATAGCTTTTCAGCCAGTGTTCTGCTATGCAGATGATGTCAATATCAAATGAGTTCATATACAATTCCAATTTTAATAATTTACTTCTCAATCCTTGAATATTTTGGTGCACCAAGTTAGTAAACTTTGCATGGATTTTATAATTTTATTTTCTTTGTAATTTCTTATGATTAATATTTGACTGCTAGAGACTTCCTCTATTGTCGTTCTTTCTAATTCAAATGACTTGGAATAACTTTCAAGGTCTTGTTTTGTAAATCATTACAATGCTCGAAAGAAGCATTTTTATAGCCTAGTTTTTGGCTTGACTATAAAGACAAGAGACATGAGTGAATATCTGTCGTCTAGACCTTCGAGGACACCATCGACCACATCCTCACTTTCCATCAGGTGAGATTATGGTCAAACGAAGGTCTATTGACTATATTAAAACCTGCTTGATTAGACAATGAACAATCGCATGTGCCTGTTTGTCATTAGAAATAAAGTACATGTGTAATTAAACTTCCAAGGCTACGGAATGTTGGTAGTCATAGGATCTTTGTTCTAAGGAAATAAATGTCCAAAATTAAAAATGTCCAAAGGCAACGAAATCAAAATGCCAAAAAAAAAAACAATAACCAGCTAGACGAAAACAAAAATATCTGCACCTGTCAATAAAAAAAACAAAAGACGACATTTTTTAGGAAAAGAAGAAAATAAAATAAAACACAGTAACCAGCCCATTCTCAAAAAAAAGACGTTATCCTAGTTTTACTAAGTTTGTTGTTAGGGTTTTTCGAGCAAAAAAAATCACAGTGGCATGGCACTCCGGTCCGGAGTTCCTCACTCCGGACGGACTCAGTTGGCGGTGTTGCACTCCCCCGTGCCTCGGAAAGCACGTTAACCTTGCGCCTGACCTTTCACCGGTCGTGTAGGTCTGCCATCCCCTCAGATTATGACATTAAGGGAATAGAGAGAGATTGTGCACCTGTGTTTGCGCCATACACTTGTGCACTATAATATGTCTTGCGCACATGGCTAATATCCGTTCAGACCGGCCGCCGTGGCCGAAATTCGGGTAGGACGACATCATCATCATTAGGGGGGAAAACAAAACGAAGACGAAAAACTCGCATGATAAGTTCTAAATTCAGTTCTAATTTAGAATCGATATGGCAAGACTTCATCTACCTACCTGATCGAAGCATGACTTCTATGCCACAGAAATGTAGTTATTCTTACTCACGTATTAAAACAACAAATTGTCATGACTAAAACACAAAATTGCTAAGAAACCAATGAGGGTAATCTAGTCCAATCTTAAAACTATTCCAGTTATAAAACTCAATCGCTGATCCCTGTAACCTTCAGAGCAACCAGTTCGGCAATATCACGTAGTGTAGATGGAACCGGTTACCTACTTCAAATGGTCCTGATCGGTCCAGGCAATCCTACGCACTGGTTTGCAGGTGTCACCAACATTTTGGAACGACTTAAAGCCGCCTGGTTTCCATGTATATATAAATTGACTTTTACCAAGACAGATAAATTAGTTTTTTAACCTATTGACAACGAGAAGAGGAGATGGGGTTGTCACAAATTGTTGTTGGACATTATAATATCTCAAAACATGACACTTATGTCTTGATGCTATTATGTCTTTTTGAAATATATATTTTTTGAAATATTCACTTTCTTATGGTGGATACCGATCCAAAATGTTTAGTCAGATAACGTCCAACTTTTGTTTGAATCTTATAATAAACACAATGGCAATACGACAAAGTTTATAGCAGGTAGGTATAAAAAATAAAACCTACGTTGTCTCCGGACTAGGTTCAGAACTTGTTATTATCGCGGGAGGCCGTATTACTAAGGTTTTCAGGATATTGTGTTTTGGTATCAACGAGAATGCGATTTCATAATATCAGAGACAGCTCAGAAATGCCTGGAGAAGTCCACTGTTTGAAGCAAAGATCCACTTTGAGCTTTAAGTGGCTTTCTTATCACTGCGGCCATGATAGTCTATTGTGATCACCACTTTGTGTGTTCAGCCTTGAATTCTTCCAGAGGTTGGACAATTCCTCGTAGCAGGAATCTAAGAGGGTTCTGTGAGTAAATCTTTTAGGTATGCCACTGAACAGCTCGGGGCAAAGCTGAATCCCCTTGGCCCCGAAACGCGCGAGTTGGTAGGAGTTAGTCGGGTTGGTCGGCCTTTGATTCCCGTGTGTCCCGGTACCCATCTTAGGAAGACCACTTTGTTCGAGCCCAGCGCGTTTAGGTGTGACAGACAGTCCTCAACTAACCTGGACGTGATAACCTTCGAATCCTGCCAGACTGCCTTCCTAGCACAAATCTGAAAGATCAATCACAAATCTGACAAGATTTGATAAAGATAGTTTGATTGGTGTAGCGCTTTTTCAGATTTATATCGGCACATTCTAGAATGGCAAATACTTCTGCTTGGAAGATAGAGGCGTGATTACCTAGGTTTATGCATTTGCCAAACCTGAGTCGCTCTCCATACACTCTATAGCTTACACCCAGTCCCATTTTGGAACCTTCCGTGTACAAGTTTAGGTACCCGTCCATGCAGAGTAGCTACTCTGCACAGCCAGCTACTCTGCAAGGAAGTTCCACTGCGTAGTGTTTTTCAAACACATGTCAGACATTATAGAATTTAAATTTTTAAAAAATGTTGCTGAACCCTACAGGTTAACCAACAACAACTGCAGATCGCTCGGGTATAAATACGTTCCCTGTTCATCCCGCAGCACTGCCATACACATTTTTGTCAAAGGCAATATACCTCACTACTACCATGAAGACTTTTGTTATTCTCGCTGTCTGCCTCGTCGTGGCCCAGGTAATTACTTGTTATCATTATTTGCTTAATTTCGAGTTGGTTTTGCAACCTTGCAAACTATTATAAACTATTATATACCAATTATTATATCGTTAACATTTTAGTTGACTCAGACTAATCATTTAGTTTCATTTAGTTTAAAAATCTAATCTATAAGCTTCCGATATCTATGGTAGATCGTAGGCAGTCATGACTATATTGTCGTGAATTTTTATTTTACATTTTATCAGTTTTGAAATGATTGTGTTAATAATGACATATAAAATCTGTACAAATTTAATTAAAAAAAAATGCCCTTTTATTAACAAACCGTAGCATTGCCAAATATGGAAGGCTTATGGTGGGTTCCTAAGAAGTGTTTGTTGGATTTTGCTGATTTTTTTTTTGCACAGGCCTTGACGGATGAGCAGAAGGAGAAACTGAAGAAGCACCGATCAGAATGCCTTACAGAGACGAAGGTGGAAGAACAACTAGTCAACAAACTTAAGACTGGGGATTACAAGGTAAAGTGACAAGCCTCTATAATACATAGTGATACAGTCTATATTCCTTTGAACCCACGACTTTTAATGTAATACTTTACTGATTTGTTTTGAGGCTTCTTGGGAATGATATATTTTTTACCATTTCAACAAAAAAATAACTCTCTTTTACCCATAATAACTACTTCCTTCTGCAGAAACACACTATTTGCCTAACAAATTATGTGATTCCATGTACCTACCATTTAACAATAGGTTACTTTTTTACCAGAATAACGCGTACAAAGCCGCGTTCAGAAGCTACTAGCTATGTAGTTTTATAATGTTTTTTTCCCCATGCAAAGGTATTATTTAAAAATATAGAATTGTATTAATCATGAGTGAAAACAAATGATGAATAATCTTTTATATTTGTAGACCGAGAACGAGCCATTGAAGAAGTACGCACTCTGCATGATGATGAAGTCAGAGCTGATGACGAAAGACGGCAAGTTTAAGAAGGACGTCGCTTTAGCCAAGGTCCCTAATGCTGGTAAGTTGGTAGTCCTTAAGTCCGAACGTATTGTAATTTTGTTACGGGTCTCCCCCATACGGCACCACGAATGCCGAGACACAACGTCGCGGTCCTGCCTGAGCCGCCTTCATTCATATTTGTTAGATAAGTAGAACGTTTTTCTTATAAGTCATTTACAATTGCCCATTTAGAAACTTTTACGAAAAAACATACTCTTAAAAATTTTAACTGAGAGGTAATGAAAACAAAAAGAAAAACATTTATTTGACGCACTAATGAGAAAAATAACATGTCAAAAAACTACCACAAAGAAACCTACACCACAGAATAACTTATACAGGGTGCCACGAAATATGAAACAGCCGAAAAGGGGTGATTCTGGACCCTGAAGGGTACCTATTATTCTAAAATTTTTTTCCTTGAGTCTCTCCTTTCTTCATATTCGTGTTTTTACGAGTATTCTACACAGTTATTTTATTATTGTTAATTTCAAAAGATTTAAATCTTTTTTTTGTAATAATTTCATGACAAAACAAGCAAAAAACATTTCTGAAATATTTTATAATGTTAAATAATGCAAGAGTAATACGAAACGAAGAAAAAAAAATTAAAAATAAAACAAAATTTAAAATACGTACATATATCACATATCACAAATAAATTACCCTCGTGGTCCAGAATCACCGCCTTTCGTCATAGTACACATATTACGTGGCACGCTGTATAGTAAATTATGTCACTTTTCTCAGCACACAGGATGACGGCAATAATATAATCAAGAAACATTGTCCGCTTATCACTACAAACGCTAATTTGATTTCAGCTGACAAACCCGTTGTTGAGAAGCTGATTGACACCTGCTTGGCTACTAAAGGCAACACCCCGCACCAGACTGCCTGGAACTACGTCAAATGCTATCACGAGAAGGATCCTAAACACGCCATCTTCCTTTAAACATTATATGGTTCCGTATCCGCATGTTGGCTGAGTCATCTCAAACGACAATGGTTTGACTTGTGTTTGATTGCACAGCCAGCACCTTTAAGTTTATTTGCGTCTGTATGATTCTGCCACCATAAGGGTCCGACCAGATTAATAACGTGGACGTGTTATATAACATTAGTTAATTTTCAGTCAGTTAGACTGTGCCTATTTCAAAGCTGTCAGTGTCATTTGAAAGAGCGAAAATGAATCTTTCGAAAGATGTTAAAAATCTATAAATTCGAGAGAAACTTTGTGGTAAATCGTTCACTTTTTCGGTGACGAGTTTGCGAGCACGTAACAAGTGACGGTACTAGCGAAAAAAACGGACATTTCCTACAGTTTTGTCTGCGAGCCGAAGCTGAAGGTTACTCCTATCTTAGCAATCAGCATCAACCAAAAAGTATTAAGAAAACACGATTCTTCTTTGTGAGTGGTGTTGTTTATTTGATTTAAAAAACGCCAAGACTACTTCTACTACCTACTATTTTTGAATTTTTTATAAGTATGTTTGCTTAGTTTTGCTTGAAATGTTACTGCACGCGATAAATAAATTTTTACTTTCTATGGCAAAAATTTACCAATACCTATCGATTTTTTTCAGTAGATATAAAAATTATCACCGAAGATGTCTTGTGTGAGATCAAGAAACACTCACGTAAAAGTTTCTTGGTCTAGGTTTTATCTGCGCTCATTTTATATACTTCTCAATAAGAAATTGTGTGTTGATCCATTTTCATATGTTTTGTTTTGTTCTTATACAGGGTTTTTGTTTTGTAATTATGAACTGCCAAAACGAATTTAATGCCATCAAAATAAAAATAAGCACGTAAAAGATGTGTTTCATTGTGACTCAGTGGAATTCCTAATAAGTGTTGTATTGAAATTGAGACTCATGGCTAAGCAATAGTTATTTTCTCATTCCTTTATGACGAGGAATGGTTTAGTAAAATAGGAATTAAAGAAGGTAAGCCAATAACAAAATTCCAAAACACCATGGAAATTTAAATAACAAATATACGTGTGTACATGACGTGTAGGCATTGTTTCCAAATAGTTTACTGAGTATCAAAGAATAAAGGTACGAAAGGTCAGAAATCTGAAAGTTTGTAATGATGTAAACATGATCAAAATGATCATCATCTTGGGTGCAGTGCGAAGTTCCGTCTGCTATGCTGGAGGTTGCGGGTTCATTTCCTTCTGCGGGACAAATATTAGTATGGTTTGAAGTTCAGATTTTGTACGTGGGCTAGGTGTTTTTTTGAAATTGTAAATGGTAAAGCGTTTGACCATCGTCTCACTTACATAAATCGGCCATTCGCCACTAACTCTTGCAGCTGCTAGAAACTATAGGATTTTCTTCGGGGTGATGCCTCATAGCTCGTCCGGGCTGTGCTGGTGCTTGCCCAGGTGGATGCTACGTTTTTGCATCAGTGCTTCACACTCTCCTAGCATCTGCTAGAATCAATCCGTGGAGGTGGAGGAAAAAAATACTGCGTTTCCTCCACCTCCGCGAATCTGCAGAATTGTGTGTCGCTTACGCCTAGTTTGAACATGTACTTGTTAAAGCAACAGTGTCCAGTTAGGTCTCTTGTCATGATGCGAGGGTTGCTTCTGCTTAGCGCTAGAATTCGGTTGGTGTACCGTTTATTGATGGCTTTTATCAATGACTTTGAGTGACTCATGCCCGAGGAATGTTTTCATAGTTTGGACGATTCCTTGTAGCAGGAATCCAAGAAGATTCCGTGAGCCAGGTTTTTAGTTATGCTACTGAACGGCTCGGGGCCCAGTTGAGTTCCCTTGGCCCCGAAACGCGCGAGATCGTCGGCACACTCATTGCCGTTGATTTCCGCGTGTCTCGGTACCCATCTCAGGACGACTCTGTTGTTCTAGCTCAGCGTGTTTAAGCGTGATAATGATAACCTTCGAGTTCAGTACCTAACTAATAGTTTCGGTGTGATGCGCCGAAACTACTGAAAGAATTTGAATTTAATTCCATCTCCCAGGGGAACCGCGCTGAATTTTTGATAAAAAGTATCTTATGTCCTTACTCGTAGTATGAACTCCTTGTAGTACGAACTTTTTGACTACAGTATCGATAATAGAGTGCCCTCCAAATTTATTTTTCAAATTATCTTTAATTTACAGTATTGACCCGTTACAGTTTTTTAAAGATTATCAAAATCGTCTTCCGGTTCTCCACTGATTCTCCACAATTAGCCGTCAATCGTCTTCTTCTTCCGTACACACATATTTCTTACGCACTATGATCTTTCTAAGAAAACATTCTATGAAAGTGTAAATTTTCTATAGATTGTGTAATTCTACATTACACACATTATTGAAAGTGTTTTGCAATGGCAATGGATGTTTTAGAATTGAATATAATAACAATCATTATAAAGGTAGATCATATAAGACAGGAGATCATTTTATTTTGACATTCGAAGTAAGAGGGATCCTGTATTATTCTGAAGTAGTGTTTTTATAGCGTTATGTAAATTATGAAGATTATTCTTTTGCTATGTTGTTTTCTCTTTACTACGGCGTATATGGTGCGTGCAAGCGTTTTTGTATTTTCAATCATATCTTATGGTTTTTAATTAATATCCACTTTACTCGTGAATGTTGTGTCGTCATCAACAATATTTGTGCCATTTGTATTTAACGGGTATCTGGCGCAGCGCATCAGCATTGCCATACAGCGGGGCAATGCAGCCAGCGTCTTGGAGACGCTTCCGACTGGTATTGATATGGATCCGTTGAGCTACTAGTAGATTGTTCGCAACAGTCTGCAGTTAGCTTAGTTGTTTCAACTGTAAATACTAGCTCTAATTTGTTTTTCTTATTGAATTGTAATTTTCTTTGTCAATAAATATTTCCCCTTTAACAAACAAAGGTTGCGGATTCGATTTCCGTTGTAGGAAATTACCCATGTAAATAACGAAATTAATTGTCCTGGCTCCGGGTGCTTTGTGAAAATTATAATGTTTATTTTTTCAACCACAAAAAAGGGGCAATGTTCTCGGCAGCTCTGCCTTTTATTTTAGTTATAGGGAAGGAGCCATAAAAACTGTGTGACAGAAAGCAACAACTTCCCCATTGCAGTGTCCATTGTTGGTAGTCTTAGAAAAAAAAACGAGAAACATAAATCGATTCTTAGAATTGAAACTGAGACTAGTAAACAGTTCTACTTTTTCATTACAGGATACCACTGCAACGGGCGTAATAGGTGTCATGATGATGTCATTACAAAGTGGGTTCCTATACCCTTTAGACATGCTTGAAGACGACGTTGGCCTTATAGTAAGTATTTTCGCAGCTATCAATTATTATACTAGTTTTTGCCCTTGGCTTCGCACTCGTTTTTCCGGTATAAATAATAGCACAAAGATACCTAGATACCTACGTTATTCTAAGTTGACAAAGATAATAATAATTATTAGAAAACAAATAATATGCCAAAAATTACGAAAATTTTTGGGATATTATTTGATTTCTTATAAATTACCCCGAGTGTGAGGGCTTACCCACTATAATAATAAAAAAAGATCTTATTATTGTTGTATGGAAATGTTTTAGGTTATTATAATACCATGTAAACTGTTGGATAAAAAGTAAACCACTTGACCACTAACACTGAAAGTAAGAAGATTCTGAAATGTATATTATTCGGCCCTTAGTAATTTCCACGTAGAATATATATATAAATAAACAAATAAATAGACATATCATCTTCCCTGTTAAGACTGGTGTATGGCCCAACGGCCTTGAAAACACAAAAAAATTATTTGTAGCCGTATAAGGAATTTGTTTTATCCTCGAAATGTTAAATTTGTGTAAAATACTTTTACATATATTTGAGTGAAAGAAAAATACTCAAAATCAAATAACGTTTAGAAGAAATATCCAAATTTCAAACATATTTTTTTATTCGAAATTTGGTTATTTCTTTTTCGTTTATTATATTTATTTAATATATTAAATATTAATTACATACTTAAGCTACAGCTAACATAAACCGTTGATCGGTTTGTCCGTCAGCCTCAGTCTCAATGGTAAGTATCTAATGAATACAGCAACTCGTACACTTATCATAGGCTAATAAATACAATATGCACCCACCGCAGCGCAGGTCAGAAACTGAATGTAGGGTAATAATATTTGAGTGAAACAAAAATACTCAAACTCAATAGCGTTTAGAAGTTTGCCATCCACAACTATTTATAACTAGGTATACTCCAACAGCCTTGAGAACACAAAATAATTATCTGTAGCCGTATACTCGTAGGTACGAGTATATAATTTGTTCTATTCTCAAAATGTTCAATTTGTGTAAAATCCTTGTCAAATAATAATATTTGAGTGAAACAAAAATTAAACGCTATTGAGTTTGAGTATTTTTGTTTCACTCAAATATTATTATTTGACAAATACTCAAACTCGCGTTTAGAAGTTTGCCATCCACATATACCTAGTTATAAATAGTTGAAAAGGATTTTACACAAATTGAACATTTCGAGAATAGAACAAATTATATACCTACGAGTATACGGCTACAGATAATTATTTTGTGTTCTCAAGGCTGTTAGGCCATACACCAGCCGTAAGCGCATTATTGGTTCATAACATTAGTGGTTTCTTCTATGTATTTCTACCACCCCTCTGCGATCACCAATCCGCTTACCATTATGGCAAACCCCCCCTTTGCTGTGGCTGTGGATGTATGTGTGCTGATGAGGAGAACAGTAGGGGGTAATTTTATAATCTCCACGCTGGATATGTTGGTTGGGTTCCTCTGGTTGGGGGCCTCTAATCAAATAAAAATAATTCAAAAACATTAGCTCTATTGCCTCTACCGCTGGGGTAAACGTGTTCTTGAATGGAGACCGTGACTCGGCAAACGTACTGAAAAACGCCCTCTAGCCAGGTGGGATGACCTACGAAAGACAGCAGGCAGATGCTGGATGCAGCAAGCTGCAAAACAGGGCGTTATGGCGCTCATTAGGGGAGGCCTATGACCAGCAGTGAACTACAGGTTAATGATGATGATTACCTCTATCCTCTTTATAATTATTTTACAGCCAACAAGGATACCTCACACTACATCTCCGTATGACACAACCCGTGCACCAGATTGGGAGACAAAGCTTAGAATGAGTTACAAAGAGTGCGAAGGTATTACTGGTATAAGCGAACCTTTGGTGAAGCAGTTTAGATCGGGAATTCGGAAGGTAACTCCATACCTCTTAGACATATTATGGAGTGGCTGTGCAGAAGTCCATCAAGGGGTTAAAAGATTTTGGCCTTAACATCTAGCTGTCGCCATGTTGTTTTGTTTTCAAAATCACCGCGCACAGTAAAAGGTATAAATTTGGATAGAGGACACTAAATAAATAAAAAAAAATATAAATTATTGCGTAAGCCTCACACTGGGTGAAATTATAAGAAACCAAATAATAACCCAAATTTTTTTAAAATTATTTTTGGTATATTATTTGATTTCTTATAAATTAACCCAGTGTGAGGCTTACGCACTATGATAATAAAAATATTAGAATGATGCGACGCGACACCTGAGCAACGCGACACCTCTCGTCAAACGAACTAAGCTTAACTTTTTAGTCTTTGAACAGGATTGTATAAAACTTCAATGTGTCCCCTGTAGGTGGAGCTAACGGCGCTATAGTCCGATGAATGCCCCAAAGTTTTTCGTCATCTACGTCACTTGACCTCGTGGTGTAGTAGGTTAGAAAGTTCCCGTACTGAGGGAAAGATGCGGATTCAAGTCCCATAGATGTCAAAAAATAATTTGGGATATTAATTGATTTCTTATAAATAATAAATTGTCCTAACGTCAGGTTTCTGAGCTATTCACACATGAAAATAACTATATTTTTTCATCATATATGAATATCTAAATAATAATGTTCTTTATTAACTTATGTTATATGCCATCAGAAACCTGACGCTTTAGAACATTATTGTCCTAAAGCGTAAGGTTGATGAATCACATATGAAAATAAAATATAGTTATTTTCATCTCACAAACCTGACGTTTTAGGACATTATTTTATAAACCATTTTTTATTTTTTTAGTGTCCTCTGTCCAAATATATAAAATTCATTGACCGCGGCGACTTTGAAAAAAAAAACCGTACCTTGCTTAAGTTAGGGCCACCTTCAAATCGCAATTGCGCCAGTTCGAAATCGTTCTATCAAAATATTTGTATGGATATGGATTTATTTGCGATGGTGGGCGGCCGGCGGCCTAATGTTGGTTTGTCATATTATTTATTTATTTTGCAATCCTAATACAATGTCAGAGGTCTTAAGAAATTTACTTATAGGCCAAATAATACTAGGAGCCCTGTTAGGACGCCATGCATCTTGAGAGGTTGCTAAGACAATACTATTTTAATTAAGTAGGTATCACACTTCATTATCATCATCATCGCCTTCTTCCGTCTGTAAAGACGGCTAGACAGTGTTACTTTCGAATTTATAATAATAGTATGGAGGCTGGACAATCCACACAGCATCATCTGGCCCTAAGCAGAGCTTGTGTTATGGGTAGGTACTAGATGACTGATATATGTACATAATGTAAATGCACTTTATACACTAAATGATTTCATGACGGACAAACATTTTGTAAATAAGTAAATGACAAATTATATGTTTTTAATTTTTTTTTTATGTAATTTCAATTTTAAATTTTATTTTAACATTCAGTTTTAGTATCAACTAAGTATTTATTTTTCAATTTCATTTATTAGCTAGCATTTAATTAAGTGACAGTGTAGGTATCCAGATTTTGCGCGCCGAAACGGTAGAAATACGTACATTGTGTCTTATTTAAACATACACCACCTATGTAGGTACCTTATTTACATGTATATGATGCAATAAACTTTATTTTATTTTACTTGTTCAGTCAGGACATCAAATACAGCACTGGGTTCTGTGCGTCCTCAACAGAATGGACCTGATGACACTGCAGGGAGTTTTTCGATACGACACTGCGTTGGCCTACATTCAGAGAGACATCGGTTATGGCGCTGAAGGTAAATACTTATGCAATATTATCGGTTATGGCGCTGAAGGTAAATACTAATCCAATATTGCCGGTGATGGCGCTGAAGGTAAATCTTATGCAATATTGTCGGTTATGGCGCTGAAGCTAAATACTTATGCAATATTGCTTGAGGTTGAATGGCCGTGGCTTTGCTAACAATTGTAAAAAAGCCTATCATCATCATCATCCTATATTAGTCCATAGATGGACGTAGGCTGTTAAATATTTCAAAAGAACCAGCTGGTCAATTCATAGGTGTCTGCGAGTGTGTAATATAATCACATATATACCACATAATCATATGAAATATTAATATCTTCTTTTGAATCAAAAAGCCGCGAAATTGTTATAAGTAACACATTCACGATTACCATTTATAATAAAACTTCGTCATCATCATCATCAGCAGTCTAAATTAGTCCACAGCTGGACATAGGCCTCCCCTAAAGAGCGCCAGCCTTGTCTTCAACTTAACCACTTTATCACACTTACATATATTAAAAATGCGAAAGTTTAAATTGATGGATGAATGTTTGTTACTTCTTCACGCCAAAACTACTACCGCATCCAGCATCTGCCTACAGTCAGACATTAAAACTTAAGACAAAACAAACTTATAATTAACGGAGCAGTTTTTGAAAATGTGTAGAAGACGTTTAACCAAATTTCTCCCTAATTTACAGAAGTAAAGAAGGCCTCAGCACTTATAAACAAATGTCTCACCGACAAGCTCCTGACTCCTGATCAAATAGCGTGGGAGTACCTTCAGTGCCTCAGAAAAAAGGATAGCAAAAAGAAGTATCCGTCATTAGGAATACTTCTAGAAGCCGATCGAATGTAAGAATACATTTCTGTGAAGAATACAAAGTAAAGTGTCCAGTAGGTACGGGGATTGTTGTCTAGGGTAGAATAGACAAAAATTACGACAACCCTTCTACTATTCTACTAGTTTTCATTCTTGCAGAATGCAGAAAATATTAAAAACCGCTAAATCATTTTGAATTTCGCGCAAATATCTGTCAGATTCCGTGTCGATGGCTCAGTAGCGGAGTGTCTGAATATACCTGCAGGTCATACAAACATTTGTTCACCGTGAATCGAACCCACTACCTTCGACGTCACAGGTGAACCTTCACTAAATTTTGCCAATTGTGTGTGTTTCAGTAGAAAAAAAGGTGTGTACTACGAAAAAAACTATGACTTTCTTGACAAATAATATTATGAAGAGAGAGGGAACTACTAGTAACACTTGGACAAACATATTTAACATTACAAGAGGCCCTTAGCTCAAAGAAGTTAATTACACATTACCTATTATAATTATTGAGTTATAACAAACAGCAATTGGTACCTATAACCTTACATGGTTTTATACTTCGGTCTTCGAAAATATCTATTTCCATTGTGAAATAGAAAATGAAGTCACCAGGCATAAGTATCGGAGAAATAACACAACACACCTAGAACTAGAGCACAAACCTACTATATTTGTATTTTATTTAGCTTCATAATCTGGCTCGATCCATAACAAATACAGAGGGGTCTATTTTAATTCTCCAATACGAAATTTCGCGTTTTGTTTCTGCCAATTGGTGTACTCTAATACCTACACCGAATTAAAGTACCAATTTGCATAAAAAAACGAAACGAAACAATCGGATGGTTATTTTGAAGAATTAAAATAGGTGTTCATGTCATACTGTAGCACCACTTTCCGTATCTCATCAGCATACTACGACCACAGCTGAACATAATATCTTCCTCATCTTTCTTAAAATATAACTATTAATATAATATACTAAACTCTATTCTAATTTTGTGACTAAACTCTACTCTGTTAAGCACTAATTATTTACACACAACTCACTCAAAATTTGTAGCTCAGCTAAGCTACTTCAAATAGCGCCATCTACTTGACGTCATTTGTACTTATGACTGCCATCTAGCAGTTCAATTGTGAAATAAAGATATTATGAAGCACATGCAGCTTTATTATAGTTTAATTTAGTCTGACACTATCTTAACAGATGGCGCTTTTTGAAATTGTAAATCAGCTATCTATCTTGTTATCTCTTGAAATAATATCCAGTATTTTTTTAATACCTATTTTATTCGTTTTAAAACTGTTGGAAAGGAGTCAAAAAGTAAAATATAATATTTATTTCAGCTCAACGACGACTCCACGTGTCTACTTTTCAGAAATTGATCATGAACATTGGATAGGTATCTATTTGATCGCGACCTCCTTTCGCGAAGACGACAAAATATGTAAAACATTTTTGGCACCCACCATCAGCAGTCTGGACTACTGATGGTGGGTGCCAAAAATGTTCCGAACCTAAAAATACGAGGTTACCTGGAAAGTTTGCCAGGAGTTTTGAAAAAGGGTAATTTTACAGATTTCGCTATGCTCTTTCTGAAATTCAATTTTGTCACCTCGTATCTGTGCCGCTCGCGCTGCAGCTAGGAGTCGGGAAACGGTAATTAGTTAGTTTTTCTAAATATTTCAAAAAGTACAATATATTATTATAGTATAATATATATTATATTATTATTTATTATATTTATTTATTTATTAATAACTTTCATTTGATACCTCATTTGACCTTGTAGGTCTCTTTTAAAAGGGTTTGAAGATTTTAGTATGAAAGGCGGCCGTAACATCGGCTACCGCACTGTTTTTTTTAAATCGCCGCGCACAATGAACGTTATATATAAGTATTTGGACAGTATTTGTCTTCAAACCGCTCTTGAGATCACAATTTGTACTTACCGAAATTTTTATTTTAATTTATTATTTTATTTTAATTTCTTTTCTTTTACGTACAAGTGCACGTTATTTCTTACTATTTTAAATTTCAAGTTAATAGCTTAGGTAGTTGCTAAAATATTCAAGAGGGAAAAAAGGATTGACAGAGCCATATTGACAGAGCCATATCCGCCATATTGGAAAAACGGCACATAATAGTGCCGTTTTTCCAATATGGCGGCACGAGCTGCGATGATGCCTAGGTGGCAAAGTTGAAATTTGCAATGTGATCTAAATCTATAAAATTACCCATTTTTAAAACTCCCGAAAAAAACCAGGTAAAACTACTAAATGACTGGACTACAGTTCCAACAAGCCATCTGTGATCTTCAGTTCAGTTCTCTGGGCCTCGATTAGTGCTAATATTTGTGAAAAGCTTCTCGCTCGGCCAGATAATAATTTTATAAAAAAGGTAGGTATTCATTCTGTTGTTAGTCTTCTTAACGGAAAGGTGCGGTGCCGTTTCAAATATTTAATTATTTATTTGACCATAGAGATATAAAATGACAGAATCACTTAGCCTAAACCGTTACACTCTAGAACTCTATAGGTACAATAGAACAACACTTCCACAATAAAAATTACACATGAGAATACTTTGATACTAGGTATTCATATAAAAAAGACACACAAATACTCTTAAAATTATGTATCATATACTGATAGGGATTTGAAGATTTTGGTCCTAACGTGGCCCTAACATAGGTCGCCATTTTTTTTTTTCAAAATCGCCGTGCTTTATGAAAATTATATATTTGGATAGAAGACACAAACAAATAAAAAAAAATCCATAACATAGTGTCCTAAAGCGTCAGGTTTCTGAGATATTCACTCATGAAGAAAAAATATATGTACATAGTTATTATCATCTATGCATATTTCAGAAACCTGACGCTTTAGGACAATTTTATAAGATATTTTTTATTTGTTTTAGTGTTCTCTATCCAAATATATAATTTTCATTGTGCGCGGCGATTTTGAAAACAAAAACAATTGTTAAGATTTTTGTATGGAGGGTTCCATACATAAATCTTCAAACCCCTTTAAGAAACCTTTTTGTCCCACTCACTAGCAAAGCAATGTTTTGTTTTGTCTTGAATGACTTGACAGAAAAATTACGTCACTTTGTCATCGAATGCGTAAATTATTAGAAAATCATTCCTTCAACTTCATTATCAGATTATCTAGAGGATAAAAAAGCTTGGGACGGGGTTTGCTCCCAACTCGAAAAACAACAACTAACAGGCAAAAGGTTTCTTCGTCGCTTCTTTACTTTAGTCTACATACCGAAGCGACTGAAATCAAAAATATCACTTTATTTCCGTGTCAGTGGTTAATTATTAAGAATTTGATCTTGTCTGAGTGTACATTTATTGTATTTATGGAAATAAAAAGTGTTTGACTTTGTCTTTAAATAATGTACGCAATGTATAACGATGGTGAAGTAATTATTGTGTATTCTACCATAAAGAACGATCCCCGTGCTTGGCCTATTGACGGGACTGATCACTTTGGTCATACAATCTCTTCCCTTACAAACTTTAGTTATGTAGTTGATGACTTCTTCATGTACAGTGGACATGCGTCCACAGCTGAACATACCTCCACAAACAAGGAGATTTTGCCATAATTACCACGCTTGGCCGGCGGGTTGGTGATCGCAGTGGAGGTGTTAAACGTACCCAGAAGCAAGCTGCCGCCCTACCTCCGATAGTTTGCCTTATACTCCGTTGACTACTTGCATAATAAATAAGAATATATAAACATAGATCTTCGTAAGAAATAAACTAATTATTATAAAAAAAATATGGTTTTATTGAAGTTCCCATTAGATTATAATTTTTAATCAACACAGCGCCAGACGGATAGCAAAAACGGGGGTATCTAATAAAAGGTCTTGTTAGGTGTTGCTAGTGTTGCCTTATCTTCGGAAAATGTTTCCCTTTAATTATGAATTGACGCTGCCGTTGCTGGCGCCGCATAAAAAATGGCTAAGTGAGAGTAATTATTAGCAGGTGGTTCCGAGACAATACTTCCGGAGGTTGCCAGTTTTATAAAAGCTGAATAACTTTATATATAAACCTAAAAAAAAGCCTCATATTAATCAGCCTGCGGCTTCGAACACGTTTAACGAGGGAAAAGATAGCAGAAAATATTTTATTTCAGGTCTAGTAAATAAATACAATAATAAATAAATACACTGAATAACTGCGAAGTAGGTACCTACTTAGGTTAAAATCTATGAACTTGCGAAGAACATCGTTTTTAACCTCATCAGATGGAGGGATCTTCTAGCACTGCGCGTTTAAACGCATGATCTAAATAAGAAAAAAAAAAAAAATAATCAAATATCTATTGACTATTTTGACTGATAATGATATCCTCTTTGCCGAATTTCGCCCACGGCGGCCAGTCTCAACAGAGACTAGCGATGTGCACAGGCCATATTAGAGTGTACAAGTGCGCACTCTCAATTCCCTCACCCTCATAATCTTGATATTATACTAGTAAGACCCTGGTTTTCATCATCGGCCACTGAACCCTACCACCACCAGTCAAGCTCAGGCATAATTGCTCTCACTTTTTTTGCAGCACATTGTTCTAGGAATCATAGCTTCCTACACAGTTAGGACTATTATCGGAAATTTTAATAATTGTAGTTAAGTTGATAGGTAAATTAGCTAGAACCGTTGGAAGGTTTGGCTTAGATAGATACTTAACTTACCTGGCTTTGTTTTTTGGTGGTAGAGAAGAGACAAGGTCAGAAATAGAAACACAGAAGTACAATTTATTTGTAAAACGGAGTGAAACAGGGTAGGCATTGGTGAATATACAATATCCGACAACATTGTACCGGTCGCGGGGAGTCGATGGATGGATGTAGCTCAGGAACGCTATTTGTGTCGTCGCTCGGGGAAGGCCTATGTTTAGCAGCGGACTGGATGTATAGTTGTTGATATGATGTCGACGATAATGATGAAATAGACCAAGGGAGAGGTACGCTAAACAGAGGGGTGGGTCCGGTTGACGATAATATCGCGACGTGATCGTGACGTCTCATTCTTGTATGGGGTTTGCGTAGCTCCCTATCCGCACAAGGCATGATTTACATGTCAATAACTTTTTATAAGTATACAAAGCGTATACAAGTTCTTAAATAATTCGAATTACACCCAGAGATAATACAGAATTTGTAATTAAATAAACAAAAACATAAAGTAATAAAAAAATAATTATCATTAGTCTCCTATTTCTCGAGTAGTTCGCTTATAGAATAGAAATTCTGCTCGATAACTAACGTTTCAGACGGAACATGAAGCTAGATAGACTGCTATCAGCTGTGGCAGAGTCTGGCAGTTTGTTGTACACCGCCGGACCCATAACGTGAGTCAACTTTGAGGACTTCGTGAGGGAGCGGGCGATAGTCGAGAGCTTTCCTGCGTTCCGCGTGCCGTACGAGTGGGTGTCGCCGTTCTCCAGGTATTCATCCAGGTCCAGACGAAAATACACCGCCACCTGCATTATCACAATGCTGGGCAGTGTAAGTATGCCTATAGTTCTTTGAAACAGCTTAAACATATAGGAGGGACCGGATTTTCAGTCTTACAAGGAAATCTCGTACTCATGTTCAACCGTCTTCAAAAAGAGGGAGGTGGTTGTATGTACGGCTGTATCTATGTTTTTTTATGTTTGTTCGTCAATTTCTCTATCAACCAATTATGATGATTTTTTTCGCTATTGTATAGAGAATGATCCTGAAATGGTCACATTAAAACATTATTCCCGTGGTATTTGTCCCGCAAATCTTTAAAAAATTGCGTTATTAAGGAATTTGAAGTCGTTTTTTTTAAACAATATAATTAATCTTATCATCATCAGCATATATTAGTTCACTGCTGGACATAGGCCAATCTTGTAGTAGGAATCAAACTGCTTATTGAAATTAGTCGACAATTCGCGTACTAATTAATAATATACAGCCAAAATCCTACTAGTAAATTATGCAGGCATTTGGTGTGATTCTGAGAGTGTGTGTGAGGCAGTGGGGCAGCCTTTCACGTGTGGCTAGCACACTACTTGGACACCCTACAACCTGCGGTCGGCCAGCGGAGAACCGGGCTCGGATCCCGCTACCCTCCACGACTGGTCGCCGGGTGCAGCAGCAACGTCGTCTGGCCAATACTTCACCGACTAAGATGTGCAAAAACTGCCCTGACCCGTACTAACCTAGTTGGTTCTTGGTTGCATCAAACCACGTACCGGAACACGACCGCGAGGTCGTTTGGCGGCACGTCAAGTCCGGCTGCCACCGCGAAGCACTCGTAAGGGTAATCTGCATACTTGTATTTCCACCAACAAATAGTCACTGAGCGAGCAGAAAACGTTGAAATGTCGCCCCACTCATTCACCTCTCTCATTTTCCTTTTGCGGTGGAAATCAAAAGACGAAACACTTCGGAAATGTAATCCTATTTAATTTAAAAGGAGTTCGTCCCACCTACTGTTTCCCGCTCATTACCCTTTTGCGGTGGAAACCCGGCTTTAGTCCGCTGGGTGGTGACAAGCCGCAGCCGAAGCCTACCACCAGAACTACTCTATCAGCACCACCCGGGTCACTTTGAGTTACCATTACCACGGGACGTAAGTAGTAAGGCCCCCTAAATGTTTTGTAGTCTAGAGTGGTTCAGTTTGGAGGCGAATTCATGTTTGGAGAAGCAGCCCAAGCAAGTCTGATCAATTTCGTATCTTGGTAGTCTTTATCAATTTTGATTTCCTGTCCCAAGTACCTATATACGTATTTGTCCACACACTCATTGTAGCAACATACATAAGTATATTGCCACTTATCGTAGGTAAATGTGAGTGAATACCTACTAACTAGGGCGCTACAATTAGGTACAATCTAAACTACCAATCGCTCTGTTGTAGTATTTTCTGTCGTTTGTACCTGGGTGCTATAATAGTAGGTGACCATTGCCAACCATATGCATAGATTTAGGTAGGAACTATGTACAATATAGCCACCAATGGCAAATTGCCTCTGTGAGAAAAATAGATGATTTTTAAATTTTGTTATTATTTAGTCGCACTATGTTGTTAATACTTATCTTAACGCCTACCATTTGGTGGAGAGCAAGATTTCTTGCCGTAATACAGTCTAGCACGTGCTAGTACGGGTACCTACGGAGGACAATCATTCGACCACGGGTAACAACACTTACAGAAAATCATGTTATAAATAAGAACAAATATCACATTCATCAAAAAAGCCAACTACACAGTAAATACAGTAGACGAAGCGGTGACCATCTTGTTTTGCCTACAATTAGAACTCAGCAGGGTAAAAAGACGATTACTTTCGAAGACCAATTCTATAACAGGCTACCTGAACAGAGTCCTGAATTAGGTTAATCGATAGCATCGAAACGTCAATCATGACGTTCCATTTTTGTATGAGATTTGCATGTCCGCACGCAAGAGGCCACAACCCATAACTACAAAAATGGAACATCTGGTCAAGAAACTAATCTCAGGGCTTAGGTAGTGTTTAGGAGAGCATAAAAAAATAGGACTTTCACTACTACTGATAACTTTGCCCAGCATTGGGGTGGAATGGGATGAAAAAGGATTTTCACATTGTGATGATCTAGTACCACAGAGTCCAGAGCTTGTTTTAAGGGAACTAGACGACTGACTACAAAATCTTATTTTTTTCTTTTCTACCTGTCTTGCTAGTGCATCTTCTTACGCAGGAACCATCTTCTGCCCGCGGCATCCATAGATATTTTGTATTTATTCACCAATACAAGTCAAGTCTTGAAAATCATAGTATGTAGAACGTCAAAACATACTACGTGCTATGTATCAAAATGAAAGATTTATAAATTTCAAAACTGTTTTTAAATTTTTCTAGGTAGGTAGGTATACTTTTTGACAAAAAGAAACGATCAATTATATAGTTTCATGTCCTTTTTAGGGTACCGTACCTTAAAAGGAAAAAAAAATAACTATTATAGGATCACTTCGTTGTCCATACGGGGTTGACAGACGGACGTATGTCCGTCTGTCAAACCCCTTTCCTAGGAACACGTTGAGCTATCGCGTTGAAATTAAAATCAAATACTCAAATCCGTAACCTCTTGGAGCCGTGATATAATTCAAACTCAACAACAACAACAGTCATACCATACACATACACACACTCACACGTGATTGCGTTGACACTCAGTCAACGCAATCAAAAGTTACAGCCGTTTAGGTGTGCCCGAATATTTTGTAATTTCCAAGGAAATCACATGCACATAAAACCTATCAATGGGACCTACAGGACCTGTAGGTCAATGGGACCTACAGGTCCCATTGACCTAGAATGATGAAATTTGGCAAGAAGCTAGGTCTTATAGCAAAAGTAAAGAACGAAAAAACGAAAACCGTAAATTTCTAGTTATACAAAAAATAATTTCATCCTCGCCAAAACCTATAGGGCACTTCTCGTTGACCTAGAATCATAAAATTTGGCAGTCTTATAGTTATAGCACAAGTAAAGGAAAAAATCCGTAAAACGTAAATTTGTAATTCATTCACAAAAACAAAAAAATTCTCGCTAAGGACCACACCTATACCTCGACCATGATATTTGGCAAGAAACACGATCTTATAATTATACGGAACCCTCGGTGCGCAAGTTTGACTCGCACTTGACGTTTTATTTCACTATTTTATCAAGATCCTTTCAGTTGTTTTGAGTTGAAACGGATACGAGCAACCTACTAAAAAGTTTTATAATAATTATAAAACTTATTTTATAATTATTTTTTAATATGAAATTCAAGGTTCTGGACACGCTTAACCATATCTATCTGCATAGTGACCTACTTATGCAGAGCAATATTTTACATTACAATTAATTACAATTTAATTTACATTCCAAATCGAAGAACGAGATCACCAAAGAAAATAACTTCTAAAAAATCCATATTATCTTTCTTGGAAAAGTTTTGTCCGAATTTAAATTGACTAAAATGTTTTCTCCAGGCAACTTAAGCCGACCTAAATTAAAAGATTCCGGTAAAAGTGGTTTTAAACCTGTTCGAGAACAGTTTGTAAGTCTGTCTGAGAGTCTGTACAAAATTGGACCAACAAAAGGGAGACTGGTAGGGGATTCCAGACATACATAGAAATGCTTTATTTGAAGTATATTTGTCTGAAATTTGTGTAATTTGTGGAGTAGATACTGTCTACGCTGCCAATTTAAAGGATTAGATTGTGCAGATTTATTTTCAGAAATTTCTTTTTTTTTGTTTATTTCCTGATCTAATGTTATTTTAGAACCCTATACAACGGTAAAAAATCTAAGCACCTTGTGTAAACACACAGCACAGTTATAATATAAATCTAAGCACCTTGTGTAAACACACAGCACAGTTATAATATAAATCTAAGCACCTTGTGTAAACACACAGCACAGTTATAATATAAATCTAAGCACCTTGTGTAAACACACAGCACAGTTATAATATAAATCTAAGCACCTTGTGTAAACACACAGCACAGTTATAATATAAATCTAAGCACCTTGTGTAAACACACAGCACAGTTATAATATAAATCTAAGCACCTTGTGTAAACACACAGCACAGTTATAATATAAATCTAAGCACCTTGTGTAAACACACAGCACAGTTATAATATAAATCTAAGCACCTTGTGTAAACACACAGCACAGTTATAATATAAATCTAAGCACCTTGTGTAAACACACAGCACAGTTATAATATAAATCTAAGCACCTTGTGTAAACACACAGCACAGTTATAATATAAATCTAAGCACCTTGTGTAAACACACAGCACAGTTATAATATAAATCTAAGCACCTTGTGTAAACACACAGCACAGTTATAATATAAATCTAAGCACCTTGTGTAAACACACAGCACAGTTATAATATAAATCTAAGCACCTTGTGTAAACACACAGCACAGTTATAATATAAATCTAAGCACCTTGTGTAAACACACAGCACAGTTATAATATAAATCTAAGCACCTTGTGTAAACACACAGCACAGTTATAATATAAATCTAAGCACCTTGTGTAAACACACAGCACAGTTATAATATAAATCTAAGCACCTTGTGTAAACACACAGCACAGTTATAATATAAATCTAAGCACCTTGTGTAAACACACAGCACAGTTATAATATAAATTTTCATAATACTATAGTAATTGAATAAATTAATTTCCTACGCTTATTAAACTTATGATAACGTTGTTTGTGTCAAATAACATGCTCAAAATGCATTATTAATTATGTTAAAGTATATTGTACCTTAGATGAAATAAAAAAAATTTTATTCGTATCTGTGAGGAATAATTATTTTAATTAGAATTTTTACGAACCATTTTTATTTTAATGGTAAAATAAATAAAGGTATGTAGAGTCTCCTCTACCAAAACGAATGCCAAAACACCTCGCACCCTTTCATCCAAAACAGTGTAAGAAAGAATTTACTTTTTTCTCAAAATTACCTCCAAACAAAGCATTGAACCAATTTTCAAACTCGAACCTATTTGAACACAGAAGTCATTCGGACCGCCCATCGCGAGCACCGGATTGGCTACCGCTACTTTGTTAGCTATAATACCGAACTCTATCCATCTCTTTTACACCCTCTTTAGGTCATATTCCACCAACTACCTCCTGCTCTAACACACAGATTGCTACTGTACAAATTGCAGATGGCTCACTGTTTTTCTACTTGCATTTTTGTAATCAATTTTAGGGCATTCTAATGCCTCTACTGCCCATCGAAATTAGATTCTACCCCTAGCATAATAAGAATAAATTTTGCTTGTGTTTTCGTTGGTTGTTACGACCTTTTGTCGTATAATTTTAATATAAGGTTTTTTCGCCAAATACCATAATAGTTATGGCGGTATATTTTTTAAAATTCTGAAAGCGTTCACGTCGTTGTTTGTAATTATTCGTTTATCAAGATCGATGATAAAAGGCTTTTTAAATAGTTTATTAGTTGTTGTCCTTCCGTCGTTGTTGGTTTGAAATATGAAAATTATGGATAATGTGCCTATTTACTTTTTTTTTACTTATTGTACTATATACTTTTTGATTTTATATGGATTGGTTTTTGACACAGCTAACAAAAAAACTATTACAGTTCAGTAGGTTATTCAGTTGGGTTGATAACTTCCTGAAATATACAGAAAGATTTAAAAGTTTAATTGTAATACGAGAATAATGTAAAGCGGCGGCATATGAAAACAAAAAATCATCAAACTTTAATAAATACAACCGTAAATATGAAAATTAGTTATTTTTACTAAAGAATCCGTTTAAAAATAACCTGCTCAAGGTAGTCTATATATATATATATCTAACACTATAACAATTATAAACACTAAATCTTGAATGGATGATAGATGAATGTCTGTTACCCCTGCACGCCAAAACAAAATCACTAAAATATTGCATGAACATATATTTTTAAACCTGGACACCTGGCACCTGGCAGTTTGCTACTACAAAAACCAGTGTACAAAAGCCAGTTAATATAACAGTTCTAACGGTTATTTATCGTGTTCCCTACATTTAATTTTTATGTATTTTATATTATTATTATTATTATATTATATTTATAGTAAGTTCCTACCTGGGACTAAGTCATGTATCAATCAATTCTCGAATAAGTATTTAAAAATAAATTCTACAGCACAATTTCAATAAATAAAAATAAAAGGAGTTTATTCATCAAAACTATCTATGTATGGTTGGTACCGCCAAGATAGGTCACCTTCATATTAAAAAAATATAAAAATTAAAAACAAAATTAAAATAAACCGTAACCAGTCTAGAAAAAGCACAAAAAAGTTTTGTTCTACAACACCGATATTGGACTTTTAAAAACGTCATTTTTACAAAAAGTCATTTTTTTTCACATTACAGGCCAATAGATAAATGAGAGCAGCATAGAATGCAATACAAATTACAATATGGCATGTGCCAATAACATTAACTTGTTTAGTTATGCTGCGTTCCTTAAACAGCTGCTTGGTGGCAAGACGCGTATCGGTCGCTGTGCGGTAGGTTCTGGACTAATGTCCAATGCTAATCAATATTATTTAATATTAATTAGCTTTTTTTCTTTTTTTTTTTAAATTACAATTCCAAATTAAAAACAAATTAGAACTAGTATTTACTATTGAAACAATTAACTTAACTGCAGACTGTTGCAAACAATCTACAGGTAGCTCAACTGATCCATAACAATTAATTAGCTAGGATAAATAAATAACCTTTATTATTTTATCCAGTTTTAAAACTAGGTATTTATTCAGTTGTTTTGGTGTGAAGATGTTGGTATATCTTACACAAACATTTACTTAGAACAAAATCCACAGATCCCACAATCCATGTGAAGATAAGATATAAGTTATGTATTAACATTATATTATTGTTGTTTTGTAACTAAGAAAATTGTTCCTAACTTGTATTATGATCTACATACATTATGTATATAACTTGCGTAGAGATTTTCATCTTTTTCATAATTGTAAGAAGCAACCAAATATATCGGTATTTAAAAGAAATGTTTATAACATGTGTATAGCTATTTACAATAAATTACCGGAAGAACTAAAATAATTAAGTGGAACTTTATTTAGGAAAAAGTTAAGAGGATGGCTACTTGAAAAATGTTTTTATACTGTGAACGAATATCTAGAAATTTGAATTGATACCAATGACTAACATAGTTTAATTTAATATATAATTATAATAATATGACTCGCTTAATATTTGCAAGCCTGCGTGCAGTCTGATTACATTCACTAAAATAGTTATAAGATCATTGTTGACATGGACATTGTTTATTAATGTTGTATTCTTGCAAATAAACAATTCGATTTGATTTGAAGTAAAATTTAACCGTTTTCCCATTAAATTGCAGAACCCAGATCCAAGCCCACAAACCGTTGCGTCGAAGATTTTCTCTATATACAAAAACAAACAGACACGCGCGTTCTAGGAATTATAATTATCCAAATTTGCATAGTAGGCACTTTGTAGCTAATTGTAAATCATTATCAACATTATCGCAGTATATATCAGCTGTTATTGTGTTCCGATTGATTTCTGATTCGGGACACGTCCATTCTGGCCAAGTTTTATTTCCAATACTCGAAATCTGCTCCAGAGTCCGGTTTATTGTTACTGTTGAAGTGTTACTTATATACAGAAAGTTTCATGTGTGACATGTGACTTATTGTAGTTCAAGAAATACAGCCTTGACAAATTAAGAGCAAAAAAGGCAATTAATCACGTTTGTTGTATGGGAGCCCCATTTAATTTTGATATTTATTTTATTTTTATTACTTTTTGTTATAGCGGCAAGAGAAATACACATTATCTGAAAATTTCAACTTTCTACCTCTTACGGTTCATGAGATATAGCCACGTGACAGAAGGACGGACGGACGGACAGCGGAGGCTTAGTAATAGGGTTCCGGTTTGACCCTTGGGTACGGAACCCTAAAAACCAAAAGAAAATGAACGAATAAGCGGCGAAAATATAATGAGTCACGAATACATCTGAATTGACCAGCAGAGTTTTAACACTATTGACGACATCGTCACTGAACAAAAGGTGACATTGTGATCGTATAAAACCTACACTTATATCGGTAAACAATAAGTACTTTCCTACAATGTCAAATTCAATAACATCAAGTTGCACTTAAGTACCGCAAATTAGGTAGTTACGACCACAAATAAGCACCTCCAACTTATTTATTATCTTACTGCGTATGTACTTAATTAACTTGGAATTATCACGTTGTATTTTAATGGCGTGGACATTGAATTATAGTTTTATCAAACCTACTTGTAGATAGCTAATTTTTTACTATATCACAAACAACCAGCGAGAAAGAAAACAAATTTTATTCTGTGAACATTTCGTCCCTCTGTTAGGCAAATGCCTTAAATTTCTAAAAGATAAAAAGTGTCATGGGTGGAAAAAAAGTTAAATAGAAAGTTAAATAGAAAATAAAGTTAAATAGAAAGTTAAATAGAAAATAGTACCTATTAAGAAATAGGTACTATTTCTTAAAATCTCTTTCTCTTTTTTTATCTTAAAGTATGTAATTATCACAACAAACGTTAGAACTGAATTACTTTTAAAACGAATCTGCGATAGAATCAGCTGAACAGAAGATGATTGAGTTGCTGCCAATGATACAGCAATAATATATGGTAGGTCTTGTCAGTCATACACATTTTCTTTCAAGTCTCATAATTATTTTAATGTCTCTCTTGAAGATAATAATGAGTTACAAAAATTACGCATTGCTTAGCAATAAATAAGTTAATCCGGTTCAACAGGACCATGCATTAATTTTATTTTAAAAGGATATTGCATGCTTTCTAGGCGTTTACTGAGCTAACAATATCGATGTCAAGACGTCTTTGTAACTTGAAAGAAACGAATTGTCACACACCTCCACCTCCACAGCCTATAATGTCCACTGCTGGACGCAGGCCTTCCCCTGATAAGCGCCTTATTGGCTTGTATCTCACGGGGGCTATAATCCCCACGTTGGGCATGCGGGTTGGGGATCGCAGTTCGGCGGTAGAATTGTTCCGCAGGGGGCGCTGCATGCATATCCCTTAGTTACCTCTTACGACACCCGCGGGAAGAGTTGGGGAGATTGTCACACAATTGGTTTCTTATTTCAAGTTATTATCACAATATTCGACGACGAAGCCTATGTTGCCTTAGATCATTTATGTAAACCCCTGCAATTAATACGATAACATATGAATTGTAACAGTGCTTAGAATAGTTTTGTTTTAAACTTTTTAGTGATTCGCTCATCATTGGAAAACATACCAAAAAATGGTACCTACTTATATTTTTATTTATAACGTGGATTCAACTCAAAAATAATTTTAATGAATAAATAATAATCTATTTAGAGCAGTAATTAAAAAAAACACACTCCTTGAGTGCCGAGGATAGAGAGGATAGAGTAAAAAAAAATATGTAGTCCATAATAACACCGTAAATGTAAAGACAAACAAAGATATATGTTATTACATATTATTATTGCTATGTACATACATTACATTATGTACCTTAAAAACTACATATCGATCTCTACGTGATCGATATGTAGTTTTTAAGGTTATATCGTATTTTTTGATAAAGAACGATTCGATAAAAATTGCTACACCTATTTAATTATTTTAGCAAGGTTTCTCAAAAACATATGGTAATAATTATTATTCTAAGTTTTTCTCGCTTTTCTAGAGAGAGTGAAACTGTTATAAAAAACTTTGATTCGTTTATCTCTTTATGAATGATAGTTCTTCAACGTTATTTTCCTAAAATAATATTTTACATTTAGTAGCGTTTTATCAGAGCAGAGTCGACAAAAGATAACTACTAGGCAAAAATTCTACATTTAAAATAGTAAAAGAAAAGAATAGACATTACGAAGCGAGCCATTTCGTACTGCAGGTATTTTGTGGAACTTATCTATTGATTTATGCACATTTTTCCAATAGCCCTATCAAGAGTAACTACCTACCTATGTATAACTTATGGAGGTAAAGGTGTAAGGCATAACTCTACTCAGTAACCAGGAATGTTCCCTCCCCTTCCGTGTTACAATTAATTAAAAAAAAACACAGAATTGTCAGCTTGCGATAAAGATATTTGAAATTCAATGCTAAATGCTGATACGATTGTACGATAATATTCGATAATTTTGCCGATAATTTTCGATGATTTCGCCACTAATTTTAGGTAATTTTGTGCAAGTTTAACGGAGCTTGCTGGTTAAAATAATCTTAGGGAAAATAAAAATCGCCTGATAAGAAAATGTTTTTTAAATCCACGGTTAAGGGTCATCCATCACCATCATCTCAGCCGGTGCAAACCCACACACTGCTGGGCTTTGGCATCCTCTTACATTATTTATCGGTCCCGTACTCGCCTTTTGACCACTCCAACGACATCAACAATTTGACCATCTGGCTTAGATTAAAGAAGCTCTAGATAGTGCGTCCGGTGCTATTTGCACGGATAGACTGGTAGAGAGCGTCTAGTTGTAAGAGTATTTATTACATGTCGGTTAATTTTTAACAATATCCCAGTTGGCATAACTTCTTTGCCTCTCCATAAACTGAAAACTAAACTTTTTTTTTTGGCTTCTGGAGAATTGTTTTTATGACATTCATTAATTTTTTAATGGTTATGGACATACTAAAATGTTGACACGAATATAATTTATATTGAATTAGGTTTATGCGAAATTATGGAGTTTTTTATTATTTATTGGAATATTATTATGGATTTCTTAAGTTTGTGACATTACTTATTATTACTTTATAATAATGTATACTTAGTTTGATTTTAATTTTATTGTAAATAGGTTTTTTTGATAATATAATTCGTTACTGCACGCTATAAGTCAACTCCAAACACATGTAATATTTTTGAACGCTCGAAAGAGTAGACTGTGCTGATCTAAAACTAAATATAAAATCAAATGTATATTACCACAATCATAAAGCAATAAATAATTTTAATGGTTTCAATGATAGAACACTTTTGACGCATGTTTCTGCGATCTGTATTTCCTTTCATCAAAGGTAAAATGCCAAAATGTGAAATTCTGAGACGTTACCATTATTGTCATAGTAAAATGGTTAGTTAAGCAGAATAGGTAGAGCTTTTACCGGGTACCTACCAGACTCACATATTTTACATCAGCTGTTCAACCACTTCTTCTCATAAACCTCATTTAATGTGGTTGTCATCGTTATGAGGCACGTTTTTGTATATATAATTGCCAAACCATTATTATTGAACATTTTCAGGTGTAGGTATTGTGTAAAGGTATTCGCTGATCAGGACCGCATCGGCTGCCGCAAAGCATAGAAATGTGCTTTCAAATAAGTGCTTTAATTCATAAAAATGCATTTTATATTGATGGTATCAGATAGAAGACAGCTCGCGGGCCATTCGTTTGAAGCAAGCTTGTGGGAAGCCATTTTGTCATTGTAAAATGTATCTAAAGATACCGTGTTTAAACCCATATTTGAATGCTTAGTTTTGTGTTGTGTTGTGCGGTGTTGGATGTATGTGCTCAGGCCTTAAGTGCTACATAACAATTAAACTATTATTCTGAAATTATTGTCAGAATAATCGTTTAATTGTAACATTATGCTAAGTAATGGTTGAATAGGTCTTTACACAAAGAAATACTATAAAAGATTAGAAACAAATTAATACTAATTTACAATTAAAACAGTCGAGCTAACTGTAGATTGTTACAAGCAATCCAGAGGTAGCTCAATTCATAGTAATTATATTATTACGCTACTTTTCAAATCAAATCAAAAAACTCTTAAACTCTTTTCCTTAAATACATTATGTACACAGAAAAGTTCAAATTCTTAAAATTAAGCACTGGCATTGAAATAAAGTGTTATTTTTTATTTATGTCGCTTCGGTATGTAGACTAAAGTAAAGAAACGACGAAGAAACCTTTAGGATGGTAGTTGTAATTTTTCCCAAAACTCGTCCCAAGCTTTTTTATCCTCTAGAGACAATCAGATTTTTTTTGCACAGGAAGGTTTTGATAATTTGTTTGAATTTATTTAGTGTTAATTTTTGCAACTCACTAGGAGTTTTGTTGTAACTAGAAGCATTGCCCTTTTAAAGATATTTGCCTTAGACACCATGCAGAAACACACACGTCAATCCACTGAACCCAAAAAACAATAATTACGGCCCTTTGTGGTGCCGCTTTGCGCATCAAAGGCGCCGTCCTGAACGATTCGTCCCACTCGCTTAGTAAATTTAACCTAACCACTATAACAAGGCCTGTAAAAATCAAGTAAATATAAAATCTCGTGAATATTTTCCTCACGTTTGAGTTGGTAGAGGTCTGGTTAAACTAGATACGAATGAAGGATGTTTAATAGACAAAGTGTACCGACTTATTAGGCTTATAACGAGTATGATCTCAAGTAATCAATATTAATTCACGCTACCTTTGCCCATGATCCATATGAAGAGAAATACTAAGTGGCATTAACAACTAAAATGAACTCACAGCAGTTGTCAAAGTTTCCTAGCTTTATCATATCACAGCACAGATAAAAGACACGTATATTTGAGCTTAATAAGAATATTATAACTTTATTAAGCTCTGCTTAGCATGGGGCTTTAAGTTAATTAAGCCTAGCTTTTGTCGGTGTAATGATGCAATTTCCTCCACTTTACTCTCCCAAGTGCAATGTCTTATACTTCTTTAGTCGACATGACAGCGACATTCTCCTTGATCTGACTCAGACTCATATAGCTATATATAGCTATATGAACACCGCTATATATATATGTATATATATATAGCGGTGTTGGTTGGTGTTCTCAATGTCAAGGTCGAGTATTGTGGTGTCCTGATGATGTCTCGTAGAGGGACGAAATTAGTTGACGGCTTGCTTTGATAGATGTTCTTTCATTTTGTGGTTGGTGTGGTCTTCTACACGGACTTCTTTTTGTTAGATCTTATTGGAGAAGGTTTTTTCGCGGAATTGTTACTAAATATCTTTCATCTTTATATTTTCATATAGCTTGTCCTTCCTCGCCTTCCTTCTATGATTACTTATGAAGCTGTCATGTCGTATAAGATGCCCAATCATTCTACCTCTTCTGTTTTGAATAGTGTTCATCAAAAACCTTTTCTCCTCAACTCTTTTATTTTCTCTTTCCTCTTTTCTATGAGGTGTTACACCTTCTCATCAGTAACCTTCTCCGTCCAGCTAATCCTTTTAATCCTAGCTTTTTCTTTTTCTTCTTTTTCTATGCTAGATCCATCCTAGAAGGCTGATGGTGCGTGAGAATTTTCCTGCATTATTATGTGTTTCTGCATTATTATGTGTTTCCATGATAACGGGCCATATAGTAACCCGGTCCTTTGGGAGGCATGCGTGGGGCCGAAGACAACATCACAGAGGCCCTTTATGAAAGTTCATATCAAAGCGAGGGCTACACTAGGGCACATAGCGGGTATCATTCTCGGGTGCACAATATTAATATGATACTTTTGAAGGTGCTAGGTGCCTGAGGGTGCTGGGGAAGACCCTAGCACCCCTGAAAACTAGCTCTTCAATGGCACTCGTATCAACAGCTATGAGTATGTGTAACATGTTCATAAAAAAAATGCTGGACAATCCACAAACATCGCCTAGCCCCAAGCTAAGCAGAGTTTGTGTTATGGGTACTAGATGAGATGACTGATATAAATAATACAATACATTTCATAGGTAGATCTTTTTTATTACACATATGAAACACCCAGAACACCCGGAACAAATATTTGCAGATCGTACAAATTTTCGTCCCAAGGGCGATCGAGCCCGCAACCTCCTGCATCGCAAGTGGACCTTCGCCCGCCACGCCACATCAGTCATCAAATGTCTGAGATTCAAAGAAGGGACCAAAAGCGTGCCCAATGATTTATGTTAAATACACACTGCTATTGCGTCGCTCGATCTTTTCAAACTTGACTGACGCTCTATCGCGCGTCTCCACCCTGCGTGTCTACCCTATGCAGAGCCGGTATTTATGTTTTCACTTACTTAGTGTATTTTTTACACAGTAAAACGCAAATAACGCTTTGTTTTCTCCTTTAGTTTCCATTTTCTCAATACCCAAAGTAATGCGTAACTTCTAACAGTTCATTTCGCGTGCTTCACTCGATTCCAGATCTGTGAGCCTTCGTTTGAGATGTGTATCTAACAACAGTCCGTTGGAACAAGAAGTATTGAAAATAATAATAAAATGCACAATAGTGCATTTTATTTTTATTTTGGAAAGTATTATGCGAGATCTGTCTAGTCTAGAGTAACTGCCGAGCTAAGTATGGTCAATTTTCAATAAGCCCAGCACAGCGCGCCGGGCGGGGGGGGGGCACTGGTTGTTTTAGTTATGGATTGCTTGAGTAAGATCTAAAATGTTATGGTGATGGAGTGGACTCGCGTTTTTAAATATGTATGGTTATAGTTATTTATAAAAGCGAAATTAATTCAGTATGTCTGTTATCTATTCTCGCCTAAACGGCTGAACGGATTTTAATAAAGTTTGACAGGGCCTCCCGGTAAATGGATGGTATCTCGGGAAGGGAAAAGGTTATTTTTTATCCCGGAAAAGAGCGTGCTGCGATGCCATGGGCAGGACACAGAATTCCATAATTCGAATATGAGTTAATGAAAACCTACGACAATTTTATAATTGTTGAATTACAAAAGGGTTTCATGGGCACTTTACTTATTAATTTGGCTTTCAAGCGGACTATTTTATGTTATTTTCTACAAAAGAAATACGAAAGACAAAGAGATATTTTTGCTAAATTGAATTAATTAAATCAAGAATATTGCATGAACCATCCTCGCAGCAAACAGGAAATCGGTCCGGTTTTCGCGCGAACGCAGGTTTTCGCAGCTACTGTAGTACTGATGGCAAAACAATCAATTAATTAACAATATATTTTCGTAGTGAACAAAATGGTATAAAAATTATGTCTAAATTGTTTTTATATGATTTTGTGACCGAAAATCAATCACGAATACTTTTTTTTGCTTTTTACACCTACTTGATATTGGAGACCTACCCTCAGTTTTTATCATTTTCGGTATTAGGTAGGTACTGACTGTTCCATATCCAATGTTTATTAAAATTATTTGATTATATGTGGTTTAATTGGGGCTAGATGATGCTGTGTGGATTGTCCAGCGTTATTTATTTAATTGTTACAAACATTACAAAACGTAATGTGTTTTTTTTCCAATCTATACAATACACGAAAATGTTAGGTAGGTAACTAATGCATCCAGTTTAGGGCTCATTCCCGGAGAATCTCGTCCCCGGAATTTCCCGGAAATCCCTAGTTCTCGTTCTCACAAATTCAGATCGAGAGAAGTTGAGAAGTCGAAATATTATTTCCGAGACCCGAGAAATCGCCAAAAACCCTAATCGAGTCGTACGTTGCTATGAATCCAATTTCTAAAAGAAAAAGCTGGTTTTCCCTGAGTTCGATCTCTCGAAAACTTTGTAAACAACTTTCTCTGCAGACTCTATGCGAGTTAACCCTTAGTATCGTTTCGCGAGTTTGCCGCTAAAAGTACTAATTCCGGTCCTCCGCCATCCGTCATCGCGCGATAAGCAAGAGCCCTTTCATTATCACCGACAAAGGTCCGTTTTGCACCTGTGCTGTTTATTGGAGCAAGTTTATGTAAAACTTAATTGCAAAATTTTCACAAAAAATTTCATTAGTGTGTTTTGAGCTTAAAAGGCTGAAATATTTTCTGGTTTTATGTTTGAAGGTTGGTACATGAATCGCACATGATTGGAGTAAAAATGCAAAGCTCAGCTTGTCAATGCAGAAAAAGCTTAGGGAGCATTTAATTTATTTTTCACTTTGCTAATTCTAGTTTGTTCGGATTGTAAAAATGGAAAAATTGCAATTGCACAATATACTTTTGTTTCTTGGGAAAAAATTGCAATGTTAGATCTTATTTTGATACCAATCAAATTAAAGTAAATACTGATAATCTAATTACAGTAAATACATTTTAGATGTCGCCAAAACTAAACTAACTAATCGGCGCATAAAAAAAAAATCAAAAAAAACTACGCCGTCATTTTTATTTTGTTGGTATGATTTTATGGAGTAGGTGTAGGTATGTTTGCGTTTTTGTAATTGTAGTATGTTATTATTGTTTTTTTTAAGTAGTTTGTTTTTAAATCAGTATTTACCATATTAGATTCACACTGATCTTACCCTTGGTATATCCAACGATGCTATTATCAGGTTGTCTGAAAAAAATCGCTCTCGAGCCGATACCGCCAATTGTCACTTATGTTTTAATTGTTTAATTTGTAAATTGTTTCTTATTGTTAAGTGTGCAATAAATATTTTTTTATCGATCTATGAAAGGGATGGCAACGTTTTTAGTGTTGGCAAATTAGTTTAGCTTAGCGACATGTGAATTATCACCATTGTAATCTATATTTTGAGATTATTTTTCCTAACATAACCCAGTAGGAGTATGTCTGTGTTGAGGATTTTCTCGACAAAAAGCTGTGACATCGTATTAATTTAGATTTAAAATGTAGTGAATAAATTAAATTATTTAGGTTAGTTGTAGACTAAGTTTTAAGTAGTAGTGTGTTTCTTAAAATACTATGTCTTGTCTCAGCATGAGTTGGATGTTATTTGAATAGAATAATATATTTATTTGTTATAAGACTTACACAGATTACATTAATATATACATACTTGCGTACTGCTGGTCTTTCGACTGAGTCGTTTCGTGACGTCACAGAGAAGATCGTACCTTAATTTTAATTAATTGATGTGTAAATATTATTAACCAATAAAATGACTATCTGACTATAGGTACCTACCTAGCTAATTAGGTATTCACATGTAAATATACCCAGTAGACAGTTTAGCCATTAATTAACCAACTAACATCGCTAAAGTGCAGTAATGCGTTTAATTACATATGGACCATAATTTACTTTCATGAAAGTTGGCAAATAGATATGCTGCAGTCATTGTAGGAATCTAGGGAATAGAGAGTGCACTGTGTTTGCGCACACACTTGCGCACTATTATAATATCCCGTGCATAAGATTACGTGTACTTTGATTACCTATATGTAATTTTATTTATTTTAAGATTATTTACTTTAATTTAATTCTATGTAAATTAATTTAATGGATTTTATTTAATTTATTTTGTATATTTAATTTAATTAACTTTGTTGAATGTTAACTTTGTTCTCATATTAAATGTTAGTATTGTTAGTGTACCTACTAGGTACACTAACAATACTAACATTTAATATAAGATATTTCTGCTACTAACGAATTATAGATCGTGATAACTGAAATAAAAGAATTTTATTTATTTTTTATTTTTAAGGCTAGTCTCTCGCGCACTGGCCGCCGCGCCGCCGTGGCCGAAACTCGGCTAGGAAGACATCAACATCATCATAAAATTTTTACAAGAAGATATTCTGTTAAATTGTACTTAGTTACACAAATACGTCAAAATTAGACTTTTAAAGATTCTTGTGCAAACGGGGATTATTCACAAATTCTGGAAACTAAAATAATAGAGCGACTTTATACTCCAACCAATTTAATGATTTAACGTTTTGTTTAGGTACCTATCACGAGAACTGAGTTTTAAATTTAACAAGAAAACTGTTATCAAATGCTCCGCTTCCTGTGAGACGTGAATCCAATGAGCGTCATCATGTAAAATTTTCTAGGGTAAGGAGTTACGATGAAAATGTGAAATCAATAGAAGAAAATCAGGGCATCCTTTCCGTGATGCACATTTTTTCCTATAGAAGATAATCTTCAAGAAGAATTGAATTCAAGAATCAACACACAATTTGTCTTTGACGACAACGACATTTAATTTTGGGGATAGTGTTGCTAGTTCATTCAGATGCATTTGTGAGTGTTTCACGCATTTCATTGTCGCCGCTCGTTAGTTCATTTTTGTTTGTTTTTATTTTTATTAAAATACGGCAAAATAGTATGTACTTACGAATACATTTGAATTGATCTGCAGTGCAGTGCAGACAGATGCGGCCTGCGGTGGCGGTCAGTTGTGTTCGCTTGCAAAATATTCTGCCGCAGGCCGCTTGTTACGACTCATTCGTCAACTCGCTTGAAAGAATCACACGAGTTCGCGCGAGTTGGTACCTTCTAATTTTACCTACTTTTTGTGTCGTCAACTCGCTTGATTCTAAAAATCTAACGATTTATGTACAGTCTGCTACAAAAACGTTTTAATAAAAATGTGATGAAGATACCTTTAAATGTGTTAAACACGTTAGTTACGATTTGACTTTAAAATAAAAGACAACATAGTTTTTGATATAGATACATATAATATAAAGCAACATGACAAAAATATTTTTGCCAACATTTTAAATGGTTACATTGTTAATTCAAAATCTGGGAAAGGGTTAAGGAGGAACAAGCGGCACGGCACGAGATTCATAAATGATCTGGATTTTGAAATTTCTGCGTTCTACAAATAGTTTAACTACCTAGCAGGTAGTTTTGCGAGCATTGTCAAATACCTATTAACTATGAAATCATACTAAAACAAACTTTGAAGCAAGTGTCGTTTTAGAGTGTAATTTAGAACATTTTGACATGTATAAAGACTATAAAACAACAATTGAATCGAAGTTTGTATTAACATGGATTATTATCTAATAAGTGCTTTACAATGTGCGCAAAACTAATTATTTGGTCGCTAAATTATTGATAGAAACTAGAAAAAACTAAAAATCCCATTTTAAAGCCAGCTTTTTCTAATATCCGCCATTTCCCCCAATCGACAGTTACTGTGACAAAGCAACGAAAGCAATTAATAATTCCACATTCCTGGCGTAGTGACGTTTACATGAACTAGGTATTGATTAAATGCGCGCGCGCAGGTTTGCGCGGACTACGAATATGTCAGGTGGATATTAATGTGGCTGTTTCCGGTTTAAAAAAAATATCCTGGCTACGTTAGTTAAACTGCAGAGTTATTATAATTATTATTGTTTTATAAATCACGTTACGTATGCATGCAGATATCTTTATGTATTTGATTTGAGATGTTAACACGTTAGTATTTCAGGCAGCGTCTAACTGTGTAGTACCGTCAGGAAAACCAAAGGATAATCAGATAAATACCAATTTTTACAATCCAAGTAAATTCAAATAATTTATCTGCCTATCCCATAACTCTTATTCTATTCTATCTTCTGCCTGCGGCTTCGCACGTGGATTATCGGTATAATAAGTAACCTATTTAATTATCTAAGCTAGGCTATGTTCTAAATGTACGCCAAATTTCATCTTGATCTGTTCAGTAGTTTTGGAGATCTTAGGTAATAAAATAAATTTCACAACCTTCCGGTTTTATATGTATATAAGAAGGAAATAGGATACATAATACTATGAGCGCTCATGGCACACGTCACAAGGACATGTTCGGGAGCATGTAGTGCTGCGGCGGCGGCGCGCCCTTGCAGGTCGTAGGCAGTGAATGCGTTAAACGTATTGCTGGAGGTTTAACCTTAATGGTAACTCCATTTTAGGATCGAATGACAATGTTTCCACTTTCTCCTTCACTACCATTAAAGTGGAGTTTGCTAATGAATATTAATTAGGTACCTACTTAACTTAAACATTGTCGTCCTGTTTTCACTTATCTCCAAAAACAGTAAAACAAAAACTGTGTCTTAGCTTTGTCAAAAACCAACCATCTGCCTCCTCAAACTTTAGCTGATCATTATTCTTAATATAATTCCTTTTAAACGCCATAAAACAAGTAATAATTTATTTAAAACATATAAAACAACTGCCGGCTTTATTTCAATTGCGCGAACGTAAAAATAAAAACGCAAAAATAAAAACGCAAAAATGAAAACGCAATCGATATCATAAATTCAGTAAACGCATTATGCACAACCATTGGTGGAGATAAGGGAAATGCCAAGGCATGTCAAGTCACATGGTTTTAGGGTTCTTTTGAATAGTTTATTGTTTTTAATAACCTTGAATCTTGGGCCCCTGATAGCAACCATCCTAAAAAAGCATACTGAAAATATTAACTTCTCTTTAAAAAAGCGTAGTAGCGTAGAAAATTAGTTTTTAGTAACTATGAGTTATAAGGAACTATTACATCATTGCACCACTATTATGCCAACTTGATTTAAATTAAAATTTAAATAAAAATGTTAATTAACAAAACTGTCACAATTTTGACCTAAAGTTAAACCTGAAGGTAGCGCCTTCAGGTCATCACAAAGGTCCAATTTCACCGTTCGCTCCCAAAACTTATTTCGACAGACTAAGTACAGCTTAACCGAGTTTGAGTTTTTTTTAATATCAGTTGAAATGGTTTTACTTCACACCGATAAATGAATAAAGTAGAAAACAGCTCTTGAACTCGGTTTAGCTAGCCTTCGAAAATCGAGCGTAAATAAACGAAGTTCAGCTTAAACAGTATCAACTTTATGTAGGAAAAATGTGTTGCTCTCATTCAAAGCGCGAAACTAAGTTTATATTATATTGATCGCGTTCAATTGGAACGGTGAAATTGGACCTAAGATCTTAGTTAAAATACGAGTAAGATTGGCTTACATTGTTACGGGACCCTATTAAATGGAACTAAGCCTCTGTCGGCTAAACCGCGCGGTAGTTTGTATAGAAGTGTCAAACTGACAAGTGACGTAAGCGCAGATGCGCACGCGCGTGTTCGGAATTTAAAAATGTACAGCCAGACAGTACTTACTCATTACCGGAAGTAGGTAAGTAAAACCTTATTCAATATTATCTATTTTAGACTTTTAACTGGTATAATTAAAATTTTGAACGCGTGAAATACTTTCGAATAGTTAAATTAGAAAACCTCGTTATGATGGTAGGTAGATAAAATTTAAAAAGTACTTACGTACCGACAAACGGTAATAAGTCAACAATGCAAATAAAATGGACTTGGTGCTAAATGATGGTGTGTGGATTGTCCAGCATTATTTATTATTATTATTATTATTATAACAATAGGAAAGCAAAGTAACTCGTGAATACATAAAAAAATAGTATATCTGAATATTATTTGTAGAATTGTATTTATTCACCTTTCTAACATTGGTAGTTATATAAGGCAAATCATTGTTTACAGTTTATAAAAGACTCATGTTCATAATAGGTCAGATGTGTATTAAAAATTCGTAAACACTTTCCTACCCCCTCAACCCCCCCCGCTAAGAACATTAACCATGCAACGCTTCGTAGCTTTATAATAATTCAATACTAATGTGAAATGGTTTTGATAAATTGAAAACATTTTTTTTTTACAAGTAAAAGAAAAATGTTTTGTATAGGTATTTAATTTTAAGTAAGATGTAACGGCTACTTTCATACAAAGTAAGGTTGTATTTATTTATTTAAAAAGAATTATGTATGAGGGATCATACTTCTGATAAATAAAAACACACGTCGTTAAATACATTAAACCAGTCGGTAAAATAACACACCGAGGAGGCGTTTTTCAAAAAACAAGAAATTATTTTTGCCTTCACACTCAGTAGATGGCGCGGATCTTTCGCGGAAGAATATAGGTTGTGGAAGAGGTGGAAGAGTGATGAAGTGTGATGATGAAGATGTCAACCAGTGCGTGTCTATGCCATTATTATTTCAAACTAAAAGCGCCATCTATTCAGTCGGATCGAACTATTTTCTGACATTAGGAAAACGCCTCGTATAGCCGCACGAACCTTTTTAGTGTTTTTTTTTAAATATCGCTTAATATTTCAAATACTTTGCATGTGAAATATGTACATATTTAATTATATTATAATGATAAAGCTTTTTTTAGCTTATTGATTTTTAGTTTTTTTTTTATTATATTATGTATTAGATACTTATTTAACTATACTATAATGATGGAGCCCAAAATAAGAAAAAGCTTTGGGTAATATTTCTTAGATAATTCAAATAATTTTTATAAATAATGTCACAAAGAATTGTAGCAGCGCTAAAGCTCGTTTAGTAAAATATTTTTTTCATCTATTCGAAAAGGACGACTTGGTTCGCCTTTAAGTGCACCCAAAGGTGGTGTTTTCTATAAGAAACTTTTAGCGGCCAGTAATGAGTTTTTAATCCTCTTTATAAGTGCGCCGCCAATATCTTTGCCGCGCACTTTTTGAATTTGGAACATCTTAGTGTTCAGCGCCAAAGAAATCGAACGCAAATATTGTTTGAATAAAGACTGGCTGGTACTACATCCAAAAAAAGAGATTCACCATCAAAATTTCCTCAAAATGAGCCAGATTCGGACATTATTTCAAACTCGCTGAATATAAAATCTAAAACAATCTCTATTCCTAATAAAACTGTAACAATAAATTATCATAATTGCGAAAATGTCTCAAAAGTAAAAATAAGTTTTTAGTTGTTTTATTATTAAATACTATTTAATTTCTATTTAGTTGTTACTCTATTGATAAAACATTATTAAATAATTATATTACATCCAAAAAATATGAGGCGCCTTTTATTTTGTCATAGAGGGTGATGAAAAGTAGAGTGTAACGGCGCTCGGGCGCAAAATATATTTTTGGCTCGGGCGACGTAGGTACTTAGAATCTCTCGCTACGCTCAGAATTCAAAAAAGCGCCCTCGCCGTAAAAATATTGTTTTGCTCCATTAGATACAATCTACCTACTGTTGTACAACTTATTTTGTTTTTCTCTGTGAATACCTACGAGCCGTGAAGCCTAGATCATGCTTAAAAAACACATTCATCTCAAACTCTACATTAAGTAATAAGTACCTACTTATCCTTGTCAGGTTAACTGTAAATTTGATTATTTAATTAAATAGGCAGGTGTTTTACTTATAAATATGATAGAGTCTTCATTTTGACGTTTTATAATTTCTCGAGACGATTACAACGGCTTTGCCAAGATCATTTATGTCAAGATGGCCGCAAAAAGATGTAGTAAATGTGCAGTAGCACCTTGTAATTATTATTGCACATTAAACTATTGTCAATAAGGATGAGGATTGAGGCATTGAGGATTGAGGCGTTTGAATAGAATATAATAATTTTACGCTCTTGGGCAAGAATTATAACGGATAAAGGATAACGAAGTGGTTTATTTAGAAAGCAATACAAATACAATTCGATCACTTGAACTGCTGTTTATTATATGAACGCAAGAAAGACCATGATAAAGGAAATAAATGAAATAGCTTACAGACTCTAGTCTCCGTGAACTCCTGCGTCGCAGGAGGACCTTCGCTCGCGCCGCGCCACATCTCGGTCGGTGTTTATCAATGTTGCACCATTAAACCACAATATATTTGTGTTGGTGCTCACACTGTCTTATACATAAATCTATACGTATAAAATTATTAGTCCTGAATGACTGACTGACGGATCAACGCACAGACTAAACCGCTGATCGTAGAGACCTGAAACTTGGAACGTGTGTTCTTTGTATGACGTAGGCATCCGGTAAGAAAGACTTTTTGAAATACTACCCCTAAGAGGGTGAAATGGGGTCAAAGTTTGTATGGGACAACGTGATTCCTTGGTCCAATCTATTTCATATTTTGCATAAACGTTTTTTTAACAGAATCGACGGAAGACATGTTTCGTATTTTACTAAAATTCATCCCCTAACGGGGTTAAGAAGGGGTGGAAAGTTATTTTGGCTAAATGCTTTGTCCTGAATGACTAACTGACAGAGTTACTTTTGAATCCATACTAATATTATAAATTCGAAAGTAACTCTGTCAGTTAGTCATTCAGGATATGGTATCCCGGGGACGGACATAAATAAATAAATAAAAAAATATATAATAAGTTTCTTTATTCAGACATATTAAGTTGTACACATTACTTAAATAAAAATTAAAAAAAGGTAAAATACAATAAAAGAAAGCAATAGACCTTAACTTAGACATATATTTATTTATACTTAACTATTATTATTTGCAGCAGTCATTCAACAGACTCCCCCCAACCCATGAAGCCTAAAGAGGACATAGGCTACTGTCTATCTCGGAAAAGAGCGTGCCAAGCCGCGGGCAGCAGCTAGTGTTAGTATAATTAAATAGTACATTGCATTTGGATCACTTCTTACAGTCTAATTCTGTCGTATTATGAAAGCTTGCGCAGTCATCGATCTATGCTTGAGTAACGCTTTTCTATAGCATAAAGTCACTTTTAAATATGCTTTTATAATTTCTAAAAGTACCTTAAGAACTCAATGTTTGGTCTAGGTCAAGTAAAATATTTGTGACAAGTATATACAATTTTATATGCATAAATATGTTTCCCAAGGCTTACCTCTTGCAGTAAATAGGTTAACGTAATTACGTGAATTCACGTCACAACTCAAAATCACGTAGAGTTAAAGAAAATTGATATAATTAATGTTCTTGTCGCAACATTATTGTTGTAAAATATTTTAATTTGTTACGTTTCTAAGAATTTTGCGGCATATTTAAGTTTTCTTTAAAATAATGTTTATTAGGTATTCAACGATAACTCTGCGGATGATTTTTTTATGTCGTTATAAATCCTTTACCCCAGTCGTTGTTGGTTCTTCGCGAGATATGGCCGGCCTACTGCCACTTCAACCTGCTAATTCTTTGAGGTATGTCGATAACTTTGGTTCTCTGTCGGATGTATTCGTTACGAATCCTATCCTTCAGAGTAACTCCTCTTTTCATAGCTCGCTGAGCGACTTTAAACTGGTGAACCAGCCCTGCCGTGAGTGTCCACGTAACGTGTTCTCGAGCGGAGACCGCGACTCAGCAAACGTAGTGCAGGACGCCCTCCGGCCAAGTGGAATGACGACCTGCGAAACACTGCAGACAGATGCTGGATGTTAGTTAGTACACGCTAGCTGCTGCCCGCGGCTTCACATGTGTTTTAAGGGTTGTCTTAAAAAGTAGCCTATGTCCGTCCCCGGGATACCAACTACCTCCCTTCCAAATTTCATTGAGATCCGTTCAGCCGTTTAGTCGTGAAAAGTTAAGAGGCAAACAGATAGAATTCCATTCAATTCGCACTAATATAATAAACGCGAAAGTTTGGATGTTTAGATGTATGGATGGGTTGTTGTTACCTCTTCACGCCAAAACGACTGAACCGATCGGGCTGGAATTTTGCATAGATGTGCTTGATTGTATAGTTCAACTTCATCTTCAACTTCTTCTCATATGGCTTCTGCGTCTGGACTGTCGCGATTCTGCCAATGTCCGTACCGTGGACTGTCGTGATTCTGTAATGTGCCAATGTCATAATAGCATCGCAAGCTTTATGGAGTGCGAATTAATAAACTGTAAAATGTATATACAATAAAGTATATATAGTGTAATATATATTTAAATACATATAATTTATAGTATTTACAATAACGAAAAACACTCATTCCGAATAAAAAAAATTTCACAAAACTACAAAATAGAACAAAAGGAAGCAGCTAAAATAACTCAAAACTGCAAAATAATTAAATTTACAATAAATAAACAGAAAGGAAAATGACCTACTAGGTACTACTACTAAATATAACTTTATATCGTTATTATATACATAGATGTAGTTCTACGCAGTTCTTTTTATTCCATAAAACAGTTCCCATGGGATAGAAATAACCATAAAATGTGTTCATAGAAATGACGCGTGCGAAGCCACGGGCAGAAACTAGCATAAAATATTAGTGGGTATTACAAAAACTCTGTTAAATAATGATAGAAAACATATTTCTATTTTCTTATAAAATTGTATGGTTATGATTTATATGAAATCTGATAATGATGTCCTTCTAGCCTAAGAAACCTAACACTACGACTATGAATCAATTAATTTAATATTATTCTATGCAGTCAAAATGTTACTGATGTTTAACTAACAATATCAGTATTTGACGTTAGTAACGAGACGTGATCGTGACGTCTCCTTTTTGTGTGGGAATTTGCGCAGTTCCCTGTCCGCACGATAGAGGCACTCGATTTGACGAGTAACGAGACACACGTCTCGTTACTCGTCAAATAAACTCACCCCTCTGTTCATAAACCGATGTAACTATATAACAAAATGTAATGTAGTTAATTTGTAATTTATATTGATGAAGCTGAAGTAATTTAATGTTTTAAGTATCTACGTGGCAAGCATGTATAATTAACCAGCTTTAGTCGTCAATTCTTGTAAAAAAATTATATTCCTACACTTGTTTTACCGAGTTACAAAACATTCTTTTAGCTATAAATAATGTTCTTGCTAACCATAATATATATGCTACTAGCTGCTAGCTGCTGCCCGCGGCTTCGTACGCGCTTTTCAAGTAGCCTATGCCCGTCCTCGGGACTATTTACCTCCCTGTCAGATTTCATTAAGATGCGTTCAGCCGTTTAGGCGTGAAAAGGTAACAACAGACAGACAGAGTTACCATCGCTTTTTCATTATTAAGTTAGTGTGGATTCTGTTAAACATCTTTGCATAATTTCATTGGCCGTATTTGTGTATTTTGGCCTTGTCTACGTGGAAACACACCATATTCCTTAATATTAGATAGGTATGTAGATTGAATATACTTTATTGCACAAAAGTTGTACATGGGCGAACATAATGCTAGATAGCATTCTCTACCTGCAAACCTTTGGGTAGTGTGGACAACAATTTAGTAGGTAGTGCTAGACAACAAAATTTACAGAAAAACAAGAGAAAAATAAATAATAATAATAAGTACAATTAACAATTCGTGTGTTTACCATTAATATAAATAAATACACATATAACCATAATAAATATATTAGGTACTAACAGTTATAGGTACTTACATAAGTAGATTAATAAATATACATATAATTACGTAACGAATTATTCTTGCAAAAGAAAGTGGTTATAGACTCTAGATCTGAAGACATTTTTTTTTATTTATTTAACGTACAAAACACATCACAATCACTTAGAATTATAAAGTAACAAAAAACAAGAATAAAACTTGATTGCAACATAAACATATGTACGTGCTGCTATAATATAAATATATATCGAGTAGGTTGAGTTATTACTATCTATTTTGGGTTGTAGTTATTACTATTTATTGTGGATGCCTCGCGACATTCGATAGGAAGACTGTTCCATGGCCGAGTTGCCTTTAGAGCGAAGGTTTTATGGTATCCCAAAGTACAGGAATCCGGAGCACCAAGCTGGTTGTCTTTTCGAGAGCCACGCAGTGCGCTCAGGTCCGTAAAGTGGGCTGAAGTATTCGGAGTGATAGTTTGGGGATAGTGAGTTACAAAGGGTTTTATAATATTATGTGCCAATATATAATTATACGGATATAATACATACGATAAATAGTGTGTTTGTACGCATCTGAAACTCGGGAAAAGCTAAGAAGCTCAGGCTTTCAGATTAGGCACTGAAAGCGAAAATATATTTATATTAGAATAGGCTAATACAAATCTAATATAATTATAGATTAAAAAATGCTATTGCAGTTCACTTTGACACTTAAAAGATAAAATAAATTCCACGATCTACGCAAATCATCATGTCAAAACGATGTCTTGATTTTATTAATATTTAACGGGTATTTATCCCATTTTTACCGATTTTCCCCGACGTTTCAACAGGTTTACACACTGTGTAATGTGAATGCAAATTTAATGAAATTGAAAATGCAGAAAAAACTGTTGGAACATTCCCGTTAAATAATAATCTGTTCAGACCTAGAATATTATTAAGAAAAATATATAAATAATTCCAAACCGGTCTACAAATTTTCCTCACAAAAGGTCCTAATCCTCAAATAACCTAGAAAAGAACGGTACATAACGACCAGCCTCCGAATCCTGCTGCTGCGTGACCATCTCTCAATTTGAGGAGCTATTAGCTGATTACCTTCACGGAACTGGATCTATCCGGTACCAGCAGCACAGGGATGGTGACGAGACGTCCTTAGTTATATATTTACCTGAAAAACTGGTTTTTACCTAGTTCAGGCACTCGCATTATTTAATTCCATTAGAATTTAAGATGAACTTCTCTGTTATCCTTTTAGTACTAAGTTATATTGAATAAATTATTATTATTTGTAACAGTAAACAAATCATAATATATACGTCAGATTCTTACAATTTAAAAGGGTTTATGGGTCCATCCATACCATAATATATAATCGTACGAAAGCAATTTATATATATCTATCTATCAAGGTCTTTTAAAGGGCAACGTATACCCAAGCTTCTACAACAAAAACTCCAAGTGAGTTGCAAAAATTATCAATAAATAAATTGAAAACCAATTGTCAAACATAACCTTTGTACAAAGGCTTACTACAAAATATCAGATAATATAGAGTATAAAAATTTTTATTAAACCCTCTATAATTCAAAAAAGATAAAAAAAAAATTGAGTATAAAAAAGCTTGGGACGAGTTTTGTCCAACTCGAAAACGAACCCCCTAACAAGGTAAAGGTTTTTTGTTCGCTTCTTTATTTTACCTTAAAAAGATTGAAGTGATCAAAAAGTCAAACTTTATTTCCTAGTTTTACTTATGTAATTTGAATTTTGTGACGTGTCCAAGAGTCCTGTAAGGTCTAAAGGAAATAAAGCACTTTGATATTTGATATTGATATTTGGTCCCAAAAAACTACGGTTTAGGTAGAGACTTTGCTATGTAGACCATTTTAAATACCTTGTAAAGGTCTATGAAGAGCCCATATAAATCGTAGTATATAATAATTCACGGATATGCACTACATGTCTTAGATGGTTCGACAGTAACTATGCTATCAAAGAAAATAAGTCTCGAGTTGGCAGCCAGTCTGGATTAGAGTCCATCCTCTGGAACAAATAATGCATGACCATTGGTCATGTATTATTTTATTATCAATGAAATGGCTATAGTCGTTATTTAAAAATACCAATACAACTCGCTTTTATCAAAATAAAACGTAAAATTTTATAAATAAGGTGTCTCTACATATCTTTGTGAGATCCCGCCGCCGCCGCCGCCGCCGGTACAATATTTGGGACTCATTACAATGTCAATATAAGATTAGGGATAAGTCCAATTTTGAGGAAACCATCGGTCAATAAGAGTTTTTCTGAAGTAATTACAGACGGCCGCAAGACAGAAATTATTTTGAAGTTTAGATAGGGCTGGGGGAAAAGACGGATTTGAAAAGGCCAAAATATTATCCAACGTAACTTAGACTCTTCTATTTGAACTATTATTTTACTGCACCAAAAAAAGCAAGATTATAATATTTGAAGGTCCAGATCGGGTCAAAAAAGTAGTAATCAAATTTTTTCGGCATTTTGGGCCTATAGATAAAAATATTGCTAGGACCAAAAGGGCTGATTTTTTTGCCTTTTATTTAATTTTTCGAGGAGTGTTCGTTAATGCTAAGGTCCACTTTGATTAGGCACAAGAATGATCGAGAGCTACTTTTTATGTCATACTCAAGGTACTCAAGGATAAAAACTTCTTAAATATTAGCCGGATTTAAATCCCATCAAAAGTCGCGAAACTCACCATATAGCCGGATTTTCGAAACCTTTACAATATACGAAGACCTACCTGTCGATGTTTTTCAAACAATACCCAAAATAATAATATGCACCAGTTTGATTGACAGTTTAGAAGTTGAGTGCGGTCAAAAAAATTCAGACAATTCGAATTTAAATCGATTCGTTTCAAATTAGCACCGATTATCGATTCGAGCATATGTTACAATCGAATCATGCTTGTGGTCGAATTAAATTGGTTTGAATAAAATAATTCTGAAGTACATATATTCGAAACAATTTATCTAATAAATGCAAAATGTGATCCCGTCTAGAATTTTTTCATAAATTATTTATTACCTTATTTTTGCAATGTCTTGGGATCAAATTCAGATTAATTTATTGACATAAAAATATATCATACATGTCAAACATTTCTAAAATAGTTGACATTTAAATGCAAGATTAGGCTAGTGTAAAAAAAAAGAAATAGATACGCAATCAAAATAATAAGTACCTACCAACTACATTTGTATTTTTTCTGGCGACGATTTTTTTTTTCTGGACGATTGTCCAGTAAAAAAAAGTCGACACCAGAACACCACACAGCATCATCTAGCTCCAAGCTAAGCAGAGCTTGTACTATGGGTACTAGATGACTGATATACTTAATAGAATACATTACATAGGTAGATATTTTTTATTTAATAAACAAAGAATTTACCCAGAACACCCGAAATAAATATTTGCAGATCGTACAAATATTTGTCCCAAGGCGAGAATCACCCCGCAATCTCCTGCGTCGCAGGCGGACTTTCGCCTGCCGCGCCGCAAAGGTCGTCCTATTAACCAATCTATGGCCGTACCTAACTAGGTAATAGGTACCTAGGTTGATTGTAACTACAAAGTATGACCAAGGTAGCAGATATTAAAAAGAAGGAATCCAAGGCGTGTTTAAGAAAATTCACAATGCTCAGCTTTTTTCATCATTTACTCTTTCCATCTGCAAAATGCCCGTAAAACGAACTTCCTTACCCAACTCGATGTCCATGATTTCGTTTTGATAGTCGGTTTAGTACGGGTTTCATACAAAAGCACTACAAAGAGGGTTACAAACCTGGCATCAGTTGTCAAGGCTTGTCGCTAGATGTCACTACTGGTACCAACGGCAACCAAAGGTGAAGCAAATAAAATTTTAAAACATTTTTATCACACGTTTTATAAACATTGACACTAGCTGTGCCCGCGGCGTTGAACTTTTACCAATTGCAATTTTGAAAATTTTTCTCTTCATAAGAACCTTTCGCGGACTGTAAGAAATATTCCAAAAAATTTAGCTAAATTAATACAAATGTTTTTATTTCGTTCACAAAGTACATATACATTTTACTTTACAATATTTTGAAACCTCCTTTTAAGTAACGAATACTTGCACTAGGAGGTAAATTCATAAAGCATTAATCGAGATTTAGTGATTCATTTTTATAAAAAAGTATAATAAAGGTCATGTTTGTTATTTTTTTTTTCAAGATTTTTGTAAAACAGAGTTACTTATGAATGAAAGAGCCTACCTATAAGTAGGTACATAGGTACGTAGCTAAGCGAGTGTGTGAGCAGCAGAACTATTCAAACGACTCTAGCTAAGCTTCCATTTAATTTAATTTAAGAGAAATTGGTAAGTACATTCTATCATTCATAGCACTAAGCTTTGAAATCTGCTGCTACATTTTTTTATTCCGGCCGATTTCATCTTGAGTCGTTTCAAGACATGAGTTAATTTAATAGGGGATCTTCTTGATAATACATCTTCCGCCTCATGGCGGAAGATGTATTACGAAGATCAAGAAGATCCGAGTGCTGATGACAGCACTCGGTGAGACTGAGGTCAAAAAAATGTCCCTCCATAAAAATACTAAGCAGTTTTTGAGGTATCCTGCAAACTGTTAACTCATATTCGCACCCTAAGTACTCACCAAATAGAGCTGGCCAATATACAAATACAATACAAAATTATTTATTTAGAATAATATTCCATGTCATTGTTATTCGAGCTGTTGTTTAGATAAGTTCACAATTGTAAGTTATATTGTCACTACACGTGAAAATCTTTTATTGGCTTTCTGTTGATATTAAGGCAATTGATTAAATTAGTTTATTAAGCCGTTGGTTTTCCAATAAAGTAAATAAATAATGGTACCTAATAAATAAGTTACTAATGAACGATGCGGCAGCAAAAATTAAAAACTGTGGAGCTGCCGCATTGCCCCATAAATGAATTATAAGAATACTAGCTACTGCCCGCGGCTTCGCACGCTCTTTTCCGTGATAAAAATTAACCTATGTCCGTCCCCGGGATACCGTTTACCTCCCTGCCAAATTTAATTAAGATCCGTTCAGCCGTTTAGGCGTGAAAAGGTGACAGACAGCCAGACAGAGTTACTTTCGAATTTATAATATTAGTTTGGATATATTATATGGATCAGTTGAGCTACCTGTAGATTATTTGCAACAGTCTGCAGTTAGCTTAATTTTTTTAATTGTAAATACTAATTCTAATTTGTTCTTATTATTGTATTGTATTGTTAATTTATTTGACATGAAAGAATTTACAAAAAAAGGCTCCAAGGCAATAAGGCAACATCTGGCTCCAAAATAAGCAGTAGAGCATGTGTTATGGCAACTAGATAATTGATAATTTATTTATTTACGAAATTTACATAATACATTAAGAACAAGAAAATCTTTATTTGAAAAACCTTGTGTTACATTAAATTGAATATTAGTTATAAGCAATGTATGTCATGTGTTAAATTATATTTCACAAATAAAGATTTTCTATTCTATTCTATTTCTAGCTAAGTTACAGTAACGTTAACTTAAAGTATATATACATTTAGTTTGTTAGTTACCTATAATTACTACTAAATTAACACTATTAGGTGCCATAAAAGATGGTAGATACTTAAATTAAGGACTTATGTCAACTACACGTTACTTAGACTCAGGACAATAATGGAACTTATACCTAGCTACTTGAATTATTTCGCTAGAAGACATGTGTATCAATTAATTTTATTTTGCTTATTGACATTTATTGTATGTAATTTTATCTATTCTATTCTTTATTTGTATCTATTGTTGCTATTTTGATTATTGATATTTTTATTGAATTATTTTGCTTATTGTGTTATGATTAATTATTATTTTGCCTGTTAATATATATAATGTGGACTACACTATTGTATTAGGTCATATCCTGTAAGAATAGATGTAAGTGTTTTCAATAAATACAAATACATAATGGCGTCCGACTCAGCATATGTACACATGTGTGTTACACGCATAGATAAACATATTTAATTATACATAGAAATATCTACTGGAACTTCGTGCCGTCGAGTGGACTGACACGGCAAGGCACCGGGAGAACTGGAGATATCTGAGGGCTGCGTCTATTTGACGTTAGTAACGAGACGAGATCGTGACGTCTCCTTTTTGTATGGGATTTGCGTAGTTCCCTGTCCGCACGATAGAGGCGCTGTACCAAATTGTATGGAAAGGGGAGACGTCACGATCATGTCTCGTTACTAACGTTAATCGTGCATCGTCATCTTTAATAAGTTACCAGAACCTATTAAAGACCTCAATGGTAATTTGTTCAAACAAAAATTAAACCAATGGCTGCTTGACAAATGTTTCTATAGTGTAAATGAATTTATTAATTTTAAGTAGAATAATTTATTATGTTTAGACTATAGTTATTATCTGATTGTTAATTATTTATTCTCTATTGTATTGATTATTTTATTATTGATTATTTGAACTACATACTTATAAAAATCGCCAATATTTAAAATTTGCACACCTGCTTGCGGGTTGAATACGTTTGACATCACTCTAGTTATAAGATCTGACATGTACCTGTAATAATGTATTCAGCAAATAAATGATTTGATTTGATTTGATAAATAGACTCGCCTTTGGTGTCGGAGGCCAAGATCCACTTCGAGTCACTGTGCCGCGCCAGTAAGTATAGAAAACTTCCGGAACAAAAATTTGCAGATCGTACAAACATTTGTCTTGAAACGGGAATCGAACCCGCAACCTCCTGCGTCGATGCAGATGGTTCAGGCGGACCTTCGCTGCGCCACTGAGTTTGTCGGCAGTAGCAAGTACCTACTTACTTACCCTATTCACAAAAACTGCTACATTTATTATATTATTTCCCCTAATATCTTTCGGAAATCCAAAAAGTAAATTAAACTAAAACAAAGCCTGTCCCTAAATATGAAGTTTGATTTACGTCCCCTCCCGCCCGCACCCCGCAAAGTAAATCACCCTGGAATTGCCTAAAATCACGCGGATGTCTGTTACGATTCGGGGATGCGATGTAAGGGATGAGATGATAGCGGGGAGGCTATTTAAGAAGGGACCATCTTCTAGCTCCTAGTAGGTTCTAAAATCCAAGATATTTTATGTCAATTAAAGCATTTATATTAAGAATTAGCTGAAATGGAAATTATTTTTCTAAAAATTAATTTAAATAAAAAAAAAAAATATTAGAACTTACAAAAAAAACATTAAAAATAAACTAACTATTTCAGTTTTTATTGAATTTAAATTTAATATATACATATATATTATATTTTAGTGTAGTATGAACACTTCACAAAACCTGATTACAATAATAGCAAACAGCAAAGTTATCACTAAAACAAGAACACAAAGTTCAACGACAGACAATTGCAGAATATTTTACAAAATGTATTTCAACACCGAATTTGTGTTTGCCAATGTTGACTTATAATAATTATTATGAATAAATGACTATTATGACTATTAGGCTTTTATTGGGTATCAGGACGATGGCCCCAGCTAATCCGTAAATCGTAAAAAAAAAATGTCCAAAAGTCCTGTAATGTCTCACTTTGATATATGATATTTCAGCTAAAATATTTGACCTACACGTCTTTCATAGCTCACATAATCTCTTATAACTTGCACCACACCCCAACTAGTAAAATTTTAGCTACAAGTGAGGCCGTAAAAAGCCGTATATTTTTTTTATTAATTTAACTGTATAAATGTGTGCATTCTGGTTACCATGATGTCATCTTCAGGACTTACTTACTATTTACAACTAGTATATACACTTATATCTATTTCTTCAAAATCTAAGCCGTCACCAGAAGGCAGAGTGCCCAGAATGCTGGCAGCATTGCCACGTTGAATGGCAATGCTAATTCGTTGACCGAAATAGAAGCCAGCATTCCGATCACCTGTCGACTCTACAAGAAGTTTGGTAAGATCTTTATAAATGGCGTGTGCTCCAGGTCCCCAAGGACCAAGGGTTTCAACCCCAAACGGCTCAAATAAGTAACCTATATTATGTTATTTATTATTGTATCCTACTTAATAATACTAGACTATAAACTTATTTTGAGAAAATCAACAATATTATATTCAAAACTATGTACATATGCATCACGAATGCAAATGGGGTGGAAGAGGCCTGTTTGTGACAAGCACGCTAAAAATCTTAGGTATTAATTAGTTTTAGCTTAATTATTATGAAATCTGTGCCTAAGTAAAACTGTAATATATATTTAGCAATACAGGCTATGTGCGTAATATATATAAAATATATATATATATATGTATATAACGTTATTGATTTATGATTTGATAATCTGAGGGGTCTAATTGACGTTGGTTACGAGACGTGATAGTGACGTCGGGATTTATGTAGTTCCCTGTCAGCACGACAATGGCGCTGTACCAAATTTTATGGAAAAAGGAGACGTCACGATCACGTCTCGTTACTAACGTCAAATAGACTAACCCCTCTGGTGACCCAGCTGTCGCGGGGAGTCGATAGATGGAGGCGGCTCAAGACCTCTAGTTGAGACGTCGCGCGTCGTTTAAGAGAAAGCTTTCTTCAGTAGCCCACGTATGAGGGCTAATTTTATGATGATAATTAATCCTATGCACTATGTAGGACATTCAATTCGATTCTCCGTGTGTATTTTTTTTGGACTTGTAAACTCAAGAACTCCGCGAGGTCTAAGATTCTTAATCTGCCTTCAATGACACGACAGGACGCTCATTGAAGGAGCTAAGTAGTTTGAAGTTTATTTGGAATTTCTATTCTCTTTTGGTCCATTTTTGGGGGCCTCTGGGTATAAAAATACTATCTCTCTGTTACTGCCATTGATGTAAGTAAAATTTGTAGATGGTACGCTCTCCCAGCGCTTACTCAACAACTGGTCTGTGTTACAACTACACGCAAACACTCACAGTTACATTTCCAATCTTAATAAAAATTATAATGAACAAACACAAGGGCATTGATGTAGTCTTTCAGTCAATAAATCACACTAAAGTACGTCGTAGAAAGCACGCGTAACACGAACTCCGATCCGACTATGACTGTAGTAAGTAGATCTAATTGCACCTATTTGAGCCTTCCGCTTTTGAGGAGCTAGTACCCCATCTTCCCTTTTAACCTTAGATCGATGGTTACTGCCCCTCTGTTTTTTGTGTGTGTGCTACAAATAAAATCCCTATTCTTCTTCTTAGGGTTCTGTACCCGAAGGGTGAAAACGGAACCCTATTACTAAGCCTCCGCTGTCCGTCCGTCCGTCCATCTGTCACAGGGGCTCTATCTCATGAACCGTAAGAAAATTCTCTGAAAATTTCAGCTGTCTGCCAGCTGACATTTTCAGAGAATATGTATTTTCTTTACCGCTATAATAACAAATAATAAAAATAAAATAAATATCCAAATTAAAGGGGTGTTTTATACAAAAAACAGGATTTTTTTCCTATTTTTGCTTTTCGTTTGTCAAGGCTGTAGGTATCTCTTGAACCACAATTGTTAGACACATGAAACTTTCTATAAACAAGTGACATTTCAATTGTAAAAACAAAAAATACTAAAAACAAAATAAAATTTAAAGGGGTCTCCGAACAAGTGAAAATTTTATGTTCTTTGAAAAAGTTGCCTGATTTTTATGGTGCACTTGACAGTTTATTTCTTCATTTATAAGACCAGAAATCGCCTTGAATTTGTTCATCATCACCATAAGATATTTCCATATTTCTCACTAAGTTAGCTGGATTTTAGGTGGCTCTAAAAATAAGGCCAACGTAATCCTACGTAAGTACAAAGCAAAATCGTAGTTTTATAAACCATAACGTTTATGTAGCTATAACATTGACGTAATCGTAACGTTAGGTACTAAAACGTTTGTAATGCGTTTTATTGGGTTTGTTATCGACAGTACAGGAAAGCTGGGGCCCTGTTCAGCTAAACTAATCAACCACTTCAATGGTGTCGTTACAGAATGACACATTTTGGTATTCTACCTTAGACGAAAGAAACTACAGGTGGAGGGACGCGTGTCAAAGGCGTCATGGTTGAAACCCTGCTTTGACGACCGATGTGGCGCGGCGGGCGAAGGTCCGCCTGCGACGCAGAAGGTTGCGGGTTCGATTCCCGCCTTGGGACAAATGTTTGTACGATCTGCAAATATTTGTTCCGGGTGTTCTGGGTATTTTCTATACATAATAAAAAATATCTATCTATGTTATGTATTGTATTAAGTTTATCAGTCATCTAGTACCCATAACACAAGCTCTGCTTACTTTGGGGCTAGATGAGGCTGTGTGGATTGTCCATTTATTTATTCATTATTTATCAATATCTCCGTGCAAATAGCACCGCACGCACTATCTAGAGTTTATTTCATCTAAGGATTCTACGTGACGATTCTGCAAAGATACAATTGTCACAGTAAAGCGATTGGTAAAGCAATCTTGTTTAGATCTACTCGTACCGCTCTTTAAGTTACAAATTCAAATTCAAGTCTGACGTCTTGGCAATTTCTTTGTAAAGCCTTTCTATATAGCGTTGTTTTTGAGCCGAATGTAACACATAAACAAAAAAACTTGTTATATCGGCGAGCAAAGCAAGTCATGGAGAGCTATATGCAAATAGCTGCTGCCCGCGGCTATGTCCGTCCCCGGGATACTATTTGCCTTCCTGCTAAATTTCATTAAGATCCGTTCAGCCGTTTAGGCGTGAAAAGGTAACAAACAGACATTCAGAGTTACTTTCGAATTTATAATATTAGTGTGGATGGATGGATGTAGAGCGTTAACCACATAAATGGCTAAACAGACCTAAACTCCCAAAAACGTTTTAAGATGCACACGTGGCGTAACGATACCTACCTAAGCAATTTTAACCGACTTCGAAAAAAGGAGGAGGTTTATGTTCGGCTGTATGTATGTTTTTTTTATGTTCGTCGATATCTCCGTCATTTATAGATCGATTTGGATGATACTTTTCCAGTTGTATAGATAATGATTCTGAGATAGTCCCATATTTTATTTACTCTTGTGTAATTAGTATTTATACCACAAAACTTAAAAAAACAGTTTAAAACTAAGGGATTCAAAGTCAGTTTTTAGTTTTTTTCAAAACAATCACACATAACATAATTATGTTCAGCAATTATGAACCTTAATAAATGTACAGATAAAAAGAACTGTAAACTGTACATTTATTAAGGTTAATTGAATCAGCTGTTCATTCCGTCCTGTGGTTTACGTGGACCTGAGATTTATTTGGCAATTAATATCAGTAACAACCGTTCGTATTCCAATGTTGCTTTTTAATTACGATTTTATTCGTATACGATTTAAATGGGGTGCACTGAGGGGTTGATTTTATATTGTTTTTTAAAGCTTTTTAGGAGATCCCAAAATAACTTGAGCCCCACATATTAATAATAATATAAAAATAATTTATGCATTATAGTAGACAGGTACTTGCTTCTATTATTGCTTCAATGGTATTTTTTTTTAATATTTTGGATTTATTGTGATTTTTTTTAGAAACGTCTAGAAATAGAATCTTAAATGTCTACAAAATGTTGTGATGAAAACTTAGACAGCCTTTTTTTATAATGAGCCTAAATTATTAATTAAAATTCACCATTGGATCAAAATATTTAATGGGTCTAATTTACTCATACAGGTAGGGATACTGGATTAAAACATAGGCTACTTTGTATCCTATAACTCAGTTCCCATGGGATAAACGTTTATATAAAAAAACGCGTGCGAAGCCGCGGGCTGAAACTAGTTTTTAATAATTTCCTAGTTTTACTTACTGTCACGCAAAATTAGAGTAGGTACATTCTTAAAACCGCTCTACCCACTGTGTAGGTACATCTTTTAACCAGATTCAATTACTAAATTTTTTGTAAATAAGCCTAGAGTTTTCTTTCTACATAAAACTTTCATTTCAAAATTTATAAAACCTTTACTTAAAAGGTTAGCCAGGTAGGTAACAAAAAATATTATAATGAAAAAGGGGCACATTACACCCTCCATCACCTTTGCCCCTAGCTGCCCCTAGGGAGGGACATAGACACAAAGTACCGTAAACATTACAAAGTGTAAAATAAACAAATTCAATAAAGGCACCAACTTTACTGAATCAGTCGGTGGCGCTAGTGTCGAATCGTAGAATCACTAGTTGTTATCCGTAACTTCGTCCGCGTTTATTACGAAATTCTAGTTTTTTTTAAACAAATTCATACTATAAATGCTATGGAGTAATTTATCACCAGATTTAGTAAAGATTCTTTGGGCCGTTAAGTCTTGGAAAGGTTATAAAATAACAGACAGACATATAGAGTTCTGGAACACGCTTCTGTCCGCGGCTTGATCCTGGAAAAAAATTATCCTATGTCAAATTTCATCCTAAACTGTTCAGTTGTTATGGAAATCTAAAGTACAAACATGTTCACATAAGTATAATATTCACAAACTTTCTTCCATACAATATTAGTAGGTAGAGTAGCTTTTTAGTTCCTTTTTTGTCCACCTGAATGATTAGGTTGGTTGTACAATGTTTGTCCGAGCGCGTTGGTAGCTGAGGGGAAAATGCGAAAAGTCGCCCTTACAGCGGCCATGTTGTGACGTCAGCGTTAACAGCGGGGGACGGATTTAGGGAGACTTTTTCATATTTTTCATAAAAAATATTAAATGGGACTATAAACAAATATTATAAAAATATTATGAGCACATAAATGAATAAACTATTAAGTATAAAATGTGTTTAAAAAATTGTCACTGTCCGATTTATAACGATCCAAGAACATTCGAAACAATTATAGATACCGTAACAACCATGCTAATATCAAAAGAACATTGAATGTTGTGATGTAACAGTAGAATCAATCTTTAACTAAATACATTCTAAGTATTTTATTAAAATGAAAACTATGCAGACTATGGTTCCGAGTAAACAACAGCCGTAACTGACTCATACCTCCAACAAAATAAAAACAGAAAGACACAAAACTATGCCCCAGCAATACACTTCGAAATGCCAAGCCAACTATCCCCGAAACGTCAACATTACAACTGACATTGCGAAAGCGCAATTTAAAAACAAAAAAAAGTGAAAATAGTAAAAATCAACTAAGTCCGGCCCCGTGCGGCCTTTGATGACGACGCTGGGTTGCGGTTGGCTGTTTCAAATTTTGAGGCGTGGTGGAGTTCTGCTCCTCCCACCTCGGTTAGGGGTCTCTTGCTGATAGAGCTCACACGTCAGCCGGCGTTCGCCGCTTGCGCCACGCGAGAACACGCAAACATAATAACCTCAAAAACACGTGCTTGAAAAACGCTAAAGTGACCATTAGTGAAGTTAAATCACCATTTTTCAATATTATAAAAAGTGTGATTGGAATTTTTGGTGAAGTGATCGATTTTTTGCAGTGACATCTAGTGGTGGATTTTGGCAGATGAGACACAATAACAATTAACTTTTTGTTTATTTTCGAAAACCACATCTTCCAATTAGGATTTCCGTAGATTTAGTGAGAGCTCAAGTGTTTCTTCCATAATAAGACAAAGTAGTATTTTCCCTAAGCAAAGATTCTTTTCTTGTAAACGTTGGTAGTTTTAGATTAAAAAAAACAGTGAATTCTCTCCATATTTGTGCAATACACACTGAAACAAAAACAATAAATAACAAAGCAATCGATTGCGATCTCCGGCGGCAAATGTATTACTACCAATTATTTAATAATTGCCTTATTTGTTTCGATTTCTAAAGCCCTAAAACCTCAACATTTCTATTGATTTAAAAATCACACAAATCTTTACAAAATCGATTCTAAGGAGAAAAGTTGTTGGCAAAGATTTTAAGGATTGTGTCTATTTTTGTGCCAGTTAATAAACATAGTACCTACTCAAAACTAAAACACATCTAAATTGAAGCCTCCTCGTTCTTATTGGAAAACTAAGCACCTACCGCATTGTTGCATCGAGTACCAAATTTTTACCACATAGGCAACCAAGCGTGAAAGCGCTACCTATAACAATAGCTTAGTGGGTTTTGTGCTTCTCATCATAATACACCAAGTCCTAGGAGACAAAGAAGGTCAAGGAAATCAACCACTTGAAGTTATTTTCAAGAAATTAATAAAATGATTTTGATAACAAAGGTGAAAAGTTCGCTTTAATATGAAAAGTGACTAACAATGTGATGATATCCAGCAGTCATCAGTGAAGCTTTCTGTGTGATTAAAATTGTCTCTGGCAGAACAAAATAAATGCAGTACATTTAGTTGATGCGATATAACAGTGACTTTAATCAAAATTCAGCGATAAACCCTGACACGGCCTTCAAAAGCACGATAAATCTTACAGTGACACAAAAAACAAACCTGATCTAAATTTAGCGACGAAGAATTAATGCGGATTTACAAACCACCATCGAATATTAATGAGGATTAAACGGTACCGCAAGAAGTGTACCCATTTTAATTTTGTACAAAGTTAACGTGGCTATCCAAATAATTTAAATGAGGACGTCAAAACCTCCATCAAATTTTGACGTGGTTTGAACTGTACCTACAAGACATATCGTGAAAACAATTTAACACAGCCACAGATGCGGTATTGATGCGGTTCATACCCCGGTACTGTTAGAGTGATAAATTTGGACAAAATTGAATACAACAAAATCTAAATGCGGACTTCAAACCCCCCATTGAATTGATGCGGTTTGCGCGAACCGCATCAGCTACAGGTACCGGGAAGGTACCCTCAGAAGGTGCCAGAAGCCGTCAAGATAGCCACAGATTCGAAGCTGCAGCTGTGCGGCGGCTGGCCGGGGCAGGGCTACGCGCTCGAGGGATGCGTGGACAACGGCCTGCTCCGAGCGCCTCCGCCGCACTCGAGCCAGCTCGGCACTGTATATGCTACGAAGAGGAGAAGAAGGAATGGCAAAAGGTATGTTGTTTTCAAGTGCGTCGTTGGTACTGAAATTACGTAAACGATTGAGGAATTACGTGATTTAGGACACAAGGCGAACGCACACCTTTCCAAGTAGAAAACACCATGGGACCTGATTTTTGATTCGTTTCCGTCGGCTTCCTCGACGTGTTCGGTTTTTCAAATTCCGCAAATCTTATAATGATCTTGCACTCCCGGAAACCTTTAAAGTGGAATGACGGTAATTTTTATACAGCCCCAAAGTATAATCAAATGGTCCGTCCACATGTTGGCCTGGACCGAATGACTGGTCATCAACGTTATAAATCTGAGCGAGTCCATGGCTTGTGTGTGACAACCATGTGGATGCACTATGGTGTTTCAAATCGCTGAGCATTACCAACGCGAAAACCATTGTCAATTAAACTATCACCCAGGCTATTATAAAATAAGCCATGGGTGCGCAAGCGCGTCGCTATAAAGCCGTGCTCAAACGAGCCATGACAACTACGTAAGGGAAAATGACAATTATTGTCATAGATCTATTATTACTACACTCCATTCCTAGTGCTTTCATTCTGTGACTGACGTTTTTGTTAAATGGCGACCTATGCCAACTTTTTTGTAAGAGTGACATTTTATACTGGCGCATAGTTATTAGTCTGCAGACGCGCTAAATTGCGGCGATAACCGGATAGTGGAACTCAATGGCAATTTTTACAGCTTTTTTAATGTTAAAAACTCAGTCTGTTGTTCCTGATCATAATAATTCCAGCCAGAGTTGGTCTAGGTGTAGTTAAAAAAATACACTCGTCGAAGAATTATTTCTTGTAATTTTTTGTCTCAGTTTTTCACTATAGTTTAGCGTATCGTTTTCGCGTTTTTTTAATAATTTATTAGCCAGACAAATCCAAACCTTAATATTTCTAAGATAAAAGAGGCTTTCGAAAATTGTTTATTACATAAAATAAAGATTATCCTAATATGCCTTGTGACTTTGACTAATTTGTCAATTTCTGTTTCAAGAAGAGGAATCAGCAATATGACGATATGTACGATATGGCGAATGGCGATATGACTGACTGAAGAGTGTGACGGTTCTGACTGAATTTGTAAATGTTATCATCAAAATATTTTTTATTACCGGAACTACGAATTGTAACAAAAAATTCGACGATGAATCGTAACAAATCAATTTTGAAACAATTAATTTCTGAACACCTCACAACTTTTACCATGGCCGTTATTAGTAACAGAAATCTGTACCTTGTAGCTGTAGATTTACAGTTGAAATTGAATCAATAACACCGTGACAATTGAAAATTTGTTACCAAGGTACCGAAAATTTATAAAAAATAATGATAATTTTATAGTAAAAAGCATTGGACATAAAATTCCTTCAGCTTTCGCATATCTTCAACAATTTACCAAAATAAGTAATTTTGTGTCCTAATGAAAGAACTTATAATAGCCCCCGACCCTATTTGCCTAAGTCTGTGCCTGACTACTCAGAAATGAGACCTAATATTAAAAAAGCAGGCAATCAAATGTGTCACTCGACTAATAATAACCTCGAACAAAATGTATGCTGAGTATCCGTTGAGATTGGCCGCCGTGGCCGAAATACGGCGCCGAGGACAACATCTTCGTGTTTATTTACAAACAAAAGCATTTTCCGATTGGTCCGACGCCTCATAGTCTGTCCCATACAGTCACAGACCAACCGACGCCTTATTTTATGATCATAAGACAATAAAATTATCTGGCCAACACTTAGAAACTTTACAATACCACAAACTTCTGCCCAATTGACATTGGCGCTAGCGTAGACCATTTTATAAAATCATAGAGTAATTTCATAGAGAATCATAGAGAAATCTTTAGTTCCAATTTCCTCCACCTGCATAGATCATTTGGTATAACACCCACAGAGCTACAAACCGTCCCTAATAGACCGTTCAAAAATTATGAACGGTCGATTATCGATCCGATTAATTTATCAGATTGTAATCACTCGAAGCGTGATCGATTCGGATAGCGGATGCGTTTCTCGAGATTTGCGAGGTGTGGTGTCTGAGTGGTTTTCACAAATTTTTAAGTTTTATTGATTGGTCTAATGGTGCAGTTACTGAGTCATGAGCCTGAACCGACTTGCTTCGGCTTCAGGCTGTTTAATCTGTCATTACATATCTCATTCGGTATTTTCGGATGTTTTCAAGAGTCCTGTAAGGACTAAAGGAAAATAAAGGACTTTGAGCTTGAGTTCGTGATGGCTCGACTAGCTAACTGATGATACGAGGTAGAGTCGATGGGTGACCGATTGATCGAACTGGGCTTACCTTACAAACTGGTCAAAAAATTAGGAGTAATTTTATTGGTAAATTGTGTGAATGTAGGGCTCGTTAGTCAACTTATCCCGCTCAAAACTCATCCCAGGGGAGTTGACTAAATAATTAATTTTGCTTAGTAAACTGAGACCACTTTTAAAAAAAAAAGTATATTACCTTTTATTTGAAATATATGTACCCATTACAGACCTTGGACGTAATGTACTCGTACTATTACTCACCTTCGAAACTTTTCACTGAAAGTACTAATCAGATTATTATTCAATACCTATTTAACTGTCCAAGAAAAAGACATACTACAAATTGATATCTTTAACACCTGTATCACAAAAGTCAATGCACGACTAAATACGAAAGAAATAGAAAGATGCGTTCAATCCTTACTATTTTGACAAGATTCTTGTCTGTGATTGGCCACAATCCGACAAGTTAACATTCACCTGCACATTACCCGAGTGCAATGCATTTGTGTATTTGTGGTTGCGTTGTTGTTTTCGTAAATGTAATGTCGATACACTTTTTTACATGTACAAACTATAAAATGTATCATTGGAATTGTTGCCCGATTCAATATATGCATCAGGTCATCTTGTCCCGCGGGATGAGTTCGAGAGGCCTCAGTTGACTAAGGACCCGAATGAAGGCCTTAAACTATAGTATATAGTAAGTATCAACAATTTTATCCTATTTGGCAAATGATTACCTACTTAATGTCAAAAATTCTTTAAATTGTAGTGAACGTTATTAACTAGCTTTTCCTTATTTTTTATTAAGGAACAAAATCCACTGCCCTTAAAAACTAAAAATTTACTAAACTTATTTGCAAAACATATGGCCAATAAAGGATTTACTTTTTGTATAATTTAAAACAAATTGACTGTCACTATAAATAAAATTTACTGAGAATGTAAGGCATATTATCTAAGGATCTACCCCGACTCATAATAGCGCCGCCACATATTTTATCTTATTATTACGTTAAACAAAAGAAATTTCTAAAATCCATTGGGCAGTTTGTGATACCTATCATTAGCTTTTGTTTAATGCCTCTGTAATAGTTTTATTTTGTAAAGTTTAGACAGAGATGCGAAAACAGAGATTGGTGGCCACCAAACGCAAATTCGCATCTCAAAGACTAAAAATATTGCTCCTAAGTTAAGCTGTCCCGTCCTATGATTTCCATAGGACGGGATTTTAAACTTAAGATTCTAAACAATTTAATAAAAGCCGAAGATAGCAATAAATAAAAAAACAAACAGAACAAAAATAAATAATTTAAAGTTAATGTAAACCTGTCTGTTCAAACTTCATGGAATGAAGTGGTTTTATTGGTAATATTGATATAGGGGCCAATTTTCCTGAGAATTTTCATGAAACTTGAAAAGCGTGTAGAATAAATTCACCCACGTCGGACGTCAAGATGAACGTCCGATGTGGCGCGGCGGGCGATGGTCCGCCGGCGCCGCAGGAGGTTGCGGATTCAATTCCCGCCTTGGGCCAAATATTGGACGATCTGCAAATATTTGTTCCAGGTGTTCTGGGTATTTTCTATGTATAATAAAAATATCTATATATGTAATGTACTGTATTAAGTTTATCAGTCATCTAGTACCCATAACACAAGCTCTGCTTAGCTTGGGGCTAGATGATGCTGCGTGGATTGTCCAGCATTATTATTATTACTCACATCATTTAATTAAAATCTCGTTAAGAAATATTTTTTTACTATAGGAAATAAAATATTATTAAATTATTCTACAGTAAAAATATATATCAAAACGGTGAATCACCGGCCGCGAAGATAGCCTCAAGCGGCCGATGACTAGGGCTGCAGAGAGAGGAACTTCCTGACGATGCGCGCTGAGTCTAGGAGTACCGCCTTTTGGATCTGACCCTTTATCCAACTTCCTGGCGAGAGTCTCTTGAGATGTTGATCGAGGCTCTTCGCTAATACGCCATTAACTGAAACAACTATGCTACGCTGAATCATCATCCCACATGCTGAAAACCTTGCTAACCAAGTCAAGATATTTGCTAAGTTTATCTTTCTCAGCTTTAACGAGGTTAACATCATGTGGTATGGTGACATCAGCGAGCACCGCCCTCCGTTCTAACCGATCTATCAGTATAATATCAGGCTTATTCGCAAGAATAGTCCTGTCTGAAAAGATAGATCGGTCCCAATAGAGCGTTCCACGGCCATTTTCGAGAACTGGCGCCGGTGTGTACTTATAGTACGGAACTTCAGGGCCAGTAAGGCCATATCGGAGAGCATGGTGTATAATTTTGGCTACTTGGTTGTGTCTGAGGAAGTACTGAGAGTTAGCAAGGTGCGAACAACCCGAAAGTATATGACGAAGGGTCTCCCAGGAAGATGACACGCTCGACAAATATAGATCGTGCCATCTTCTATCTTTCATTATATACTTTCGGTAATTGTTCGTCTTTAACACCTTATAAATAATTGCACAGACAAAACCCTCGGTGTCCCCAAAGAGGTTACAAAAGCGTAGCCAGGTTACGGAGCTTAGGAGATCTACATCAGGTCCTGTGAGGACCTTGTAGAATCTCCCATGTAGCTCTTTGCTCTGCCATATAGCCTTCCTGTCCTGAATGCTCATCATCTTAGGTTTGCGCCAGTTCTCGTTAGCTAAGGAGAGACTGCAACCAAAATCATGATGGTATTCGGCTTGATGAAAATGATTTCTGAGATTGCATACCTCACGGTTGTGTAGGGTCTTGGCGTTTAAAAAGCCTCGCCCATCACATTTCCGCGGGATATACAATCTCGTAACCGTATCGTAATGCGATGAGTGGTTAAAAGTTGACAAACCTTACAGTCCGAGGCGTCTAGTTCAGTCTGAGTCCGTCTTAGTATGCCAAAGGTGTGAGTGGTATGAGCAATGGGATAACCCAGCCGTTGAAGGCACGCACCTTTTTGCCACTTGACAAAAGCCTATTTAGCACTTTAGTGAGGCGACAAAAGAAGCGCTCTTTCACCGACTGCTTCTTGTCCCCGTCTACTATACCCAATGCTTCTGGCATACCAAGATATTTGTAAGTTTCATCCTCTGAGAGATATTTGAGGGACATTCCCTCTTAAAGTTGTAAATTATTAGAATTCACAACTTTCCCTCGCTGTATTTGTATGACCGTAGACTTATCAACGCCGAACTCCATGTTAATAGCACTACTGAATATCTGTGTGACATTCAGAAGCGTTAATATCTGTGATATATTTGACGCGAACAGCTTGAGGTCATTCATACTTATTCTTATTATTTTATCTAAAACCAACGTGCAAATAGGTACCTGACAAAGCGTAAACAAGCCTCAGGCTAAGTCAGCGAATAACAAACAGAGACAATACCAGCAGTGGTAATGTTTCATATCTTGTTAGGTCCTGCTTCAGCCCAAGGCTAGAATATATATTGTGATCATCTATGAGTCTACAATGGCTGACAGTTTGGTTTATGGGTGTTGAAATTATACAAGACCTAGATCTGGAAAGTCTCTTTAGAATAAAAGCTATTATTGTATGTAAATAGCTTTTATTATCGTAGTTATATCTTGTAGTAGTTTATAATAGTGAAGGACAGAGATATTTTGACGACCGACATAGCGCGGCGGCGGGCGAAGGTCCGCCGGCGACGCAGGAGGGTTCGATTTCCGCCTTGGTACAAATGTTTGTACGATCTGCAAATATTTGTTCCGGGCGTTTGGATAGAAAATATTTCTATGTATACTAAAAACATATATCTATCTGATGCATTGTATTATGTATATCAATCATCTAGTACCCAGAACACAAGCTTAGCTTGGGGCTAATGATGATGTGTGGATTGTCCATTTTTTTTTTTTAAATTGTACAATTTGGTGAGTGACTTCCTCACGAAAACTGTTGAATATTGTAATGTAATCATTATCCCACACTGAGATCTAACTGCCCCTTAGTTTTTAAATTGTTTTATTGTAAATGGTTTATGTTTGATTTGGGGGTGCAAAAAAGTTTTTTCGATATTTTATTTAAAAAGTCTCTTCGTAAGTAAATTTTGTAAATACACTATCCTGCAGAGAACTAAGGCCTAGATACTCCTCAGCCTCACCAGCCTTTATTGGTCCACTGCTGGAGGCAGGCCTCCCCCTGATAAACGCCCTATTGGCTTTTATCTCACGGGGAGTAATGCCCATAACCCCCATGCTGGGCATGCAGGTTGGGGGTCGCAATTAGGTGGTAGATTGGTTCTGAAGGGGGCGCTGCTGCTGCGCCGCGGGGGATATCCCTGAGTCACCTCTTACGACACCCGCGGGAAGAGCTGGGGTGGTGCCAATTCTAAGTCGGCACCCTACGGCACCTCACGTAACACCTCGTCTATATTGTAGGATACTGGTACTTATACAGGGTGCCATGTTACATGTGTACTAAGCCGAAAGAGGGTGATTCAGGAGCCCGAGGAAATCAACTTGTGATTTATGATTTTGGGAATTACAAATGTTTTTTTTTTTATTCATAATGTTAATGATTGTAAGAATACAAGTAAAAGAACACAAATATGAAGAAAAACTATACTTTATTAAAAAAAATTAAAACATAATGTTAGATATTTAAAAAACCGTTTATCAAAAGGGGCCCTTGGGTCCAGAATCACCTTTCAGCTTAGTACACATGTTTCGTGGCACCTTGTATATTCTCTAGTACTGGGTAGGTTTAGGCAGAGTTTGGATAGCGTTCTACACTAAATAAAAAATGTATTGTGTATATAAACGGGCTGCCACCGGATTTGGCTCTCGAACTCGCCACAGCAACGATGGTTACAAAGTACCGATCATCAATAAAGGCCAATTATGTTTCTATAGCCCGCTATTACATTAACCTATCATTTAGTAATTTACCTACTTGATAGCTGCATGCGTAAACACCTTGAAAAGGTGACCAGTAGTGTCGCGATCGCATCGGTCGGTCTATAGTGGATTTAAGAATGCAAGATAGTTAATGTCAACAAAGGCATTTATGAATAAAAACTTCCCAAACATTGATATGAATAAAGTTCTGCGCTCATTAATCCAATACCATTACATCACGGCACAAAAATGTGCATTCAAATAAGGGTTTAACCCACGCAGCGGAATCTCAACGCGCGAATTTTCTCGCGGAAAATCTTCGTATTGTCGCTTACGCGGATTTTTTTTCGCAAGTGCGATATGTTGCAGAATTCTACGGAAACAACCGCGCGGTGAGATTCCGCAGTGCGGGGTAAGCTTTAAGGTTACATACCAGGTACAATCACAACTTCAACAGGAAAAAATAGCACACGCGCAGCGAAAAAGGTCCAAATTGAAGTTCGAAAACGCACGAGAGTCATGAAATGATGAATTAAAGCTTTCAGAACCAAAAATAATTTCGAGCTTCGGTTATTTGCTTTAAAAAAACCAGTGTCGTTAAATATTTTACACTAATATTCCTATGGATTTGTAACTCGTTTGTTTACAAAAAATATCTAGGATTCTAGAACCGAGTATGTATAGTCATTTTTTATTTAAGTCTACCTAGTTCAGTTATTTCCGAGAAACTTCTCTGAAAAAATCCAAATTTCTATAATAATAATGTTAATAATTTATTCAATAACTGTAAGGTACTTTAGTCTATTGACTATTTCTGTCAACAGGGAAGAATCCAACCATGTATGAATATTTTAACAAGTTTTTATGATAATAGTGCGTTAGCCTCACACTGGATCCCAATCGTGTCGTTCCCATACTAAGGGAAAGACGCGGGTTCAAGTCCCGTCGAAGGCGAAAAATTTTTACAATATTATTTGATTTCTTATAAATAAAATATAGTTTACGATTATAATAGTTTAATACTTTTTATCATAAGACTGTGAGTACAAATTTCATACTTCAGTTATTTCACATACAAGTTGTTCGTCGCAAACTCACATACTTAGAAACTCAAAAAAAAATATAAGTAGGTACAACTCGAGCGAATATCTATATGAAATAAAAGTTATATAACTTGATTGATTACTTGATTTAGTTACTTGGTATTAATTATTGAATAATTAGTCAGAGGTATAAACGAAGGTATAATTTTAGACCCAGTATTTGTACAAAAACAAACAAATATCATGAATTCAAACTGTCAACGAAGATAATGTGAAATTACATACCTAATTATCGTGTGTTTAAATTCACCTGTCATGTTTTGCGCAATTTTCGAAAACAGCTGTGTCCTAATAATTGTCGAAAACTTCTGCTTTTCTTTTTGTGCAAGTGAGTCATGGTACTCGTATCATTTAATAATTATTTATTTATTATTTTTTAAAAATAAAATTTTAGGTATTATATTATTGTTTCTGAGGTAAATTAAATCATTTGTAAATTATAAATTCACTGTCATCCATCATCATCAATAAATAAAAAAAAAACATAAGTATTACTTAATTATTTATTTAAACGAAAGAATCTTTAGAAAGTAACAAACGAATTCATCTAAAAAATTTGAAAAATATAACCGTGTTCTTAAACGGGCAATGGCCTTTATCAACAAAGAAAATTACAACCATACAATAAAAACAAATTAGAGCTAGTATTTACAATTGAAACAAAAAGGCGAACTGCGGACTGTTGCAAACAATCTACAGGTAGCTCAACTGATCCATATCAATACAAGGCGGAAGCGTCCCCAAGACGCTGGCTGCATTGCCCCGCTGTATGGCAATGCTGATGCGCTGCGCCAGATACCCACCAGCTCTCGGGTCACGCGTCACTTCGACCAGATGCTCAGATAACTTTTTAAAACCCGGAGAGCCTCGGTACCCCACGGAACTAGGGTCTCGACCCAAAGGGAGCAAATGTGTAGGCTCTGTCGAGACCTTTATATTTGCGCCTCTTGAGATCCTCGACCGTATTTTATCTACAATTATAAGCAGGTGAACGAACTACGATTTTTTAAGTTTCCTTATAATTACTTGTAAAATCGCGTTTACAAATTTAGCATTGCTCGCAGATCAAATGGCAAACATTATACTTAAAGTTTTGCCATCTGCAAGGGCAGGTGGGGTATACCAAGGTACCTAGGTACTTAGTCTTAAGGCTGTCAAGGAAGAATACACTTTATTTATTTGAGGTAAGATTTAAAGTACAAGCGCTATATTTTTGTACGATTGTGTTGTGTGGTTGAAGTTTTGATGACAGTGTGTTTGCATAATACTTTGTAATTTTTTGTTTAGGTAACATTGCGTGTGGCTGTTTTTTTCTTCAATTTATTAGCATTATTGTATTTAACTATGATAGCCATAACATTGAGCATTAAAACTGTTGAGTTAGTTTTAAATTTAAAAAATATATAAAACTGACATAGTCAAACCAAAGACTTTAACATAATAATGGTTGCGGGTTCGATTCCCGCCTTGGGACAAATGTTTGTACGATCTGCAAATATTTTTACCGGGTGTTCTGGGTATTTTCTATTTATAATAAAAAATATCTATCTATGTTATGTATTGTATTAAGTTTATCAGTCATCTAGTATCCATAACACAAGCTCTGCTTACTTTGGGGCTAGATGATGCTGTGTGGATTGTCCAGTATTGTATTTATTTTATTTTAATGATAATAAAAAATTAAACGATTTTGTTACTTTTATACTAGAGTTGTAAATAGCCAGTAGTAGAAAAGATAATAATTATCTAATTACTTGTATTATTCATCAATATAAATTAGGTAACTCATCAATATATTATCTAGATATTAATACTCGAAGCTCGGACCGAGATGCCTGGATTTGTATTGTGTTGGAGGCCAAGGTCCCGGAGTCTCAGGAGTAAGTAAATATTTTCCTAGATGAAAGAACGTAACAAAATTCCAACCTGATAAACTTGATAAATCGATTTTAAATGTGTTCAAGAGATCGATTATCGCGCGATAGTCGTGACCGCTCGGTAGCCTCAAGCAATTTGACCCCCGTAATTGAATCAATATCGCAGAATCGAGACGTGTGCCTTCAATCGATAATTTAATCTTTTGCCTTTCGGGTGTTCGTAATGTGTATTATCACGTGTTAATTATTTATTTATCTGTTTTTGTACTCATTGCATGTGTTGTGACGCCTTTGCGGGAAGAACGTAGGTGCTTGTGTTTTTTTTATAGACTAAAGTGAGATCTTAACTCTAGGTTATTTATTTTTAATTTTAATTATTTAGGGGTCTTTCAGTAATTTGCATGACTATGACAGGCCCGTATTTTAACAAACAAACTACTACTTAAAACTAAATTATATCCAAAACTGGCTTAAAATACATTGATCATTGTATTGTATTGTTTTTCTTTTTTTGTTTCTTGGAAATTAATGTGCATTTAGATCAAGGTTATTTCTTATATACGGCTATCCAAAACTGTGAAAAAAAATCATGATTTTATCTGTTTGTACCAAAAAGTACCTACGACATCAATCAGATTAAAACTTGTTATTATTTTAAAGTATTTTCTAGTTTTAATTTGAGAATTTTATCATAACTATGATCATTATTTCATTCATTAATTTTGATTTTAGCCTGAAATAATTTTACGCATAAAATAATGAATTTTGTCCGTCCATCGTCGTACCAAACGACGATTAAAATTCAATAAAAGGGCCTTAATTAACACAGAAAATTACAATTAAATAATTAAAACAAATTAGAACTAGTATTTACAATTAAAACAATTAGGCTATCTGCGGACTGTTGCAAACAATCTACAGGTAGCTCAACTAATCCATATCAATACCAGTCGGAAGCGTCCCCAAGACGCTGGCTGCATTGCCCGATGTATGGCAATGCTGATGCGCTGCGCCAGATACCCTCTCGGGTCTCGGGTCACGCGCCGCTTCGACCAGACGCTCAGATAACTTTTTAAAAACCCGGAGAGCCTCGGTACCGGACCTAGGGTCTCGACCCCAAAGGGAGCAAACGTGTAGGCTCTGTCGACATCTGCATATTTGCGCCTCTTGTGATCTTCGGCCAAATCTGCCGCCGCACCAGCCCTCACGGTTGTAAATAAAATAAAATAATAAAACATGTATATATAATATATTATATCAATAAAATTATTTCTATAACTTCAATGTAAGTTCTGTAACTTCGCTGTATGTAATATCAACAGTGAGATCTTAGTTCGTACTAGTTTTACGCTAAAGTACTTACCGATGGTATTTATTAAGCATTTTATGCACTATCTAGGTATTTAAAAATTTATTTCCTCGTATTTCTTGTTAAACACAGTTTGTGAACGCCACCCGGAGTTTTGCATATCATCTGCCTAGTCCATGTATGAACACAACAATAAAATAAATAGACACATTGCTGTCTACAAAAATGGCTGTTATGGGACAACGTTCCAAAGTCAAAGTCAAAGTCAAAAAGTCTTTTATTTCCATAAATACAATAAATGTACACTTAGAAAAGGTCAAATTCTTAATGATTAAACACTGACACGGAAATAAAGTGATATATTTGATTTCAGTCGCTTCGGTATGTAGACTAAAGTAAAGAAGCGACGAAGAAGCCTTTAGCCTGTTAGTTGTTATTTTTCGAGTTGGAGCAAATCCCGCCCCAAGCTTTTTTATCCTCTAGATAATCTGATATTTTATAGTAGGCCTTTTTAAACAGGAAGGTTTTGACAATTTGTTTGAATTTATTTACTAATAATTTTTGCAACTCACTAGGAGTTTTGTTGTAGAAGCGTATACATTGCCCTTTAAAAGATACATTGATTTTGTGTAGTCTAGTTGTGGGCACAGCGAGTTTATTTTTATTTCTTGTATTCAAATTATGTACATCGCTATTTTTAGGGAAGCGATTGTTATTTCTATGAGACCTGCTGCAACTACGACAAAATATTTTTATTATTAATCATAATCATCAACCTATATTTATCCACAGCTGGACATTGGTTTCCCCTAATGAGCGCCATAGCCCCTTGTCTTCAGCTTGCCCCTTCCAGCATCTACCTGCAATCTTTAGCAGGTTGTCGTTCCACCTGGTTGGAGGGCGTCGTACACTACATTTGGCGAGTCGCGGTCTCCACTCAAAAACACGTGTACCCCGTAATTCTTTGAGCTATGTCGATAACTTTGGTATTTATTATTAATACCTATGTTAAAACAATGAAGGCACTAAATGCATTAGTCCGACTCGTACTTGGCCGCTTTGTAGAAGAACCCATTAGCCCCAAGAAGTCCTCTTCAGAAAATACCCATATTCTGAAGAGGACTTCTTGGGGAGACCACCAAAGAGTGCAATAATGGGGGGATTTCACACAACCACCGCGCTCGGCAGAAGGTATCTATTTTTTAGCGTTTGTAGATATGGATCTATATTTTACAGGAAAAATATAGAGAAGTCTGTAAGTAGAAGACTTTTTGAAAAATGGGCAAAAAGGGGGGTGGGATTTTTTTCAAAAGGGGGGCTACCTCACCGAGTGGTGTATCAAATATAAGGTTTCGGTTTGTATATCTCAAAATAGTTTTTGAAATTTTTGTACGTTTTTTACTTATTAAAATATTTTGATAAAAATCGAAAATTTTACTACTACTCCAAAGTTTGCAAACCGATACACCTGAAATGTAGGTACCTTTAATTTTTTGATATTCATCAAATAGCAAAGTCTCTAACCAGTACATTGGTATACTTGACAACCGTTCGAAACCCTCGGTGCGCGCGTACACTCGCACTTGACGGTTCTTGTTTTTAAAGGAGGCCTATTGTCACGAAAATTTTAACTACTTAGTTGCAAACTGGAGTCACAACGATACATTAAACTAATCAACGTTTCGTAGAGGCCATTGTACATTTGAAAACTCGATCAGATCAACTAAACGATCATTTCCAAGAAGCCGTCTTTTAATTTAGCGCTAATCGCGATCCACATTGCGTAACGTAATGGCTATCGCTATCCATCGTTATCGTTTTGTAATTATTAACCCTTGAACGTATTTAAAGATTTTATAAACGGTTAATTTCAGGCAGATGTTTGGTTGTGCTGCGTTTGAACGAACGAGTGTTAATGCCTGGCTATACTCGCGTATCAAGTTCGGAGTAGGTTTTTGTTTCCAGTACAGTTAATGCTATGTCGGCTGGTAGCTGATGGGTAGGAATACTATACAGAATAAGAATACGCAACTAAGCGAACTTGGTGGAAGATCAAGAAACCGAATTAAAATAAAAAATATCAAGGAAAGAACCTAAAAAATACTATACATTTAAGTCTATAAAAACACTATCTAGCGCCAAAGAAAGCTAAGTTTGTGTTATGGAAAGTAGGGAACTGCTTTACCATTCAAATTATTTTTGTTTTTTTACTAACACCAGGCAACTACAAAAGCAGACGTGAAAGAAAACTAGAACAAAACTCAAATAAAACCATTATCAGCTACCTACTCTCCTGCCTGCACTAACTCCAGTCCAGAGACCTTTACAGGGCGGTCTAGTGTAGTCCCACTCGCTCATCTAAACCCAACACCATTTTAGCACGAACACTAAAGACGTGACCGTCATATTTATCGTCCTAATTAGATCAAAGGTGACACCGACACGTAGGACAGTTACTACATAAATTAAAGTTGCGCTTGCGCCGATAAACCGATTAAACGCCGTAGGTGTTGTTTATCTAGTGCAAGTATGATAATTTCGTATTTGTTTAATCGGCTGGTTAATTACAGTTTGTAAGGTGACAATTCATTTCTCTTGATATTATCAAGATTTTCAACGACCATGGTGACTATTGTTGACTTGTATGTTAACTTTGAATTGTAAGTCGCGTCATTGAACCAAATAAAAAATACCACTTGGTTTCTTAGTAGGTTGGACAAGTTTTGGGACCGAGTGAATAGAGAGTGCACCTGTGTGGCGCACACACTTATGCACTTTTTTTAGTCCTGCGCACAGAGCTGGTCTTTATTGAATGTTGAAAGTTAGGCTAGAAAGACATCCATCATTTATTTATTTAATGCGGTAGTTATTAGTACTGTGACTTCTTGAAATGTTTTACTAATAATTATTGAATATTTCTGTCAAATGATGATACCTACATCATTTGACAGAAATATTAAATAATGATGATACTTACATCATTTGACAGAAATATTCAATAATTATTAGTAAAACATTTCAAGAAGTCACAGTAATAACTATAGCATAAAATAATGAAGGGGGTCGCTGTTCCAAGTAAAATACTATCCTCTACTTCATGTCAAGAACCTGGGAAAGTACGCCACAATGGGGTACCGATACCCATAGTCGTCACCTAACATAATTAACACAAAAACTGTTCCCATAGCAAGAAAGGTTTATGTTTGATCATGACTTTATAATTATAGGCAATTATGAGACCGATTTCCGATAGCTTTAATAGATTTTGCCTTAGTCTTCATTAGTGTATCTAATCAAAAATTATGAGCTCTTAGGTCACCTTGTCTTGACTGCAGGCAGATGCTGGATGCGGCAAGCTGAAGACAGGGCGCTATGGCGCTCATTGTGCGAGGCCTATGTCCAGCAGTGGACTAAGATAGGTTGATGATGATGATGATGATGAGCTCACCTTGTTGGAAAAGGAATACGTGTGCAGCTTTCTGATTTTAATGATATTATAAATATATTTAATGTTTATGTTTAATTAATATTCATCAGGTTCTGATGACGACCTGTGAAATACTGCAGGCAAATGACGTCAGGGAACTATGGCGCTGATTAGGGTAGCCTATGTCCAGCAGTGGACTAATATATTGATGATGATGATAGATTATGCGCCGATTAGATTTATGCGCATGCTGCACCTATAAATTTATAGAGCAGTATATACCTAAGAACACTGTCATTATTATTAAATTTATATAAAAAATAATTTATACAAAATTTTTGTGTTATCTCTATACACTAGCCAAACCCGATGTACAATGTTTGTAAACAAACCACGGCACAAATAACTAAAACTCACTTGCTTGGCGTCGAGTTTCATATACAGGGTGTTTGGAAGCTCGGTGCAAAGCCTTAAGGGGGTAGTAGTATAGACCATCTAGAACATTTTGAGCCACATTTGTCTTAACCAAAGTCTAATTGTTTTTTTTTAGGGACCTTTTACGATTTTTAACCAAAATCCCAAAAAATTCTAATTAAGTGCTGATAATGCAAAGTTTAAGTGGAAATGTCTATTTATTTTGTATGTTTTTATTAGCCTAATGTGTGTTTAATGATATTAAATCATTATAAAGCACAGTTTATGCTAAAAAAATGACTTTCAGACTATTTAAACTTTACAGAAAAAAAGAAAATGAAAAAAAAATGTTTTTTAATGACATTTAAAAAAATAAATAAAATAGCTGCAGATGTTCAGATTATTTTAAAAACACGCTGAGTTATTGCTCTTTCTTTTAAGGTATCATTTACTTAGATATCTATACAATTTTTGAAAATACGGAATTTTTTTGTGTAGGGACGGGCAAAGGATCTCGTATACACTACCGAAATATCCACGAGGGAAGAATTACTTCAAAGGATTGAAACAGCTTTCACAACTATGAAACAGGAAATGCAGCTGAAAGTCACGACGACGGAAGTTAGAAATCGTTGTCGTAAATGTATACGCAATGGTGGAAGCCATTTTGAGCATCAGAATTAAAAAAATAATCATCAAAAACGTTTTTTTCTTATCTCCTTTAAATCAGTATTTACGGACTTTAACTGGTTTAGGCACCGTATTTTCGAAAATTGTATAGATGTCTAAGTAAATGATACCTTAAAAGAATGAGCAATAACTCAGCGTGTTTTTAAAATAATCTGAACATCTGCAGCTATTTTATTTATTTTTTTAAATGTCATTAAAAAACTTTTTTTTTTCATTTTCTTTTTTTCTGTAAAGTTTAAATAGTCTGAAAGTCATTTTTTTAGCATAAACTGTGCTTTATAATGATTTAATATCATTAAACACACATTAGGCTAATAAAAACATATAAAATAAATAGACATTTCCACTTAAACTTTGCATTATCAGCACTTAATTAGAATTTTTTGGGATTTTGGTTAAAAATCGTAATAGGTCCCTAAAAAAAAACAATTAGACTTTGGTTAAGATAAATGTGGCTCAAAATGTTCTAGATGGTCTATACTACTACCCCCTTAAGGCTTTGCACCGAGCTTCCAAACACCCTGTATAATTGTAATCAATATTTATTGAAGGAAGGAATCGACAAATATTGTAAATTCCGTATAAAAAGACGCGACAACAGAGTGAATTTTATGATTACGTTATTTATATAAAGGGCGGTTTAACAACAAGAAAGAAAAAAGAAAAGAAAGAAAGCTCTCGTATCTAACAATATATTTTTATATTCACACTCCATCAACCAAAATCATTATTTGCAGAAGTGAGAGTGGAATGAGAACATACAGGCCTTTACCCAGCAGTCAGTCAGTAATGGTACAGTAATTAGTAAGCAAGAATCGAACTTACTACTTCCGCGTCTCAGACAGACTTTGCTCTGCCCCAGCGCCCCACCGCCTATTCTCAGTTTGATCATAGCAATACTGCTGTTAATTTCCTACACCATTAATTAACTTACCAGCTTGAGATATTGAATGGTAGATAAAAGTCAATGGCAGAAAGCTGCGGTTTCCAGCCATTTAGTGCCTCAACGACACATGCCTAAGATAAAGTAAAAACTCAATGTGAATTGGTACAGTCGGAGATGTAGATAAGGTAATGGATTTGTAACCTGGGTAAATTAGATGTAGTAAACAAGATGTAGCAAGTAGGGCTGGTCCACCAGTTCAAAGTCGCTCAGCGAGCTATGGAAAGAGCTATGCTCAGAGTTTCTCTGAAGGATAGGATTCGTAAGATCAGGTTTAAGAATATTTTATTTCTCAATATGAATAAATTCACTTATATGAAAAAACACATTTTTTTACAATGTAGGGCTAACTCGTGCTAAAACGAAATATGCTAACTTTTAACAGAAAAAAAGTGGGTAGTTGATAATAAGAACATGCTTTAATGGAATGTCTCTGCGCGTAAACAAAACAATAGCCGCTCGGCTATGACACGGAGTGAGCACAACTGGAAGGGGCATGCAAACTATAAACAATTAAAAATAAAGATCTGACAGAGAACCAAAGTTGTTGACATAGCTCAAAGAATTAGCAAGCTGAAGTGGCAGTGGGCCGGCCATATCTCACGAAGAACCGGCAATAGCTGTGGTAAACGTGTTCTTGAGTGGAGGCCGCGACTTGGCAATCGTAGTGATGCCCTCCAGCAAGATGGGACAACCTGCGAAAGACTGCAGGTAGATGCTGGATGCGGCAAGCTGAATAAAGGGCGCTATGGCGCTCATTAGGGGAGGCCTATGTCCAGCAGTGGACTAGTATAGGCTGATGATGATGAAACAAGATGCGTTTGAAATCTATGACGGTGCTAGAATAATCTCCGTATCTACTACAACAGGAAGGCAATTCTCATAACACTCGATAAATATGGCAAGAACTGTCAAATCTGACAGTTCTTCTATATAAAATTATCAAATTTGACAGTTCTTTTGATATTTATCGAGTGATATGTTGGCGAGAACTGGCTTCCTGGTCTATTCATTTTGATTTCTAATAAAAAAATACAAGAAAATTAACGATTTAGCGAAAATAGTCTATGAGTAATCTCACGAATACCTCAGAATGAACCTGCTGGATGGTGTCGTCTAAATATTTTATTTTTATTTTATTAATTACACAAAATCCACAGCTCTCTCAAATAAAAGTAACTAAACCTAAAAATATGACTTACAGCCAATAACAGGATTTACATTTTATAAACTATGAAAAATTCAAGACGACTGTCACCAATATTGTCAGTATGTTATTAAAGAAAAACATATGGTTTTGGTCGGCAGGTAGAAAATGCCTCTGCATTAAGCCCACCCTTTGTACCTTAGTGCAATAAAGTGTTAAACTAAATAATTAATAAAGAAAATAATAACTTAACAAACTACTACCAATTTAAACAAAATACATAATAACATCAACTAAAAATAGAATTACTAAACCTATTTAATATATAATAATAATACATACAGATAACAATTATTAGAAAAACCCTACTTATAAAATAACTTACTACAATAAAGTTAAGGTAGATACGATTAGAAAAAGTAAATAAATTGAAAAAATAAAATACAATTAAAACAAAATATACTTTAAAGACCACATTTTCTCAATCTGTGTTGTACGATTTTTTTGGTACCTATGTATATTTAGATTTAAGAAGTAATCATCACTATAATACTTCTATGAAGAAAACAACTGCAGAAAGCCGACGCGCAGCAATAGTGCAAAAACGAGAGTCTTACGAGAGGATATTTTCTGCATGGCACCAATTGTATTTAATAAAATTCCACCGTCTCAATACGACTCCTCAATATGTTAAATATTTTTATAATTTCTAAATATTTTTAAACTACAATAATTTATTTCTATGTAATATTTCATATTTTTTTTATTTTAGTTTCTCATGTAACTAACATGGTTGTTGTAAATGAGAAATAAAGATATTTGAACTAATTTCTTTTCAATTCACAAAACAATTAGACATTTTTTTCAATTATGAATTAAAAGAAAACTATATATAAAATTTAATGCATAGGCATTATATTTAATGCAAAGGCATTAAATTTTAACATTTAACTACTATAGGTTTGATTTTGTCATTGATATTTCTACGGTGAAATAGACACTTGTCGTTTCAAAGTAAAAAAACAACTGCTCAAACAAAAGTCTTTGGTGTGCGTCGATCTAAAGCTCAACACGCTAAACACATTCATTTGAGTCGAGGTAGCAGAAGGCATTTCAGAATTCATTAGATAACATCACGTGGTGATCACGACGTAAGAATCGACCCCTTCAACCAGCCCGTGCCTGTCACAAGGGCCTACTAAGGGAACCTATTAGAGAAAGGGCAGCAGTTTCCTTCTGTGTAATTTTAGCACCTTCACTGCGATCACCAGTCTGCCTGCCAAGCGCAGCGTGGTTGTTATGGCAAAGCCCCTGAGAGCATGTTGTAGTGGACCTGTGTGTCGATGAGTCAGATGACATCCATATCGTCTAAATTTAATTTTCATGAAATTATATGAAATGAAAATATTTATTGAAAAAGAAATACACAATAACAATGGTTAACTGTATGTTAAGCTAAAGTTAGGTGTTATCAGTTTCTTGTATAATTAAGTCTAAATTACATAGTATAATTAAGTTTAAATAACATAAATTTGTTCGACCGAGGCATATAGATATCAGGAAAGGTTCGTCTTTAAGGAATTACAAATTGTTTACAGTCATTGTCTAGGAATTCACTTATAGAGTATATTATATTTATTTGGACCTATAATTACATAACACGACACATTACAATAATAGGCAGGTAGAAGAAACACTTTAGATTATAGATATAAACTGATATAATTGTTACATATGGGGCCAAAAAGGTTCGTACCTCAGCATTCGCAACAAGCGGAAGCTAGTATCGGCGCTGATTTTCAGACAGGTCCTGGTGTGGTGGCTCAGAGCTGGGTTACATTTCCATTAAGTAGCAGAGTAGGTTCAAAGGTTACATACAAGATAGGAAACAATGGAGAAATAAACCGCCAATTGCGAGTCGACTTGCACACGAAGGGTTCCGTACCGTAAAGATTAGGGAACTTTTTTTAAGGACATCAAATTTTCGCTTGTATGGAGACCCCTTTAAATTTTCAAGTTTTTTATATATTTGGTAATTGCAGTTGAAGTGTTACTTATTTATAGAAAGTTTAATGCGTCTTATTGTGGTTCAGGAGATAGAGTCTTGACAAAGAAAGACCAACAATAGCCAAAAAATTATGTTTTTTGTATGGAAGCCCTCTTTGTTTTGGATATTTATTTTATTTTTATTATTAAAATTTGTTATAGCATTCTCTGAAAATTTCATAGTTGAAATTTTCTGAGAATGCTACAACAATTTTTTTTTCTTACGATTAATACGATAGAGCCCTGTGACGGACGGACGGACGGACAGCGGAGTCTTAGTAATAGGGTTTCGTTTTCACCCTTTGGGTACGGAACTCTAAAAAAGGAATAATAAATTATAATAAGTAATTAAGCGTAGAAAGACCGAAAGCTGTGCCTTCAGCTGCTTTCTTTACGTAGCTGACTGTACTGTAACGTCGGTATGCAGTCATTCAATGTGGATGTCGCAGTCGATAACATTTCTTGCGGCGCGGGAACAGTCGGATCAGTGTCAATAGTGCCACGTTTTTGTAATCCATAATTATGTGCACTGCGGTGCCTAGTTGAGAGTAAATTATGATATCATTTAGCGACGGTATTTTACAATTTCATAGTGAGTCAAAGGAATCGTAATAGCAGTTAGCGAAACGACGTATTTTAACACGTTGATGGCTAACGGGTGCAGGTGACCAGGGAGAAGTGTGGTTAAGTGTATTTAAGGCTGGTGAATGCCCTTGCGGCCATGATAACACAACATAATTATCTGTAGCCGTATAAATAATTTGATTTGTTCGAATATGTGTAAAATACTTTGACAAATATTTGAGTAAAAGAAAAATACTTAAAATCGACAGCGTTTAGCAGAAATATCCGAATTTCAAATATATTTTTTATTTTCGATATTAATTCTTCTGAACGCTATTGAGTTTGAGTATTTTTCTTTTACTCAAATATTTGTTTTATTCGTGAAATGTTTACACAAATTAAACATTTCACGAATAAAACAAATTATTTATTTAGCTACAGATCATTATTTTGTGTTCTCAAGGCCGTTGGGGCATACCTTGCCTTACCGCACATCTTGTCCATGTTGCTGCCACAATAGTTATGAAGCGGTGCGGCCCTGTGTAGATACCTGGAGCTGGACAGTGTACAATAATTGTACACTGATAATTTGAACTCTATTTTACTAGCATATAATTATTCTTTGCTAGTAAAATACAGGTCTGATGTCGGACCATAATTTTTGTGTGGTCAAATATTTGACGCATGACCAAATGAAAAAAAAATGCTGAAGTTATTTGCTTCACATTGTTAACCGAAGGACAACAAAAAATACTAGTTTGAAAAAATTACCACGTGTTCGTAAAAGTAGTAGTTAGTTTAGTTTGAAATCTATTCTTAACTTTTTGCCTTCTGTTAGATTCATGTTAATTAGCCTTAGCACGGTAATGTTATCATTCCCGTGGTCTTAGTACGTTCATAGTTTTTAATATTGGTTCTACTCTGTTTTTTAGCCATGAGAACCTTAATTTAAGCTTCCTAGTAGATATTTATAAATGTTATTCTGTTTAATTATGCTTCTGGTTTTCCAATAAATAAATAAATAAATAGTAGACAGTGTAGACACGGTCAAAATGACCCTACACCTTCGTAATTTTCCGCCACAACAAAGAATCGCTCGGCAGGTAAACGTTACTATGATTATTTGAAACCGAAGCATTCGCAGTGAATTCTTCTGTTTGAAATAATGTATGTCTGTCCGTTTGCAATTTGTACTACTTTACTGATAATAATAGCTACTAATTTATCGGTTCTGAACCCAAAGCAGGTGGTTAGCTACTTCATAAAGGTACAAGGTGAATACTGCTTGGGTGGTTGGAGTTTATGTATCGAATAGCTATTTTTATTGAATTTTAAATAGCTACACTCAAATCAAATCATTTATTTGCAGACAACAGGTTACAAGTTGGTAAGCTTATATTAAAATGTCCCATGTGATGACTTACCAGCTAAACAGCTTTGGTGTGCAAAATTATACACGGTGTAACATGAAGGGCGGATCAACGGTAGCAGGGCGATGGGTGACCTCAATGCCTATCGATTTAACCCCCCTGTATGTTCCGCGATATTCAGTCTTTCAAAAGTTATTCTGATTTTTATGAAATTTTGGTCAGAATCCGATTTTAGGCTTCATGTCCCAAGTGTAGCCAAAATGTTAGGTCTACGACCGTAATTTTTTTTTAGGTTGTAGCTCAATAGTAGGTCTTTCGTCCTACAATATCGTTTTGAGTCGTGTTTGAGTTTTTTCTCTGAGAGCCTTCAAAGTTTGTTGAATAATTAAGTTTGCGGTTTATTTTTGTAAAAATTATTTTTTATTTGGAATTTAATCAAATAACCTCAAGCTCTGCTTAGGGCTAGATATTGCGGTGTGAATTGTCCAGCATTATTTATTTATTTATCCACCAGAAACCCACCGAAGGACATACTTACTAATAATATTTTCTTAATAACTGGGAGTTAAAAAACCTAAAAACTAAAATTAATTCTTCTGAACATAAATCAATCACATTTGAAACGTACGTAAATAGAAATTGGATTTGAAACTGAATGCCCTTTGATGGGTTCCCTAAAAGTACCGCTGCCGGTACTAATAAACTTTTCTACATTATAGTAAAACAAAAGATATAAAAAACAAGACAGTTTACAATGGACAAGGCAAGGTACGATAAGTAAAGGAGTTTGGTGACATTTACTCATTTTATGAAGTACACACAGTAAAGTTACACGTCCACTGGGTCAGTATCGGACTGTGTAAGGATTTGTTGCTTTCAATTTAATTTTTTTTTTTTATTTGGACGGTCATACTTTTTGTAACCATTTACACTAACTAATTTAACGGCAGAGGCCTTTATTAACAAGGAAAATTACAATCAAATATTAAAAACAAATTAGAACTAGTATTTGAAAATTGAGACAATTAAGCTGACTGCAGACTGTTGAAAACAATCTACAGGTAGCTCAACTGATCCATATCAATACCAGTCGGAAGCGTCTTCAAGACGCTAGCTGCATTGCCTCGCTGTATGGCAAATCTGATGCGCTGCGTCAGATACCCACCAGCTTTCGGGTCACGCATCGCTTCGACCAGACGCTCAGATAACTAATTAATTAATAATAAAAATCATATATTTTTTAATTAAAATTAATTAATGCAATAAAAATAGAAAAGTCACATAAAAAGAGAGTTAAATAAATCGATAAATAATACAAATTTAAATTTGCTTTGTATTGATTTCTATGGTACAGCGTGTACTGGATCGGCCAGAGATCGGTATTTCTGCCGATGGCATCATTGGCAAACTCGAGCGTTTTTATAATACGGTACCTAAATTATTGCCGATGCAAAATCTGAAAGCAATAGACGCAATCTATCGGCATATTATAAACACCGACGCCTCGTACGCTGCGTTAGCTCCGATCCCGAAGCAGTGAACGCTAACGCGTCCACTGCTTCAGGACAAGTAACCTTAAAGAGCATAAAATACTTGCTAAAAACTTATGCTAAATAATGTCAAACATTCACCTGTCACAAACACGTGTTTTGAGAAACATGTTGGATGCTAAGAGAGAGTTTCGGAACGTAGCGTAGGCTGCTTGATCTTAGATTGGATGTACTCGTGTATATGTATGTCCCTGGAAGATGGGTCGGCCTTTAGTTTGGGATGCCACAAAGTGTAGATACCCTGGAACCGTCTCATTTTGCAGGGACATCGGTACGGGCCGGCTCCGCAGCAACATCGGCGGAGTCCCTTAAACGACGAAAATACGCTAATCTTGACCGAGGTTACTTATTTGAGCCATTTAGGGTTGAAACCCTTGGTCCTTGGGGTCCTGGGGCACGCACCATTTATAAAGATCTTAACAACTTCTCATAGAGGCCACAGGTGATCGGTATGCGGGCTTCTATTTCGGTCAACGAATTAGCATTGCCATTCAACGTGGCAATGCTGCCAGCATTCTGGGCACTCTACCTTCTGGTGACGGCTTAGATTTATAAGAAATAGATATAAGTGTAAATACTAGTCGTAATTGTTGTATTATGTTATTGTAATTTTCTATATGCTAAATAAATCTCTTTTCTCTAGTTATTCTGTGACCATATTGAAAATTAAAATTGATTGATGTCTATCCTACATTATATTACTTTCTTATTTTAAAATAGGACATGAAAACAACTTGGAAAAAGACGTGACCTTCACAGGAATTTTAGATGAGGCAAACATCTAGGTATTACCATTAGTTTAAGTTTACTTTCTGTAAAGACCTCCAATGTCAAAGGTTGCCTGGAAAAAATGCTTGTAAGCGATAAGGCCACACATTGCCCACCCACCTATTTTATGTTAATGTTTTTCTTTTTAATTTTGTGTTGTACAATAAATTGTTTTATGTATTGTATTATATGTCTAGTACCTACCTATTAGAAAATCAACTTAAGACTTACTTACTGCGAAATCTCACAGGTTTTTTTTCCGTAGAATTCTGCAATATATGGAAATTATATAGAACTTCCTGCACTTACATAAAAGAATCCGCGTTTGTTACGATCTAGTACGCGGATTATAATCCGCGAGAAAAAGATTCGCGCGGTGAGATTCCGCTGGGCGGGGTAAGCCTACAACTGACAAGGTTCAAAACTCAAAGTCAAGTATGGTTTATCTATTAAGTACTTACTATTAATAAAATAAAAGGGAAGGCTTGTGTTGTTGTGAAGATGTTTGGCCCTTTGGCCAAACATTGTCTTTAATGGGGTGAAAATTCCCATTGAATAATGGGGTGGATGGGATTTTATTTCTCAACCACCCCCATTGATGGGTGGTTGGGAATATATAAAACTACTTAGGAGGGCGCAATGCCCACCATTTTTTAAAAAGGATAGGCATAGGATTTCGCGTTCATAGGAGCGGAACAGAGCATACGTTTTTAGAACGGCGGCGCGGCGTAACCGCAAAAATTAAGTTTTCGCTCATTTACAAGAAAACTACACAACTTATGAAGAAACAGATGCAAGGAACCAAATAATTAGTAATAACCTTCGAATCAAAACATAAATGATTTTAATAGACCGCACAGTTTCTGAGATCTCGACTAAAGGATGCGCGAAACGGTGCACTTTCTGTTTTTTTTATCGTAATTTTTATTCTCAACCGTGTGTTCACATTCAAGCAACCAAAGAGAAATTGTTGAATTATATGTAATATGAGTTTTTTACCACGGGGATTCCGTAAGTACTGAGATCTAGGCCTAGTTTGACAGCCAAACCGGGTTCGCCTCATAATGGATTGAGCTGAAATTCACAGGCTATCCTAGTGTACCTAGATCAAAGCGAAATCACGAATATATAGCAAAAACTAGAATTATTTAAAGTAAATGTGATTGTTGTTATATACAACGTATGCATGTATTTGTGAAAATATTTACCAAACTATACATTGCTATAAAGATCTGGACCTGGATTAACATTTTATGCTACATTTATAACAAAAACACGTGCAAAGTCGCGGGCAGATGCTAGGTTCATAATAATAATGATAAATCATTTTATAATATATATATATATATATAAATTAGGTTCATATGTCGGTCTAACAAGACACTTTGAAAAATATGAAGTGAATGTCGACTGAGCCTGTTAAGCTATCACGTTTACCGAAAATGTATGAAACTTAAAGCTACTGTTCCGAAATACCAGTTATTAAAAATTAAATACCATGTAAAACATACTTATAAAATATTAATTGAGTTTTTGGACAATAAGCTAAAATTTTAGTTACTTATTTATTTATTTATTTGCCAAAAATTTGTGTACAAACATATACATAGAAATAAAAAGTATACATAACAAAACACCCACCGGCAGAGCGTACAATCATTTGTCCCGAGGCGCGAATCGAACCCGCATCCTCCTGCGTCGCAGGCGGACCTTCGCTATGCCACAGAGGTCGTAGCTTTCATTATGCAACCTGCACAACAAACATAACAAACCTTCCACCATTTTACATGTATTTATTAAAATTAACCCGTTTTTACTAACCTCCTGGCAGCCTCATGGTCATTCGGTCAAGCATCATTTGCTCTCCAACCGTTAAACAACCACAGTAACTAGATCTCTAGAAATGGGCGTATCATACATTTTCCATATGAAAATTTAACCCTAACTAGGTCTTTATAAACTGGTTCTTAAGAACAGCTATTTCGAGCTTACTGTTTACTTCTAGTTAAATTACTTGTTGATGCAATTCTAATTGTGGGTGTATTAATTTGTATGTACCTAGTTTTCTTGTTTTACGTAATCATACGTTTTCAATCGCAGTGTAGTAAACGTGTACTAGAGAGGAGATCGCGTCTCGGCAAACGTAGTGTAGGATGCCCTCTGGCCAAGTAGGATAACGACCTGCATAAGACTGCAGGCAGATGCTGACAGTGGACTAATATAGGTTGATGATGATGATCGCATTGGAGGTGTTAAAAATACAAATGAGGAAGCTGCTGTCGTTTCCTCTGGTAGGTTCGCTTAGTTGACTGTTACGACGTCCACAATTCCACAGGTTGAGTTTGATGGGTCGATTCTTACGCACGACCGCCACGTCGAGATAATCCGTTAATTTATTGCAATAACCATCCTTACTGCCTTATTCCTTATTTTCTTGTGAAATTAACAATATTTTACTTCGAGGAAAACTGACTGACCAACGGTCAGATATAAGAAACTTAGTAACGAGACCCTAGGTCCGTGGGGTACCGAGTATCTCCGGGTCTGAGCGTCTGGTCGACGCGTCGCGTGACCCGAGAGCTGGTGGGTATCAGGCGCAGCGCATCAGCATTGCCATACAGCGGGGCGATGCAGCCAGCGTCTTGGGGACGCTTCCGACTGGTATTGATATGGATCAGTTGAGCTACCTGTAGATTGTTTGCAACAGTCTGCAGTTAGATTAATTGTATCAATTGTAAATACTAGTTCTAATTTGTTTTTATTATTGAATTGGTATTTTCTTTGTCAATAAGGAGTAAAAAAATAAAATACACAATACTTTTAGCACAAATTGCTTTAAAAATTCTTACAAGATTATATTTCTCATACTTACAGAACTACTTAAAGTTATTCTAATAACATTATTAGTAATTAGTTTTTTTTTATCTTTATTGACAAAGAAAATTACAATTCAATAATAAAAACAAATTAGAACTAGTATTTACAATTGAAACTATTAAGCTAATTGCAGACTGTTGCAAACAATCTACAGGTAGCTCAACTGATCCATATCAATACCAGTCGGAAGCGTCCCCAAGACGCAGGCTGCATTGCCCCGCTGTATGACAATGCTCTCGGGTCACGCGTCGCGTCGACCAGACGCTCAGATAACTTGTTAAAAACCCGGAGAGCCTCGGTAAATGACTTTAGTGCTAATTACCATGATGGGTTTAAAAGATTTATCAATTATGGATCTACGAATGCAAGTTGCGGGGCAATGCAGCGCCCCGCTGTATGGCAATGCTGATGCGCTGCGCCAGATACCCGCCTGCTCTCGGGTCACGCGTCGCGTCGACCAGACGCTCAGATAACTTTTTGAAAACCCGGAGAGCCTCGGTACCCCATGGACCCAGGGTCTCGACCCCAAAGGGAGCAAATGTGTAGGCTCTGTCGAGACCTGCATAATTAGTTAGTTATATTATAGTTACACCAGCATCCCCCTCATCCTCTATTACTTTAATGATTTCGTTTCTACAATGTTTCCTATTACTGTGAAAAACATCTGTTGTATTGAACTCCTTGTTATAATTACTCTGTAACCTATTGACTATGGAATAACGTGCATAATTTGTAGATGATTATAAAATTAACAAACAAGTCCAACATCATGATTATCAAAAATGTTTGCAACTAACACACGCTGTGAGCCCCGAGTCGGGCTGACAATAGTATCGAGACGTGATCGTGACATCTAATTTTTCCACAGGTTTTGCTACAGCGCCTCTATCGTACGGACATGGAACTAAGCAAATTCCTTTGAAAAATGAGGCGTAACGATCATGTCTCAATACAATCCTCAACCGGACTCTGGCTTTGCTTAATTTGGGGTTAGATGATGCTGTGTGAAATGTCCAACAATATTATTATTACATGTAGCTGAAAAGTCTTACGCAAATCCGCAAATCGTGTTTCAGTTTGACGACCGATGTGGCGCGGCGGGCGAAGGTCCGCCTGCGACGCAGAAGGTTGCGGGTTGGATTCCCGCCTTGGGACAAATGTTTGTACGATCTGCAAATATTTGTTTCGGGTGTTCTGGGTATTTTCTATATATAATAAAAAATATCTATATATGTTATGTATTGTATTAAGTTTATCAGTCATCTAGTACCCATAACACAAACTCTGCTTACTTTGGGGCTAGATGATGCTGTGTGGATTGCCCAGCATTATTTATTTATTATTTATTTATTTAAGTGTGCATTAAGTCTATACGACGACGACAGTTAATTTTCCATCTGTACAATGCCTTTTCGCAGTGCAATCTACCACTAAACCTAATTCAGTAGAGCGTGATTACAATACTCGAATCCAAGAACCGGACATAAAAAGTTTAGTAGCAACTAACTCGTAACCAAACGACAAAAAACTGACTTACCAACTATTACCCCTGGTTTAGTCTCCGACGTGGGAGACTCAATTATTTTCCAATTTTAATCAAAAATATCGTATTCTCAGCCTTTCACTTCCACTTAAGCATTTAAATGTCAATCTTTTGGTGTTAGAACGCTGCGCCTTAAATACTCAACTATCTACAAGCAATTTGGGAACTATCTTACATAAAATAGAGTTCAATTTCAAATTGCTTCTAATGTTTGATCTGAAACAATTTGGTTTCGTATGATTAATGTATACTGCACTTACTGTTGTAGCAATTGTTAGTACATTTACAGGAAAAACTAGCTAGTGAATTAGGAATAAGATTGATTTTGGCTTGTAGACGAAGATAGATCTTCTAGAAAGTTCTGTAGAGGAAAAAACAAAATTGCGCATTGCAGTAGTCAGTAGTATTTTGTTGCAATAAAAACGATCAGTCAATGTCAAGGATTCGTATGAAATCAATTATGGATCTCTAACGCCATTTTCAACGGGATATTTACCATGATTTGAGTTTTGAGCTTTCCAATATTTCGGCACAGTTTCATGCGCCATGATTACGGAATAACTGATTAAGACATTGTAAAATTCTTTATTGACAAAGAAAATTACAATTCAATAATAAAAACTAATTAGAACTAGCATTTACAATTGAAACAACTAACTAAACTACTAACTAGCTAACTGCAGACTGTTGCAAACAATCTACTGGTAGCTCAACTGATCCATATCAATACCAGTCGGAAGCGTCCCCAATACGCGCTGGCTGCATTGCCCCGCTGTATAAAAATGCTATCGGGTCACGCGTCGCGCCGACCAGACGCTCAGATAACTTTTTAAAAACCCGGAGAGCCTCGGTAAATGGCTTAAGTGTTAATTACCATGATGGATTTAAAATATTTATCAATTATGGATCTACGAATGTAAGTTAAGTGAATCTTATTAGTTTTCCTACCATCATCAGTTTCCAATAAAATAATAAATTATGTCCAACAGTGGACTGGTAATTCAACTGATCTGCGGGGTGAGTCTATATAAGTAACGGGACGTGATCGTGACGTCTCCTTTTCCATACAATTCGGTACAGCGCCTCTATCGTGCGGACGTTCTCCTTTTTGTAATCCTCATACAAAAAGGAGACGTTACGATCACGTTTCGTTACTAGCGTCAAATAGACTAACCTCTCTGTTGCTTTGTCATTAACGAAGTGGGAAGTAGATATTCAACGACCTCTGTCGCGGCGGGTGAAGGTTCGCCTGCAACGTAGGAGGTTGTGAGTTCAATTCCCGGCTAAAGACAAATGGATGTACGATCTGCAGATATTTCTACCGGGTGTTTTGGGTGTTTCCCATGTATAATAAAAATTATCTAACCATATAGTATGTAGTTATTTTCTATCTTTACCTCTCATTTTTAGGGTTTCGATACCAAATACAACAAAAAAATAATTGTAGGATTTATGAACAGTATTGCCAACTGAATGAAACTGTTACTTACCTACTTTGAATTTTTTTTTGAATGCGTTTTAAACTTTTAAGTGAGTAAAAAGTGAGATAAAACTGTTGCAAATACAGTACAACTTAATAATTCAGACAAATCGTGATGCGTAACCCATCAATACCATAGAAGGATAGCTGGAAGTATTAGCATATTTATACATGATATTTCTATGTTGCGTGAATAAATGGAAAGTTAATTGACTTTTTTCTTTGCATTCCTTTGATGGACCTAATAAAAAAATATCATTATCCGGGAGACGTAATTAATAACTATAGATAAAGTTTAATTTAAAATAAAGCTTGGTGTTGCGAAAATAATGCAGGTTTTTTTTTTGATGACCTTTTTCAGAATTTTCCTATAATTGAGGGATCACTAGCTTTATGGTTCAATTTGCAATTGCAATTAAACGAGTTCAAGAGCTGTCATGTTGCAAATTAGGTATTACGAATTTGAACTTGATCAAGAAACTTAGTTTTGTTGATCAAGTTTTCGCAGCAAACGGTGAAGTTGGACCTAAGTAACTTATTCTGTCCGTAATATATATAATTTTATATTATTATCTTTCGTTGGTGGTTCAATAAATAAATAAACAGAACACTTTCGCGTTTAGAATCAGAATATTAAATTGTAGTTAAGTTCTGTACCTGCTGTCACGCTGGAAACCTGCTGGATCACTTTTTAACAATTATCACTTTTTAGTCACTGAAGTTTTTGAATAGTATACTTTTGGAATATTTACATTTTGTTTCGCTAAAATTATAATCCGGACGAGAAGTAAAAAAGTGCTCCAGGTAGAATACCCGAGAATATTATTATAGTATATAGAATATTATTTTCAAACTCATTTATTAAGGACCCAAAGTTATTCTCCCTTAATTTGACATGATAATTTTTCAACCGTTTCTTACATTACGGAAAATTAGTAAAACATTTTTAAAATGCAGTGTATTTGACATTTAAAAAATTACCGCAAAGGGACAGCTGCACACAATCAGTTGGAAACATTTTCTGTTTTATTTTCAAAGTTGCAGTGCATTTGAAACTTGTGTGGTCTTGAGAAATAGATAAATTGACATTTATTGATTGAGAATTAAGTTCGCTTGCAAAATGGCATTAAATTAGTTCAAAGTAGGTACCTAGTTAGTATTTTATAGCCTCGTAAGTTTTATGTAAGAAATTGGTTTTAGTAAAATGTCCACCTTTGGCATGATGCTAGTTTTATCTGTGATGTTATTTGAATCGTAAAAACATCTTATAATAAAATAATATTCTGTCCAAATTTTGAGTAGAAATTATACATGATTTCCTATTTATTATTATTATGTCATTTAATCGAGATGGTAGGTACAAAATGTTATTAAAAACGTTGGCCTCTATAAGACAACACAGAAGGACAATACAAAGACAAAAGGTCTTCTAGACCTTCGTGACACATTGTCTACCACATCCTCACTTACCATCAGGTGAGATTATTGTCAAAAGAAGGTCTATTAGATATAAAAAAGTGGCTAGTATTTAGGGCCCTAAATACTAACAACCTTTTATTTTAATTTAAATTATTTTGAAATTCATGGCGGCGGCCATAAATTTCGTATATAACCAGAAAACTAGAATAAGCTTGCTAAACGAAATTAGGAGCACTATTAATAGACGATAGTGCTTCTCCATTACTGGAGTGCTAATGTCGGCGATCCTCAACCTCTACCTCAACAGCTTATAATTGGTCCAATGTTGGACTCAGGCCTCCTCCTGTTAAGCGCCTTTGGCTTTTATCTCATGGGGAGTAATGCCCATAATCCCCACGCTTGGCATGCGGGTTGGGGATTGCAGTTTGGTGGTGAATATTCTGAGGTGCTGTTGCCCGTTTCGGTGGATATCCTTTAGTTGCCTCTTACGACACCCGCGGGAAGAGTTGGGGTGGTGCAAATTCTAAGCCGGCACCACACAACAGGTCCGCGGTCATCCTCTTAAATTTTTCCATAACAGAACTAGCCTAAATAGGTCTTCGGTAAATTAGGTTACATACTTGCATTTATTATCCAAATCCGTCCTTGCCGATATGGTATTTACTAAAACGAAACTTTTTTCATAATTACGTCTTATTATGGCGCATCAAACAAATGTTTCGGAATTTGTTCCTCGAAAATACAGAGTAGGGTCAGCAACAAAATTACGCTGAAACGCTAGTGTAATAGCTCCAATTACGGTTAATTATGTACAAAAAAATATTATTTTTGTACCTCTATTATTGTATCTCGAGTTGCCTCCAATTTTCCTGTCTTCAAATGTTCATAATTCTAGACTATGAGTTTTATTTATGTATAGTTTTGTTGTAACGGTTTTAAATTCGCTTATTGCCAAACGATTTGAACTAATTTTAAAACGTTTCGAGAGCTGCTTGCAAGTTTTTTGTCCTATTACGTTGAAAGCTTTAGCACCAACTCAAGTTAAATGTGGTCGCTTCTTTGTATATTGCATTGCATGGTGCTCAGTATACCAGAAAACTTACCATTTACCTTACTTTTACGAAAACACCCTGCCAAATTGAATTGTATTATTGGGCTTTTAAAAAAAATCGTCAGTTTAAATAACTTTATCAACACACTAATTCTTCCATTATTTGTCCCTGCTTAAAAAATTGGTAACTTCCAAACAGTTTTTGACTATTGTACTCGCCACTTCGAGTCTCGCGACCGATTGTCGTATGACAATGTGGGGGGTAGTGTTACCACAACTCCTAGCCCGCTTTCTCTGCCAACCGTACTCCGTATTAAGCCTACCAGTACCGCGGGCAGCGCCTAATGGCTTATCATTATGTAATTGCTATAATTGTCTCCACACATATGCGTCAATCATCATTTCAATGTTTCGGCGAAAGGGTTCGTAGACGAGGCTTGAAGAACTGGGAAATGTGATAGTGAGATTTGAACTAGGCCCTGATTTTGGGTTAAATATATAAAGAATGTCCTTTTACGAGTGGGTTGGTATTTATGTCTATTAGTAGACCACAAACAAGGCCTGCTTCCAAAATATTTACGAAAATATTGCTCACAGTTTCAGTTGTAATAAAATTTCGTTGGGCGCAACAATGATTGTCTAGAGATGATATCACCGCTTGCTTGCACAAAGGGGTTTGAAGATTTTTTATGAAGAGTGTAACTTCGGCTACCATACTATATATTTTTTTTATTGCGGTACACAATGGAATTTATATACTTAGATAGGGGACACTTATGTTCTATAAAGAAATGTTCTAGAAATGTTCTATACTATAGTATAGAACGTTTATTTAACATAATGTTCATGCGTTTTCTGAGATGTTCACATATATTGCCGGATAATTCACACGGCATCATCTAGCCCCAAAGTAAGCAGAGCAACTGGTATACTTAATACGTATAAACTTTTGTCCCGCGGCGGGAATTGAACCCACAACCTGCGTCGCAGGCGGACCTGCGCCCGCTACGCCAAACAGGTAGTCATGTGTGAGATTCGTAGGGTTAGGCCCCGATTCTGAGGCAAATGTTTTGATATATTCACAAGGCGGAAGAATCTCCTTCCTTAGTTATATATAAGTAACTACTTGTGTTACGTATAGAGCTGCTTCAAAACTTGTCAAAGAATCCTTAAAAATATATAAATATCTTGCCTTGGTGTTGGGGCTTGGCTTGGCGTTTGTTATAATATTTTTCGTACATAATACCAAAAATATCCCAAGTTTAAATAAACTGTAGAAAAAGGTATTCTAGATGTGTATCTAAAAAAATGTTTAGATGAAAAACAAGAATATCTTTTTCTACAGTTTTCCGTACTCTCCTATTCTAGCTTATGGTAAGAAATTCATGAAAACTATTACAATTTGTGAATGAGCAAGTCAAACACCAATTACAGTTGGCAAAGGCTTTATTATTAATTGTATGTTATTTTAATGTTGGAACAACTATTTAATATTGGAATAATTTTATTTTGTTATTATTCAATTAAATTTTTTATTTTGTGTTAGAATATTTTTTTATAATTTCATTTAAAATTAGGAATTAAATTAATTATGTTAAAATATCACCAAAGTTGACGATTTGTATAGACATAAGAAATAAAAAAATATCCCAAATTTTAATTATTATTATGATTGTTACTATTTATTTATTTTAGGGAAACTATCAGCACATTATACATAAATGGGTGATACAATAGAAATTGATGGGCTATTAACAGGAATCCACTGATAGATACACGATAATGTTACTTAAAGGTACAAATGTAACTAGTTATACTACTTTTGTACCTTTAAGTATTTACCCACACTATACAATACGTACTTAAGTTTTTACATTGCAACAACATATGAACAAAAAACACTAAATGAAACTAAAGATAGGATAAAGATAGTACACTATATTTATCCTAGCATTAGGTGTGCCTGTAAAGATAGCTGCACAATATTTTGAATAAATAAATAAATATTTGGTAGGTACCTTAACAGTCTTCGTACACTTGTGTTCACAAGTCCGCACAGCTACTTACAAAGTACACTCACACTCAAAACTCTCTGCTCATAATACGTTTGATTAAAGTTAAATCAGTTCTGGGAAGGCGGCGCGAGTGAACAATAACAGTGAACAATAACCGGGAGAGCGCTATCAGATCTCGGCATCCCAATTATTTTATTAAGCGTTACTTATTTCAGAGGATGTTGGAGCATTCTTGCTTTTAAGTTTTGTAGTTGATTGTACTCATAGGGTGATTGATTGTTTTAGGGTAAATAAATGGTTAGGTATGAAATGATGTAAAAGGTTAAATGATGTAGTAAAGTTAAATACGGCGAAAATAACTAGAAAACAATTCATTCATCATTCATCCTTTAAAAACACAACTAATAGATACATCTATTAGTCATTTAAAACAAATTTATAATTTTTACATCTAACAACAGACTACTCATTCTACTAAACTAACACAATCATTTTTCTTTATTAACAAAGTAAATCAAAATCGAAGAATACAATTAAATTAGAACCCAAAACTAACCCATTGCTAAGAATGATCTCATTATCACTTTAATTAAAAGTAAATAAAAAGTACAACAGGACTTTTCTTTCTCGTTTGTATTAATCTTATTTAAATGGTCGCTTAAATTTTTAATTACTTTATCATTAGCCATTTCAAAAGGTTGAAATGGTCTTAAATGTCAAATGCAACAGAGAAATCGTTATAAAGTTTCAAACTCATTACTCTCCTCAAGGCTGCAGTTGGTTAATTTAATTGGATAAGTATTGTACTTCACTATCTTCCAACGCTTTCTTATCTTAGCTTTTAGAACAAAGAAATGCATGGAAACGAAATTTAGCTGATTCAAATACCACCCTTTATTTGGGCGAAAAAAATATTAATATATTAATACTGATTTTGATAGAGCAACAATAGACCTGAAAATTGGAAAGTTTTCCGAAGAAAATTGTTTAGCCCTCCTTGCACTGTATCTCTAATAATATGTTGCAAAATACCAATTACGCCACCTTCAGCTGCAACAGATCCTATCCATCCAAAGTTTGCCTGGACGAGATCGCTGTTAGCGATAACGCCGCCGATTGTGCCACACTAGGACGTATAGTTAGTATTAATTTCTTGTTTTATTGTTTTATGTATTGATAGTGCAATAAAGTAATTATCTTTCAAAAATAAAAACTTTTAAGCATAATTTTAAAACCTTGCAATTTTGCCTGCGCCTGCGCCTTTTGACATCAGCTGTCGATGACGTGACGTTGAACCTGAACCGTTGACCTAATCAAATCAGAATGACGACGTTCCAGTTTTTTCATACCCATGGTCTAACCAGTCAGGGTCAGTCGTCCGAGAAGATAAAGTGTCGACTCCACCGCCGCCTATGTTCCAGTTTTCGCACCGCTGCTGCTGGCACCGCCGCCGTTTGACGTACGATCACAAGCTATGGCGGATCGCTGATAATGCTCCACCTTTTGCAGGTTATAGCGAAATTAACTTAGTACTGACCAAGTGAACTAAGGTCTCTAAATGACCGTAATTGGGAAATACATATATTCAGAAAATACAAAATATTATGTCGTTTTTAAATTTATTTTGTGTTTTATTTTTACCATCGATCTACTCAAATCAGTAGCTTTGAACCTCTGTTAGTTATTTTTTCAGACAAGTTTTTCATAATTCATTGCACACAAAAACCTGCGCGAGCTTTACGCAAATAAAGTTAATTAATTAATTATTTAATGCAGTAATAAAACAAATACATGTAAAACTTAAAACTGGAGAGGTTATGGCAAAGGCGAGCTTAACCCTCAAAAGAGTTCTCTTCCAGCAATCCTATTGGGAGAGAGAGAGACAAGTTTGTCATAGTAGGTTCATGAACATATATAGATAGAGAAGATTGAATTCTTAGCCTAAATAGTTAATAAACTACTACATGTAATAATATATTACGCTACCTATAAAAATGTATAAAATACTATAACTATAAATAGTTAATCAAGAAGTTCTACGTTTTCCGAAGAAGAGATCATTAATAGATAAAAGTTAATGAAATTGATGACCATTGTCATAGTTCTATGAGAGAACAAGGTCATGCGATGTCAACTATAATGGTAGATAAGTTAAATAGTCAGATTTTGCAAGTAAGAATGTTAGCTCTTATTTGACGTATCCTCTCTATAATTAAATCGCATAAGTTAGTTAGTTATTTTGAAAATCTTACAAAATTTTGCTTACCCACGGTAACATGTCCACAATCGATGCTCTGCTTCATTCACCATCTCAACGAGCGAAACCAACTGTACTTACAACTCCTTCGGTTCTAAGAAGGCTCCATCGCGTGGCTCCGTATCCCGGTACGATCGGATTCCTGCTCCAATAATAGCAACTGTGAAGCTTGTTTGTCAGTATTGTTTTAGACATTTTAGTTTATAAAGGCTTATCTATATTAAGGGTTTAGACCTGTGTTCCACCTAGGGTCTCCACCCTCCACCCAGGGTGGAGCACCACAGAATATTCACGGGTCCTCATGCCATATAAAGACGGTCTTGTGCATGAATGGACTAGTGGGAAAAACACTGTTTGGTAAATTACCTCATTCAGTATTGTGCACTAGTTTGACTAACACCCTATATATACTTATTTTTTGCTAGATTGATTCGTCTCAAGCTGGACAAAGGCCTCCCTCATTTCATTGATCTTAAATGAGTGTCATTTATTTTATTAGTGTATATAAAACACAGTTGACTGGGATTTTTCATCCAAAATTTACGAAGACATTGTATTGTGGCCCAGCAAAATGTTGGATGATCCTGTAATTTACAAAAAATTGTAACTAAATTTTAAAGCCACCTATTTTGCGAGATCTCCTTTCGTCTAGCAAAACTGCTTAACCCGATTTGACGTACAGATGGTAAAGTTAAATCATCTGGAAAAATCCTCGGTTTTGTAACTCTAAACCTTTAGGGAAGATGCAAACGGGAGACTTGACAGCAACTTTTAAGACTTATAAAATAGATAGGTAGGTACAGCTGTTTATTTGTCACAAGTTTAAGAAAATAATACATAACGTTCTCAAAAAAACTCAATGGGATAAGCGCCTTTTAGTTCAAATTTTCTCATTTCATTCTTACATTGAAATGAGAAAATTATAATCGAGATTTTATAATAAATTATATATGATAAAAATGTCGTTATCTAAACACAAATATTTAGTAAATAAAGAAGTTGTTGACTGGTCAGTGGTTAGCGCTAACGAACTATTAGCTCGTTTGCGCTAACCCGATCACTTCCAGAAGCCTTTTCAATTTAAAGGCATACCTAAATCTTTGCCAATAAGGCTTATTATCGCTTTAAACTAAACAGAAAAGTGAGACAAAGGACTTTGAAATAAATCGTCAAGTGCTAAAGTTGTTTTTCGTTTGACTGAATTTTGACATTTAAGTGGTGTAAATAAGCCACTGTTTAGTGTCAGTTTACTTGTTCGGGTCTCGATGTCGCGGGTTCGATTCTCGGCCAATTGAACTTGTTCGAAGAAACACCCGTATCTAGATGAATCTGAGATGTTTGATTGAGCGAAATTTTAAAGGGTTCTGTATAAAAAAAATCTTGGTTGTTTCACTTTGTAGGTTGTGGTTATTTTTGTAATGTAGTATACATAACAGTATATGTAAGCTTTTTTATTTTTTGGTCGCATTAGACATTGTTTTGTTAAGTTGCTAAAAAGTCGTATTATTTCTACTTATGAAAATCGCTAGGTAATAAAAAAGCGAAATCACAAAATTAAAAGTATTAAGACTATTAAAACTAAAGAATGTTTATGATGTGTTGGATTTTATAACATTATGATATGATTTATTTGAAACAAATTAAAGTTAAATCGCCTCTATTAGATTCCATAAATGAACACCATAAACATCAAATCGTTTATAAAACAAACAACAAACGTTAATTATAACACGAGGCTTAAATTATAGAAAACTAAACTGGCTCATTATTTATTGTATTATTTCATATTTATTATATTAATTTCCAAACTAGATAATTCAAAATGCAATAAGATTCAAGTCATGTTTTAAAACACTTTCCTCTCGGGGTTAGTGACGCTGTAATGTGAGCTGTATAACATTGAACTAAGGTTTAGAATACCTATCTTGGCGGCATCTAGCTTTTTTAACCCTTTGTTACCCCTCGGGATATAAACAGGCAAATAGAGGTCCAAAAGAACGACTACACAGGATTTTGGCAGAACTTAGACTACTGTTTTTACTTTTGTTTTTAATTTTTTTTTTTATCAGGCTTTCGTACAACAAAGGTTATAAAATATAAAAAAACACTTTAAACTGCCTCCAGTACACACGTTTTTGTTGGTTTTATTATTGTTGTGCAATATTCAAACAGTAAAACAAAAAAATACAAAAGGTACTTAAGTTAAAGGCGAGCTTGATCCTTAACACACATTAGTACTTATTTTAAGTTTCCTAATCAGTGATACTTCAATACTTAGCACATCATCCTAATCTGTGTTATTATATTGAATACAGTCCCCCACTGCGCCGGCGCATACCCAGAGCCAATAATTGAGACATATATCAGTGCACTTCGGAAAACGGTCGGGACCCGGGAGGCGAAATATTATAACCGAGATATTCGATTTAATGTGCAAATAAAATAACCTGTTTATTTTTCAATTTATGGTGTTAGTTTTGCTTGTTATAGCTTGGAATAGCGTAGTTAGGACTTGTTCCTGTTTATTAACAGTATGTTTAGGTTTTATTAACTGTGGATATTCTTGGGTTGAATGTATATGTTGCTATTATACGATAGAAAGAGTTTTCACCTTTTCGATTTAATGATGCTGAAAAAGAGACAACGTTCTAATCAACATCCATTTATTATATTTTTAGCTCTTAGTGTCCCACTGGTAGACCGAAACTTATTAAATTTATTAAACTCTCTTATCGTCCTATTCCTGGCTTTTTATAGTTTGTCTAGAACCTATCAACAAGTTAATCCCAACGGTAAGAACTTAATTCGCTGAATGATAAAATGAATCATCGAAACCAGCAATTTATCAAAGGGTCTATAAAGTGCGAACGTAACAAAATTCTAATTAATTATATGCAAATAATCGTCTTAATAACTATATCGAATTGATTTTAACAAGCTTATAAATCAATTAAGTTAACCCCAACACGTCGAGTCAATGAAGCATAAACATCAATAAAGTCCAAATTGAAATGAAAATAAAACAAGTTTGGGATAGACTCGTTTGGAACTTGGTTGCCGTGATTAGTTATTGTGAATAGTATACAAAAATTTAAATTTCTGAGTAAAGTTGTTAAAAGATGTAAAGCAATAATATGTAAAAATACAATTTTTATTGTATCTTTAAATAATTTACTATACATAAATTATTATGGTAATTTTGAAACACAGTTTTTTTTTGTAAACGACTGGTTAGATACTTTTAACATTAAAATGCCTGAATAAAATAAAAATCTAGATATTTAATCAGTTTAAATTCAATACGCGTTTACCATCTCTAATCTTAATTAAGACACACTCTACGTGAAGATAGAAAGCCGTTCCGCACGGTACTCTAAAATCCAAAACATTAGAAAGCATATTAAATCTTTAATTTTACCCAAAATAAGCTTGGTAAAAAAGTCAAAATTACAACTTACATGGTTTTGCAACTGCTTATCAGATATGTAAATTTTGGCAAAGCTTGCAATAGTGTGGTATTAGTAACTCTTAGATGCAGTTTTATTATGGATTTTAGGACGGATGGATTGATAGGCGTTTTAACCGAAAGGGCATGCACGGTTTTGTAAAAAATTCGACAACTAGCAACTTAAGGTTTATATATCCTTAGGTACTCACCTACCTACTGCAAAGTTGAGACTCATTCAAATGCAGAATATAAATTATTGTATCTCTCATAAAAAAAATAGTTTAATCAAATTACAATCTTAATTAGTCTGTAGGTAGGTAAAGTCGTCTCGATTCAACTAACAGGCTACAGGTTTCTTCGTCGCTTTTATAATTTAGTCTACATACCGAAGCGATTGAAATCAAAAATATCACTTTATTTCCGTGTCAGTGTTTAATTATTAAGAATTTGACCTTTTCTAAGTGTACATTTATTGTATTTATAGAAATAAAGAGTTTTTGACTTTGACTTTCGACTTTGACGTGGGCACCAGGGCACGATACTCAGAATATGTCATATATATAATGTTAACCTTTCAGAAGATTGTAAAGTCCACATCCACCTGTCACATTGATCAAAATTGCCAAAATGTTTGATTTAGGCGCTATTTTTCAGAATTTTCTGAAAACACTTGTCGTACTAATACTAAACCTTAGACACCCGTTACAAAACAGTAAGTAAGGCGTTGTCATCGTCTTGCATGCCGTGCCAGGCTCGCATGCGGCCAGCAAGCTCACCGCCTCGAGCTTTCGTGCGTGTCCTGCCTGACTGTTGAATAAAACCCTAGCCAATGACCCCGATAGAACGGCTTCTGATTTTGAGGGCTTGGTGTGAAGGTTGCTGCTTTTTGTGGTGTTCTTATGCAATTAAATCACGCTCATATTTTAAATGAGAAAGTTTGATGGTTGGATCGATACTAAAGTCATTTATTTTACAACGGGATATTTACTTACCATGATTTGAGTTTTGAGCTTTCCAATATTTCGTCACAGTTTCATGTGCCATGATCACGGTACAACTGAAGGCACTGCGAGTGAGTTTTTATTGGCTTTAGTGTTAATAACCCCGATGGATTTAAAAGATTTATAGATGGATGGATGTGTACTACTTCTTCACGCCAAAACTACTGAACGGTTACGGCTGAAATTTAGCATACATGTAGATGTAGACCTGGAATATCACTAGGCTACTTTTTATCCCATAAACCAGTTCCCATGGGATAGAAAAATACTTTAAACGTTTTCATAGTAACAACACGTGCAAAGCCGCGGGCAGAAACTAGTATCATAAATACCGAGTTACTAAGATAACGTCTTAAGTCTCTTTTTAATAGTAGGTTTTTGGGCCCTAAATCTTTCCTACTACTGATATTATTGTGTGGTCTAACACAAAATGTTGGAAACTTTAGAATTTGGAGAGTGGTTAAAGTAGGTAGTTGCTACTGTTGCATCACGGGATTTACTCGAGCGTCTTCGGGACCTATTGGATTTGAAGATAAGATGGTAAAAATAAAATAATACATACATTGACAATGGGTGTCAGTTTTTAAAAATGGAAAAAAAAAATGTCACATGGAAATACTCGAGCGCATCAGATATTGATAACGGAGGTAGGCTAATCTGCCGGTTTACGTGGTGGTGGTGCAGCAATGAAGTGCAGAAATGAAAAAAAAAAATCTTGAGTGCGTCAGATATTCGGAATGTCAAGTGAACCCGAAAGAAGCTCTCGATTAAGACTGACGATTCGGACGTACCGCAAGCTAACGGCGACTTTATAAAATGCAAAAAAACAAAAGCATATTTGAAATACACGAGCGCGTCAGGTTTTCATACAGAATGTTCAATTTGATGGTCTATACTTGAAAATCCATAATCTGACGCTGATCTACAAGGATATTCTTAATCTGATGATTTAAAGTACAAAAAATATATTTTTAATGATAACATCATGAATGTTTACATACTGAATTTGTCGAATAAAATAGCATGCAAAGAAAAAACATATTTTTCCATTTACAAATTCTGTAGTAAATCTCTAGAGAATTTGAACAGAAGAACACAAAAACCGATCGGCGTTTACACTTTCCTTTAAAAGGAAACGAATCATTATCTAATCTATGCCAAAGACCCATACCGTACCGTTCGTGCGTCCAAGTTTCGCTTGCCCAGACTCGCTTCGCGCATGCCCTGTGCACCGCAAATGGGCAAGTACAATCAATGCCTTAGAAGCCTCACTTTCCTTCCTCCTTCGTGAGAAGCTCAAGCTCAGCGTGCGTGTTGCGTGAGTCACCACCACGTGTTGTGGACACGCAACTGTCAATGGATGGCGTGATGGCTGCTGATTTTTAATCATGAAAGAATGGGATGTTCGCGTGAATGATGGTTGGGTTAGGGTAGCATGCTAGGAGCACGGTAAGTGCAAGTTTGAGGTGTCAGATACAGTGCTCGCACGAGAGCAGTAGCTCAGTCGATCTCAAGGCGACTACGCCTTGAGTTCCACTTCCTATGAGTTACTGGAATGGTAGAGGCAGTGAAACAGACTATTTTTTTGGACTCCTACGTCACTTGATATCGTGGTGTAGTTGGTTAGCACATTCCCGTACTGAGGATTCAAGTCCCGTCGAAGTAGAAACATTTTTGGGATATTATTTGATTTCTTATAAATTACCCCATGTGTGAGGGTTTACGCACTATAATAATAAAAACCTTTGAATATTGGCCGTTTTCGTACTCAATACGTAAACTAAATGAACGGGCAATGAGAAAATCAAATGATTGTCATTTGTTTTTTTTTTTTGCAACCAGCTAGCATGTTTTTCACGCACTATCTCTCGCCATTAGCATACCGCTGGAAGCAGCTAGCTCTCACACAAGCACTTTATTGGTGTCATGTTATGTCTATAATAATTAGGTGATAATAGGTGTTGGTTCGTGGGAATACTTTTCGTGAGACGTTGGCCACAGGTGAGACTGAGATTGTGAGATTTTAGTGAGACGTTGGAAATAACTCTAAATTTTCATGGCGAAAAAAACGTGTGCGAACAAAGGCCCTTAGAGTTTTGTTATTGAAGCGTATACATTGCCCTTTAAACGCAAGGAGACTAGTTCTCGCATGAGGACCCTAGCATGACAAAAACAATAAGAACCTGCTGTGCTATTTGAACGTTTGTGTGACCAGTTCCCTCACGGAAGCATCGTTTATTGTCGAGTGGTCGCGTGAATGGTTGGCATGCTAGGAGCACGACAAGTGCAAGCTTAAGGTGATATAGCTGTCTATTAAGGTAGGTCTGGTCTGGTGCCAGCAAGACTATTTGAAAGTCTTTTTGAGTATCTCCTTGAAGGAAACCCCGGTTATCAAATAATATATTGGACCTGGTACATTTACTAGGATGGAATACGCCCTTCATATTGTGACTTCATTATGTCACGTGAATATGAAGGCGCGCATTTCATCGAAGTCCGCAGTGTTCCCGTTCTTAATAATATTATTATGTGTCCTGCGTAGCTATGCTTTTTTATAGACACTGGTATAAGTACCATTTAAAATCAGGAGCGACATCTGCTTGCGTCAAAAATATAAGAGAGGCTTTGCGCTGCAGTGCCATAGGGTCAAGTTTTCATAAAAATAATCAGAAGATACTGTTTTTTAGGGTACTGCTGCTTGTCCCAAGTAGCGGAGCGGGGGAACAATAATAAATTATGACAAAAATAGTTTGAATAAGACAACAGAACAGTTGAGATTTCGGGTAAGGCCACCAGGATCCCGTAGCTACAATATCCCCAAGACAAAATGACTTGAGTAGAGGTGGTGTCATACTGAGTAAGTTCAACTGCTTTTACTCTTAATAGGTATTCGAGTAATAAAAACATTTTTAGTAAAAATATTTTTCTTTCTAATAATATTATCATGTACTTAGGTAATATTTTCATTCGTTTAGGCTTTCTTATCTCTAATGAACTTCTGCTCGCCTAGTACCTAATTTTTAAGTATGGTAATAGTACCTATGGTATCTACTGCAAGTTGATGATGAATTAAAAATAGGCATCAAATAAAAGAACAGTAGTACGTATTGACCCCTCATCTTCAGCCCATGACTTCCCCGTACTGACCTTGGCACATGTTGTCAATGAGGGGGTATCACGCCACGCTGTGTTGGGCACAGCTGACGGACATATTGCACGACTGACCGTTATTACGAGATACGTGTAATAAGTTCTGATAATGATGTCTGCGAATGTTTTTTGGTCAACATCGCAGTTTGATTTAGTGCTAGTTTCAGCCCGCGGCTTCGCACGCGCTGTTTCGATGGGAACGTTCTAAGGTTATTTCTATCCCATGGGAACTGATTTATGGGAAAAGTGTGTTTGATTCGTGGTCAAAAAAATACAAATACGAAACAGAAGCTTTGCCACCAAACTTTATATGAAATTCGTTTAGCCTTTTTATAATCCATACTAATAATATTCGAAAGTAACTGTGTATATCTGTCTGTCTGTTTGTTACCTTCTCACGCCTAAACGGCAGAACGGATCTTAATGAAATTTGACAGGGAGGTAAATGGTATCCCGGGGATCCGTCCCCGGGATACCATTTACCTCCCTGTATATCCCTGTATATCCTGTATATCCCTGTATATCCCTGTACACATAGGCTACTTCAAAAGCGCTTGCAAAGCCGCTTGCAGCAGCTAGTATGAAATAAATGAGCAATGTCGTCCTTCCCGAATTTCGGCCACGGTGACTAGTCTCAACGGAGACTAGCCATGTGTGCAAGACAACATTATTGTGCACAAATGTCAGCAAACATAGGCGCACTCTAAATCAATTGGCACATTATCTCATCCCATGCCCTCAACCATGAATGGCCTAGAAACAGTTGAAGATTGCAGAACCGTAGCTTATAATAATCCATTTCAGTCATAATCAAGAATCTTTAACGATCTTTCACATTTTTCATTTTCATCTACACATATAACAATAAAAGATACACTGGAAACTTAACACAGTTTAAAAAGCGTAACCAAGTCCATAAATAAAAGAAACTTCATCCAAAAACATAAAAACCAATACCGCCGGTGAAACAGCCGTCACGCTGCATAGCTCCAGGTGTTGGTTCGATTCCCGGGGTGATGGCAGATAAATAAATAACAGTAAGCTTGTGCAGTGGGGTGTAGGTTAGTTTTGCACGGTACTCTGGTATGGTTGTAACTAATTCTTGGTTTTACGGCGCTTGGTCAGTGGAACCGAGTTTATAACCGACTTCAAAAGAGATAAATGATTTGGCTTTGTGTGTCTTGGTTATTGTTTGAATCTAGATAAAACGTCATTACTTTCAATGACCATAATAAAGGAAAGATGGCAGTTGATTAAGAAAAGAGTAAAGAGGGGTAAAATGGCATTCATAGAAAGGTAACCCCGCTGACGTCCAAGTCTCGTAATTACATTAGTTCGGGTTTTATTAAATAAAATTTGTTGTTTTTTAAAAAGAACAGCTTGCTACCTTTATTTTACTAAAAGGAACTACTTTTAAAATATTTCTGTTTCAATATAAATTGACTTCAAATTTGTCTGATTCTTTTTTTTCTATGGCGCCGCTTGCTTTTCGCTACAACTCTGCCAGTGTCTGAGTCAACGCCACTGACAGTTTCCTGCCAGTTTTAATAGAGGTTATATCAGCTTATCAGCCAACATAGCCTTCCTCCAAGTAAATTGGGCCGTGATAGAAGGTAAAAAGTTATTAGCCAGTACATTTTTCTCCCAATCCGCCTTTCTTTTAAAAAGTTACTTGATATTACCCGTAATTTGGAGAAATCTATCACTACCCCATTCAAGATGGATCCAGTTGCATTTATTTATTAGAACTGACGCAGGATAGACGTCATAATCAGCCCTGTAGGTTCGCGTGTTCCGGAGATAATTACCCAGACATGAGTAGGTAGATATAGTAGAATTAAGGCAGCAGGATCATGTGTTTGGACCTACGTACTTTGGTTTCCGTATTTGTGGAAATTTAACTCACAAATAAAAGCCGATTTAGAAGGATGCGTCGGACCCTATGCATATTCTTTGCAGATGACGACGTATGTGTCCAAATTCTATAGGTACGCCGTTTTACAAAATCTTAACAATCTACGCATTCACTTCGGGATGATGACTCAATCCAACCCCACATTGCCTCTGCATCCCCAATATTTTACCCGTAGGCATACCTAGGTCACACAGTCTTAGCTTGATGCCATAGCATAACCAATGTAAAGCTATCTTTAACGAGCTTTGGCAATACCAACTTAACACCTGGCTTTTATTGTATATCTGTAATTTTTGTTGGTAATATTTCTGTAAATATATAATATCGAGCTGTAGCAAAAAAGCGATCTCCATCGGACTATAGCATATTAACTGTTCTGATCAAGCTATCAATGGTATACTTCAACAAGCCGTTTTAATAGACCTATGGCAAACGAGCTATTCTAACCCAGCTATGGGATCAGTGAAATATTCATACGAGGGTCCGAAATGCCAGGAGTGTATTTCGCTGGCATTTGAGCGTAAAAGCATGAGTCAGGGGGGATTAGTGGTCGTTTCATGGCAACGATAGGGCTCATTGGGTGACAGTAGGGGAAGTTGTATAAATTGTCTGTGCTTTCGTTTGTGACTTCTTATGCTTCGACTAGAGTTAATTCCCAATGTTTCTGTTGTGTTGTGGTTATTCTGTACACATAATTAGTGAGGCGGAATTGTAAACAAACTGTGAGCCTGTTATTAGTCCTCGCGCGAGAGCTAGTCACCTATTGCGGTATGCGAGCAGAGAAAGGGAAGTGGGTTAAAAAAATAGTGGCAGCTTGAGGCCCAGACTCCTTCAGAGCGGAGATGTGCGGAGATGTCCGAAGCGGAGACGCGAAGAGACGTTTTTCAGCTAGGTGTCTCCACCGAAGCTGTGTGGAGATGCGTACTGGCTAGACAGGAGTGGAGATGTGTGCTGGCTAGAGCGGCTGAGCTGCGTGCGGTGAACGTCAAATGTTTATTATTGAACGCAGACGAAAAAAAAAACTTCACAAAAAAGCCACGTTCAGGACAATACACCCGTACATTCACCTGCAGAGCACAGGGGTAGCCATACTCGTAGCTTTAGCCGCAAGGGGCGAACCTAACAGGTTTGGTTGTCAAACTAGGCCTAGATCTCAGCACTCACGGGATCCACGTGGTAAAAAAACTCGAATTATATAAAATTCAACAATTTTTCTTTGGTTCCTTAAAAACAGGATTAAGAAAAAGAGTTGCGATAAATAGAAATTATGAAAGTGCACTGTTGCGCACATAATTAGGTCGAGATCAAAGTAACCCTGCAGTCTATTGAAATGACTTATGTTTTGATTCGTAGGTTACTACTAACTATTTGGTTCCTTATACCAGTTTCTTCATAAGTTGTGCATTTTTCTTGTATATAAGCAAAAGCTTTATTTTTGCGCCTACGCCGCCGTTCCAAAAATATGAACGTGAAATTCTATGCCTATCCTTTTCACGAAATGGCACGCATTGCACCCTACAAACCACGAGACATCTTCCAGAATTTTGTTCTGTTAGATAGAGGTACTATCTAATATGGTTGGTTTAATTAAAACTACTTGTTTTACTGTAAATGAATTTATTTTATGTTTCTGTTATTTTTAAATAATGGACTCAGTATAAACCATATAAAAATATGTAAAAGAGGCATTCTTTGTGTCTTAAATAAAGCTAGCGGCATCAATTTTAGTTATATAAGTCCACATAAATAAACTTGACAAAAAAAACTCTGATAAAATATCACCAAAAGACACGTCCAGGCAAATTACTTTCGTACATTCACCTTTACAACTAAACTGCAGAGCACAGGGGTAGCCATAGCCACCCTTAGCCTTAAGAAACTGGGCGTGGCCGGGTGGTATCTTGCATCTCCCTCTGGGGGGTGGTTCGATTTTATTTCATTCTTTTGGGGTCGGTGTGGGGAGGGATTATAAGAGAGACGCTAAGGCCAAATAATTATAATTCTTACCTAATCTGCGGTACTTGGTCAGTCGTAGTATTAATCTAATGTTTAGACCACATAGCAGGGGAAATAAAATAATAAATCAAAATCATTTATTTCAGACCTTGGTCCATATAGCACAGTTATAAAAATTTTAATACAAGTAATGGTTTCGCCTCCGTGTCAGTGGTACTACTAAGAAGTACAACTGGTAGTACAAATTCGATCAATTATAATTGATCGAAGGGCTTAAATTTATTAATTTTGTATTATTTTAAATATTTTCTGTATATATCGAAGGAACACGATAAGGAAGAGCGGGGTACTCTAACACAAGCATATTATGCTTAATAGAGAACCCCAACCCATGATAGTGTAACTTACCTACATATTATGTACAGAAATAAACATTTTTCATTTAAAATTAATTTTATTTAATTTTTTTCATTTCAAATGACACACCTTTGTATCTATAGTACTACTACAAAAAATACAAGTAAATTCACTCGATTTCACTCGACTTTTTGAATTCTAATTATTATATTATATTATTATATTATACTAGCTGCAGCCCGCGGCTTCGCACGCTTTTTTCCGGAATTAAAGGTACCTATGTCCGGCCCCAGGATACCATCTACCTCGCTGCCAAATTTCACCGAGATCCGTTCAGCCGTTCTTGAGTTATAAATAGTGTAACTAACACGACTTTCTTATGTATATTATAAGAAGATTGTCTTACGTGTAAGTGGTTCAAATAAATATATAAATAGTGGCAATTGAACATGAATAAGGTAGAGACAACAACACAAGTAACAGAACATAAAATTGATTTTACGACTGAATGCAATTTTTCTCATTACATAAATAACAATTTATTATTATTACCCAAGAAAGTAAAGATTTTTTTAACATCTCTATGTAAGATTCAAAAGTCTTTACCTATTCCATAAATTGCTGAACATACTAAGTCGTGTACTTTCGCGGCATGACAGCCAGTTCAAAATTTTGTGAGAATCTCTATTTGATAAATGAAAGAAAACGTAATAGGGACACAAAGGTTTGTGTCCCTATTACTAACTATTAATTTTAACTATTTATAACTGTAGCTAGAACTGTAGCTAGTAGCTACAGTTATAAAATAAACACCGAAAGAAAAAACAATACAAAACAATTTCGTATCTAAGAACATTAATCATCCATCACTGTAATTTAATTTTCTAAAACAATATTAATTTAAAAGTGATCAATCATTCCGAAGTTTAGTGTTATCTTCGCTAAGTTTTAGTTTATTTTAGTTTGCAATAAAACCTTTTTTATTTTAGTCTAATCTATGGATCTTTGTGTTGCCTGAATCAATAAATGAATTTAATTTAATTAGGTGCACGTGTTAAATTGAGACATTTTATGGGACTAGGTCATAATCTATTTTATAACCCTTTCACGTCCGCTGATCCCATTTGGGACCATACTGTTCCCTCGTTTTTTGCTTGGCGTCAAACAAGTGTCAATAAATATAAAACTAAAAAAAGTCAAAGTGACATAACAACTCAATATCACAAATCAACATAATTTATTTAAAACACCAATTTAAAAGTGATCAATCAATTCCTATATTTCATGACAAGCCGTCATAAGCGAGTATGCTCATTAGACAAACAGTATAACCCAATAATTAAGCATTTCTCCGGCATTCTGCTTTCTACGTCCAAGTGTGGTGGCTAAGAGTGACTAAGCGGGGGGTTTTGATGTTCCGTAGTGTGACTAAACTAGAAATAGACACCGTATAAAAATGACAATCTATTTGTAGATGACATAGAATTTTTGACAATGATGATATCCTACTAGCCGAATTTTGGCTACGGCGGCCAATCTCAACGGAGAGTAGCCAAGCGCGCAGCACATTATTATAGTGCACAAGTGTGTGCACAAGCACAGCTGCACTCTCTATTCCCTCTTTTAGGTACCTATGGATGATACCGAACGATGATTCGTCACTCTTACTGCGGACCCCTAACACCTGTCTCAGTCCCACAATAGTGATTGCTATACGGTGTTTTTTTCAGCATTAATTAGTTTATTAATTATGTAAATTTGTATGCGAATTCTCGATGCTTTATTGCGATTAATCGGGTGAAGATTTTGCGGGCGATAGGGAGTCTCAAGTGACAGGAGTTAGCGGTTTAGAAAATATGATTTTAATCAAACATAGAAATTCATGTAATTTTTATTATGTTACAGGTAAGTTGTACCGTTTGAAAATTACGAGAGCACTGAACTACAAAAGCTGTAAGATGACACTTTTATTTATTTTATAGGATTGTACCCGAAATTTACGTGCGAAAAATAAATACTTTTGGCCGAAAAGTTGAAAAGGGGCAGGGTTCTCCATGTTATATGTGGTATAGTAGGCATAGGTTTCTATATTTTTCATTCAAAAAAGCTATACACAATAGAACTAGAACATTTAGTATTTTCATAATTTCGGAGCATTTTCCGTATTTCGTAATTTTGCGATAAAATAACTTTAGTTTTATAGGATGCTAGCTACTGCCCGCGACTTCGTACGAGTTTTTTAAGTAGCCCCGGTATACCATTTACCTCCCTGCCAAATTTAATTAAGATCCGTTCAGCCGTTTAGGCGTGAAAAGGTAATAGACAGACAGACAGAGTTACTTTCGAATTTATAATATTAGTATGGATTGCACTTATGACTTGGACCACAATCCAAATTGATGTTTGCTAGACTTAACCTGATTATTACTTTATTGTTGGGTACATTTTGTATTCATAATGGCTGCACTTCGTTGTAGTAGACAGTTGACGTGTTAAGTTTGATTTTCATTACAAATTGATAGGTACGGACTTTTCAAGACAATGCAAATGGTGAGTCTATTCCGGAACAATTGCTGTTGCTTATTGCGATTGTCGTTTAATTCATGAAGAAACAAATATTTATCCTACCTTATCGAACTGTACCAAACAATTCCATGGACCCGTGCGTTGGGAAAGAAAATATTATTTATTTTAAAATGTCGTGGACCCGTTGGGAACCAAAGTATGAACCAAATTTTTTTTAAACAATAGAGTTGGGGACCTCTGGGAATAAGCCCTTTTAATGAGTAACTTAGGAATTTGTGACAAAAATATATAAATGTAGTTAGATATGTATAACGACGTACACTTATATTTATTTATTTAATTCGGATTGCCATCAGCTTAACTAATTACAATAAAAAATTAAAATAGACACAGATAGCTAATAATAGGCATTCGCTAATAGAATCATAACAAACTACCTAAGTGTAAACACTAAAAAAAATTAAAAATTTAAATATGATATCAATTACAATTTCGTCAGCAATCTTAGTGAATCAGCCCTTTCTCGAAGGGTATTTACTCATGTTATGATTGTCTGCTTACTATGGAAATATGTTATAGTTTGGGTGGGTTGGGTTTACTTACTTATTCGATCATAATTATCATCACCGCAAGTAGTTGCGGAAACAATTTTATTTTTGTGCTTGCAACATTTTTGTTCACTTTATCTGTGTTTGTAACATTGTGTATTTTTCTAATGTGGATTTAATTATAGTAAATTAATTCACTCTAGCCCAGGATGACATACAGTCAGGTATCTTAAAGGCTGTCTATAAGGGGGCGCAATGCGCGCTATTTCGTGAAAAGAATAAGTAAAGTATTTCGCGTTCATAGAAGCGGGGCGGAGTAACGTTTTTGGGACGGCGCGTAAGCGCAAAAATCTAGTTTTTGCTTATTACAAGAAAACTACGCAACTTATGAAGAAAGTTGTTGAAGGAACCAAATAATTAGTTATCATTATAACCTACTAATCAAAACATAAGTAATTTCAATAGACCGCAAGGTTCCTGACATCTCGGCCAAGTTATGTCCGAAACAGTGCACTTTCATTACTTTTTTTTCTCAATGGTGTATTCACATTAAGTAAAACAAATATTTTATTTAGAAGTTTATGAACTTTTGTACCACAGGGATCCCGTGAGTACTGAGATTTAGGCCTAGTTTAACAACCAAACCAGTTAGATTCGCCCCATAAATAAAAATAAAGATATAAAATTAGTTTATTTCAGGCAAAAACCTTTTTTTTTTCATTTGGCCTCTGCCAGCCTCCTTGTAACAAGCACCGATAATCCACATACATACATACACATAGACACATACACACTCACCTGGTAGCTTCTGTTGCCCGGACTCTCACGAGAACGGTGTCCTCAGGAGCACCACATACAGACATCTAAACTCACTCACATACACACGAATATATAAATATATACATATTTTAAATTTGTACTTACTTTTGAATATTTATAAGCATACATTATTAACATTAGGCTAAACATAGACATCTATTAATTAATTTAAAATTCCTTGGTACCTATCTAATAGTTTACTGTTATTTGTTATTAAAAATTAAGTAGCGGAACACCCTGTCTGTGAGGAGGGCGATGGTGTCTGCGACACAGTTTTATTAAAAACTACTCCGGGCATCATCAAATTCCAATAGTTACTGCAACCATGTAATTCGTTACTAAATAAATTACTTAAAAATTACTTATTTAATACCTACATATTTTACTAAAAAGTCACTTATTGCCCTTAGTCGCTGTAAATAAAGAACCCATTATTATTTCCAACAACAATGTTCCATTTCTAGGTCTCAGTTTTTATTAAAAACACCACAAATGGCGTTTAATTCTATGACCGCATACGCCTCTGTCACTTTCTTAGCTCTACTGATTTAAAAAGAGGTATATGATCAGATCACTAGTTTTAATATAGATTTAAGAAAGAAACAGAATTGTACAAAATAAAGGACATGTAACTCGTAAACTGTCATGACATGTATTTTTTATGATGTTTGTTCATTATTAAATTTGTCATTAAAAGATAATGATCAAAAAAAAATTACTTCTATTTATCTGAAATCTTCGTCAAAAAAAGAATAGTCGCTGTGTTTTACACATTAATTTAGAACTTATGGAACGAAGATCTCAAGTTTATCTTATTTATGCGTTTCCAGTGAAACATCTCAGTTTGTAGTATTCCTTATTCAGTAATTGCAAACTCAAAGCAACTGTGTCAGTAATTAAAATGATTAGTTATAGGGTGGGGCACAATTGTTCGCGTGTGAGCGGTGCGTAGAGCTGAGCGAGTTGAAACTACGTTGAATCTAATGCATAGAATATGGCAGAGTCATAGTCATCACCCGCGCTTTTTGTGTCGTTTATTTTGACACAAGGCTTACAGAGTCGAAGATAATCAATAGACCAGCCAAAATTGTATTAACAATCAAATTTTGCGCTATAATAAATGATATTTTTTTGTAATTACAAAACCTTAGTAATTGCTTTATTAAAATAAAAGATGTATTTGTAGCATTTTTAATATCGTACCTGCTTTGTTTAACTCGGAAAGGTAAAACCACATAGATACGTCTAGAAAAGAGTTATTATTTAATTCTCTTCACAGTCCATGCAATCTAAACTAGGTATGTCATCGCCATTATCCTGAAGACAATCAGGAGATAAAATCACCCGCTCTCACTTCGCCCGCCTACCGTCCGACGATTATGAATTATGTAAATTATAAATGTTAAACAATCCAAGAGATTGTTGATGCGATGCGAAAAAATACGTCCCTCCATGCTTCGACTGGCACTCATTATAATAATTTGTTTTTGTGAAACTCTCTACTGGTTTATAACTCTATCATTGCGATTTCTGATTGAAGATCTCCGAATTTCCCTAATTACGAGATCTTTCTCTCGATTGCTCAGCCCAGAAAAAAAATTGGATTATCATCTTGTACAACTCAAAGTTCAACTCAAAAATGAACTTTGAAGCCCGCGGCTTCACGCAACGTTTAAAGGTTGTTTATATCCCATGTAAACTGATTTACGGGATAAAAAGTAATTCCAGGTCTCGACCTACATCTGTATAAACAGTCCGATCCGTTCATTAGTAATGATGTGAAGAAGTACTTAAAAAACATCTAATTCATCCATCCAAACTTGAGCATTTATAATATTAGTGTGATTAATTGACATTATGAGATTATTCGTGAATATACGACAACCTAGTGGCGGTCGATTCCCGCCTCGGGACAAATGTATGTATGACAAATGTGTGTAATGTAATCTGCAAATATTTGTGTTCTGGGTTTTTTATGTTTAATAAAAAATATCTATCGATGTAGTATAATTTAATCAGCCACCCATAACACAAGATCTGCTTAGCTTAAGTGGAGCTAGATGATGCTGTGTGCCTGCTTCTCCCTCAAAATCCTTGTTGCTCTTGTTATAAATTGTTACTGATCTAGCAGTTGAAATCGCCGCGTCTGCTGCAGCAGTTATTAATGACAGCTTCCAGCTGTTGCCTATGACTGCACAAGCTGGCCGTGTGTTTTTATCACTGGCCAACTGCTCCAGCTGCCCGTGTATTCTATGGTCAGTTTCACATAGGAACCCTTCCTTACTGACTTAGAACTGAAATTATTTCGTAACAATAAAATATATAATTATTTATTTCATGTAAGTCATGATTTCCATATTAGACTTGCGTGAAATGAAGGAAATGCAACCTTTTCTGGAACGGTTCATACGTAGAATGGACTATAACCGCTGATGCATGCAATGACGACTTTTAAACCAGTTCTTCCGGTCCCTTCCTTATTTTAGCTACATAATTGATGATAATAATAATGCTTTAACGCGTACCTATTATATAGAAAATAGAATAATCCTAGTGGCAGTGCGTTCACCTTAATTCAATCAGCTGCACTTGCTAATCGAATGAGCCGCGATTGGCTTTGTGGTGAAGGGGTTAAGAGCGTACATAAGACGGAAAAAACGCTGAAACTTTGTTCAACCTAAAACTTTTGAAACTAGCATGGATAAATGGAGGTCTATTCAGAATTCATAAAAGAAATCTTATAAAAAGGACAGGACAAAATAACTGTGTTATACGGATAGAGACAATAAGATTTACGATCAAATAATAGACAGAAATTATAACTGATATTTACTATTGAAACAATTTAGCTACCTGAAAACTGTTTCAAACAATGTACAGGTAGCTCAACTGATCCATATCAATACCAGTCTTAGCTCAATTGTTTCAATTGTAAATACTAGTTCTATTTTGTTTCTATTATTTGACTGGAATTTTCTTTTTTTAATATTGCCTTGGTAGAACTATTGTCGGTACACACTATAAACCATCAACAATATTTACAAAACTAAATTATTAATGCTGACTTTTTTCAGTGTAGAAACTTTGTACCCAATTCGATTACAATTTTATAAAATACCAAATCTATTTTATAACTACTTAAAGCAACAGCGTAGATTAAAATGCAGGTACAGAAGCTACGTAAAACTTACTTAAAATAACATAAAATATAAGCAATTAAACTAATAAATAGTAGTTGCTTACCTTGTTTGGCGTTATTCGTTATATTAAAGTGCCTTACGTATACCTATACTTAGCGTAGCTTAATTGTCATTTTCTTTATTTTCGTTTAGCCGTGTAATAAACTTTTGTGTACCTTCTTTGTCCTTGTTTTACGCGCATATCACAGCTGCTGCTGCTGCGCCCTCTAGGTGTCGCATACAACCAGCGCACAGTAGCGTCATCGTTACTGTGCATAATGCTGAGCGATGACCTTTTTTGATGTCATGTTGTAACTATATTTGTTTGTACCAACTTTGTTTATAATTTTGTGACACAAAATAGATACTTTTTACTTTACTTTACTTTACTTTACTTTACGTCTGGCGTTTGTACGCCCCAGTGTGCATTGACCGTTCCTCCACAAAATGCATCGTGGTGAATCCAATAGGTTTCTATTATAAACCCTTTACTCATTGGTTTATTGGTTTAGCCAGGATTAAATGGCTTAATGAGACCAAAGCCTGGACGGCCGTCTAGGCTTACTGATTATAGGTTATATTACAGTACCTAGGGTTAATTACATTTAAGCTTTATTCAATGAAATAAAATGAAAAACATCAAGGATTTTTACTCGATTGGATGTGGGTAAACTCATTAACGTACAATTACAGATAAGAACTGAGACAAATTAGAACTTTTTTCTCGGTGGCTCACCCCGGTACCAGCCGGGCCCGATTGTATAAATGTTTTGTGGTACGAGTAGGTATGGTGGAACAACTTTAGTGAACAGAGGGACATAAAATTAAAATAGTACCACTTGAAGGGCCGTAGAGCAAAGAGGAGCTTCAATTATATAGCAACCTAAGATTTCTCAGCTGAATTATTAATTTATATTGATTGTCTTTAGTGAATTCATTATAATCAAGGCGTATAGAACTACAATAGGATATATTTTAGTGGCTTTCCTAAATTGCTGAAATGGTTTTATTTTTTTTAGGCTGCGTTTTTCATCAATATGATACCTACTTACCTCACCAGTCATCCTTCTATGCGTCCAATTCAATTTTTAGTTCACTTAATTATATATTTTTTAAACTTTTAAACACAATATTATACCTATTACGTCCATTAAACTTGTTTCGTCTTAACTAGTGCCTGACACCCAAGACACAAACCCAGTGCTTAGTTTGGGTCTCACCAGGAATCCTTAAGTAAGTATAATTGGTAAATAAATAAATAATAATTATTTAAAATAAGAAAAACTAATGTATCTTTAATATAGACACGCCAAACACAGCGTAAAATAGGGAAAAATTGACGGCTTTGCAGGAGCCGAAGCCGTTCACCTGCAAGGGGTTCTTGTAGAATAAAATTTAAGAAAACACGTAGACTTATCTGATTGTAAATAATTAGTATAAGCTTTTTTTAGTAGATACTTACGTTTCAAAGATTTTCTGTTCTGTTCTGTTAAAGTTGGTTTTTAAGCATTATTGTATGCAATTTTTTTTTTTTTAACTAAGTCACGGCCTGAGCATTACGGAATTTGCACTACATAATGTGTAGACATGTAAGAACAACCGGTAGTGTGTAATTCTAGGTGTTAACTAACTGGTTAAGGCCGAAATCGACACCCAATCCGTAGGTGTGGCCATTAACACGATTTTCCATTGTAATCCTCTGATTTTCTTCGTAATCCCACTGTAAAACAAGTCGTTTGACATTTTTCCTGTTTTTACACCTTCTCTATACGTCGATGTGTACTGCTTTGTTTTCAACCGACCAACCAAACCGCGCGCATAGGACCTATATCTAGTATACAATTTCTAACATGTTCTTACATATTATGCTGTAATAATCTGTATTGCTGACGGGTAAAGTCGACAATTGAACGTTGGGATTGATGTTTTTTTATTATTTTCATACAATTTGTCCCGTCCAATGGTAAAGCCTGGTATGTGATCTAATTTTAGTGACCAATCGGTAAAAATTAGAGGGAAAAGCAAAGGGAAGAACAAGCCAATGGACTATGAATGCTCAATCTGGTACAGACACCCTGCCAGGATTAGAAAATATCTATCTACCTTCATAGCTCAATGCTCTGTAATATCCTAAACCTGTGGTCTATGCCTATATCGCTGCTTCAGGGAGGAGCCTAGAATGAATCGACTGTAATGAATCGATGCATCTTACATCAGCGAACTTCATCACTGTGTTATCTTTCGATGAAATGGAAAGCAGAAAATATATTTTAAGTCTGACTGGATTCAAATACCTACCCTGTGACAACATAAAAGAACAACATATACAGAATATACCATCAAATCTTCCCAATGCGATTGTATTTGTATTTAGATAATACTCAAAATTTCCAAATTGGGCACGACCAGATAAAATTACGGGTGTAGAGAGTAAATCTATAAATGGCAGTGAGCGAATACGAGCTAGTAAAATAAAGATAAGCTGATCAAATTATAACACGTATAACTACATAACTGACACCTATAAGTAAATTGTAAACCTTTGTGTAATGACTGAAGAATTATACAACGATGGGACAAAAACGACCAAGTCTTTACCCCATCCATAATAAAAATACATAAAATAGAATAAAATATATAGCCTTATTTCTTTTCCAACATTTAACTTACAATTAAAGACCACTGTTTCAATTTCATATAAGTTCGAGTACCACTCAGAGTGGTGAAAACCTCCTCCACGGTCACGTCGTTCCACGTTTCTCTCCGTAAAGATAAACTGCCGTCTATATTGTTCTCTTATGTCCATTCCATCCCAAGGTTGCCTGGAAGAGATCGCTCAAACCGATCAGGCCGTCCTTTGTACTTCCTTGATGCTCAGCATTTCCTTCTGTATGCATTTCGTGTTTGTGTGGTACAATAAAGAGTTATATATCTATCTGCTCTCTCACATCCCGATGGACATACATACAACATCCCGATAGAGCCTAAAAAAACTTGCCTACAGGATTTCGGTTGGGCCCTGGAGCATTGGTTCAAGCCTACACCAATTTCAGACACTTATCAAATCGATGGTACGCATGCGCCTAGCTGACTTGGCCACAACCTCGGCTGCTTGCAAACTCTTATCTTTTCCGTTCGATGCTTCGAAGAAAAATGGAAAAGTTGCAGTCAACATGGAAGTAGGCGGTAATGATAAATATATCACAAATTTTGTCCCATTCTGTCCCACAAAGACAAAGGAATACGGTATCGAAAAAAATTTATTATATGGTTAAAGTTCTTAGCTCAAATTCGGCGTTACCATAACATTCGTTTAAAAAATAGATAAATCAGTAAAAATATATGTTTTTTAACATATAACTTTGGTGGTGTTGCCTTGATGCTTTAAATTTTAATCGTAATGGATTGTTATTTGCAAGAACACAAAATTATTATACAATAATGTCAGATCTTAAAACTATTTTAGTAGGTACCTAATTATTATTGTATTCAGCCTGCACGCAGGCGTGCAAATATTGTTTGAGTCATATTATTAGAAATACCTAATATAATAAAATTTATGTTACAATTAAAATTTCCAAATATTCTTTCAAATTATAAAAAACAATTGCGCAACAGTGCCAGCATTCTGGGCACTCTGCCTTCTGATGACGGCTTAGATTTTTAAGTAATAGATATTAAGTGTACATATATACTAGTTGTAATTGTTTTATTCTGTTATTGTAATCTATGTGCTAAATAAAAAAATAATGCCTTCACTAAAAAACAATTCAAGTTGCTATTATACTATATTTTTTTCTAAATATCCATTCCGTTCTTGTTTACATCATGTTCTAGCCATAACTAATTACGAGGGATTTTATTTTGATGTTATTGAATACAATTATATTTTCGCTTCCGACTGGTATTGATATGGGTCAGTTGAGCTACCTGTAGATTGTTTGCAACAGTCTGCAGTTAGCTTAATTGTTTCAATTGTAAATACTAGTTCTTATTTGTTTTTATTATTGAATTGTAATTTTTTTGTCAATAAAATTATATTATGTATAAACAATCTTTAAGCTAAGAACAATATAACCCTGCAAAATAAAACAGTAGCAAATAAAACTAAATAAAATTAAAGTGATCTATCAGTGTAACAAAGTATGATAAAGAATGAAAGATCCATTCGCGCGTGCATTCGTAGAATCCAGAATATTCTAAAGCCGAGTGCATACTAAAGATAAAAACGCCGCACGCTCGCAAAAATGCTATAAAGTTTTTTGTTCTTGTCTGGCAATGAAAGGCTCGTTTCCGGTTGAAAATAATTTATTGACATTCTTTTATATTCGTTGCAATATTAAGTTACATTACGTTTGTAGTTTGGTACTTACCCACATGTGAAAACAAAAATGTGTGACCTTTTCAATATTAATGAAAAGTGAGCCTTAGGTACATCTTTTCTAATTTATTTACCGTTAGCAAATAAATTGTAAAATGCAAAACTAAATTATTTGAAAGATAAATAAAATAAAAGATGGAATATGCTTCTGCCAGCCCAAAATTTTTAATTATTTTTCCTTAAGGTCTCCTTTTTTTCCTTTAAAGAATTTCCTTTGAAAACTTTTCGAGTAACAAACCTCTCACGCACCATCTTCCCATAACATAAAGCCGGTTATTCTTTAACCAAACAATTTAACTAAAACAACAATCGCAAAAATACGACAAAAACCCTTAACAGTTCGCGCGTCCCATATATTCCTGACCATTAAACTTTCTTAATTCAACTCACGCCATCTCTCGACCGATCTCTCGCATTTATTTTCGAACAGTGTGTAATCTCCTTAAGAATCTACATATCAAGTTTCTGTCCGACTACTGTTCGGTAAGAATGTTATTTTTGTTCTGGTTTTCGTTTTGTTGAATCAATTTGAAAGGAAATAATTAAATAAATAAAATAAATAAATAATGCTGGACAATACAAACAGCATCATTGGTGGAATTGTCACGGTGTGATCCAATTAAAATGTTTTCTATGAAATCAAATAATATCCCAAAAAATTCGACTCCGACGGGACTTGAACCCGCGTCTTTCCCCCAGTACGGGAACGTGCTAACCAACTACACAACGAGGTCAAATGAGTGTGAGGCTTACGCACTATAATAATAATAATCATCATCATTATCAACCTATCTTAGTCCACAGCTGGACATAGGCCTCCCCCAATGAGCGCCATAGCGCCCTGTCATCAGCTTGCCGCATCCAGTCATTCGCAGATCGTCATCCCACCTGGTCGGAGGGCGTCTTACACTACGTTTGCCGAGTACTATAATAATAAAAACCTCAAAATGTTTTATTTAGGGTTATGCTTCATAAATATCAGTTTCAAATAAACGGAACTTAATTGTTAATAGCTTTTTATTCGTAGGTAATCAAAGGCAGCCAATGAGCGAAAATAGCTCCAAATAGCTCTTGCAGACCCACAATAGATCAGGTTCCACATTTTTGTCCACTCTGTTTACGAGTGATACACTCACGAAAACATGCATCGACCAGCTGAAGCAGGCTAATCAAGATAAAAGGTAATACCAACAGGATCCAAAACCCAATTCTAAAACGGAAGAAAAATCGCACGATTAAAGTTAACCCTCAACAGGCAGCGGTACTTAAAGATATTAGTTACGCGTGTGCGGGTAGAAAGAGCCATTGTGCGGCAAAATGGGTGCTGGTGGCTAGGGCTGGCGGGGTGGATTACCTGTTACCAATAGTATTTAATGGAGGTCATTGGATTTCTATTGATTTGTTTGTGCTATTTGGGATTGGAATGGTTTTGGGATAATAATTGATTTGGTTTAGTTTTTGTAATTATTGGGGGAAGTTTTATCTGACTAGAGATTTTAATACACTATCGCATTAGTTGTACCTGTAAGGATAGTGTACTAACAATATTTAGAATAAATAAATACATAAATAAATACACTCAATGGACTACAATACTCAAATTTAGTACTTACCGTTTTTTTTTTTTGTATAACGTGATATAATAACTATATTTATTAAAAATTCTAACTGATTGTACAAAACAGCTTCAATATTTTGATGGTGTCCGAAACGTCAGTAAATAAATTAAATAAAAATAAAAGTGTCATTACGGACAAAGTGTCCGAAATTATTGTGTCCGAAACGTCAGCAAGCCGACTCTCTACACTTTGAAGCCGAAACCGACACTGCCCGGGCGCCGGTTTGGTGCGACGAGATATCAGTGTATGAATATTGTAGGCAGCCGACAGTAGTGTCAGTGTCAACACAAACACTGTCGGGTCAACTTGGCTTGTGGACTCTTAAATGTGGTTTGTCAACTGACTTATCATTTTGTCGATTTTTTAGGAGTCGATGTAAAAATATTCAGAACAGCAATTTTCATATATTTAATAGAGCTGGGTATCCCAGCTATAATAAAAATATGAAGCTACATAACAAACAATAATATAATTACCCGACTGCGCAAGATGGAGGGTTATGTTTTTTGAAGAGTTTTCGAATAATAAATCGACTGGTCTAATCAACTGTATACTTTGATAGTCTGAAATTGATGAACTAGACCATGATGAGGATTTCCTATTTTAATAACTTTACTCGCATAAGGCCTTGCTATTGTATGCAATTGGTTAGTCACTACAGCGGAGAGGTTAAAATTAAGAGTTAAAATAATCCAAGACTAGAAATAAAAGAGATCGTATGACCGTGGGTCACACATACCCATTAAAACAGTATTACGCCTGCCCGCGGCGCTGCCCGGTTAATGACACTGCATCAAACATTATAGCTCAAATTACTATTGTAGGCATGTGTTTATTATTATGACAGATCTCAAGTAAATGATGGAGAGCGAAATGATCTAGTAATGTTCTTTGGTGGATAAAATCTCGATTTAAATCAAGTGACCAACATAATATAAATAAATAAAATTTAAAAAAATGTGTTTAATGCAGGCACCAAAAATATCACATATCACATAAAGAGCGGCGACCGCGGTATACTAGAGTGCTGGGAGACGATCCAGTTGATGGACATATTGTGTCGTATTGTGGCGGTCGCAGGGAGTCGATGTGTTGAGGCGGCTCAGGACAGCTATTCGTGGTAGATAGGTAGATAGATAATACTTTTTTTTTTAATAAAATAAATAAAGCGATTTCTTCCAGGCAACCAAAGCTTAAAAGAGACGACAAAGGAGTGCGGAGCTAATTACAAATATAAAACTAATACAAACTGTAACAAACTAAAATAATCCCAATACACATATACCTACCAAATAGAAATATACACTAATACATAACAACAAATACAATAGTGACTTCTATCGTGGTATTGTATGGTCCCCCATACGACACCACGAATAGAATGACTGGCCTATGTATAAACGTGAACGTTTGTGGGCTGATTATGATAAGTGATAACCAACAAAAACCTACTTCAATATCGAAACCATATTTATACAACATGAAACAATCCTATGAAATTTTTAGTATCTAACCTCCTCGTACCCTCTTAGATTCTAAGAAAATGGGAGGGATTATTGAATAAAAAATGCGTTTATTTTCCCTTAGTCGTGTTGTAACAGTAAAACACAGAAAATTACAATATGCCTAAAAAATCGACCGATGTGGCGCAGCGGGAGAAGGCGACGCAATAGGTTGATTCGATTGCCGCCTTGGGACAAATGTTTGTACGATCTGCAAATATTTATTTCGGGTGTTCTGGGTATTTTCTATGTATTATAAAAAATATCAATTATAACACAAACTCTGCTTAGCATGGGGCTAGATGATGACTGTGAATTGTCCAGCATTATTTATTATTTATTTTATTATGCAAAGAACACCCACTAAACTACAAGGCGGCATGATTTAAAAAGTAAGTAGGCAAGCGAAATTGAACTCAGTTTTGAATATTTTTACCTACTTTCATATATAATTTCACTGATAGGCAATACAATAGTCTTCAATACAAATAATTAACCACGATAATCCGATTTTCACGCCCCTGCCTAACCCTTAGCTATCCATGTCTCGACATGTTGGGACAAAAGGACCCCCAGCGTGTTGTGACAGGAGTTAATACTGTGGGGTCCCTTTGGCTAAACAAACGTGAAAGGTACATTACATAGCATGGTAAAAGATTGGTTTAGGTGGGTGTTGGCATAAAAGGAGGATAAATAAAAAATATGACATGCAATGGCTAACTTGGTGAATTAGAGTTCTATATTCGTAACATAATTTTGTTGGTGCGATTTTAACGATAAATTTGAGAAACAACGAATAGAAAGTAGGCTATAATTAGTTAGATACTTAGGCTTTATTAAAGCTTAGTCTTGAGGAGTGAAGGAGAGAAGAAATTTATAAAATATGTATGCTCTGTTTGCTTAGCGCATACGGCTGCTGGGAGGGGAAAAGGTAAAACAGAAATTTTCCTCTCCCAGCAGCCGTATGCGCTAAGCAAACATCAATTTTTTTTTTAAGAAATTGTCAAGTTTTTATTATTTTTGTATAAATTTCTTCCTGCAAGGCACAGTAAACAGTAATATGTAAACAGCTAGTTGCGAGTGGCATGTTGCCACAATAGTTGTCCTGTGTGCATAGTGCCTAACAATATCATAATTTTTAGTGTAAACTAAATAGTGATATCACAATATCTCATTTATGAAAATTAAAACAAGATAAATAAGGAAGATATCAATTCAAAAATTAATGCTGCTATTAAATCGAGATTAAAATTAGCTGCAAATTGTGTCAACAAGTCTGAACGTAATTAGTAAAATTGCTTGGATTCGTGATACATAATTTGTTCTCAATATTTATCGAAGAAAGGATCGCACCGACAAGTACTTAAAATTGTGCTTAAAAATCAACAACAAGAAAAACAAAATTAGGTTAACTACTTCGGGATTGTTTAGTTTTTCCTGCAGATAATTAAAATATCGAGTTTAGTGCATAATTTAAACTAAGTGTGTGATAGCAGATTTCATACCCTGTACAAGCGAGTCGAGTCTGACTCTGCTCCGCCAAAATACAGAACCATAAAAATTTCCTAAAAATCTATCAAATTCATCTGTCAGCCCTTTCTACATTTATCAAAGGGTCCAACATGCCCGACGTCAATGGTTACAATGGAACCCTAAGTGCTATCATTTCACCCGGCGTGTGCCGTATTGTCGTCAACGGTTAATGTTATTGCAATTGTATCATTTGGGGATGAGGTTAAGATAGATTGGTAATTGTTCCGCTTTTAGACGTCGTGCTTTTAGGGTTAAAAGCCATTAAGGTATCAAAATTGTACATAATGTTTGGAATAGATCAGCTAAGTTCCCAGGAGCTTTAAGCTCCATCACCTCAACACATATCATGAAATAAATAAGTCTGTTAGGTACTGCATTGAAAATCAGAATTAATACTGGCAGATTACGAAAAAAAATATTCTATTTTATTTTTTGGGGGTACGAATTTTGCCGTATATTTTTCGACTAGCCGTTTGTACTACAGCTCTTATGACGGTTGTTACTTTTCCTACCTATAAAGTGGAGGCCCAGCAGCAATTGCGGATAATTTGCTGCGATTTATTGCAATCAGTTGCAGCACTGTTATGTCAACTGTGTGACCGTTGACCGCCTCGTTAGGTCATTATGCAAATCATTGCGTAACGGGATGCTGATTGACATACCTACAAACAATTTTATTATTATACACTAGCCAAATTCGATGTATAATGTTTGTAGACCAATCCCATACATAACCTAAAATTCACTCTGTTGCCGCGTCTTTTTATACGGAATATACATTACTTGTCGATTTGTGATTCTTTCTCCATTAAAATTATTGCTTACAATTATATCTGAAACACGACACCAAGCAAGTGAGTTTCAGTTATTTGTGACGTGGTTTGTTTACAAACATTTCACATAGAGGTACTAAAAATAGCATTGGTAAACACGCGTAAGCTAACTTCAGCGTTTCTTGCCTAGGTTACAAAAGCCATAAACATAAAAATTACATCATTAATTAGGCAAATTAGCAAGCAAAATAGGAAATTAATTAGAATAAGGGATAAAACGCTTACATCGAATCATTATTGGAAAAACAGAATTTGGAAATAAAAGAAATTGGGCAATTTAGGATTTAGAATAAAACGCTGTCATTGCAAAAAATCGCTATGTTAGGTGGCAGATGAAAATAACTCCAAAGGTGCGTCCAGCTCCAGATTAACTAACAAAAAATGCTAATAAACATACTTAGTACCTACCTATTAAACATGTTTTAATGTGGATGTGTTCTAGTTTAACATTTGAAAACTGTGGTACTTAATCTAGACGCACCCTAAGCGAGACAAAGCTCACTTGTAAAACACTGCTACCGGATTAAAAGGTAGCCTATGTCCGGCCCCGGGATACCATCTACCTCGCTGCCAAATTTCACCGAGATCCGTTCAGCCGTTCTCGAGTTATAAATAGTGTAACTAACACGACTTTCTTTTATATATATAGAAATAAAAGGTAGCCTATGTCCGGCCCCGGGATACCATCTACCTCGCTGCCAAATTTCACCGAGATCCGTTTAGCCGTTCTCGAGTTATAAATAGTGTAACTAACACGACTTTGTTTTATATATAGAGATTTAGATTACTAGAGATAGTTACTTATTATTCACACTTTAGCTAACCTTAACGAAAGCGCCAAAATAAACCAATGAAAGTTTCATTGAGCTTCCGAAACACAACGAATACACCATTATTAACCAATAACCCGAACAGAACTACGTAGGAAATTAATAACATACTCAATACCAACAAATTAAATTATAATTATGATTCTATCGTAAATCATACTTCTAGCAACATGTTCGTCCTAAATTTTAGTATTCGATTATCTAATTACAACACAAGGTTTCTCTATTGTTAAGTTTTTTACAACAATCTGGTAGATAATTGATGTTTTTATGATCAATTTAACAGTCATAATTTGCTTGTTAAAATGGAGACTTTATTATCATTTTGTGGTATATTAATGCGTTTTTAGTTATTGTTAACCTTTTGTTAGAAAAGGGATAAAATTATATTCATAACAATAAGGAATTTTGTTAAAAATTCAGACGGTTAAAACCTACGCAAAATAAGCAAAATGCTGCCTGAAACAAACGATAAAAACTGAAAATCGTAAAAGTAAAGTAACAAAAAACATACGACTAACCCGAAAATCGCTTGTTTGAAAACATGAACGAGTAAGACAAAGATACAGCTCAATTTTATGCTAAAATTAACACATAGTACGCAAAATAAAACTTCCAAAAAGTGTCGACTACAAGTTCAACACTTTTTGGAATAAGCTCTACATTCAAGACTCTATAAGTCATCATCATCATCATCACCAACCTATCTTAGTCCACTGCTGCACATAGGCCTCCCCCAATGAGCGCCATAGCGCCCTGTCTTCAACTTGCCGCATCCAGCATCTACCTGCAGTCTTTCGCAGATCGTCATCCCACCTGGCCGGAGGGCGTCCTACACTACGTTTGCCGAGTCGCGGTCTCCACTCGAGAACACGTTTACCCCAGCGGTTATCGGTTGGCGGTTGTTTATAAGTCGTCGTAGCACTAACATCATAACGTTATTTATTATTTTCAAAATCAATTTTCTTTAAGTTCCTAACGATTATTTTTAATTCGTTATCATATCACCAATTAGGTCCATCTATAACGGCATATAGTAACTGCCAATTATTTTCGAGATTATGTCATTGCAATGTTCAATATAAATATTCATATAATTTTCAAACCTAAGGTTGTATCAATCTACAGCCAAATCAAAACTGTAAACCGTCTCTAATAAGTGCCAATTACTTTCGAGATCTGTCGTTGCTGAAAGTTCACAGTCGAGTGCGCATGTATGCCGTGTATTTATGCCAATATCATCTTCCACGGCTGATCGCGCGCAGCCTTGGGGTGCATCCGACTATTTTGCTGCGTACTTTTCTATTTCTGTCAAGGTTACAATCAATTCTTTAGGTTATTCTGTTAGACTTGCTTGAGTTTAAGAGTTGTATCCCAGAAGGGAGTTAGGTGGTGCATTGACGGATCTAGTCGAGTGATGTTTTCTGTTGAGTGTGTTCTTTATTTATGCAATTTTATTAAATAATAGATACAAATAGGTACATAGTAAACCAGCGCAGTATTGGGCAAATGCCTAATACTGCACAATGCTGAGTTAGGGACTCCTGTTTACCCTTCCTTTTAATGTACCTATACACCTTTTTTGTTATGTTCCTGTTTTTTTTTTTTTTGTAAAGTTTTGTATGTTTATCTTAAATCTAGATCTAATTGCTAAAGTTACAGCTAGTTATATCATAGATATATCAAGACCCCATCACTAGCAACAACGTGATCGTAGGTGAATACTCAAAGTGGTAAAACTGTGGTGCTCAAAAAATCGGTGCTCAAATGGGAATACATACTTCTATTTCAGCTTTTTACTATATAAGAAGTTGGTAGAGATCGTTTAGATATCTCTATTTAAAAAATCCTAGAGTTTTAGTAAAAGCAGTAGCTGGGGATTAAGAGGCTTGCCCTATAAGACAGCATAAATAGCGGTCCTGAGCCGCCTCCATCCATGAAATCCTTGCGACCGCATCAATAACGTCGGTCCATCGACTAGTCCCAACACTCCGTTTCGCGTTGTTGCTTAACGAAACCAAAACGAAATGTATTAGATTTATTCTACCTAATGTTAAACAAGTTCAGGCTGATGTAAATGTAAAAGGAGAAACGTTAAAAATTGTAGAAAGTACCGTTTTCTTAGGAATCACCTTAGATAATAAACTTCAATGGGGCGCACACATAGATAAGCTATCGAAAAGACTTAGTTCTGCAGCATATGCTGTCAAAAAAATCCGTCATCTTACAGACGTGGATACATCTAGACTTGTTTATTTCAGCTACTTCCATAGTATTATGTCTTATGGTATTCTACTGTGGGGGAACGCTGCAGATATTAACACCGTATTTGTGTTGCAGAAGAGGGCTGTTCGTGCTATCTATAGTATGGGTCCCAGAGAATCCCTGCGTGATAAATTCAAAGAAATAAACATAATGACAGTACCATGTCAATATATTTATGAAAACCTATTGTACACTCATAGAAATATCAATCGGTTCCCTAAAAATAGCGATGTACATAATTTGAATACAAGGAATAAACATAAACTCGCTGTGCCCACAACTAGACTACGCAAAATTAATGTATCTTTTAAAGGGCAATGTATACGCTTCTACAACAAACTCCTAGTGAGTTGCAAAAATTATCAGTAAATAAATTCAAACAAATTGTCAAAACCTTCCTGTGTAAAAAGGCCTACTATAAAATATCAGATTATCTAGAGGATAAAAAAGCGTGGGACGGAATTTGCTCCAACTCGAAAAATAACTCGAAAAATAACAACTAACAGGCTAAAGGTTTCTTCGTCGCTTCTTTACTTTAGTCTACGTACCGAAGCGACTGAAATCAAAAATATCACTTTATTTCCGTGTCAGTGTTTAATTAATTATTAAGAATTTGACCTTTTCTAAGTATACATTTATTGTATTTATGGAAATAAAGAGTTTTTGACTTTGATTTTGACTTTGTTGCATCGCGTTTGCCACTCCAGAAACTTTACTCTGGTTACTGATGTGATCCTGCTAAGTCTTATCTTAATAACTAGAATTTGGCATTTCCCGTAAAACTTAAGGGCAACGGACTGATAAATAAAACAAAAATAAACAATTGCTAAGATAAAGCCTCCAAATACGGCCTTCACCCATGGTCCATTGACCTTCTAATACGTTTATAATTGTACCACGTTTGTAAACATAGGGTTTGATGACGTAACTAGTTTTTTTCTGGGCCATACAGGTGGGTGCTGTTATTAAAATTAGATTATTTTCATTTGAAGAGTCCACAATGAGAAAAAGTTTTGATGACACGTATCAGTTTTGATCGGGAATTTTCGGGAATTTTCATTATCTTATGTTAATGGGTGGTCCAAATGCCCTGAGCAGGTGGTTGAGTAAATGAGTCTGTGCATCCTAGATCATTTAATTTCTGTTTTCAAAACAGCTGGCGAATAGTATTTTTGGTTCTATCTCTAACTATCTAAGAGAAATGGGTAAGCCATTTGATGATAGATCTCGGGTCTCTGATCGGTGCATATTTCTTTGCAATTTTTTATGAACTGAATCTCAAAACCGTATATATCTTTCTTACTAGCTGCTGCCCGCGGCTCCGCCCGCGATTTTCAAGTAGCATATGTCCGTCCCCGGGATATTATTTACCTGCCAAATTTCATTATGATCCGTTTAGGCGTTTAGGCGTGAAAAGGTAACAGACAGATAGACAGAGTTACTTTCGAATTTATAACATTAGTATGGATTTCCTTTATGAAATGTATAAAAAGCTTAGTACGTAAAGTTCAGTTCTATAATAAACAGATTACTGTCAAAACTCGTTGTTATTTTCATTGAACTCTTATACTTAACTAAACAAATGTGGCTACTAACTAACAAGCCATCGCATATTTAGATTCTAGTTCAAATAGCCTCGTAAAATGGTATTGTAAGTGTACACACATAAACTGAATTGATCTAGCCCTAAATGTTTTACAAGCATTCGTTAAGGGCGCGTTCTAGAACGAACTTATGTTATCGATAGGTCAAATTGTGTTCAATGCGCGCCATTTTGTGAAAAGGATAGGCATAGGATTTCGGGTTCATAGGAGCGGGACAGTGCATACGTTTTTGGAACGGCGTGAGCGCAAAAATCAAGTTTTTGCTTATTTACAAGAAAACTACAAAACTTATGAAGAAACTGATTCAAGGTACCAAATAATTTGTAATAACCTACGTATCAAAACATAGTTAATTTGAATAGACCGCAGGGTTCCTGAGATCTCGACCAAATTACTCGTATGTGCGAAACAGTGCACTTTCATGATATTTTAATATTATTCTTATTTTCACATTCAATGAAACAAAGAAAAAATGTTGAATTTTATGTAATTTAGTTTTATACCACTTTATCCCGTGAATACTAAATCTACGCTTAGTTTTATACCACTTTATCCCGTGAATACTGAATCTACGCTTAGTTTTATACCACTTTATCCCGTGAATACTGAGATCTACGCTTAGTTTGACAATCAAACCCGTTAGGTCCACTCTTTAAGCTTTTTTGAATGTGAGTTTTGATTGCGGTGCCTTAGATTCTTAAGGCACCTACTTTGTATTGGATGCTTAAAGTAACAGTAATAAGCGAATTACTAAAGATGTGAACTGAAACTCCTTATTCTGTATTGCACTAATAAAACAAATACATGTAAAATGTAAAACTAGAGAGGTTATGGCAAAAGCGAGCCTTACTCAAACTCCTTATTCTTCTCAAGGTCTTGGTGTCTACAATAGATTAGGCCTACTTGAGGAAGATAAGTCTAAAGTGTCAGGTATGTTAACTTTTGTATGTGATTCACTGTTTGCCCACTTTATGATCACAAGAAAGAAAATGTTAAGAGTTGAGTCCCATCTACGAAATAAATTTATAAACAAAAGATTCATTACAATCAGATAACAACAAACTAGCATTTACAACAATAATTGAAACTGTTGGGCAACTGCAGACTGTTGCTATTAATTTTGACGTATAATTTGACAAATTATAAATAAATTTTTATCTGTTATCTGTTGCAAACAATCTAAAGGTATCTCTACTGGTCCATATCAACACCAGTCGGTAGCGTCCCCAAGACGCTATCTCCTTTGCCCCGCTGTATGGCAATGCTGATGCGCTCCACCAGATACTCACCAGCTCTCGGATTACGCGTCGCTTCGACCAGACTCTAGATATTCAGTAATTATATGTTTACTTATACATAGCATGTAATCTGCCGATTATTTCAACAACCTTGTTTGAGCAAAGTCGACCTTTCGGGCCTACACGAACAGGCGGTCCGTAATGTATTTAGAATTCTATTTTGTTTTGATAATAGTTAGGTGCATAAAGGTTTTATGCATTCTGAGCAGTACAAGGTTCACTGGCTGGTTAGAATAAAAAAAGACGGGAAACTGACAAAAGAGCATCGCGATGAAAATTTTTGCAAGGTAGGTACGTTTTAATCTATTTTCGTAAATTAATGGTGAAAATGTACTCTATAAGCGACGAATCCTCCAATTCAATGACTTTCAAATTATTCGCATTGCTTGAGAAAAGCACTATACAAGCCTCGGTCCACAATGACTGCCCTGCTGGCCACGATAAGTTGGCCTCAAGCTAAGCTTGCTATGGTTTCGGCCTTCAAGCTTGGTCATCATTGCAGCCCTTGCTGTCCGCGCTATATGTATGGCCTCGACCTTCAGTCTCGGCCTTCATTTCAGCTTGGTTATCAAGGGCTGCAATGCTGACCGTGCTATGATGGCCTGGACCTGCGCTACGCTTCGCTTTCAGCCATCTTCAGCCGCGGCCAGCAACCCACCCATTACAGACCTTGGACGCAATGTGCTATAACTTTTTAATCTGTGCACGTATAAACCTTAATAACGTAAGACAAGCACATTGCCATCACGTGACCCACCCCCGTGAATTGCTCTGAGCATCCATAGCATGCTAACACTTTCGTGTTGTGGCGTCATGGATACGTACCTACTTGGTTCGTCGAAACCAGTTGAAGCAAAACGTAGCCTGCTAAGTCTTTGAGTTGAAACACTTGTAGGAACCTAAAAATATTCATGACATCGCTTTGTTTCAGGCTCATCCTTTTCGGTTTAGCCGGCTTATCTGGTGAGATATTCAATTGGGTTGGGTGCCACTTGCCAGCTGAAAGGTAATGTCGTCGAATTTGTGGGTGTAGGTTGATGGTGTTTTTTATAGATTCGGCTCCTGATGGTTATTGTGACGCTATAATGATATCAATCCTACTGTGGTGCGGCTGCATCTTGGCTCAGCCAACTTTAAATATCTACTTAAGCTTAACTTAGCTTTTACTTTAAATAAATAAAAAAGTTCGTTAAGAGGGTGTCTTTTAATTGGGTCTGTCAACTTGTGGGATAGACCCTGTATCGACCGTGCTTGTTTTGATGTGACATTTGACATCCTCTCCTCTCCGTGAAAGATTCCCGCTATCTATTGAGATATAAGGTAAATAGAGTTTTGGTTCGGTTTGTTGTTTCTATTTTGGAAAAGGCCTTATTACATTTGTTCCAAAAATTCTGCATGACATGTGTGCCAAAGCGAGTGATGGCTCGTTGTGGCGCGCGCCTTGGCCAACAAAGGGTGCGGAGGCATTTAATCTCCAAACAAAACTTTACAACGAAGAGCTCTCCTTTCTTAATTGATCCAGAAATCCTCATAAAAGTCTCGTTTGTGTCCTTAAATGCCAATAGATGTTTTTTCTACGACTTCTATGTTTGTACCAAAATTTTATAGTACTTGCAGACTGCTCAAGCCGCCAAGACACTTTCCGAGCGAAACGGATTTTTGGTTAAAATGTAGGTCCAGATGAATCGAGTACGAGAAGTTTAACTAGTGGTCATATGACACCTTCCTCTGAAAGCTAAACGATATGTTTTATCTGTCTACCTACCTAATTATCTTCCTGAGTAAAGTTGTGGCCAGAAACTAGTCAATAAAAAGGCCTTTGTTTACTCTAACTGGTCATTTTTAGGGTGAGTGCCCTCAATAGCGTAGTAATGAAGATGCTACCTTGACACGGCGACCCGGCTGGATGCGTGACAACCACTCGCATGTCAGCACGGCAGCGGCTTATAATTGCGAGAGATACTCGTGACGTCATAAGGAGCATGTGTCATGCTACGTCACTGTCTTGGTTTAGAGCGTTTTGTGGGGTTTTTTTTTAGGAGACGGTACTTTTAAGAGTAAGCTGGTGTATTCGGAAGTATTAGTGAGTGATCCTGATCACTCATAGCATTTTCGCCAATAGCGACAAAAGGTTTAGGGTTTTCGCGCCTCGTAGCAGAACGCAGGTACTGCGATTTACTTGGTGGTTTACTGCAAAATGACAATGCACGAAATGCAACTAATCCCGTCATTGGTTCATTTTCTTTTGTTTTTTACCCTTATCAAAATGCAGCCAATAAGTGGCGAAAATAATGGTGTATGAAAGGAGCAGTTGAGTGTCATGCTACGACGCTGTCTTGATTGTAAACGATATGTAAGGTACCTAGGTAGTTTCAAATAAGTTTTCATGAAACGGTGTTTTTCAAAGGCGGTCAGCTGGTCTAATTCAGATGTATTCTATTGACTCATACTATTTCCGCTGCAATTAGCATCAGGTTCATTTTCCTTTGTTTGTTATCTGTAATCGAAATGCAGGAAATGAGCGGTGAAATTAATATGAGTGATAAGTATACTCACAAATACTATGAAAGGAGGGAGGAGCATGTATGATGCAACGTCACTGATTTGGTTTTGAACGACAGGTACTTTCAAATATGTTTTTAAGAAACGGTTGGTACTTTTGAAAGGCGGTGAGCCGGTATATTCAGAAGTATTCGTTATTGACTCGTAGTTTCAAACGAGAGAATTCAACAAGACGCACGGTGCAACCGCACACACAGCACGAACCACAATGGATATTGTGCAGGAAGCATTTCCTGGTCGCGTAATCTCCTGTTTTGTCGATTTGGCATGGCCAGCAAGATCGCCTGATTTAACCATCCCAGACTTCTTTCTTTGGGGCTACTTGAAGTTGCGGGTTTATGGTAACAAGCCTCAGATAATCGCAGCCCTTAAGGACAGGAATGCGGACAGTTATCACCGGAAATCTTACGGAAAGTGATGGAAAATGCGATAAAACGGGCACAAATGTGTATCAACACTGGGCCGGCAGCCACTTGAAGGATATCATCTTTTTCCCTTAACAGAAAAAAAAACCAGATACAACTATTTTTCTTTTTTTAGAAAAAAAGTATTTCAAAAACGAAATAATTTTGCGCCACCTGGTATATTCGCCACTCATTGGTTCATTTACTTTTATTTTCATTCGTAATCAAAATGCATTTATTGAATGAGACGAAAATACTTATATTTTTTACAAATTAGCTTCTAGCACTTTTTTTTTCACACACTCACGAACAGCTTCAGTACTTAGTTTTGGTGATGATTGTGTTACATATCCTCACAAACTTTCACCTTACAATATTCATAGAACTTTACAAAAGGCTTTCGTAGTGACGATGTAATTTTATGCAGTGTCATGAGATGTTCCAAAAGATAGTGGTACGCTAGATGGCAGGCCAAAATAACGATTGTGTTTCCCGTTGTCCTAATTTACCGTGGAAGTGGCAGAAAGCCAAACTCTTTGCAGTATAGCAGTTGCCGGATTAGGTTGTGTACACTGGCCATGTTTTGGTACATTTTGGGTTTACAATCGGTTGTTCTCTCTTTAATTAACTAATCAATGGTAAATCACTCTACAAAGTCATTAGTCGTAGGTACTGATTCAGTTAAAATGAACTGAATTCTACTATCTAATATTAGTAAATATTACAGAGCAAAAATTTGTCAAAGTTTGTAAAAAGACAACGCTCAAACTACTGATTGGATCTGATGTAGACAATTTAATAGGCATGATTTTATCTCGAAAAAACGGTGCGAAGTTTCGGATGGAAACTTGTAGTTACTAAACATCAGTTACGTGTGAGTCATCATGACGAACTTTCGTTCGCTTAGGCTTGACACAGAATGTCGTGACGCAATTTCGTTTGCTAAGACTTGTCACAGAATGTTAAATGAAACAAAACAAACGTCATTTTGCGATGGCTCGGTCAACATGAAAAAGGACCAAAAAATTGTAAAAGAAAACTTCTCTATTTAAATACCCTACGCGCAATCGTTGCACGGCATGGCGAGTTCTAGATCGAAGTGTTCATGTATAGCCACTCAAGTTTGAAAACAAAACAACAGCGGGTAGGTAACGCCACAATGGTTCATTGACCTGTTAACATCAGAGTGACCTTAAATGAGCCATTCTCAAACGTTTAGAGAACGTTTTCACATGTTTAAAGTGTAGGCAATCTTGTCTAACGAACATTTAATAGGGGCGATTCGGCGATCTCATTTCGGGATTAGATTCTTTTGTTTTGAATAAGGTTGGTGGAGACTAGAAATAATTTGGCGTGTTTTAAAAAACGATAAACCGACTTCATATTCCGGTTTGTAGATAATATTTATATATGTCTCGGACGGACGAAATCACCCCTCCCTTACTATCCGTAACCGAAGGTATAATCACGTGCAAAAAATTTAGTTTACACTGGCGACATCTAGTTATAATTCAAGTCTAATTTAGTTTGATGACACTTAGATGAAACTGTTGACGCCCGTTGCCATGGAAACCATTATAATTAATGGTAATTAATTAATATGATAATTTCATTATAACCTAATGGTTATAATGAAATTATCATATTCTGAAGAAGTTTTACAAACCTACGTTTTATGGCACACACAGCAATTCCTCGAGAAATGCTATGTGCGAGTAAGAAAAACTTATAATGGTCCACCTAAAAATAAATTTTTATACAACGACGAATCATAAAAATCTTTTATCTATTGACGCAGATAAAACTGTTGTAGCTAGTCGTGATTCCTCAAAAATATTATGTTGCTTTTTAAGTTTAACGGGATATGTACTAATCCCTCGGGAATACAATTTTTATGGGACCACCTCGGATCATTCTCTATAGAATAGTGAAAGAATCAGTAAATCGGTTATCCGCAGAGACATCAAGTAACATACATAAATAAAAAAATTCAAAATCCAGAACATATTACAATATTATCGAAATATTGAACATTTTAATTAGCTAGTGCAAAATGTAAATAATACTCTTAAGGTATATTATGTAGTGCTTACCTATCAAGGAAAATTCTGCGAAAATGATAGATAGGTAAGTACTCTGTTTTCGGTGAGATTTAATATCAACGACCCCTTAAAAACAGAGCTTCTGTCATTTTTACCAGACGACTAATACAATATTCACCAGATCTAGTTATGTTTTGAAACTTTACACAAAACTTTTTTTAAACCACCAGCCAAACAGGCATGCGGCCCGCGTCATGGAAAGTGGTTACCGCATCCTACGGACGCCTGCAACATCAGGAACATTACTCGCGCCTTGCCGAACCTTTAAATGCGATGCGATGACGCAGACATTGAAAGGGAGCCCCGTAGATCGCTGGCTGTACAGGGAAATATGATTGCTCATAGGTTCGCGCGCTACTCGATAGAAGTGAAAGTCAATCTTTTTAAGGTCTATTGCCAGTCCTCCAACTAGAGCAGCCTCTGGCTCAACTGCACCCGTCGCACAGCCGGAGCTCTACGCGTCCAGTAAAATAACATTTTCAGGATGCCGATGCGGCTGCCTCGCTATTGCAGCGCATCTAGTATGTTCGCGGAGGTACGCACGGACGACTTTTACGCGATCATTCGCAAAAAAGTCGCATCCTCTCTCAGCGCGCGCGCGCCAGTAGCAACAGCATCCTGCAAATGATTATGTCTCGTCTGGACTGTCCCATCCGAAATAAGTGGGTGAGGATAGTAATGGGGAGTAGCTCCTTATAGCTTAGGTCAGATAAGTAATTCATTAATCTACTATATAAAAAAAAGTCGGGTTTTCCTTCCTGACGCTATAACTCCAGAACGCACGAACCGATTTCCACGGTTTTGCATTCGTTGGAAAGGTCTCGGGTTCCGTGAGGTTTATATCAAAGAAAATTCAGGAAAAATTTAAAAAGAAAAGCGGGAAAATCTTTTACATAAAACGAAGTCATCTGGTGGCGAAACGGAGTTCGCCGGGTTTGCTAGTTTTATATATAATCGTCAATTAATTATTGTATTTTTTATCTAATTCTAATTTAAATTTTCATGGGACATAGCTAAGATTTAATTTAATTTTATTGTGATTTTATTTTTGTATGTTTTTGTGTATCTATGTAATATGTACTTGTCTGAAATAAATGCGTTAATAATAAAAATAATAAATGTCTCAGAAGACCCTTTTTAATAATAAGAAGTAATGGAAGTGAGTAGAATTATAAAATTAGAGTAGGATTTGATTTTACTGCCCGCGGTTTCGCCCGCGTTTTTTTCCATTGAAACGTACAAAGGTTTGATCCCCATGGGAACTGATTCATGAAATAAAAAGCCAGGATTTTATTACAAGCCTAGAACCTGTACTCAATATTTCAGGCCGATTCATCGGTAGTTTTGGCGTGAACATACAAACATCATATCATCTAAACTTTCGTATTTATAATATTAGTGTGCTGTGATGTGATAATCACATTATAATAATCAAAGCTTATTATCAACGATTATTATAACCGACTATAATTTTCTAAGCTATCGAGCAAATCTCGACGCTACGAATCGTATCGAATTAAGTGTGATTGAGCAAAAATATTAAAAACAAGGCATTTTATTACTTTCACAGTCACTTATGCGAGACTACGTACGCGTGAGAGACTAGATAGATTTGTAATTGCCTTGAAGAATTGATTCCACGATAATAAAACTTACTTGAAAGTCTGAAAAATTTGATTTTTCTATTTAAAGTTCATTTTATCATTCATTTAATCAATTTACACCGAAAATCAAATCCTACTCTTATTTTATAATACTGCTCACTTCTGTTACTCCTTATTTTTAGGGTTCCGTACCCAAAGGGTGAAAACGGAACCCTATTTCTAAGCCTCCCCTGTCCGTCCGTCCGTCCGACCGTCTGTCACGTGGCTATATCTCATGAACCGTAAGAGGTAGACAGTTGAAATTTTCAGATAATGTGTATTTCTCTTGCCGCTATAACAACATATAATAAAAATAAAATAAATATCAAAATTAAAGGGGGCTCCTATACAAGAAACGTGATTGTTTGCCCATTTTTGCTCTTAATTTGTCAAGGTACCTATCTCTTGAACTACAATAGCTAGACACTAAAACTTTCTATATATAAGTAACATTTCAACTGTAATAAACAACTAATACTAAAAATATAATATAGTAGAAAATTTAAATTTGATGTTCTTTGAAAAAGATTCCTGAATGTTACGGTACGGAGCCCTTCGTATGCGAGTCGACTCGCACTTGGCGGTTTATTTATTAAGTTGAGTACAAAGCTGCGTACAGAAGCTAGTTTATTTGGCTTGACCCGCGTCCAAGAAGCAAATTTAAATTTTGTAAATTTGAAAAATTACATCTTCATAATCAAAATATTTGGCAAAAAAATGCAGGTCCAAGACAATATGGAATACGCTTACCTCTAAAACGAAATTAATTTTTGCTTCCTACTGAGAAAGGAGGTAGAATTTAAATCGATTATTACAGGTAAAATCGATAAATACATCCTATCACAATCCACCATCGATTATAACTTAATCGAGTTACAATTTATAGAAATAATCAGTCACTGATTTATTCGATTCTTGCACATTTTCCATTCACCCTATTAAACACCTTAGAGTTTAAGCTGTAGGGTTGTGTTTTGTATGAATTTTGTGTGTGTAAGTACAAATTGTATGGTGGTATTATCAAAGGTTGGAGCATGCGCCGTTTGGTTGGTACCTTTGAATAAATCAACAAAAACGACGGGTGGCAATGAGTAATATGCGTTGTGTAGTTATTCTTGCAGGTTGGTTAGGTTAGGTTGGAGGGAAACGTTCTATGGGAAAGAAAGAACAGCCTCGCAAATGAGGCGCCAAAGAAACATGTGTTTTTGAATTGCTCTCAATGTTTGTCCAAATATGTTGTAAGCTGGGCTAGCCCATGGGCTAGTCCAGCTTACGATAGCTTGAATTAGGAGCCATTGGCAATGGCCAACGGCTCATGAAACAAGGAGTTTAACAGCTTATTTTCTCATTCCTTTTAATAATTATAAATTCGTAAGTAACTCTGTCTGTCTGTTTGTTACCTTTTCACGCCCAAACGTATGAAGGATCCGTCTAATGAAATTTGGCAGGGAGGTTGACGAGACGGGACATACGCTATTTTTATACCGGTAAAGTGTGTGCAAAGCCGCGGGCAAAAGCTAGTTTTTGATAATCTTTTCTAGAAAAACCTTTCTTTTTGTAGGTACCTACTTTTATTTGAATTATCGCTATTCTTCCTTTAAATGTGACTAGATACGAAACATTTTCACCCATTGGTACTTTTAGCGCCTTGCAGCGTCCCTACCGAAGATAGAGGAATTTACTTTTCGTAGTATGACGACGGCGGCGGCGATCCAATAGTTTCTTACGAACTCGATCCTATTTATCGAATGGTTTTGAGGGATTTTTTGAATGATAACATTACAATTTTAACAACTTTGACACGTCTCCGGTAAGTAGGTAGTAAACGAAAACTATCAGTCTTGGTATTGCGCACACACATACTACCCACTCAGTACATAGATAACTAAATTTTCATGATATAATATATGTTTTCTTGGAAAATGCACTATTTTGGCTGATATAACAAACTTATTTGACTATTGACATTTAAATAATAATAATAACGTTTATTGAAAAATATTTTACTTAAAATTATTACATCGTTGATCCCCAAACTAGGATAAAACTGTATCTTGGGGACCACCTTCCATGGGTTCTTTACATAAAATATATCAAGCAACGTTATGTCTAAATAAAATCAATAATTAAAAATAAACATTAAGTGATGGGTCTCCTGAGGACACCAGTCTCGTAAGAGTCAACAGGAGACACCATTCTTGTGTGTGTGTGTGTAGTGTGTAGTGTGTGTGAGGGTGTGTTTGTGATTTGTGCTCCTGAGAACACCGGACTCTTAAGAGTCCGGGTAACAGGAGCTTCACAGATGTGTGTTATATTTAGTTAATTCACACACTTTTTTATGTAAGTATTTAATAATTTAGCATTACGACATTTATTTTCCAACTTCTATGTTATGTTGCAGTAAAGTGGCAACTGGACAGTGACGTCGCATGTGTCACTCTCGGAGTGCCAGACCTTGTTTTTAGAACCATTAATAATTTAACAAAAATAGGTCAAAACAAAAGCAAAACCATCGACCTCACAAATCTTGTACTATAACTTGCCACACATACATTAACAAATTTAATCGCCCTTATCAAACGTTACTTTATCAGCAAAACTACTTTATTATTCAAGCGACGAAAAAATAAAGAAAACTCGAGAAAAAAGTAAGCACAATAATGCAGTAAGGTTACCCTTATCCGTAAGTTATGCTAACCAGCTCGCGTGACTGTGCCGAGTTGAGTGTCGGGTCAGCAAAGAGGTAGATGTGTCCGTTAGAAGAGTGAGCGATTTGATGTTAGTTGTGGCAAGTCGCCGGCTTTTTAGTGTGATGCTATCGGGATGATAGTGCGCCTTCGGTGCGGTCAGGAATTTAACACGGGATGGTATTGGTATTGGCGGGTGGTATTCCATTCGTCAAATATCCTTAACAAATGTACATTTGATCAAATAAATTGAAAGAATTCATCCAATTTACTAGCAGCACCGATATTTTACTCAGATCTGTTGAGAAGTTTCGGCGAGAAGAAGTAGCAAACATCCATCAAAACTTTGGCGTTTGTGTGATGTGATTTCATTTGAACTCAACTACGCAAATTACTTAGGAATCTTGGAATAATATATTTGACGAGAGGAATGGGCATCCGTCAAAGAAGTTTGGTCCGGTCAAAGAAATTTGACCGAATTTTGATTAATTGATTAATTTCGATGCCCAACATTTAATGTTGAGCATGGAAATTGGACAAAGATACTCGTATTTGACGAATGGAATACCACCCATTGAAAAAAGAACCGTATAACTATATTTATCTTTCATCTAAATGACTATAGGATTTGACCAGTAGATAGGTAGAATAATTTGCACAATTTTGTTGAAAATGTAAAAGGCGGCGTTTGACATATTCCTTCTGTAACGGCAATAGATCAATACGTTTCGAGATAACCCAGTTACGAAACATGAACTAAAAACTCATTTTAAAAACCTGGTTATGGGTTTAAAACACTTAGGTACCATTAAGTAACAAACATTTTATGATTTTTGGATTGTTTTAAAATATACTAAAAACCGACTTCAAATTTCTTAAATTCCACTCTGCGAACATGCATAAACAACATTCTTACAGTCGAACATAGAACCTCCTTATTGGAGGTCCGGTCTCCGGTCATAAATCTTCACTACTCTTGTACCGCAGGATATTTTTAGCCTTGTCCAGAAGTCCCGTTCACTAGCTAATCTCTGCGGTGCGACCCACAGGGGCGCGCCTCACGTGAAGTCAGGTGTACCTACGAGATACGTCGTTGTGCGTTGGTGGCAATGAAAGTATTAAGAAAAATTCCCAGAATTTCTTTAGTATCCCAGACTTAGCTTACTCTTCTTCTAACCAGTAAATCTCTTTCCAGCATCAAACCCCCCTCCAAAGACGGCGTCACGAAGTCCAACCCCAGCAAGCGCCACCGAGAGCGCCTCAATGCTGAACTCGACACGCTGGCGTCTCTCCTACCTTTCGAGCAGAACATCCTTAGCAAACTCGACAGGCTGTCGATACTGCGGCTCTCTGTCAGCTACCTGCGGACCAAGAGCTACTTCCAAGGTAAGAGTTAAATAGATAGAGTCTGGCCAACGAAAGCTGTCCACGCATTATTTTCAGAAGTTTTGATATGGCATAATTTAAGACTGTCAAAATTGACACATTACGAACACAAACGAACTTGAACCATTCTTATTATATCTTGGGGACAGTAGCAGTAGCAGCGAAGAAAGTAATGGAGCTGTTTCAATATTATCAGGTGTAGAGTTTTTGGAATTTCTTGGACAGCTTTCGTTGGCCAGACTATAGATATCGTTCGATCGTTTAATGCCAAAAAGATTACTGTATTTGTTTTTGTAGTGCCTTAAATCCTAAGTTAGGTTAGTAGTTTCAACTATGAATTGATGAAAGGGTTCTTCCCAATGTTTCACGTGAGACGTTGCCTATTCTCAGCGTCTCACGAAAGGTCAGAGAGCTTATTTTATTACAATCTACAACACCTATGAAAGCACCCTTGTATTTTGTCATTAGTTATGTTACCAATACATAATGTTTAGTAACTATTCATTTTCTCATCACATCACAAAATATATCATGTATGAAAAAAGTACAACTCAGGCGGGCCCTATGCCATGTTATTGGTGTTGGACTAAAACAAACTTCTACCAGTCAACCTTTCATTGTACATATTTGCATATGATAAGATTCAAGATTCCTGAAAACCGATGTTGTAACTTGACGTGTAGTAAATTGTTAATTTACCTAATTACGTGGCGGTGCAGGTGTTCAAAATCTGGCCCTTATTCGCTATGCTACGTGAGATCATTCAGGAAAATAAAAAGTTATCCAAAAAAGCCAATTACTTAGTTGTAGTTATGAAGTTCCTACCCAAAATTCAATTCATACACTTTATTTTTGCATAGTTTGGAACTCTTGAATGTACGCTGCGTTGACTGCTACAATCTTTTGTACGCTGCGCTAACGTTTGGAATCCTATGGAGCTAAAAACTCGACTGTCAAAATGCTTAATGGAAATAATTGTTTTCAAGTCAAACCCCGAAGGAATAATAGGTCTACCAACAACAGCAGCTAAAATCAGTGGAAAGGACTTTACTTATTCCTCTTCTCCTTCTTCATCAGCATATGTACGTCCGTGTGAACATGGCTCCCCAAATTCAATTTATCCACTCTCGTACACTGCTGGACCTCTCCCCCTACGATGACGCCACAAATAGCCGTCCTCCGACCATCGTCTCTCGGTTTCCTATATTCAATACTAGCTGCGCGGCTTCGCCCGCGTGGAAATTGATTGCACACCCCATAGGGGTAGTAATCTTTTAATAAAAAATATGTGTATCGTTATTTACCTACTTTATGGTACCGAATTTTCAGTGAATCGAACCTAGGAATAATTCCTGTGTTATTCTAGAACTTAAACTATCTACGTACCAAATTTCATCTAAATAGGTTAAGTAGTTACAGAGATACGTGGTAACAAACATTCACACGAACTTTCGCGTTTTAGTATGATACTACTTACTGCAGACTACATCACCAACTACTAAGGTCACCTTTGCATCAGGAAACATGCAAACCTAACCTAGCATTTAATTGTACAGACCCTATCGCCTAACAAAATCGAATAAATCGATTAACTCGCTGTATTCGATTACTTATTAATGTTTCTTCGACACTTATTTAGCACTGCCGGGGAATTTTATCGGTTAGCCGTTAATGTATGCGATGTTCTCGATTCCTGATAATCGATACTGTTTGATGTAATCGCTGCTTTCAAATGGAGTAGCTGAGCTTTGCAGTTTATGATCTGTTGAACACCTTTCGTATTCGAGTTATGATGGTATGTAGGTGGTGATATTTTAAACTGTGGCTTGGTTCCACAAGTCCTGGATGACACAGAAGGACTCGTGGATACAGTGGAGTCTAGTGGAATGTTTTCTTTTTTATCTAGAGAGCACTACAATTTTCGACGCATATTCACGTCTACGATAATTGGCCAGGGCGCTGTCTTTGTGAGCATTTTAGAAATGTAATTTCCAACGTCCGTGATTGTAGCAGACAGCAACATGAAATATTAAATAACAGCTTAATTTATATGAAACTAGCTGCTGCCCGCGGCTTCGCACGCGCTTTTTAATTAGCCTATGTCCGTCCCTTGGATAGCAATTACCACCCTGCCAAATTTCATTGAGATCCGTTCAGCCGTTTAGGCGTGAAAAGGTAACAGACAGACAGACAGATAAAGTAACTTTCTCATTTATAATATTAGTATCGATGGCAAATAAATAAATAAATAAATAATGCTGGACAATACACACAGCATCATCTAGCCCCAAAGAAAGCAGAGCTTGTGTTATAGGTACTAGATGACTGATAAACTTAATACAATACATAACCTAGATAGATATTTTTTATTATGTATAGAAAATACCCAGAACACCCGGAACAAATATTTGCAGATCGTACAAACATTTGTCCCAAGGCGGGAATCGAACCCGCAAAATTGCTAAACATCAGCTCGTTCTAGGTACTAGATCCTAAAACACACCCAAAACAATTTTTTTAGAACTTACCCTCCCGATTCCATTATACCTCTACTTATTGTCATTATTGTAAACATATCTTTTACGTTAGCACTCGTGACAATAATGTTTCTTGTCAAAAATGCATCACCAATCGTTACTGTACAGACTCGCCTACTCATCAATTTTCATCTTTAACTGTATCTACTATCCAAGAAATTACATCAGATACCTCAAATACCTCTCGCTAATCGCCAGTAATTACTCGAAGAAATACGATATCTCTTCTCAATAACACACAAATCATTTCAGGAATATTCTTAGAAGCGAAGTTATTTAGTGCTACTGTACTGAGGGTACTCTTAGTTTATTTTATTTTCGTGTCAGCGCCACCCCGCGGCGAAAGAACGAACCGTAATCGATGCTTCAACAATCCGTTTAATTAGAGTTGGGGATAATTTTTTGGTACTGTCACGAAGTTTTAAGTTTTGGGAAAGTGACTGATAAAATAAGGATAAAGTTTAAATAAAGGCTAGTTATTTTATTTAGGTGTTATCGAACAATAATAATGTCTAAGTCCAACCCAGCAGTAATCATAATCAATTAACAAACTGTACAAAAATGTGCATGTAAATATAGGCTCGTAATATTTAGATGCATTTACAAAGAAAATTATAAACAAATTAGAACTAGTATTTTCAATTGAAGCAGTTGAGGTAACTGCAGACTGTTGCAAACAATCTAAAGGTAGCTCAACTGATCCATGATGCTGATGATGTCCCGCTTGCCGAATTACGACCACAGCGACCAGTCTTTCTTCTGTCTTTCTTTTCAGTCAGTGCTTAATTTTTTAAAAATTGACCTTTTCTATGTCTACATTTATTGTATATAAGAAAATAAAGAGTTTTTGATTTTATTTGATTGTAGCCAGGTATCTAGTAGGTACTTATATATACCTTTAATATTTTGTTTTCGCCAGTACCGCTTGTCAATACCAACCAGCCCACAATAAAGTGCGGGCACTGCCCCCCACCGACTTTTATACTAGCTAGTGGATATACAAGAAATACTAGTATACTAGCAGCTTGATTCGTTTAGAGCTTGTGAGAGCCCGGGTGTTGCAAGATTGGCACCCTCACTTTTCTTGTTGTACAATTTTTTGTTTCCCTCACTTTAGGTAGGAATTCTGTCCCCACCAGTACCTGTTGTCAATACCAACCAGACCTCAATAAAGAGCCGGCACTGCCCCCCACCGATTTTTGTACTTCAACTCCTGAATAAAATTACAACAGGTATTTTAAGCCCCTCGATAACTCATATATTGATGTATGTGCGAGAGTGGGATTTATTGCCCCAATTATAAAGGTTAGTTTTGTTTGTTGGTTTATTTAATTTTAATTTGAGAATGTCAATAAGGATACCCTAAAGTTAGTTAGGTTAAGTAATACAGATGCCTACAAAAATCTAATCATACATGAATGTTGTAAAGTTTTACTAGCTCTAATCAAGGTTCAAACAAAGTAGGTAGGTACTTTCATATTTTAACCAACTTAAATAAAGGAGTCCGATAATGTAGTGAAGATTTTAGTGATACTTTTTACTATTGTACAGAGAATGATCTCGAGATATATTATATTTTGTATAAATATTTGTACTGCAAAACTTAAATAACGGTTAATTATAAAGGAATTGGAAGTACATACATATATTGTGAGTATTTATTTTGTTTAAAACTATGAAATGATCGGTTCGTAATTTTTAACTACTTTTCCAATTATGTTACAGAAAAAGTTATACATATTGACTGTCAAAATCTAATCATCCGATTTCGTTCTACTCGTTTGTGTATGTTTTTTCTCTGTATAATTCCGAAATCAGATAATTAGCTAGCGTTTTATTTATGAATATTATTCTTGAATGAACATTTTTCCTCATACGTATATAAACGTTTATTCTATTCTATACGCATGAATTTCCACCAAAACTCAAACAAAAAAATTACGACCACCCAATAGCGCCTCTTTTCGGCCTCCACCTCATTTCCCCCAGAACCTTGTTTATCACAACAAAAAATAATTTCATAAACTTTTGACGAGCAACATCCATCGTTAACTTTCTGGTTATTTATACTCCTTATTTTTCCGTATAGACCGTACCAGGCACGGGGGCGGAAAGTATCGACCCTATGCTAATTCCCTGCTTGCCTAACTTTATTGATGGCGAATCGGTGCTATTAGTCGGCATTGGTTTAGGAAATATTGCTTTATGGGGGAAGGGGGGGAGAAGGGGGGGTTCCTTCATAATCGCTTAGTGGGGCTAAGCTTCCCTTTTCAATACAGTAAACTCGATTGCGGCGAATATAGATTTAATACGCATTTTTCTTCTGGAAGGGTCGTTTGTGTGTGTAAATGGCTGACACATGAAACTTTCTATAAATAAGTAACACTTCAACTGTAATAACAAAAAACCCAAAAATATAATAAACTTGAAAGTATAAAGGGGTCTCCGAACTAGTGAAAAATTACGTTCTTTAAAAATTTTCCTGATTTTTACGGTACGGAACCATTCTTGCGCGAGTCGACTCGCACTTGGCGGTTTATAATATATATTATCAAAAAAAATTTAAAAGATCAATAATACTACGCTTTTTTGAGAGATCGTACTGATTTGGGGGAGGCTTTTGCCCAGCGGTGGTGAAATAGGCTGAATATAAAAATCCTGCTAAACAAGTATGATTTTACTTTATTAAAGTTTGAGAAGGAATTTTGATAATTTTGCGTCATTAATTAACTGATTTTCACATTTGTGCCTACTTTTTTCCTCGGATCAAATTCTTAGAAACATTAACCCCGTGGATTAACACCCTCGAACACGCATATACCTTACACTATTAAAAATATTTTAATTTAATAAAAATTATTAATAGTCAATTACCCACACATTAGGTCCACTGAAAAACGTTCTTTACAATGATGGATCACCAACCTTATCGTTGATTGTTTTAGGAAAAAACACCCTGTTTCTACCACAAAAAGGTTTCAATTCCCTCGGCAGTTCTTATCGTAGCGTAATTGATTTCATAGACCAAAAAAGTTGGAAACACTGTCGCGATATGGAATTAGTTTCTGGAAGGTTGGTATTAACGTGTTATGGAAAAGTTGGCCAAATGCGAGTCGGACTTGCACATGAAGGGTTCCGTGCCATCGAACAAGATTTGATACAAAATCCAAATCGAGCAAAAAACGCCAAAAAACACGTCTCTTGTATCTTGTACCCCATTTATAGTTAAAGTCTATTTTGTTAATTGATATTACAATGCACTACTCACTATGCGAAATTTTCAAGTAAATAGGTATTTATTTGAAAATTATATATATATATTAGGTCCTTACATATGAAATTGGCGTTTTTCGTACTGGCCACTTTAATCACAAATTTCTCCTCTTTGGTAAGGAATTCCAAATTCAAATTTGTACAGCTATAGACTCATGTATTTGTGCTTCGATGATCGTCATTCATTTGTTTTTTTTCATCTGTTTTTTTCTGTTTGCGTCACTCATTTTACAAAATGGAAAACTTAAAATATCGCATTATTTACGAGTACGAGTTCCGCCGTGGCACTAGTGCTGCGGAAACAACTCGAAGGGTGAATGATGTGTATGGCGGTCGTGTTGCAAAAGAAAACACAGTTCGTTTTTGGTTCCAACGTTTTCGTTCTGGAAATTTTGACCTGCAGAACAAGCCCCGTGGACGGCCTGAGACTCAAGTTGATAATGAAGAGTTGAAGGCTATTGTGGAAGCGGATCCATCGCAAACCACGTCCGAGTTAGCTGCAGGCTGCGATGTTAGTGATAAAACTGTTTTAATTCACTTGAAGCAAATTGGGAAGATTAAAAAGCTTGAAAGGTGGGTACCTCACGAATTGACTGAAGCAAACCGGCAAACGCGCGTCGACTGCTGCGTTACATTACTAAACCGGCACAATAATGAAGGTATTTTAAACCGAATCATTACCTGTGATGAAAAATGGGTTCTTTACGATAATCGGAAGCGCTCAGCGCAATGGTTGGATCCTGCCCAGCCAGCCAAATCCTGCCCCAAGCGAAAATTAACCCCAAAAAAGTTACTTGTAAGCGTTTGGTGGACTAGTGCCGGTATTGTTCATTACAGTTTTCTCAAATCTGGCCAGACTATTACGGCTGATGTCTATTGTCAGCAATTGCAAACCATGATGGAAAAGCTAGCGGCTAAACAACCTAGGCTGGTCAATCGCTCCACGCCACTGCTGCTTCACGACAACGCTAGACCACACACTGCGCAACAGACGGCTACTAAATTAGAAGAGCTTCAATTGGAAAGTCTAAGACACCCTCCGTACTCCCCGGACCTTGCTCCAACAGATTACCATTTTTTTCGAAATTTGGATAACTTCTTGCAAGGGAAAAAATTCAACTCCAATGGGGCAGTCCAAATCGCCTTCAAAGATTTTATTGATTCCCGTCCGACTGGTTTTTTTAGTAAAGGGATCAATGAACTACCTATAAGATGGCAAAAGTGCATAGAAAATAATGGTTCATACTTTGATTAATTAAATATATTATATTAAAAAATATTCGACTTTTTGTTCCTCCCATACAAAACGCCAATTTCATATGTAAGGACCTAATATAATACTATAAATAATATGGTTAAAAAAATACAGTAATTGTTAAGGTCAAGCAAAAATAGCCAAAATATCCCAGCTTAGGTTCCGTACCCGAAGGGTGAAAACGGAACCCTATTACTAAGCTTCCGCTGCGCTGTCCGTCAGTCCGTCCGCCCGTCTGTCACTAGGCTCTATCTCATGAACTGTAAGAGTTAGACAGTTGAAATATTCAGAGAATATGTATTTCTCTTGCCGCTATAACAACAAATAATAAAAATAACATAAATATTCAAATCAAAGGGGGCTTCCATACAAAAAACGTGTATTTTTTTGGCTATTTTTACTCTTCGTTTGACAAGGCTCTTCAATCACAATAGGTGACACACACATGAAACTTTCTATAAATAAGTAACATTTCAACAATAATAACAACAAATACTAAAAATATAATAATGTTGAAAATTTAAAGAGGTCTCAAAACAATTGGAAATTTTATGTTCTTTGAAAAAGTTGCCTGATTTTTACGGCTTCGTGTGCGAGTCGACTCGCACAATGGCGGTTTATTTTGTATGCTATAGAATTACACTCTATGTCAAAATTTCTAAAAGGCTCACGAGACCCGGTGACAGACAGACAGACAGACAGCGAAAGCTTAGTAATAAGATCCCATTGGCATCCTTTGGCTACCTACGGAACCCTAAAATGTTAGGTATTTGTTACTTATGTAACTACTGGCCAATCGGATTACTTACCTACTCACATTATGCCTACAATATCACATAATTAATATGTGTTAAGTATGTTGAGTTTTTCACACGCCATGTGCGTTTAATTTTGCTATGTCTATGATGAAAAACTTCGTGAGAGCCGGGGTCTTAACACGTTGAGTGCCCATGACGCATTCGATGCTCTATATCCTATCTGGTGCAGAAGTTAATAATAATAAATACATTTCTGAAGGTCTTAAAATACTGTATTTTAGATTAGATAGGATTGTTATGTAGACGCGAGCGATCTCTTCCACGTTATTCGGCAACAGCTTACTTCAAAATTATTTTTGTTAACAGAGGAGTGAGTCTATTTGACGTTAGTAACGAGACGTGATCGTAACGTCTTCTTTTTTATTACAATTTGGTACAGCGACTCTATCGTGCGGACAGGGAACTACGCAAATCCCATACAAAAAGAAGACGTCACGATTACGTCCCTTTACTAACGTCAAATAGACTCACCCCTCAGAACAGAGTTACACTTTTATACAATGTGATTTTTAAACAAAGACGAAGTTCTGATACGTAGGACGGGTTCGATGCTCGTCGCGGACCAAATATTTGCGTGAAAGCCACTTTTATACACAGACCGAACATAATATAATCCGGTACCAATAAATAAACAATGGCGACCCAAATTCGTACTCAACTCAACGGGAATAGAACCTACTCACATTATTTAGTCACTTTGCCACCGCAGTCGTCCAAGTGCCAGGAAATGAATACTCAATTTTACGAACCTAACCTACTTCGGTAACAAAAACTTCAAGGCATTTTATACAATAAAACATAATCGCTATATTTTAGCGATAACATTTGATTTAATGCTCGAATTAAAAGGTGCTTGGTTGTGCCTTTGAGTAGCCTGTTCTAAGGACTGAAAACCAGGTAAGGAAAGCCTGTTCTAAGGGCTGAAAACCAGGTAAGGCAAACCTGTTTTAAAGGCTGAAAACCAGGTAAGGCAAACCTGTTTTAAAGGCTGAAAACCAAGTAAGGCAAACCTGTTTTAAAGGCTGAAAACCAGGTAAGGCAAACCTGTTTTAAAGGCTGAAAACCAGGAAAGGCAAACCTGTTTTAAGGGCTGAAAATCAGGAAAAAAAGAACATAAAAGGACTAAAATTGCCTTAGATTTCTTTACTTACAATGTTGGTTCACTTTCGTATTTTATTTTATAATCTTTACTAGTTGCTACCCGCTGCTTTGCTCGCATTGTATATTTTGGTATAAAAAGTAGGTACCTAGCTAATAAGATACGTTATTCCCAGTTAACAAAGACCTAATAATTGTTCTAGGAAACTGTATTTTTATTTATATTTATTAAAACCGTTTTGATATATTTTTTACTGTAGTATAGTTTTATAATATTAAATTTTCTATGGTAAAAATATATTTTATAACGAGATATTAAATAAAATGAAGTGTATGATACTATCTACGAATTTATAAAAACAATTATTTTACAAACCACCACCCCACACCCTTAAAATGTATATCTCTAACAAAACCCAAATCACAATGGCATATAAACTGCACCATAAAAAAATCCTGTCTTCGTCCAATGACGCTTGTGTAAAACGCACCCCCTGTCAGGGACCTCGACGAAACGGAGGGTAGTTTGAAATTCGCCGACGGCGGTGGAAGGGGGCTGAAAACAACCCTTAATGGGGGAATCGCGTGTTACAATTTTGGTAGTGACCCGGCGACGGCGTACCCCGAGAAAGTGAAAATATGTGGCTAGGGATGTTTTCACCACCGTTAGATACAACCATAACTCGTTTTGGTGTTGGGATATGGGTCCCAGAGAATCCCTACGTGTTAAATTCAAATAAATAAACATAACGACAGTACTATGTCAATATACTCGTATTTATGAAAACTTATTGTACACTCATAGGAATATCAAAAGGTTTCCTAAAAATAGCGATATACATAATTAAAACACTAGAAATAAACATAAACTCGCGGTGCCCACAACTAGACTACACAAAATTAATGCATCTTTTATAGGGCAATGTATACGCTTCTACAACAAAACTCCTAGTGAGTTGCAAAAATTATCAGTAAATAAAATCAAACAAATTGTCAAAACCTTGTTGTGCAAAAAGGGTTCCTATAAAATATCAGAGTATTCAGAGAATAAAAAGCTTGGGACGGGATTTGCTCCAACTCGAAAAATAACAACTAACAGGCTAAAGGTTTCTTCGTCGCTTCTTTACTTTAGTCTACATACTAATGTATTTTTCGTTTTGTAAACAAGAATACAAAAATACAAGAATTTATTAATAAAAGTAATATTTTACACGTCCATTACTTACTTAATAATACTACTTAATAATTATCATACATTATATTATAATTCATTAATTAATAAAATTATTATTGATTCAACTAAAACGAAAGCTCACAAAGTTTTTTTAGTAGCGGTTGTTGAAAGTCTTGACCGGATCTAAGTGTAGTAAAGTAATTAGTTAAACTAATTAATCCATACAAATAATATAAAATCGAAAGTATTTCTGTCTGTCTGTATGTTACCTTTTCACGCCTAAACGGCTGAACGTATCTCAATGAAATTTGGCAGGGTGGTAAACAGTAAACTGAGACGGACAAAAAGCGCGTGCGAAGCCGAGGGCAGAAACTAGCTCTTGATTTTAGTTTTACACTAGAATTTTTCAGGCATCTCGTTGAGCTTTTTCTCACCAACTAGTCTATAAAACATAGGATGATTATAAGATATAGATTTATGCAAAAAAATTATAAAACCTTATTGATTTCTTGTAGCCATTAAGTCTTAATAGCGAGTAGATGGCTCTTCGAAGCATTGTCATTGTAAATCAGAGGTTATTAAAAATAATTACAGAGAATTCATTAAAAAATAACAGACAATGGTAAATAGGTTTGTACCTTAAGATTATTAATGATGTTGCGTAATAGGAAAAATGTACGGATAAGCTTTAAGAAAATAGATTTCATTGAATTCACAGGTGTTTGAATCAAGATTGGTGATGGACTTTTCAGAATTATTAGTTTCTTCCAGCTGCTTAACTATTTTCCAGGCATTGTTTCGATCTTGAACCACTCCAATGCTAAATAATCCATTGAGTAGTTTTGACTTTAAGAAGTATAACAACATTTCATCCATGTTATGTTATTTTTCCTATTCATACGTACATTAAGTCTATCTATCGAAATAGATACCTACTTCAATTCTAGAAGAACTACTAGTATTTGATGATGCAAGCAGACCAAATTTTTTCTTGTACCTTCAAAATAAAAGAGGTTTGAATATTTTGGCTCTAACTTCAGCTACCACACTGTTGTTTTTTCAAAATAAAGGTCACTTATACAAATAAAAAATTCTGAGATATTCTGAGATGAAAATAACTATTGCTCTAATGATTTTTTTTCATATTTGAATATCTCAGAAACCCGATGCTTTAGGACATTAGGTTACAGAGTTGACTTTTTTATTTGTATGTGTCTTCTATCCAAATATATACATTCCTTGTGCACCGCGATAAAAAAAAATATGTGGTAGCCGATACCACTCTCCATAAAAAAATCTTCAAACCCCTTTGTGCAAGCAAGGTAGCGGTGTTAGCATCTCTAGACAATCATTGTTTGCGCCCAACGAAATTTTATTATAACTATAACTGTGAGCAATATTTTCGTAAATATTTTGGAAGCAGGCCTTGTTTGTGGTCTACAAATATACATACATACTAAACCCACTCGTACAAGGACATTCTTATATTATATTTTAACCAAGAACCTTGTTGATGATGCTAGAAACTAATGATTTCCTTGAACTTTTTCCTTCTGTGTATTTTGAACACATCCAATGCGATCACCAAATAAAAAATATGCTTAATCATTAAAAATCAGTGAAACTAAATTTATAAATGGATAAAACTGAATTCTTAATAAATCATATTTGTTTTTATTTTGGATAGATTTGGTAATTTTTTCTTCCAAATTTTGATGCGATGAATCGTACGAATTCACGATAAATCGACGAAGTCAGTTAGATATGTAAAATAAAATTGTACGAGTCGATCCACATGTTTTACGAAAAACTTTAATTTATTTTGTAATTCAAAACCACAACCATTTTACCCTTTACGCTACTGACAGTAACATAAATAATTTAATTACCACCGTAAAATTACCTAATAAATTATATCCAGCCTACTTTCAGCCATATTTTTATTTAATTTGCCCAAAAGTGGTCGCTTTTATACTGATTAGCATAAACTCATTAGAGATATAAATTACTTGGATGTTGTAATAAAAACATTATCTAAGGTTGCGCCCTCTGGGGGTAACATTCCACGTTTGTGGTATATTTCTATTTGGGTTAATTTAATTTGCAAGTTTTATGGTAAGTAGGTATCTTATTCATAGATACCTACCAAATTAAAGTCAGAATTATCTTCAAGGTGTGCCACATATCATAAAACTCTTGTCTATAACAAAACTAACGAGAGAAGCCAGTGGCTTCACATACACTCAAGTAATACTTGGATAAACTTACAAACTTACTTAAACTTACTAAAACACTATCCCTAGTGTAGATCAACAACATGATATTTATCTATATCTTATCTTCTTCCTACATATAAAAGAAAGTCGTGTTAGCTACACTATTTATAACTCAAGAACGGCTAAACGGATCTCGGTGAAATTTGGCAGCGAGGTAGATGGTATCCTGGGGCCGGACATAGGCTACCTTTCAATCCGGAAAAAAGCGTGCGAAGCCGCGGGCTGCAGCTAGTTTATTTATGAAACAAAATCCACAGCACTTAAGAACTAAAAATTTAAAAGCTTATTCGCAAAACATGCGGCCAATAAAGGATTTACTTTTTGTAATGTAATGAAGTTGATCATAACAGTAATAGTGAATATGTCTTCTAGATCTTCGTGACACATCGTCGGCGCCATTGTCACTTACCATCAGGTGAGATTGTGGTCAAACCTGAGGTCTATTCGCGATAAAAAAACAACATTGAAATAATATTCAGAATCTAACCAGTACGTAATTACAATGATTACCAATTTATTACATTAAAAAAACTGGGTAAATACAGCGATTTTATTCTTCAGCTGGATATCTGAAGTTTCCAAAAAATTGCGATGACGTCATCATTGAATAAAAAAGCTAAAACAAATAGTTATTTGTTCAATATGTGAGCAAAACTATTTTTGTTGCCCGTGCCGATATTAAATCCCGAGCTGCCGAAGCAGTCTAGAGTCACGAGCGTAGCGAGTGGCTCTAAAATAGACAGCTGAGCTAGCGAGGGATTTAAAAGGCACGAAACAAAAATAATTTGCTCTCGCGTTCAACTTACAACTTTTCACCTCCTAATTTATAAAAGAGGTCGAATGTTAGGAACTCGTTTTGGTCAACAATCAAGGAGAAAACGAATGCTATAAACCTCTTTCAAACCATTAACGAACAAAATTATGCGTTTTGTGAATCCTTCTCCTTCGCCTTACGATAAGCTAAAATGAATGCAGCTCACTGAGGTACAAGTACCATATAAATTCTGAACCTGTTGTTTGGTAAGTTATTTAAAGATGGCGCTGTCTGCCTAGCAGTCTTCACAAGCCAAGTTGTCAAGGTACACATAAAAATGGCGATGCCTTTAGTGAGAAAGTTTACATCTCTTGGTGCAGATCGCGTAGTTTATTATTTTTTTCGGCACCGACCATAGAGTATCAATAACATTTACACCATCGAAATTTAGTACAGCATTCTGAATTCAAATTACATTTTTCAACAAGTTGAATAATATCCTTTTCATCCCATCTATTCGAAAAGGATGACTTAGTTCGCCTTTAAGTGCACCCAAAGGTAGTGTTTTCTATAAGAAACTTTTAGCGGGCTTTGTGTTTTTAATCCTCTTTATAAGTGCGCCGCAATTATCTTTGCCGCGCTTTTTGAATTTGGAACATCTTAGTGTTGAGCGCCAAACAAATCAAACACAAATATTGTTTGAATAAAGACTGGCTGGTACTACATCCAAACAACGAGATTCACCGTCACATTTTCCTCAAAATGAGCCAGATTCGGACATTATTTCAAACACGCAGAATATAAAATCTACAACAATTCCTAATAAAACTGTACAATACATTTTCATAATTGATTGAGTTGTTTTTTCATTAGATACTTTTTAATTTCAATTTAGTTGTTACTCTATGTTTTATGAAATAATGATATTACAATAAAATATGAGGCGCCTTTTATTTTCTCATAGAGGGATATGAAAAGTAGAGTGTATCACTCGGGCGCAAAATATATTTTTGGCTCGGGCGACGTACTTTGAATCCCTCGCTACGTTCAGGATTCTACTAAAGAATCCCTTACTTCGCTCTGGGTTCAAAAAAGCGCCCTAGCCGTAAAAATATTATATTGCTCCCTTATGATACAATCTACTATTGAATTAGGAACACGAAAAGTTTTGTTCCCTTGTTATACAATCTACTATTTTTATTCAATGTCTGTTCTATGTAGGTACCTGTTCTGCGTAGGTAAAGTACCCCTAGGAAGGAACACACACGTAATTTAATAAATTATAATAATTTAGGTAGCATCTAACTGTATTTTGCTAGAACACACAACCTTCAGATCAGAAGCCACTCAACCACTAAGCCAAACACGTTCTTGCTCTATTAGTCAAATAATTACCACAAACAGATATTTATGCAAATGATTCCCAATCTCAGTTCCGAATCCCATAAATCATAGTTGTTATGACGCACAGTCATTTTGTTAATTGGTGTTTATTTTTGGATTTCTAGCTCTTGTATGTGGCTTCACACGTATAGATAAATTTTTAAAAGCTGCGCTATTGTCTTTTGTTTATTCATACAATTATCCACGCTGATGACGTCACAAATCCAGGCCAGGATGTACGAAAAATGAAAGGGAACCGCGCCAGCTTTTGAAAATTTATCTATACTAGCTAAGTAAGGCAAAATTGCCTTTATTAATGTTATTCCGTTATATACATCTTTGCAAAATGTCAGCCTATTCCGTCCAGGAGTATTGGCGTAAGGAGCCAAACAACTAAAAATCTCTGTAATTAAATAATTGTAGTATAAAAAAAAAGGTACCTATACACTAGTTAAACTAGATGTAGAATGTTTGTAAACAAACCGCCCATACTTAACCTAAAAGTCACTCTAATGCTGCGTCTTTTATACGCAATTTACATTACTTGTCGATTTGTGATCCTTTCTTCAATAAATATTGCTTACAACTATGTATATCTGAAATTCGACGCCAAGCAAGTGAGTTTTAGTTATTTGTGTTGTGGGTTGTTTACAAATATTCTATATCGAGTTCGGCTAGTGTATAGTAGTCTTTTTGAAATTGATTTGTCATAAAGCCTTCTACAAAATTATAATGGAAGCAAGTAGGAGCCCTTGCTAGATATAGTATTTTTCTGATAACCCTGTATGGATTACATAAGTCTTTATTGTACACCACACAGTTAAACAAAATACATAGACATTAACATGAAATACAAAAATTAAATGAGCGGCCTTATCGCTTAGAAGTGATTTCTTCCAGGCAACCTTTGGGTGGATAGAAAATTGAGAATGTAAGAAAGGCAGGGGTGTTTACAGCTTCAATACATAATAATATATATTCTTATGCATGTAGAAATATAAATTAAAAGAAATATATAAAAAAAAAAATATATAAATAAAGTAGAAACTATATTATGTTATAAATAAATCAATACCAAGAACAAAATAAATAGAAACAATAATTACTTTTCTGACCAATTAAAATGTTAAACGCGAGCTTTGAAAACAGGTAGAGATACGAACGCTACGAACGTACCACTACCAAAAAAAAATAAAAGACAAAAAATTAAGGTAGATCAGTATGTCTGCCAATAAACACTCACTTGCAGTGCCTTCAGTTATTCCGTGATCATGGCGCATGAAACTGTGCCGAAATATTGGAAAGCTAAAAACTCAAATCATGGTAAATATCCCGTTGTAAATGACTTTAATGTTAGTAACCATGGATTTCAAAGATTTATCTAAGCTCTACTTTTAGGCTCGAATCTTTTGAAGAAAAATTACATTTGGCAAGTTACCTGACAATAATTTAAAATGGATTTAGGTCTTAACCTACGTACCTATCATAAAAGTATTGTTTGAAATATTAACTTTCAACCTTCTATACGAATCTCTGTGGTTTACTTGCTGTTAATAATATTATAGTTTTTCTTTTGAAATAGTTACCAAACTATTAATGACTAAAAATAGTTTTAAATAAAAAACATTACTTATTAGCTGATTAATTATGACTCGATCGCGCTTTAAGAAACGTCCAGTATTTTTAGGGTTCCGTACCGCAGAAGGAATAAAGCATAGGATCACTTTGTTGTCCGTTTTTCAACCCCTGTATCTCAGGAACGCGCGGAGGTATCGAAATGAAATTAACGTCAAATCCGTAACTTCTTGGAGCCGTGATATCAATCAAATTTCTAAGTTATCACAATCAAAAGTTACAACCGTTTATGCCCGCATATTTTGAAAGTTCCAATGGATCACATGCACACAAAACCTATGGGGCACTTCCCGTTGACCTAGAATCATCAAATTTGGCAAGAAGCAAGGTCTTATAATACAAGTAAAGGAAAAAATCTGAAAGCTCTAAATTTGTTTTTCGCAAGGGACCAAAACTTATAGGGTAGTACCTACTTCCCGACTCCCGTTGAACTAAAATCATGATATACGCCAAGAAACAAGGTCTGATAACTATCCGGAACCCTCGGTGTGCAAGTCTGACTCTCACGTGACGTTTTATTTATTTATTTTATCTGTGATCTATTTTTAGATCCAGCCTAGTTAGTAACTTATAAGGTAGCTCCTATAAACCATCACCTCGACAGCCCAAGATAATTTTTCTTTCATTTTTGACCGCACTTAACCCGTGTTAATTATGAACACAGCTTAAGTAATAACAAAAATAACATGCACTTAAATACCACCTTAACGCACTTAAAATAGAGTTCAAAGTAACTCAATAGTTCTTATACAGTGTGCGAAAATAATGCTCAGTTGAAATTCGATCCAAAGATGCACATAATAAAGTTCATTTTTACTTTTTATTATACAGGGTTTTATATCTTTGTTCGTAGTAGCATTCTCATATGCACTAGATCGTGTAAATTGACATGAGATATAAATAGTCCAATATTTATTACCTATCGATATCAGTAATTATGATAAACAATTATTTAAGTTCGTATTCGTAATCGTAGCTGTAATACAGCTTATATCGAAAGTTCATCAAATTTATACAGTAGTGATGTTCTGACGTGTCCACTCTTGGACACCTTACGCCTTACAGGACTCTTCCTGTAAGGTCTAAAGGAAATAAAGCACTTTGATATTTGATATTTGATATTTGAGTGTGATATTCATTGTGGTCCTATTCTTAGATAAATAAACGCAATAAAAATCAATAATTTAGTCATGTTGTGAAAATTCTTTATTTGTTAAAGTTTTAAGACGTTGGATTAGAAGCTTTAAAAAAACTCAATAAAATTTTAATTAATTATTGCGAGATTACCGTACCAAAGCTATACATTACAAAAACTATTCTTTAAAAGTTTATAAAACAGGTGAAACTGTTTTTTACAAAACAATACCACCGTCTGAGACAACCGTAACGCGATCCGATATTGAATCATTAAAATAATTATCTGACGATAAAACTCCTATCAGATGCGATAGTTAATCGCCGTGCTGAGTAAATAAAGTACTTGCAGCGTAACATAAAGGTCAGTAATTATTATTTTTTGTTTTTGAATTACCGAACTTAAATAACTTAATGACCCTGTATGCATTTTTAGCTAGTTTTGCACTAACAAAAAACTGATACATAGTCAAAGAAGATGAATATTCAGAAAGATTAATAAAAATTTAATTGTTTTAAAAAAACTACCTCCCGACTACCGACTTCGAATCCCTTAGTTTTAAACTGTTTTTTAAGTTTTTCGGGATAAATCCCTCGGAAAAAAATATATGGAAGCACCTCGGGTCCTCTTCTATACAACTGCAAAATAATCATCCAAATCGGTAAATCGGATACATGACGGAGAAATCGACGGAAATAACCTAGGTCAATAATCATATAAAATAAAAGAAATCTGTAAAACATTTGTTTTTGGTCGGCAGGTAGAAAATGCCTCGGCATTAAGCACACCCTCTGTACCATAGTGCAATAAAGTGTTAAAATAAATAAATAATATATATATACAGCCGAACATAAAACATCCTCGTTTTCTCGAAGTCGTTTAAAAATACTATCTGTTGAAAATAGTATGAGTGATACACTCACGCATAGGTACATCAGAACTGACCAGCTGCGGATCTGTAATGACGTCACTTTCACGTCTGACAGCACCCCTGGCGTGGTGAACTGATTATGGTAAACCCAACAAGCAAATAACTTTACCAGTTGGACGTATGTATGTCCAAATAATAGCTTTATTCCCTTTAGACCTACAGGACTCTTGGACACGTCACAAAATTCAAATGACATAAGTCAAATTACGATATAATCACTTGTGCTTTACATGTTGTGTTGTCCGTTTGTCGTAGCAAAATCATCTTGATTCAAAATTTTTAAATTCAAGTATAACTACTGATCATATTCTTCGAAGTTTATGACACTCCGACACAGACACTGGCAGAGTCGTAGCGAAAAGCAAGCGGCGCCAAAATAAAAAGAAGTTGAAGTGGAAGTTGATCTCTTCGATTTTTTGTGCGCTTCAATATGGGCGCACTGACACAGCATCATCTAGCCCCAAGCTAAGCAGAGCTTGTGTTATGGATACTAGATGACTCATATACATAATCCAATACATTACGTAGACATATATTTTTATAATACATAGAAACATTCAGAACACCCGGAACTAATATCTGCAAATACCTACAAACATTTGTCCATAGGCGAGAATCGAACCCGCAACCTCCTTTTAGTCTTTCTTTGCATTTTAAGGTGAAGTAAAGAAGCGAACAAGAAACCTTTACATAATAATGCTTACTTTAAGTAGGTATGCAAGTCGTTATGGCGCTCATTAGTGGAGGCCTATGTCCAGCAGTGGACGAATATAGGTTGATGATGATGATGAAGTAGGCCTCTAGGTGCATACCCACTAATCATTTACGTCCAAGTGAAAACAAGATGCAATCTATGTGGTTAAGTAGGACATTCACGCTATGTTTACCGCTAAACACCGCGGAATATTGTTATTATTGAAATTTACTTCCTGTTGGCTAAGTTGCGAGAATTTGTACTTCGGGTAACTTACGCCATCTTGCGCAAAAAGAACTTTTGACGTATACATACTTTGAACTAACAGTAGATATTTAGAATAACCGTGTCGAAACCTTCGATAAAAGTATAAATGTCGAAGCGAATTGATTTATTTCTTTTCGACACGATCGATAAATGTTCAAGTGAATAAAAACAGCTTCAAATTTGGCAAACGGCTTTTAGGAATCTCTGGAAAACTCTCACAAGACTTAGTGACAGTTTTTCAGACTTTACTTCGAATCGAAGTTCGAATCCTGCCTTACGATAAACCCCTTTTTTATCATCCATCCACCATGATAACTAACCATAGGTAACTCAAAAAATATCTGAGAGTCTGGTCGAAGCGACGCGTGACCCGAGAGCTGGTGAGTATCTGGCGCAGCGCACCAGCATTGCCATACAGCGGGGCAATGCAGCCAGCGTCTTGGGGACGCTTCCGACTGGTATTGATATGGATCAATTGAGCTACCTGTAGATTGTTTGCAGCGGTCTACAGTTAGCTCAATTGTTTCAAATATAAATACTATAGTCCTTATTTGTTTCTATTATTTTATTGTAATATTATTTGATAATAATGATCATAATTCATCACCAATAACTAAGGACCTCCCGTATCTCACAAATTATTCGAAGGAAGAAAACTTTTTTAAATCTACCATAAGACACATGTGAATGTACTTATTACTTATAATAATTGTAGTGTTCTGCCAATGTGTGCAACCTGTACATTAAGCAGGATAAATCATTTTCTTCTCTTCATTTTACCTCACACTTCTTATTTTACAATAAACTTAGATGTCCCTTTATCCCAACTGTGGGCATTGCTCTAAGTCTCCGTGGGCAAAGCACCCGAGTCTTGCGTCGATCACAATCGCCCCGTATTCAAATGAGAGGCGATTTATGAGCGCTGAGGCGATGAATAAGACGTTGTAGAGCTACGTGTTGTGTAGAATTGATCTATTTATCAGTTGACGATGTTTACAACTAATCATGACTAACACTTATTTATATTTTACTTTAAAAATAAACGTTGGTGTCCTACCAAAAAAAACAAAAAAGGGTTTGTACCTTACATTTATATTAAATTTTGTTTCGATGAAATGATGAGTCATGGTCGCATTTATGTTACCGAAACAATATTTTGTAGACATATTTTTACTCAAAGATTCAACTACTTTAACATGAAAGAGCACTGCTTAGTCGGATAAACCTCTTTATTAGAGACCACTAAAAATACTTACCTAATCTACGTATCGTTCTATTCAAATCTAGTGTCTTTTCTTTCTCGCCAATGGATAAAATGTTAAGCTTACGAGTAATTGCATGACTCTCCACAACTTGGGCAACGCGCCTGGGCATTTTTAGAAAGATAATATTTGGACAATTAGCTCTGTCGCTTAACTTTGACGTACGAAAACTTGTGTCAAAAAAGTTATTTAACGCTTTACCTAATAGTCAAAACTCATAAAATGCAACTTTCGTGGTGCCACAAACTTTTGGTTTAAATGTTCCATTCTAAGCGTTCATAGGTCTACGAGGTCCGGGTCCCATATTTAACAGGTAGCCTCTCACCGGTGTCACAGATAACAGAAATCGAACAGCACTGGCTTATTGGAATAACATTAATTTTACACTTTTAATGTAGGCGAACAACTTTTAAAAGAAAATTACATTAGACTCACATACATAATATATACCTACAAGTTTACGCGTCGCACACATTTTCTAGTTCACTTGGCATCTAGGATATCTTCTAATAATTAGGCAACATATTTGTCAAATTATCAGTCCACTTAAGATTCTCAAAAATTTTATTGAAAAGGTATACTCAAACATTACTTATTGTTTGAGTTCTATTTTTCTAAGTCTGCTAAAGCAATATTTCTGAAATACAAATAAAGAGTTGAATAGCTTTAAAATAACTTCAAACACTAATGAATGAATATTTTATGCAACCAATGGACCATCGATAAAATCTGCTTCGACACACTCCCCGCACTAAAAGAACAAAAACAAACAAACTAAATCAGAGCAGCTCACGACTTGCGGTGACAAAACGTTTTTACGCCTTACCTTTACAGTTGTTACTTCTACTCTTTTATTTACTCTATGTTTTTCTTTTGTTTTTTGTTTGTTTTATTTTACTCTTTTATGTTCTTCGTTGTTTTTGTTTCTCCTTATAGAGTTTTAATTAAGTTTTAATTTTATCGCACGGGAGCTGTTTTGCTGAGAGGATTATAAGGTATGTATTAAATCTTACGTATCGGAAGACGAATGGGATGGGGGGACAATTTTAATTGTTAACTTCTTAAGATTAAGACGTTCGGGTTTCCTAAAAACTAATTAACAATAAATAAGTAGGAATATCCGGTTGGTTAAATTGTTGTCCGACAGCGATTCTGGTTAGGAAATTCTCCATTAAACTAGATGGTTTCTAGTTGGAAATTCGAGGACCAATGTTCTATTTAAAAATATAAAACATGTAGGTACTAGAGAAAAGTATTATTTTTATTTAGCACATAGATTACAATAACAGAATAAAACAATTACAACTAGTATATACACTTAATATCTATTTCTTAAAAATCTAAGCCGTCACCAGTAGGCAGAGTGCCCAGAATACTGGCAGCATTGCCACGTTGAATGGCAATGCTAATTCGTTGACCGAAATAGAAGCCAGCATTCCGATCACCTGTCGACTCTACAAGAAGTTTGGTAAGATCTTTATAAATGGCGTGTGCAATATGCGCAATATGTGCGATGGCGTGTTATAAATGGGTCCCCAACGACCAAGGGTTTCAACCCCTAACGGCTCAAATAGGTAACCTCGGTCAAGATTAGCGTATTTTCGCCGTTTGAGGGACTCCGCTGTTGTTGCTGCGGAGGTAGACCAGGTAGGTACTTAAACTTACTTGCTACATGAAATTATCTATGTTCTTAAATTATCTAAATTACCTATGTTCTTAATAAATGTTATGTCTATGTCTGTGATTCCAAATAAATTATAAGTCTATGTCTATGTACGATAGACAGACAGACAGATTTTTTTTTAATTTATAGTATTAGATATATATATTATTTTTTTTTTTTTTATTGACAAAGAAAATTACAATTCAATAATAAAAACAAATTACAACTAGTATTTACAATTGAAACAATTAAGCTAACTGCAAACTGTTGCAAACAATCTACAGGTAGCTCAACTGATCCATATCAATACCAGTCGGAAGCGTCCCCAAGACGCTGGCTGCATTGCCCCGCCTGTATGGCAATGCTGATGCGCTGCGCCAGATACCCGCCAGCTCTCGTGTCACGCGTCGCGTCGACCAGACGCTCAGATAACTTTTTAAAAACCCGGAGAGCCTCGGTACCTCACGGACCTAGGGTCATATTTGCTCCCTTTGGGGTCGCCCAAAGGGAGCAAATATGTAGGCTCTGTCGAGACCTGCATATTTGCGTCTCTTGAGATCCTCGGCCAAATCTGCCGCCGCACCAGCCCTTACGGATGTCATCGGAAGATGGGAAGACGCAAGTGTGTCGACGCATGTAGCGTCCCACACAATGGGCCTCCCCAACTCCCATGGGACTAGTGTCATGCCGTCAGGCCTCTTACCATCGTCAGTACCTTACAATTACATTTACTAAGAGAAAAAAATACATCTTAAATCCCCATCTTTAATCTTACCTACATACGATAGACATCACTGTCATCAGATAAAGGATTAGAATATCAGTAAAATCCGTATAAATAGAAAAATTAAATTAATTATGACGTTTACAAAATAAAAAAAACACTCTCCCAATAATTATTTAGTCCGCCTATCAGCGAACAAGCCAATATCGGGCCTGTCGTCCAGGAGTGCGCTGATTGTGTTAAGTACTCGAGGGATGGGTGACATGGACCGCGCCGCCCCCGTACGGGACTGCGGCTCAGTATGGATGTAATACGTACCTACACAGCTGAACGTGCCTCCCCCAAGCGAGGGGGGGGGGTTTGCTATAATTACCACGCTTGGCAGGGGGATTGGTGATCGCAGTAGAGGTGTTAATAATACACAGAAGTAAGCTGCTGTCCTTCATCTGCTTTCTTCTTGGTGGGTTCGCTTAATCGGTTCTTACGATATCCACGGGTTGAATGGAGGGGTCGATTCTTACGCCACGTCCACCGCAGTAGTAACAAAGTAATTAAAATAATAAACCGTTCAATTCTCGCTAATAACAGGTCCATCATATCAATTAGGTACAAAATCGTAACATGTCTAGCTACACTCGGTTCTAGAATCCTAGATATTTTTTGTAAACAAAGGGTTAACAAAACTAAACAAATATTGGTGAATAATATTATTCGACACTGGTATCGTCAACGCAAATCGCAGTAGGAAACAATTTTTGGTTTTGAACGGTTTCATTCATTATTTCATTCGTTTTTCATCCGTTGCCGAACTCTAATTTAGCCTCTTTCGCTACTCGTGTGCAAATTATACGTTGTTGAACATTGCATTTTTGTTTTTAGTGATAACCTTGCTGTTACCTTGTTGTTTTCTGCTACTGTTATCAGTTTTTGTTAAGTTTTCTTTCATAAATGTCTTTGTTTTTGATGTCTTTGTTGGCATAAAATATCTTGGATTCTAGAACAGTGTGTAGAAAAATGATCGCAATCTTCATTAAAATACTGTGCACCAAATAAACGTACCTACATAATGATGATAAACAATAATGAGGTCTATTACAAACAAACCGAGACGACTGGAAAGTGAAAATAGCTTGATGCATTTTTTCTCGGTAATTTCTAACGCATAGGTAATTGTTCGGTTGTTATTCTAGCTGCATTGCTATTAACTTTGGTATTTATCTCATCTGAAATTTATCGGAACGATCCGTTTTTAGGGTTCCGTACTCAAAGGGTGAAAACGGAACCCTATTACTAAGCCTCCGCTGTCCGTCCGTCCGTCTGTCACAGGGCTCTATCTCATGAACCGTATGAAGAATATAATTGAAATTTTCAGCGAATGTGTATTTCTCTTGTCGCTAGAACAACAAATAATAAAAATAAAATAAATATCAAAACTAAAGGGGGCTCCCATACACAAAACTTGATTTTTTTGCCATTTTTGTTGTTAATTTGTCAAGGCCTCTCTGTCTCTTGAACTACAATCGGTAGGCACATGAAACTTTCTTTAAATATGTATGTAACACTTCCATTGTTATAACGACAAATACTAAAATAAAATAAAGTTGAAAATTTAAAGGCGTCTCGGAACAAGTGAAAATTTGATATTCTCTGTAAAAGTTGCTGAATTTTACAATACGGAACCCTTCGTGTGCGAGTCGATTTTCACTTGACGGTTTATTAATAAAGCGGGGGGATGAGAATGCATGGAAACGATCAATAGAATCTCGAAGATATACGTCGTAAAGATCATTTATTGACGCTATCTATTTTGACACCGTGGTATTAATTAATTTTAACTGACTTAAAAAAAAAGATTAAGTTCTAAGTTCATAAAGAACATACTATGTTTGCATGTATGTTCGTCGATTTTTCCGTGAATTATGGACAGATTTTGAAAATTTTTCATGGGGTATTAGTATGTGTGCCGCAAAACTTAAAACCAGTGTCAAAATAATATATTCGAAGATGGTTTGTAGTTATCAAAACAATATTTTATTTTTTTATTTATTAAATTCACTTCACTCAGCTCTTTTTTGTTGAAACTAGCCCAAAACATTGCTTATCTGAAGGTAATCATTGTTTTGCAGGTAGCGATGACGAAACGTCGTCGATTCGGTCAAATTGAAAAAATCGATCATTCTTTCGGGAATCCACGATTAAGCGAATTAATTAGATGCGTGCTGTGATGGAAAAATAACAAAAATAGCACAAAAGCTAAGTTCAGCTAAGTGTGCTATACACTTAGCTGAACCAAAAACAAAATTACAAGGATCTTACTCGAGTTTAATAAAAAACCGGCCAAGTGCAAGCTCATATTTTGTCCTGGTAGTGGCTATAATTATATCAGCACACATATACAACTGTATATGACCTCCCCTCAACTCCCCCATGACTTGGGGGGGTTTAACCAGTTTTAGGGAAGCGGCTCTAGTTATAGGTATTTTGTAAATTGATGGACTGACTGTTTTATATCACTTATAGAGACATAAAGGCCTGTGACGGATAGATCAGACATGGTAGGTACTCATACTCATACTCAGACGTAGGAGCACAAGGCAAACATATACGTCAATTTACAACAGGTAATATAGGTAACAGTAAATGGTGCTTAAATTAATAATTGAAAGCCATCAAACAGACAAGATAGGAGAATAATCAATGAACTTAGGAATATATGTAGGTACCCACATAAATAGGTGTTTTAATAAATAGATCAGCTGTAAATGGGCATCGTGAAAGTCAAGTAAAAATAATTAATTTAGATAAATTATAATAATATACAGCTAAATCCCTTCACATCTTCAAAAGTATGGTTCATCAACACTATCTGTTCACTCTTGATAAGTCTTCCTGATTTTTTTTATTTTTATTTTGTAATCATTTCACTCTTGTCTTGTGTCTTTTTGTCTTTTTTGTTAAATATTGTAGTTTCATTTTTTAAAGTGCTTCTATTATTTTTGATACTTCATCAATTACGCCACCGTCAGCTTTGATACGTACCGATCCCATCCATCCAAAAGTTGCCTGGAAGAGATCGCTGTTAGCGATAAGGCCGCCGATCGTACCACATTAGATATAATTAGTATTAAGTTCTTGTTTTATAAATGTATTGATGGTGCAATAAAGTTATATTCTATTCTATTCTATAGATAGAACTTAGTTATGAGATCCCGTTGACACCCTTGGATCATCTACACTGCCTATGATAGTCCACTGCTGAACAAAGGCCTACCCTGATAAGCGCTTATAAGGCTCTTATCATCATGCTGTAATGCCACAATCCCCACGCTGGGCATGCGGGTTGAGGATCACAGTTTGGTGGATCTGTTCTGCAGGGTCACTGCTGCCCGGCCTTCGGTGTAAATCTCTTATTCGTCTCTAGAGCTAGAACGGCACTAGAGTCCGAAAGTAGTCCTAAAGTTTTTCGACACCTACGCCACTTGACCTCGTAGCGCAATTGGTTAGCGCATTCCCGTAATGAGGGAAGATTGCGGGTTCATGTTCCGATGAAGTCGAAATTTTTTTGGGCTATTATTTTATTTCTTAGTAAATTATAATCTGTTACCACACTGCAACTGCTATACGGATAGTACGGAACCCTAAAAAGTTTGTACCTACTCTATACTTTTTACCAAACCTTCTAATTATCTAGACACTTTCATACATTTGATAAACTTGTTAATACTGCTAATTAACGCAATGTAGATAAATACACCTACTTGACAGATGGCATAGGTAACTAATTGCTAGATAGAATATAAACAATTTTCATTATAAAACAGCGTAAAAAAATTACCTTGCTCGTCGCCATTTTTATTAGTGAAAATAATTGATAGTCGATTGTATTTAAATTTTACGTCGCGTCACTGGGTAGTAATTATTTTACTATCAAATGTAGGACGTAGATAGTCCTGTATTTAGATATTTTACAACCAAGGAAAAATAAAAAAAAATGCTCTATTATATTCTGATCTACTGGATTAATCCATTAATGGTTATGATTCTCCTTTTTTCCCACTCTAACTATCAATGGGTTAAGTAGTTAAACGAAGTTCTCCAGTCGACATGCACCTGTATTTTTTCCATCTAATTCAGAGTATTTTTTTTCGATGAAACCTTGCTTTAATTAAATTGTCATTTGAAAGTTTTTCGACGATATGTTAATTTTTATAATCTCAAGATACAAGCATTCTTGCTTAGTTTGAGTTCCACAGGCACTGTGCTTTATTATTGTTGCATGTGTTTTTGGTAATTATATGAATTTTATTATTATTCTAAATATTTTGTTTAAATAAATATTCCTAGTAAATTTAACCAGGAAAAATATTTGATATTCGCGCCACTCACAAAACATTTAAAGTTTTGCACATCAATTTTTTCGTTCATACATGTTTTCAGTTCATACTTGCACCCAATAACTAGGAAATTACTTGGAAATTAATTCGCGGCGAAACAATAGTGTAGGGATAATTATCTCGCTTATCGATAATCGACTTAAACACGTTTGGGAATTGACATCGATCGATGGTAATAATGTCGATTCAATTGTCCAACACTATGAATGTCATTAGATGAATATATTGTTTATTTGAATAGTAGTTTTTTATTCAATGTATTATTATAAAGTAAGTACTTCTCATCGCAGATACCGGAGAGCCTCAAGACGAAAGTCTTTAACCAATGTGATTACCAGAGTGATGACTTACGGATCCTAGACTTGGTCGCTGATTATAGGCCTCGTGCGTAGGCTGAAAGTCGCTCAGCGAGCAATGGAGAGAGCTATGCCCGGAGTTTCTCTACGCGATAGGATCCGGAATACGGAAATCCGTAGAAGAACCAAAGTAACCGACATAGCACTCAGAGTTAGCAGGCTGAAGTGGCGATGGGCAGGCCATATAGCTCGCAGAACCGATAACCGGTGGGGAGTAAGGTTCTTGAGTGGCGACCGCGATGCAATGCGAAACGGAGTGTGGAAAGATAGATGATGATAGATAAGATAAGATTTTTTATTAAGTTCACACACAAACAGCACAGAAACATAACAAATCAACAACAACAGTATATAGGTAAGTGTACATAAGGAAAAAAAAATAATTAAAGCAAAAGCAACACAACCAAAAATAAACACAATACCTAAAATAGACACCTACCTACCACCAGTGCACAAGCCTTAATTACGAGTAGGCAGTCACCGCCCACCCTGGGCGGGGGCTACTCACCCGTTCCTGCGCTGCGCCGTAGTGAACCCAAAAGGGTCAGTCTCAGCTTTATGCTGTTCTGCACCAGGATAGGTACAGAACAGCGCTGGTTTTCAGAGACCTTCCATTCGATGGAACGACGGCATTGTGGCGGTGGCGGGCGACTCAGGACTGCTATTTGTGGCGTCGTTTGGGAGAAGCCTATGTTTAGCAATGTACTTATATGGCTGATGATGATGAAAGTAAGTACTTAATAGCATACCGTGGTGGTTGTGGCTTAAGAATTGGACTCTGCTCTCGGACATCATAAGAGACGACTAAGGGAACCTATCAGAGGAAAGGCAGCAGCTTCTTTGTGTGTATTTTTAACACCTGTACTGCGGTCACCAATCCATCATTATGGCAAAACCCCCTTATTTGGGTAGGCAAGTTCAGCAGTGGGCGAATGGCTGCTGAGGTAATTTCCCCCAGATTAGTAGTAGCCTTTGTCCTTCCCCTTTCCTGTTATAAAACTTTCATTTCAAAAAAAAACAACGTTACTCCGTAAGTAAGTATATAGATTTCCCGTTTTTCGTGTCGAGTATACGTTAAACGTAAGGGGCGAACCTAACGCGTATGGCTGTCGAACTAGGCCAAGATCTCAGTACTCACGGGATCCCCGTGGTAAAAAACTATAATTTTATAAAATTCAACTATTTTTCTTTGGTTCCTTGAATTTTTATTGTAATTTTTTTGCACATAATTTGGTCGAAATCGCAGGAACTCTGCGGTCTATTGAAATAATTTATGTTTTGATTTGTAGGTTATTACTAATTATTTGATTCCTTGAACCATTCATTCCGTTTCTTCATAAGTTGTGTTGTTTTCTTGTAATAAGCAAAAACTTGATTTTTCCGCTTACGCCGTTCCATAAAAGTATGCCCTGTCCCGCTCCTATGAACGCGAAGTCCTATGCTTTTCCTTTTCACAAAATGGCACGTAATGCGCTCTCTATAATACAAACACAAAACTATACAACTAAAAATCCAATTGTATGTAGGTAGAGTAAAGTACACTGCGACTTTGGATAGCCAAAATATGTACTATAATTACTTATAGTACACAATTTGGCTATCCAAGCCATCGCTCGAGGTACAGTCAACCACACTTACATAAGCTCTAAGTACAGTCAACAACATAAATAACCTCCAGCGCCGTATGAAGATGTCGACTGTGTAATGAAATGTCAAAATCCCTCGTTCATTGATTGCTGCGCCTGCGCATCGTAAATACTGCCCGCTCACGGGTATGTATTTTCTGCTTGATTGTACTGTTTGTTTATGTTTTGTGGTAATGCGGCTGATATTTTATTGCAAGAATAGTATTTGAGCCTTCAGGTTCGTTCGTGTGGAAGCTTGAAAGCTAAAAAAACATACAAAGTTTAGATAAGTTTCAGTCTATGATTACTTTTCTCAATAAATCAATCAAAAATTATTTACTACTACTTGATCCATACTTCCATAATAATGTTATAAATTCGAAAGTACCTAACACTGTTGTTTTCACGCTCGTACGGCTGAACGGATCTCAATGAAATTTGGCAGGGAGGTAGATGGTATCCCGGGGACATAAGGGTACTTTTTATTCCGTAAAAGGGGGTGCGAAGCCGCGGGCAGCTGCTAGATTTACACTTGCAAACTGTCAAATTCTTAAAAGTAAAGACGACATAGGCCCGTATTATGAAAGCTTTCTGTCATAGATCAATGCTTGAGTAAAGATTTTCTACGGCTCAAACATTACTCAAGCATAGATCTATGACTGAGTAAGCTTTCACAATACGGGCCAAAGTCCTACTTCACTATGTGAGCACAGTCAAGGGTAGGTGAGAGGTTCCGACCACACTAATAGGTGCATATAAATGCGGAAGTTTGAATGGATGGACGTAGTTTTAATAAACTACGTCCATCCATTCAAACTTCCGCATTTATATGCACATTCAAGGAACCAAATTACGTGAAGACGTAATCGTCTTCACGTCAAAACTACTGAACGAACCGGGCTGAAATTTTGCACAGATGTAAGTCCAGATTTCGCAAAACTACCTAAAATCATGTATTGACATTTTAAAGCCCTTCAATGGCCTTCCTAATTTGCTATTGTATGGATATGACCAATAAAATGACATTCAAGGCAAACGGATTTAAAATGTCAATTAAAGGATGGGTAATTTTTGCGTAATTGCACAGCAGACCTGGAATAACACAGGTTAATATTTTTAAACTCACGCGAACTGACCAGTTGGTCACGGGATGACTGTCATCCTACGACCACGACAGTGTGTAAACCTGTTGAAACGTCGGGAAACATAGGTAAATAAACGCGATAAATAATACTTATATTAATAACACAGGTTATATTTTTATGGTGTTTCCTTTGCTATAAGTTTGTGTGAGATTGTTACAATATAAATTATTTAAAAAGTGTAACGACATCAAGTGTAACATGTGTACCTACGGTGGAATAAATAAATACAAATACAAATTATGAAAACAACGCGTGCGAAGCCGCAGGTAGAAGCTGGTGAATTGCAATTTCAAAAGTAACACCTATATCCTGTCGCGAACAGCTTTCAACCGGGTTTAATTACAACTTGTTTTTATCAATGATTAAGAAGCCCGGTGTTCAAATCATAATTACTAATTAGCACATACAGCGCGTTAAGCCAGTACGTGAAATAACTAGAAAAAATATATATTATTTTATTATTAAACACACTATAATCCGTTTTGGAATCCTAGATATTGTTTGTAAACACAGGGAAAGACAATATTGGTGCAAAATACTGGACACTGGCATCAAAAAAAAACATCGCAAATTATGCGTTGTTGTAGTTTGCGATTTGTTTTAGTGTCTACCTTGCTGTTGCCTTGTTGTTATGCCTCTGTTGACACAAAATATCTTGGATTCTAGAACTGAGCCGATATCTTACTTGTTAATGAGGTTCTCAATGTTGCTTGATAACTAACTTACAATCGACATGTAGTATGGGAAAATATAACAGTCATGTTTAAAAATAAGTGTTGTTGCTCGAGATCTTAGGGACGAACTATCATGAAAATGAAATGCAAATGAAAAATGTTTATTTATGTACTGTACATAGGTAAGTTACACTATCATGGGTTGGGGTTCTCTTTAAAGCATAATATGCTTGTGTTAAAGTACCCCGCTCTTCCTTATCGTGTTAAATTATTTAAAATAAATAAATAACAAAAAAAAAAATATTATAATTGATCGAAGTTTAAATCTGTTTAAAAAAAATACTGTGTGTTCTGTTTGGTAGAGCTGAGGACACCGGTCTCACATGAGTCCGGGTAACAGGAGCTAACAAACAAAAGTGAGTACGTACATGTGTGTGCGTGTAGGTAGCGTGTGAGTGTAGTATGTGTTGCGTTTGGTATCATGAAAAATACTTTATAAAAAATCGTGACTAGACCTTCGTTTTACCATAATCCCACCTGATGGTAAGTGACGAGGTGGCAGATGATGTCTCACGAAGGTCTAGAAGACCTATTCAAATTTCAGATTTTATGAACTGTATTTCTTTAGGCTTACAAAATAAGCTCTTAGTCAAGTAAAATTTTATACCATAAATTATTATCACATAACAAATATGATGTTATTGATTTTCTCTTTACTTCAATTAACGTCTTGCTACTATTTATTCTTGATTCTATTTTTAGACAAACTTAGAATTTTATTATAGACTTGCAATATAATTGTGTGTTCGTTATTAATTTATTATAATACATTATTACGGCAGAAGGAACAATTACGCATAATTTGACATAAACGATGAATTAATTTTACATAATTTTATCTATAACTATGGTTTGACATTACCATAGGTTAGGGACGCATGCAATATTTAATAATATATGGTGAATATTAACCAATATAGATTTAAAAAACTTTATTTCTCACACAAATTAAACAGTTTATTTGCTATGAGATAAACTTTTAAATACTTATGAATAAATTGAATGTCTGTAACCTCTGAGATCTTTAATTAATCCATACTCATATTATTAATTCGGAAGTAACTCAGTTTGTCTGTTTATTTGTCTGTATGTTACCTTTTCACGCCTAAACGGCGGAACGAATCTCAATGAAATTCGGCAGGGCTGGCAAGTACATAAATGGTATACCGGGCACGGACGTAAGCTACTTGAAAAGCGCGTGCAAAGCCGCGAGCTGCAGCTAGTAATATGAAAACTTATAATTAGTAATTTATATTAATGTAGGTGTATTATTTTACAACTATGTGTATTATTTTTGTAGGTGAACAATAAAGCATACTCATTCATTATGAATTTATGCGGGATTTATGTGAGTTGCAAAAATTATCAGTAAATAAATTCAAACAAATTGTCAAAACCTTCTTGTGTAAAAAGGCCTACTATAAAATATCAGATTATCTAGAGGATAAAAAAGCTTGGGACGGGATTTGCTCCAAATCGAAAAATAACAACCAACTAACAGGCTAAAGGTTTCTTCGTCACTTCTTTACTTTAGTCTGCATACCGAAGCGACTGAAATCAAAAATATCACTTTGTTTCCGTGTCAGTGTTTAATTATTAAGAAATTGACCTTTTCTAAGTGTACATTTATTGTATTTATGGAAATAAAGAGTTTTTGACTTTGACTTTTGACTTAACTACGAGCCTAGTTTGTGTGCATAAGGACACAGACCGAGCGGGACGCAAACCGCACTCAACCTGATGAGATGAAGTTTCTCGTAAAGGGGCGAACCTAACGGGATTGGTTGTCGAACTAGATCTAGATCTCAGTACTCACGGGATCCACGTGGTAAAAAACTAGAATTACACAAATTTAAAAAATCTTTGGTTCCTTGAATGTGAAATCACGATTAATAAACATTACGATAAATAAATATCATGAAAGTGTATTGTTTCGCACATAATTTGGTCAAGACCTCAGGAACCCTGCGGTCTGTTGAAATGACTTATGTTTTAATTCGTAGGTTATTACTGATTATTTGGTTCCTTGAACCAGTTTCTTTATAAGTTGCGTAGTTTTCTTGTAAATAAGCAAAAACTTGATTTTTGCGCTTACGCGCCGGCCGTTGCAAAAACGTATGCTCTGTCACACTCCTATGAGCGCGAAATCCTATGCCTATCCTTTTTACAAAATGGCGCGCATTGCGCCCTCACAACATTGGTGTACTTCCAATACAAACTAGGCTCATAGTTAACCCGCTTACTTTCATATTGAATTTGTCAAACTAGGAAAGTTTTTATAGAAAAGCATACTTTTATTGTATTGCATTGTATCTAAGTAAGTAGAGTACCTAGGACGCCCTCTGGCCAGGTGGTATGACGACCTGTGAAAGATTGCATGCAGGTGCTGGATGGACAAACTGAAGACATGGCGCTATGGTCGTCATTGTGGGAGTCCTATGATAATAATAGTCATAATAGTCATTTATTCTTAATAATTATTATAAGTCAAAATTGGTAAGCACAAATTGGTGTTATAATAAAAAAATATAAAATAATAGGTACATGTCAAAATGTGGACTAATTATGTGTACGTTAATGATAATCATGATGAACCAATATTAATTTGAAATTAACTGGGGTTTTGTCTCGTCTTGAAAATAAAATCAACCAATATTATGTATAAATGTGCATGCCATTGATGTTCGTAGATATTTCTATTTCGATAAGTTATAGATATAATAAAGATTCTTTTGTAAATTTTATTGACAAAGAAAATTACAATTCAATAATAAAAACAAATTAGAACTATTATTTACAATTGAAAATTAAGCTAACTGCAGACTGTTGCAAACATTCTACCGGTAGCGAACTGATCCATATCAATACCAGTCGGAAGCGTCCCCAAGACGCTGGCTGCATTGCCCCGCTGTATGTCAATGCTGATGCGCTGCGCCAGATACTCACCAGCTCTCGGGTCACGCGTCACATCAACCAGACGCTCAGTTTATAAATTAAATAAATATATATAAATAATATAATGCTGGACAATCCACACAGCATTATCAAGCCCCAAGCTAAGTAGAGCTTGTTTTTGGGTACTAGATAACTGATATAGTTAATACAATACATAGATAGATATTTTAATGAAAACATCCACAACACTCGGAACAAATATCTGTGGATCGTTACAAACATTTGTCCCAAGGTGGAAATCGAATCCTGTATCGCACATTAATGGATTAGTGCAGCTAACTACTCTGAGCTTGTTAATTAGCCTTAATGCCTTACTACTTTCTACTTTATTAAATATTATGTTCTATCTATCTTGTATAACTAGCTTATCTTATTAATTTTTTGTTTTCTGTTTACATTAGTATTTAAGTATATTTTTATGTTTGATTCCTATTGTTATCGACAATCTCCTTGCTTTGTATTAAAGTGTTTAAAGTTAGTCTTACGCGTCGGCCTATAAGAGGTTGGTGCACTTAGAATCACTAATTTAAAAATTATGTACCTACCTTGAATGTTATGGTGTACTAGCTGTTGGCTAACCTAATTGTAAAAAATAAAATAAATCGCAGGTGCAACTTCGCCCACCGCGCCACAGAATTCGTCTAAATGAATGAGTCATTTTCCTGATATAAAATTCACAGCTCGCTCTATCACGGATCATTATCGATTAGAATCGTTTTAATCGATTCCGTCTAATCGAGCGCACGCGTATTCGAATATTAACGAATTGACGACCGAAAGTTGCAATATCGTAACCGTATCGCAGTTAACAATCGATATGGTATGATGGTTTCTTTTCATCGTTTTATTTACTGGTGATTATTTTTTATTGCAAACTTTTTAAACGGTTTTGGTAAGAATAACTAGCAAGGCTTAAGTGCTAGAGTTTATATAAAAACCAGTTATGAAATTTGAGAGTTCAAATGAAATAAAATTATAAACCGATTTCATAAAAAGGAGGTTCTATGTTCGGCTGTAGGTATGTTTTTAAACTTTTTTTTATGTGTGCTCGTCGATTTCTTCTTTGTTAATTATAGATCGATTTGGGAAATTATTTCGCTATTGTATGGAGGACAATCTCGAGGTGGTCCTATTAAAAATGTATTCCAAGGGATCATTATTTGTGCCGCAAAACTTAAAAAACAGCGTACCTAAATACTGAGAAATTAGAAGTAAGTCGGGTTTGAGTTTTTTCATAATTATTGTATTGTATTCATTTATTTCAGATAATGAAATAATCCATATTGCACATGCTCAAAAACAAAAAAAAAAACAAAATTACACAGTCAATGAAATATTAACTTCCCTAATAAAATAATCAACTCATTACGGATCGATGGAAACAAACTTTAAAAAAGAATTTAATATTGATAAGACCTTTATCCAGCCGTAAGATAGTAAAACAGCAGCAGCATGATAGGGGTTATTCTATTCCCAACGTCCCACGCGAGACGTGTCTATTACCAACGTGTTACGGATCACTATTCCCGGCATCTCTCGTGAACTCTGTGATTGAAATTGAATTTATTACTTTTAATTTGGAAATATATCTATATATATATAAAAGAAAGTCGTGTTAGTTACACTATTTATAACTCAAGAACGGCTGAACGGATCTCGGTGAAATTTGGCAGCGAGGTAGATGGTATCCCGGGGCCGGACATAGGCTACCTTTTGTTCCGGAAAAAAGCGTGCGCAGCCGCGGGCTGCAGCTAGTAAATAAATAAAAATAGAAATACCTTCCTGAACCTTGGAAAACCTTATAAACACCAATGGTACCCATAAATACACAAACGGTTGACAAAAAGGTACAAAAAGTACCTGGAGTACATCAGATAGATAGTGGTTTTAATTGAGCTACACTGGTCTTTCTGATTTATGAGGTGGCCACGCCAAAAGTCATTTCCATTTCGCGCCTCCGTTTGGGGTACACGGTCGTGAGGGATATAAAACTCGAAGAATAGAAAGAAACCCATGGCATAAAACAAAGGCTTATTATTATTATTATTTACTACTACTTACTTACCTACTTACTTTTTTTACTTTTTATTATTTATGGTGATAAAGAAATTGAGATGCGCGGTAGAGCGTCAAGCCAAGTTCGGAAAGAAACTTGCGCCAACTGCTATTGCGTTAATAAAAAATTAAAACAAATGCGGTGGGTATAAACTTGCCAAGACACAAATTAAATTATAAAAGCACGTAACAAATTAAGATAATGAACTGCTATGAAGCTTGGCACCTATCTATTTAAAATCTCGGCTCTTTTATCGGTGAAGCCACTATCTGAACGAACTTCGCTAGTTTTCACATTTATGTTTTTGATTAGATTAATTTAACAGAATTATTGGTATAACTTCCAGTACCTTTTCAACAATCAGATAAGTACTTAGAATAATGATGACATCTATAATAATCATGAATTCATGTCTGAAGAATACCTAAGCATAGACTTTGTTCTTTTCTACTGTGACATTTAGGCATGGCATTTTTAAGAACAAATTTCTCAAAGCGTGGTATAGATATCAATTTATCATGCATCTTCCTATTTATTTGCTTTTGATTTTAATAAAGATTTATAACAAAGTAGAACCTAGTCTAAGATAACTTCCGAGCATGCTCGCGCATTCGCTCTCTAACTTTCCTCCCCGTGTGTCAGACAACTAAGATCTTCACGCCCGATATCCCTTGTACTGCCAGCCTCTTTTAAAGTTTGTTTTATGTTTCATTTGAGCGTCCAAGTAAAATATTATTCAATTTATATTGAATTTCATCACCTGCGGCCGAGGCGTGAGCAGTACATCTTGCTGACAGGGCCTTATAGCTTATAGCTTAGCTAAAGGCTTAGGAATACTACGATAATTATTATTTTAAGTAGCTAAAAAGCCAATACTAAATGGCGCCGCCGTGACGAATAAGACACTACCCATCAAGAAAGATTAAGTCTTTCTTATTGGGTAGTGTCTAGCTTGAGAGTGAATTGAAGGAATTAGAAGGAAAAGTACAAGAGGCCAAGCAGCCTTTGCGCACGTGACAATTGGGTATGGAGATAGATGCCGTCAAGTAGGTAGTAGAATAATGTAAGTAATAGTACATAAGTGATTCGTTAAAAAATAAATCTCTAGTATTCTAGTGATCTGGTCATTCTGTGTTATTTATTAAATGGAATCGTAATTTTGAGATGAGATAAGGTGAACTGGCATAAACTCCACTTTACCAAACGCCATTTCGTCGAATCGAAAGCTTATTATTTTTATTAAGATGTCTGTAATTAGAACTAGTATTTACAACTGATACAATTAAGCTAACTGCAGACTGTTGCGAACAATCTGTAATTTTGTTATTAAATAGCAAGTAAAGACTGATCAAACTTTTCTCATTTTTATAGAGACCCATCCATATTAAACCCAACCTACGTAACATGAATTAAATTGGCGTTTAAATGTAAAATGTTAAAATAATAATGTGTAGTGGCGAGTAAGCGACACAGCTAAGTGTTGTTTCTCGTTTTGTTCTTCGGCGTGACTTGCTGGCTCACAGCTTGGCGAGCGGGTTACATGGGGACCAAAATTTTTTTAACACCAAAATCGTGGTAAATATCTGATATAAGTGATTTTACAGAATATTTTAATTTAAATACTACAAATTAGAATTAACTCTCTGTGCCCACAACTAGGCTACACAAGATGAATGTATCTTTTCAATGTACAGTGCATATACGCTTCTACAACAACATACCAAATGAGTTGAAAAAAATGTCAATATATAATTTCAAACAAATTGTCTAACATCATTATTCTTTGTAAAAAGGCTTACCACAAAATATCAGATTAACTAGAAGATAAAAAAGCTTGGGCCAAGTTTTGCTCCAACTCGAAAACTACCTAACAAGATTAAGGTTTCATGTTCGCTTCTTTACTTTAACTTAAAAAGATTGAAATGAACAAAAAATCAAAGTGATCACTTTATATCCTAGTTTTTTTTTATGTAATTTGAATTTTGTGACGTGTCCAAGAGCCCTGTAAGGTCTAAAGGAAATAAAGCACTTTGAATTTGAATATAATAAATGGACACCGATGAACTAATGCACAGACGATTCGTGATCACTCGCGAGAACAGCTTAAAGACGTGGCTCAGGAGTGTGATGGGTCTGTATTTTTTAAGGAGGCTTTTATCTTTTTAAAAAAGAGCACCACCAAACTCCTGCTCCACGCCTTAGGAGTTATCCCACTATGAAGGACGGTGTTAAAGAGGTTCTGTAGCTCCTGTATTACAGGGGCTCCTCGGGCTTTCAGAAGCTCTGATGTAATTCCGTCACTCAGAGCTAACACGATCTCGTCTTGTCTGATATCAGGTAGTTCGTCGGTATAGTGACAGTACTACCTAGATACCCCAAAATTGATAAAATTCTAAACAAAACAATCTTTGTAGCAATTTTTCTATTACACATTATTGTCATTATTCCATTATTCAAAAAAAGCTCTCAACTGCATGTAACCCCGTCTCATCCTCACGGTGTGAAATCAGCATTGTGATAAGCTAACGACCGCGCGCGGCCGCGCTCGTCCCGTATCAATTACAGTGCGACGCAATCTGCTCCGTTTTAACAAACGCCCAACACTTTTAATTAATTGCAAGTATTGCCACGGAGCATTGACACTACTTGACATGGCTTTTCAGCTTAAATTTACGCGTCCACTGGCTCGGAATCGGATCGTACGCAGCGTCGTTATCACATTAATATTAAAAATGCGACATTTTGCAAGTTTTACACATAATTTGGTCGAGATTTCAAGAACCCTGCGGTCTACTGGTACAATTTTTTCTATCAAAAACTCTATGCTGAATTGGAGTACCCTGTAGATGATGGTAATAAGCGGCGATAAGCGCTGAATAAATGAACTTTGCAACATTCCGGTCGTAGATAAGTAAATGCATAGAAAATAGTTACCAAATTGTGTGTTTATTATGACTGTTATCTTTGATTGTTTTGTTTAAGATTTAGGATTATATATATAACTAAGCGACGCGTTAAACCACAGTGGGTAATAATAAATTCGTAAAATAAAGAGAACCCAGTGCTTAGACAAACCTAACATAGGCTTTAAGGCATTGCTAACCAATTTTTGTAACGAATTTTCATTGAATAAATTATATCTATCTATCTACTGAAATGACTTATGTTTTAATTCGTAGGTTAACCAGTTTCTTCATAAGTTGTGTAGTTTTCTTGTAAAGCAAAAACTTGATTTTTGCACTTACGCCGTTCCAAAAACGTATGCTCTGTCCCGCTCCTATGAATGTGATATCCTATGCTTTTCACAAAATGGTGCGCATTGCGCTCTCATAAGCTTGTGCGGTCAACGGCTAAAGTTGCTAAGCATTGGTTGATTTAGAAAGTTCTGTAAAACACTGTATCTGTGGTTGTTGTACCAGCTCTCATACTTACGTCCACCGCTGAACATGCCTCCTCCAAGCAATGAGGGTTTTGACATAATCACCACGCTTGGCAGGTGGATTGGTGATCGCAGTGGAGGATAAAAGTTATTGCGTCAACTGTGCTAAAATAATTATAATTTTCCTACATAAAAAATATTGGGCCGAATGTCGAGCTGAAAATTACGAAATAAGATTTATTGATATAAAATATATTGTGGGCCGAATATGGCATATAATGTAGAACGAAAGCAGATTTTTTTATGTGGGCCGAACTTCCACGGGACGAATATGGCGTTAGTCAAGGGCTAATGGCTTTCCTCTGGTAGTTTTCCTCAGTCGGCTCTTACGGTATCCACGGGATAAGATGATGGGGTCGACGTTTACGCGCCGCCGCGCCACCACGGCTAATATAGTAACTACAAGTTTCTACCCCCGGCTTCACACGCGTTGGTTCTATGAAAACGTTTAAAGGTGATTTATCCCATGGTCTGATTTAGGGGATAAAAAGTAGCATAATGTTTGCTTCCAGAATTAGACTTACTTTTATGCAAAGTTCGGCGCGATCCGTTCAGCAGTTTTAACGTGAAGAAGTTACAAACATACGTCCATCTATCCATCCAAACTTTCGCATTTATAATATGGTGACCTGTGCTACAGGTTTTTTTATAAACCTTTATCAGACACCAGTCTCTCATAGCAAAGGTAGATAATCATAATAAGGTCTTTTAGATCATATGGCCTATGTATTTTCTCTCCCACTAATAGCTTTTACACTACCTAGTCTAAGTACTTAGTGTAAGCTTGATTAAGAAACTTAGAGAGAGAAAAAAAATACACTTCATTTATTTAAAATCTTGTTGAAAAATATTTTATTTACTATAGAAAATAAAATATAATAAAAATATTCTACAGTAAAAAGTATATTAAAACGGTTAATCACCGGCCGTGAAGCTGGCCTCAAGCCGCCCGTGGCTGCAGAGGGAGGAACTTCCTGAAGATGCGCGCCGAGTCCAGGAGTATCGTCGTTTGGATCTGGCCCTTAACCCAACTTCCTAGCGAGAGTCTCTTGAGATGTTGATCGAGGCTCTTCGCTATTACGCCGTAAACCGAATTATAAATGATTTATCCGTTTTAATTTTATATAAAAATAGGGTACGCGATAAATACCGATAAAATAATATAAATTTAAAACAATTATGCTCCGTACCTATTTAGATCCCTTACACTTACATTTTAAATGATTATTCAACAGGTTTTACAATACAAAGATTATTCTAATTTATTAATGTTAGCCGTTCATTCTCTTGACCAATGATTTTCTATTGGATTTTTATTGATGTCGTATTTTATGATGGAAAAATAATACTTATCTCTTATTTTATAGTGTAGGTAGGTACTTAAATCTGGTAAATCAAGCACGTCACTACAGTCGATTCCAGATTTTTGAAAACTAATTATTGCATTGGTTTTCAACCCCTACGTTGTTTCTCTACAATGCATTTTAAAATTTACGTTAAGTCTTAATAGGTATTTATTATTTCTAGACACTTACCTACTCTTAACAAAAAAGGAAAAAACATGGTAAAATTGTAAACTGTCGCGCACCCTTCTAAGTAGGTGCTCGAAGTGTTTATACATTTTAATTTAAAAATGTATTTTTAATTACTTAGCAGTTATTTCCATTTTAATCTCTAATCATCAACCCCAGTGACATACGGGTATCATGTTAGCCAATCAGCGATTAGCACTGACACTCCGTTTCACGCAACTGACACTGACAGTTGGATGATGCCAATGGAACGTTTTTAATTGGATTTGTAAATTGAATCGAGCCCAATCCAGTATTGTTTGTATTGATAGATGGTTTAATTTTCGAATGAAAGTTGAATGGTTTGATTGCCTTTCTCTTGGAGTTTTTGTTTATTTATATTGGTTTATTCCATATATTTTCTGAGCCTTTATACTTAGGTCCTTAATGGACCAAAATTAATTATTTTAGTAATTCTAGAGATACAACAAAACAAAATCAGAACTGACGATATTCCAAGAACCCTGTTCAAATTTTAAGGAGATTGTTCAAATATTTATACAACACACAGGGGACCAATAAGCGGCTAACACAAATAATTCCAAATTCAAATCATTCGAAACATTTACAAAATCGTAATTTCAAATATAGAATAAAGGGGTCATATAACTCTTCGGGGTTCCCATGGTGAGCGTTGACAGCCAATGATTTAAACCTCCTTGCTCCTTAATTAATGCGAATGGGGAAAATATGTTCATCTCGTTTTAACCTATTAAATCTCAGGGCTGGTGGTAGTGCTGTCCTTTTCTAGTGATCCGTAAAATTGCCTTGTTATTGAGACATCTTCCTTTGGAGTGATTTGTGGCCGTCGCTGAGAAATTTTATCGATTTGTTTGCTTTGAGTCGGTAATTCTAGGGTAAGTATCATTCGATTTATGTAGGTATGGTAATTTTGTATCGGCGCACTTTACTTTGAACCCATAATGTACCCACTAGTTTTTTTTATTTCCTCCTGTGTGTACAATGAAGATAGAAACTCATTAGTATGCTGAATCTTATACAAGACGTAGAGTAAAATGTCTATCACCAGACAATAAAATTTTACAACATATTATCCAATGAACTTAAAGTTACACCATTTAATTTATTTAAAATTAAATTAAAAGTGTGGTTAATTAGATATTTTTATGACATTAAGAAATATTTAGAATGTAAAACTTTTTTTTACCTATAATATAAGGTAACAGCTTTAAAAATACATTTATGCCTAAAAATATATTTTGCAAGCCTCGACGAGACAGAATGTATTTCAGAGCTTTTGTACCTACATTCCTGCGAATAAATGATTTGATTTCATTTAAAATAAACAAATCTTGTGCGTTGTTATAGTCGTCAATGACGTCATTGTATGCATCCACGGATTGAGCTGTGCTTAGTTAGTCTTGAACTCAACTTTGTTTTAAAATGCCTTAAGTATATTCCGTCCACGCGTTTATTTCCTTTGACTGAAAGAAATAATGCAATATTGACTTTAGAGATGATTTTATAGAATCTGTTTCTTTATAAAATAGTTGCAAATCTGTCGACACTAAAATTATCGTCGGAACTAACGATCAATATTTATCAATCAATATTTTTCAATATTTATCGAGCTGACAGATTTCGCGTCTATGAAATATTGCATCCTTTTATTTTGTCAAAGAAAATAAAAGTGTGGACGAAGTAAAGTTCAAATTACCCACTTAAAGAGGTAGCTAGTCAAGTTGGTGATATTATACAACCTTATCAATAATGTTGTTACACGTTGCACGCAAACAAGCGTGCACGTCACAACTGCTTACACAGTCGACCGCGAACGGGTTAAGGATATTTTTTGATACTATCTCTACTTAATTCAATAGAAAATGAAAGTGAGGGTTTCTACTATAGCATTTTGGTTAAGGCATTTTTTTTTTAATTTTTTAAAAATATTTCTACAGATGGAAACTAGGGCGCTTGGGGGTCTGCCAAGTTAAAATTGCATACCTAGGTAGACCCTGCAATCTGCATAGACCGTGTGTAGCTGTTGGCTTCGATGATTAATATGTCTATTGTATATGTGTGTATTATATAAGTGTGTGACATATTATTCAGTAGAAGGAAAGATGGAACACAAGGATGGAAAGGCCTACTATAAAATATCAGATTGTCTAGAGGATAGAAAAGCTTGGGACGGGATTTGCTCTAACTCGAAAAATAACTAACAAGCTTAAGGTTTCTTCGTCGCTTCTTTACTTTAGTCTACATACCGAAGCGACTGAAATAAAAAATATCACTTTATTTCCGTGTCAGTGTTTAATTATGAATAATTTGACCTTTTCTAAGTGTACATTTATTGTATTTATGGAAATAAATAGTTTTTGACTTTGACTTTCCTCTCCGTGAAAGATCCCCAAATTGCGTTCCTTAAAACTCCAACATCCAAGATTCAATAATCTCTCATCTTAAAACTACATACGTATCTCAAATTTTAATGACTTATATTATAACTTATAAGTTTGAGATGCAACATTCAATAATCTCGCATCTCAAAACTACCTAACATACTATTCACTAATATATGGCAAAGATACAATTCTTACCCCGGAGTCCCGGTCAATGCCCAAAAGGTCACGGTGCTGTACCACCCCCGGCACCTGGCCACGGCCACGTGCCATACTGCAAAACGGTTACCGACAGATGGTACTTAATTGTTTTACGTTTATTATGTGATCTGTTTTGTTTTCGGGTCATTATGGGTTTCACCTTTTTAGGGGATTTTTTGTAGAGCTTAATGGGTAAAATAAAATGTATGGAATTTCAGTTACTTTCAAAATAATTACCTGGTATGCTAATAAAGATAATTTAACCAGAAATAAGAATAAACTCGCTGTGCCCGCAACTGCGCTACGCGAAATTAATGTATCTTTTAAAGGGCAATGTATACGTTTCTCAAACAAAACTACAAATGAGTTGAAAAAAATTATCAGTAAATAAATTCAAATAAATTGTTGAACATATCCTTTGTAAAAAGGATACAAAGTATCAGAATATCTAGAGTATAAAAAAGATTGGGACGAGTTTTTCTCCAACTCAAAAACTAACAACCTAACAAGGTAAAGGTTTCTTGTTCGCTTCTTTACTTTACCTTAAAAAGAAAGAAGTTAACAAAAGTCGAAGTTATCACTTTATTTCCTAGTTTTACTTGTAATCTGTGAAACACAGTTTATAACTAGCCTATGGATTAATTTTATATGTTTGTGTCAAATAAAAGTATTTTAACGGTTAAAAAAAAAATATTGTTTAAGAGAAAGGTGTTAAGAAAATAAAGCACTTTGATATTTAATTTTTGAGATGACTTGTTTTCTGCCCGCGGCTTCGCACGCGTTGTTTCTATGGAAACGTTTACAGGTTATTTCTATACCATGGGAACTGATTAAGGGGATAAAAAGTAGTCTATGTGTTATTCTATGGGCATGCCTTCGTTTCACCTGGCGGGACAGTGTCCTACACTACATTTGCCGAGTCACGGTCCCCACTATTCACCTAGAGATATTAGTACTTTTTAACGGATTTTTATCGCGTTTAGTTACCAATTTTTCCCGACGTTTCAACAGGTTTACACACTGTCGTGGTCACGGGATGACTGGAGTACTGGAGCTACCACCTCTGCGAAGCAGGGGCAGCATTTTTTGTAACTACCCTTACATGGTTTTCGAAACTAGGTGTGTCCATCTGCACACTCGGTTGACACATAACACTAAGACCCGTATTATGAAAGCTTGCTCAGTCATAGATCTATGCTTGAGTAACTTTTATGCCAGAGAAAAGCGTTACTCAAGCATAGATTAATGACTAAGCTAGTTTTCATAATACGGGCCTTGAGTAATCTGTGCTTGAGTAATGGTGCTCCCACACTGCTGTTAGAAAATGTTAACTATGTTAGTAAACATTTGTTTACAAACATTTGATCACAAATGTTATAAAATGTTTTCATGTTAGACAATGTTAGTAAACATTTTTAAACAAAAATTGTTAGCTAACATTTTTATAACAATATAAAACATTTTTTATCTTTTGTTTGTAAACATTTTATAAAGGTGAGAGTCGGGGGTGTGGGTGGGGATACCTCAGAACGCAAAACCAAACTGCGAGCCAAAAATGTTATAAAATGTTAGTAAAAATTTTCCGTCAGTGTAGGAGCACTTGTAACATCTAACATTTTCTAACAAAATGTAACAATTTATAACATTTGTTTACTCTATAACATTTACTATGTTATAGAGTTAAGAAATGTTTGTAAACATTTTCTAACAGCAGTGTGGGAGCACCATTACGATTTTAGGGCATAAGCGTTGCTCAAGCATAGATCGCTGATTGAGCAAGCTTTCATAATACGGGCGTAAGTTTCCGCGATGCTTCTACAACAAAACTCCTAGTGAGTTGCAAAAATTATGAGTAAATAAATTCAAACAAATTCTCAAAACCTTCTTGTGTAAAAAGGCCTACTATAAAATATCAGACTATCTAGAGGATAAAAAAGCTTGGGACGGGATTTGCTCCAACTCGAAAAATAACAACCAACTAACAGGCTAAAGGTTTTTTCGTCGCTACTACTTTCTACTGCTTTACTTTAGTCCGAAGCGACTGAAATCAAAAATATCACTTTATTTCCGTGTCAGTGTTTAATGATTAAGAATTTGACCGTTTCCAAGTGTACCTACATTTATTGTATTTATGGAAATAAAGAGTTTTTGACTTTGACTTTGATGTAGGTACTTAAATAATAGTTTAAAATACCACCTAGATTACCTAGTCACCTAAGTTAAATATATACTTTCGATAAACACTTGATTTGACCTTTTCATAAAAATAAGTAGGTAATTTCTTCATCCTTGCCTTTATTAAAAAGTCAATAAAAATGAATAATTATCGCTGCGGCCATGTTCGTGTTGGTACCCCATAAAGTGACTCGTAAACGCGAGTTAAGGTGGTAAGGCTTAGTGGACCATAATCAGGTGATAGCCTTTGTGGGTTTAACTAAACTGTTTAGGCGGTCGTGAAGTCTGGTTTTTTAGATTTTATATGACGACAGTCAAGTAAACCAAGATAACGATAAGTTAGCAGGTTTAGCACATAAGTAGCTCAAGTTGTTAGAGAAACTAACAATTTTTTTTTCTTGAATGCACCTTCGTTTGATTACAATCTCGCCAGATGGTTTATTTGGTTCACAAACATAGACATAATAAATCAAATTCAAATATCTATCTATATATTTAAAAAGGAATCCCTATTTCTCTTGGTCAGGGCATTACGCGTGAACGGCTAAACCGATTTCGCTAATAGTTCAATAAAAGAGTTTGAACAATAATCAAAGTTTATTGATTGATTTTTACAGGTTTGGGTTTACAAATTAATGACGCTCTTACTTAAGTATTACGCGAGTCAAAGTGCGCCATTTTTATTTTATTGACCCGCGGAGTGGATCTCTGAGCGCACGTCTGCTCGCCTCGAGGCTAGATTCACACTGGAGTCTTGTGCATGACTTCAGCTTCTACCGTCGCTTGCGTTTCACGAATATAATATTAATAGTTATAACAATGTACATTCCGTAGGAGTAATCACAGGTTTTGATTACAACTACAAGTTTTAAAGCCAAGGAAGTGCAAAAATTATACTATCAATGCAACGCGGTAAATCTCCTAAGCATGACAGTCTCAGCATTGAGCATCTAAGATATGCGGGTGTTCATCTGCCGCACGTTCTCTCCATATTTTACAATCTGTGTTTATGTCATGGGTACTTACCCGAAGAGCTGACTAAAACTATTGTGGTACCGATTGTAAAATGCAAAACGGGAGATGCATCGGACAAAAACAATTATCGGCCCATCTCACCCGACCGGCGGGTGCGTTGTTTGATGCATACGGCTTGGAGTGCGGCGTGCGGCAAGGTGGGATAACATCTCCTCTGCTGTTCAACCTGAATGTTGATGAACTCACTGGCGAGCTCAACAGCACCCACACAGGTTGTTTCGTAGACGGAGTCGCGGTAAACAATGTAAGTTACGCCGATGACATGGTGCTGCTAGGCCTTCGGTGGGATCTGTTCGCCAACTGGTGAAAATCTGTGAGGCTTATGCGGCTGAACATAAACTGAGGTATAACTCTAAAAAGAGCGAAGTCCTCGTCTTTAAGAGTGGTATAGTCTGGTCGAAACCAGTCCATGTTCCGCCTATTATGCTCAATGGTTCGGCTTTACAAGTAGTTAGGAGTTTTAAATATCTTGGGCACATTGTCACGGAACATTTAAGAGGATGTTGAAAGGGAGCGCAGAGCGCTGGCAGTCCGGGGTAACATGCTAGCACGAAGGTTCGCTCGCTGCTCGAGAGAAGTGAAAATCACTCTGTTTAAGGCTTACTGCCACTCCTTCTACTCGAGCAGCCTCTAGATAAACCACACCCAGCGAGCTGCCAGCTCTCTGCGAGTTCAGTACAACAATATCTTCAGGATGCTGATGCAGCTGCCTCGCTTTTGCAGCGCATCAGGGATGTTCGCGGAGGCGCGCACGGACGGCTTTCATGCGATTATTCGCAAGAAAGTAGCTTTCCTTTTCCAGCGTGCGCGAGCCAGCAGCAACGGCATCCTGAAGATAATTGTAGCACGGACAGACTGCCCCATTCAAAACAGGTGGATGCATATAATTATGGGCACCATTTGATCCTTATTTTAATTTTAAATTTATATATATTTTTTGTGAAATTCATATTACTTATACATTTTTTTTTAAATATTTTATTTTATCTTATTTGGCTTTTCTGTGACGTTTATTTCTTTTTATCATGTTATGTATAGTTGTAAGTTTGTTTTTAATAATATTGTTTGGATTTATAATTTAATCTGAAATAAATGAATAATAATAATTAATAAAAATCGTTAACTGAACATTATTAATCAACTTTAAAAACACTAACAAAACATACCTTAACATATGCAAAATCAGTCTAACTTTCAACAATTAATTTTTAATAATTTAGCTAAATAATCAGTTTTAAAATAATCTAAAAAACCTGCCAAATCAGTCTAATTTTCAATAATTCTTTTTATATTAACTATGCAATATAAATAATCAACTGTATTAAAAAATACGTTTTAAACAAGGACAATATACTATTCAATCTGACAAGGTAAATTAAAAAAATATAAATAATTTCAGTATTTTTTAGAGGATTTTTATTTTATTTTGGGGGATGATGAATGCCCGATTTTACTGATTTCTTCTAAAACTTATTTATTGTAGTGTGTCTCTTTTCATATTCTTCTGTCAGTATTGCGATAACTTTGTTTTTTTCTCGGCTTCTTTTTGTGATTGCTTTCGCTTTAAACCGCAATCTGAAAAGAAGATAACGCACAATATTATTATCTATACTGAAAAGCGCTTCCCAAATGTATAGTCAAGCTTTTGTGTGAATTTGTTGTTTATATTTACCTTTCTTGTGCCGTGTCGTAGCTTGCTATATCAGTCGTTATCATAATAAACCATCAAGTGCGAGTCGACTCGCTGACGAAGGGGTCCGTACCGTAAAAATCAGGCCCTCTAAATTTTCAACTTTGTTATATTATTAGTATTTGTTGTTATTACAATTGAAATGTTTCTTATTTACAGAAAGTTTCATGCATCTACCTATTGTGTTCAAGAGATACAAAGCGAAACAGATGGGAAAAATAGACAAAATCACGTTTTTTGTTTTGAAGCCCCCTTTAATTTGGATATTTATTTAGTTTTATTATTTGTTATTATAGCGGCAAGAGAAATACATATTCACTGAACATTTCAACTGTCTACCTCTTACGGTTCATGATATAGAGCCCTGTGACAGACGGACGGACAGCGGAGCCTTACTAATAGGGTTCCGTCTTCACCCTTCAGGTACGGAACCCTACAAATTATAGCAAATGGGGTTCGAACCCAAATGGCATTGCATGGCATCCATTGCTTATAACATTAACGAGTTAAGCATTTAAGTCGTAAAAGTTAATGTTATTGTTTAGGTATTGAATTGTACTTAGTAATTAAATATTATATAAACGCATCTGCTCCCATTTAAATAGTAAGAACTTCTCGATTGTGTCATTGTATAACGGCTCCGATACAAGAAACAGAAAATAAAAACGATTATTATTATGGTACAAAACCTATACAAGAGTATGTCTCACACTTGTCCGGTTTTTAATGTCATCATCTCATCATCATCTACAATTATCTATTGTAGATGATGATGTGATGATGACATCCACAGCTGGATAGGACTCCCCCATGCAACGCCACAAATAACCATCGTGAACCGCCTCCATTCATCGACTTCCTGCGACCGTCGCGCGTCGCGTCGTCGGTCGGGTCGTCGTCAGTCTGTCGAGTGGATGGTCTCATAAGTTCATAACACACCGTTTCGCTTTGCATCGCAGTTGCCACTCGAGAACCTTTAATCCCCAGCGATTATCAGTTCTGCGAGCTATATGACCTGCCTACTCCCACTTCAGCTTCTAGCTACATCACTATCAGTACCTACCTATAATACTGTTCATAGGTTTTTCCGACTCCTCTACTATAACCTGAAGTATAGACAATATCAATATAGACATGCTGTTATTGTCTAGATTTCAACTTATAGTAGAGGATCGGAACATTCAACAAGGCAATGACCTTGCACCATGTAATTTTTGAATTATTTATTATTCATAGTCTGGCCAAGAGTTTTGCAGCCAACCCACACGCAATATATTTCTTAACATACTAAATTTGATATAAGTAAATACTTTTCATCCATTAAACAGATGGGTGAAGGTCGTCCCTAGTTCGGATACTCAATACTCAATCATTTATTATGTTCTATAGGTGTTTTTTAATTTGTGTTATTGGCAATGCAACTACTTTCACAATACGAAACGTTTATATTTCAAAAATATTTGTGTAACAATGGAGTTGGAACGCATATCCAGTCTCCTGTGGTTAACGTAGTAGATATACTATAATTATATATGATATCTACACAATTACTATAAGCTGAAGTACTGACAAACGATACTGATACTGATGGACTATAGTCATAAGCATCGTAAAACATTAACCGACAAACTGATTTGTAACCAGTCATTTTTATTTTTGTTGCATAGAAGATATAAAAGCAAGGACCAATCAATCCAATGCAAAACAATGGTTTACTACTATTTTACCCTAATGAATCAATTAAACGGTAATTATATGTTAAAAAAACAAGTAATGCAAGGAAATTATAAATCACAGAATGCAAAGAAAAGTTGCGTGTATCAATACATCAAATTAATGTTCATGTTTGTAACCAATCGTCATGCGAGCGATATGAATAGCAATTAATGACATTATGACAGTTAATTTTATTATACTTCAGAGTCCTTTGTTGGTATGGGTTGTGCATATCAAATCAAAATTTATTAATAAACTAGCAAACCCGGCGAACTCCGTTTCGCCACCTTCCAGGCTTCGTTTTATGTAACATCAACGGATTTGTATGTCACCAAATCGCCAGCAGTCGTTTTTAGTACATGCTATGTATCAGAGATGACGCTGTATGTGAAAACAGATTTTCCCGCTTTTCTTTTTAATTTTTTCCTGAATTTTCTTTGATATAAATCTCACGGAGCCCGAGACCTTTCCAACGAATGCAAAACCGTGGAAATCGGTTCGTGCGTTCTGGAGTTATAGCGTCAGGAAGGAAAACCCGACTTATTTTTATATAGTAGAGATATGTGGGTATTATTCGATTAATTGCATCTTACCCATGAATATGTCTAGGTTCAATTAATTTAGCTAGGTAGTTATTTATAATCACTGAAATATTATAATTATCATAGGTAAGGAAAACTATATTTTCGAATGATTCGTACCGCAGTTTAACTTTGACAGGTAGTAAACGAATACTCTTTTTGTCTTGGTAATGTGTAAAACCTAGCCAATCAGTCACACTCACACCTGCTATGATTTGTCAAATAACTTAAAAGTTTTTCCCTCATCCAAATAATCCACAAATACCGCCAAAAATTCTATCAAATTGAATCCCTACAGCCAAACACATTTTTGAAAAATGAAAAATTTTTACTCCTACAAAAGACATTGTTTAACATAATACAACTTAAAAAAGTTTCCAACACTTTTTATTTCGTACAGACATGAATTTTTAGAAGTTAGAAATCTCGCCCTTTGAGGAGATCCCTTAGTAGTCCGTATAATAAATGTACTGAGATTCTTATTAATTCCGCAACTGACTTAAAACATGCAAAATAAAACGAGTGCTCATTTGTTTATGATGTAAGACGTTAAGCAAAATTTGCATCAAAGTCAAGAAGCCAGGTGGTTCGTACGTGTTTTTACCAATAGTTGGACATTAAAGTTTAATTTGTAGATATTTTATGCGATAAAAGAATTTACATAACATAAAAACAATACTTTATTTTATTTTAATTACAATACAGTAAAACATGTTTATAAAAATAACTACTTTACTTATTGAATAACCATCGGGACATTAAGACGAATCATTCGATACTTTAATTGCTGCAATCGGACATCGAGTTTCAGTTGAATCATAATATAAATGGAGTACATACATAAATACATAGGGTGCTAACCTCATAACCCTACTCCGTTGTTAGTCGGGTAAAAAAAGACTTTCAAGTATTATATAAATATATAATTAGGTAGGTCATCTTTATTGACAAAGAAAATTACAATTCAATATTAAAAATAAATTAGAACTAGTATTTACAATTCAAACAATTAAGCTAACTGCAGACTGTTGCAAACAATCTACAGGTAGCTCAACTGATCCATATCAATACCAGTTGGAAGCGTCTCCAAGACGCTGGCTGTATTGCCCCGCCTGTATGGAAATAGTATAATAATAGGTACTTGGAAGTCAATTTTTATGGACTTTTTTGGATTTTTTATTTTTATGGGAGGTATGTTTTGTAAATACAAAACATTTATTATTTATTAAAATTTGATTGACAATTATCATATATTGGTAATAATTATTATGTAACCGCTAAGCTGCTAGGTATAACAGGAATAAAATTGTTAAAAAATATCGCGTAACACAAAAAAATTGGCTTTTAAGTGTAATATCAACTATAATATTAAATAGATAAAAACATTAATTTATAATATTATCAGCTTCTGCCCGCGCTGCGCACGCGCTTTTCAAGTAGTTTAAGTCCGTCCCGGGATATTGTTTACCTGACAAATTTCATTAGGATCCGTTCAGCCATTTAAGCTTGAAAACGTAACAGACAGACAAAGTTACTTTTGCTTTTATAATTTTAAGGATATTACATTATCCCGTATTTCTACAAGAAATAACAACTTTGTATGGCACGATTCCTGATGAATTACCAACCGCCGTTCAGCATGTAATACCAATCTTAATTTAAGTATTGTTTGTGAGTTCATCTGGATAAAGAAAATAATATTTAAATTGTCTGTACGTCCATTACAGGTAGGCCAGAGCAAACGAGCCACTCACCACGACCAGAGTGGCTAGTATGAGTTTGCACAGTACCAAAACAGAAAATTTTCGAGGATGTGATAGTTTACTACCGCTGACTTGTCAAAATTCCCGATGTTGTAATGCAAAAATACAACAAATCTCTCAAAACGAAACAAAAAATATAACCAAGTTAATATGAAACTATCAAATCCCAGTCAGGTCCTCTCTAACCGGTTGGAGCGCTGGAAGGCGCTAAATGTATGAAACTAGGTCCTCTCTAACCGGTTGAAGCGCTGGAAGGCGCTAAATGTATGAAACTAGGTCCTCTCTAACCGGTTGGAGCGCTGGAAGGCGCTAAATGTATGAAACTAGGTCCTCTCTAACCGGTTGGAGCGCTGGAAGGCGCTAAATGTATGAAACTAGGCCCTCTCTAACCAGTTGGAGCGCTGGAAGGCGCTAAATGTATGAAACTAGGTCCTCTCTAACCGGTTGGAGCGCTGGAAGGCGCTAAATGTATGAAACTAGGTCCTCTCTAACCGGTTGGAGCGCTGGAAGGCGCTAAATGTATGAAACTAGGTCCTCTCTAACCGGTTGGAGCGCTGGAAGGCGCTAAATGTATGAAACTAGGTCCTCTCTAACCGGTTGGAGCGCTGGAAGGCGCTAAATGTATGAAACGAAACGAATACTTTTTATAGTTGTGTTAACTATGGAAAACTCATACTAAGGACTCAGGTATCAGCTTAATGTAATGTTAATATAGAATAAATACCATCATTGGAAGAAATTTAAAAAGAATAAAAACAAATCTAGATAGAAAAAGTCTATTTACTCAATAATTTAATCTGATGAAGTTAGTTTTCAATTTAGAACGAAAAAAACTAAAAAATAGCTACGTTCTACCCGTAATGACGATTGTAAAGGGTGATAAAACCACCGCACTCTCGATTAGTGACGTACCAAAGGACATTATCGATAAATCGATTCGATTGCCCGCACTATCTTGATCGCCGCTCGCAAAACAATAACTTAGCTTCGTTACAAAAAATACGCGCAAAGCGATGCATCGAGACGATATATTCGAATAATTATAATTTCTAGATCAGAATCGTGGTTATTTATAATAAATTGGTATTATTATGGTTGTGTTGAAATTTGCAATCATAAATGTTATTGTATTGTCTGAGGTAGATACAATAATTGTTGCATAATGAAATGAGATCGTAAGTTTTACTTAAATAATTTTTGCAACAGATCTACGAGTCACTAAGGCTTAGGCTCATCCGTCTGATGTGACTAAGTAAACTCAGAAAAATATTGCTGAACAAAAAGCGCCATAGTAAAATTGTGCGTAAAAAAAATCTCTGAAACATAGAATTGAAATACTAATCTTTGCATAAAAAATATCGATGAAAAGATCGCTACATTAGTAGCTTTCATCGATAGTTTACATTGACACAGCCCATCCCTAGCAGTCCATATGGCGTCTCCCACACGGCGGAGGTAATTGGCACCAAATGACCATAAACCAGCCATATTGTTCGTTTCTTTCAAAAATAATAATTTCGAAATGTATCCTTTTATTATTAACTCGTAAAACTTCATGCGTAGCTGTACGAATTTTATATTTTTCTACATTTGAGAGTGAAGGCACCATACCAACAAACACTTCACATGGAGTTTGGCTGGAGTATAGGTTAAATACTTACCTTTTTTTAGTTTTGTATTATTTTAGCATGTTTGCTTAGTTCTTTTTAAGTGTACCGTCCGTTGGTAAAAACTGGAACCGGGCAATGGATAAGGTGATTTTAATTAAGATTTTGTGTAAATTGTCTGAATTATGACGATAATTATTGAGATTTCTGTTAAATACATGCAATATTGACTGAAAGCAATAATTATGAAATTATTTCACTGAAAAACCATAACCAGCTTTCTTCCGCAGTCAGTTAAAAATATGTATTAAGCTGCTCCTGTACAAAACCGAGCGGTTTGATAGTTCAATATATTTACGACTTAGCTTCTGCCCGCGACTTCGCACGCAATTTTTAATAATTATAATAACGTTTATTAAAAAATATTTGAGAATTAAAATTATTACATCGTTGATCCCCAAACTAGGATACACCTGTATCTTGGGGACCACCTTCCATGGGTTCTTTACATAAAATATATCAAGCAACGTTATACTACGTCTAAATAAAAACAATAATTAGAAAATAAACATTATGTGATGGGTCTCCTGAGGACACCTGTCTCGTAAGAGTCTGGGCAACAGGAGACACCGTTCGTGTGTGTGTGTGAGGGTGTGTTTGTGAGTTGTGCTCCTGAGAGAGCTCCCGGACTCTTAAGAGTCCGGGTAACAGGAGTTTCACAGATGTGTGTTATGTTTAGTTATGTATGATAATATAAATATATATTATATATAACAGTGTAGGTAATATATATTTTATAATACATACTGTGTGCATAATTAAATTAAAATTGTGATACAATAAAATCGTCTCACAAAAAGTGAAAAATCTTCAGATTGATCATAATCTAGAGTTTTTTGTTTAAAAAGTAGCCAATATGCTATTCCAGGTCCAGATCTTTATGTCTACTAAATTTCAGCTCAATCAATTCAGTAGTTTTGGCGTTGTCTTTGGCCAAACATCTTTACAAACTTACGCTTTTTATAATATTAAATGTATATGTATTGAATATAATATTTACACAAACAGACACGCATAAAGTCCATTTTCCCTCAGCAGATCTCTCCCTATAACGAGTACGTTATCACAGCCTCCCTATTAGATGAACTGACGCGATTTGTCGTCTGTGCCCCGCCCATTGCTAGTACTGTTTTGCATAGACAAATACGCAGTTTTCTTGCCTTGGTATACTTTATTCTGTGCCCTTGGGTCAGTAGGTACAGTCAACGATGAAAAGAGTTGGACAAGGCCCATCTCCCAAAAGGGTTTTTAACATAATTAAGCGTTAACGACATATAAAAATCACAAAGTAAATTGCTTTGATTTGTTAAAATATTCAAAGCCAATTTGTTTCGTTGGCAGTATTTATCTCCCTCCCTCCCTCCACAGCCTATATTGGTCCACTGCTAGACCCAGGCCTCCCCCTGATAAGAATATTAGTTAATATAGTATTTATCTATCTACATTAAAAGTTCAAGAGTATTAGGTATATAAAGAGTTTTTGAAAGGTACAGGTCTCCCCCTGATAAGCATATTAGATATTATAGTATGTATCTACCTCCATTAAAAGTTCAAGAGTATTAGGTATATAAAGAGTTTTTGAAAGGTATTTAGTCAAAGTCTCTGTTTTTGTCTTTCAGTGGTTAGTGTGGCATTAAAACCGAATAAAAAAATATGTCGTCTTAAAGAAGAGATTTTGGGTGGATAAAAAAAGAAACTTAAAGACATCTATCAAACATCTATCTTAGCAAACCGTGACACCTAGGCCATTGTTTCTACCAGAGAAATGTCGCCCATGACCATTGACAACCCGCCCAACTCTCCGAAAAGTTATGTCGGTCGCAATACCAAACATCCTGTATAAATAATGGAAGTGCTTCAAGCAATCCGTTTTATTGTAATATTATTTCGTACAAACAGAAGATCATCAAAAGTATGGTTGATGACATTCTGATAGAACTTAAAATGACTTTTGATGCTCTTATGTTGTACGACGCGACTAGGGATTGCAATCCAGCGGCTATTTCAATCCAGCTGGATTTATGCTGAATTGAAAAGTGATATGAAATATGTAAATATAAAATATATAATAAATTTAAAATATATACATATAAAATATGCAAATCCAGCTAGATCCAGCAAGTATCGATTTTTATGAAATTGAGTTATTTACTCATTGCGGATTCGTACTGCTGGATTCAGGAAGCCCGAAAATGTGCTGGATTCAGCTGGATTGCTGGAGTGCTGGATCCAGCATTGCAACCGACTAAGTAACCAACGTCAAGGCCGGGTACTGACCGGTGTTACGGGGCGTGTCAAAATCCGTCTCGTTGCTCGTTACGAGCGCCTTCATTCCCCGTAATGGCTGCACGAACGCTCGCTGTGTAACATGTTACATTACGCCCCATAACACTTATGTACCTATGTTCGTCGATTGCTCCGTCAATGCTGGACCGATCTTGATGATTCATTGACTTTTGTATAGAAAATGATTCTATTAAATAAATTTTACTCCCGAGAGATTAGTAATTGTCGCGCAAAACTTAAAAAAAAACAGTGTAATAAACACTGAAGAATTTAATGTCGGTTTTAAGTTTTTTCAAAACAATCAAATTTTATATAAGTACTATAATCATCATATCACTGATCGTGGGATTTCCTATATACATATGTATTGAATTTATGTAGGTAATATAGAGGGATACGTATTATATAATATTATATTGTATTATATTATATTACGTATTATACTATACAAGGTGCCATGTTACTCATGTACCAAGCCGAAACTAGGTTGTTGTGCACCCTATACCGAACTGAACCGCATGGTAGATTTTCAGAAATGCCTACATTGTTTTAAATTTTCATAGTAAAAAATTACTTTACGCATACGCTTAGAAAAATGACAACCCTATCACTGGGTCCCTTTTTCATGTGCAAATAAAGAACACATTCATTCATGCTAAAAATATAACTAGGCACGTACGTAGCACTTTTTTAAATTTGTCGATTTTTTAAGGTACCTACCTAATGAAGATTATTTAAATATATTATATTTTAATATATATTATAGGCTGTCATTATCGGTTACTCAAACTGAAGCACGAAGAGTCAGCCCTTGCGTTTAAATAGGAAGCAAGAATCTACCTACATGGTAGATTATTTGCTGCTTATGGACTGTACACGTCCAGTTGCTAATCTGTCTAGCTGAGAATCTGTCCAGTTGTGAATCTGTGCATTTGCTACGGAGGGTTCCTAACCATCACTTCTTGGTTCCAGTGGTCATGCACAAAGAGAAGGAGGACCTGCACGGCCACCGGAGGGAACACTCGCCTTACGACCACGCGATGCCGGACGGGGAGCTATTTCTACAGGTAATCTTACATCTATCTCATTATGACGATGTGGCGCGGCGGGCGAAGGTCCACCTGCGACGCGGGAGGTTGCGGGTTCGATTCCCGTCGTAGGACAAATGTTTGTACGATCTGCAAATATTTGTTCCGGGTGTTCTGGGTATTTTATACGTATAATAATAAATATCTATATATGTAATGTATTGTATTAAGTACAAGCTCTGCTTAGCTTGGGGCTAGATGATGATTTTTGGACTGTCCAACATTATTTATCATATATTTATTTATTTATTATTAATAATACTTAGGACCTATCACCTTCTGGGCATTCTTCACTACGTTTGATTAATAGAATGTAATCGGTTTCCATTAATGTATTTCATTAGATTGTCCGTTTACGACTTAAAATAAATACTATATATGTATATACATAGGTTTTGTCTTGTAGTAAGCCGTATAAACTTCACTTGGTGAATAAAAACTAACGAAATTAAACTGTCACCTCAAATGAATACCACAGTAACATAGGAAATATCTTCATAAGGTCTCGTAATGTATCAGTCAAGTGCAATAAAACATATTTTATAAATAACGTATTGTCACTGATAAATCAATGGACACCCGCGCAAAAAGTATGCGGCATCCAGCTGTAGGTACCTCACGTTTTACATTACGAGTTGAGCTATGACGGTGTTATTCCATTCCTAGGTCTTACACGATATTTGATTTTGTCGGGGATTATAACGCTAAGTTTATTATAGATCGTGAAATTTTATCGAGGGTGTATGGGAAACTCCAGAAATATTTATCCATTTTATAATTTGACTTAATACTCTTGTCACGAATACAATCTTTGGGATCCTATTGATTGAACGAAAACTGGATCATACGATCTCATCACACATTACAATCTACGCAATGAGAATGTTACTGTAATACAGCATTGAATCTATGTATTTAATTTAAGCAGTGAACGGAAGGAACATAGAAGCATTCCTTGCGCTAGAAAATGACCCAAACACAAAGCACCTGGGTCATTCTTCGGAAACTATTTTTTTAGTTGACTTTCGTGGCACTTTTTTTTGTAGAAATTACACATAATGATGAAATATTCTGAATGTAGATTTAATTTAAATTTTACTGGTAGTGGAGGGAACTTTATTGGGTTAATGGTTACGAAGTTATTAAATTTTAAAAATAGGGTGTCCACGGAAATCAGCTTTCATATCACCGAAATCAAATATAAAATTATTGAACATTAATATGTTGAAACATACATTTTGTGTGAACTAGCCTTTATTAAACATTAAAAGAAGGAATTTCGGGTTCGTTTATTATTAAAAAAAATAAGTTTCGGTAGTAATTCGGTAAAAATACCGCGTATATACACGGTATTTTTATATAAGTAAGACATAGATTTATGTTTTTTAAAATACTTATTAATTAATCGTCGTCCGTGGAATATGGATATGGAAGCCTTTCTGGCTTCCATATCATTATCCGTTCATTGAATGTAGGTATCTATCTATTCAGCCAGTGAGCACTGAGAACCCACTGCTCCTGCTTTCTTTGCTCTATTCTATCAGATCCTATGACAAACAAGCCTATCTCAGCTGGCTTTATTGACATACCAAAGCCTACAACTAGTTTCCCGTGCACGAGGATCATGGTCGTTTGGACACTGTAATACGAAATTCATGTAGGTATATGAACTTGAAGTTCGTTGTACACTCACGTTTTACCATCAGGCTCGTGAAAATCCTTGATACCACGTGGTGATGTAAAAGTATAGTAAAGTTATTCGTAAAATAAGTTACCTAACTATAAAATGCCGTGAGACAACGGAAATACTCACCCCGGTATTCCACCGGCAACTTCGCCAGTTATTCGAAACTTCAGGGAAATTGCTCAGTAACTACAAAAACTACCCTCTTTACTACCATGACGGAATAATTTGGGGCGACAGCTCTGATAGGAAAAATGCCGGGATTTTGTCGACTTTTAGCATTAGTCATGGGTTTGAATTTATACGTTGAAATAAATAGTTTATTACCTAGCGTCTGGTAGAAGCGACGCGTGACTCGAAAGTATGGTGATTGTCAAACAGCGGGGACGCTTCCGATTGGTATTGATATGGATTAATTGAGCTACTTATCTCTAGACTGTTTGCTAGCTTTTTTGGTTTGTAAGCTCAGTTGTTTCTGTTGTTATTTAATTGTTAAATAAAATACTAGTTCGAAATTGTTTCTATTCTAAATACTAGAATTGCATTTTCTTTGTTAAATAAGTTTTTTATGTCTTTACTATCCTTTATTCTAAAGATACGACAATTTACAATTGTTTGGTGAAATTTTGGATGCACCCGTGAAAAGATTGCTCTATGATTTTTTCAGTAATAATATGTCAGGTGTTCTCATACAAAAATAACTGGTGATCAACTAAACCGATACTGGCTCGAAATCGTGAATCATGGAGGGAACAGAGAAGTCTTATCCCAACGTTGGGGGACACATTATAACTATTTGTTTGTATTGGCTGTGGAATTTATACCACTATTTACCTTCATTCATTTATTTTTGTTATTTTCCAGGCGCTCAACGGTTTCCTGATGATACTGACGTGTGAAGGGGAGGTTTTCTTCGCGACACACAGTATCGAAAGTTATTTAGGCTTCCATCAAGTAAGTGTTCTTATTTTACATTGTTTGTATTAATTATTATTTACGGTTCAGCCTCAGATCAGCGACTTCTAATGTATTTAAACTTTTGTAATAACAACTCTACTTTTTGCTCTACTTTGCTCTTAGAGGTACTTTTTGCTTTAAAAAAAATAATCTTCAAATAGAGGTATTATATCTCCCAGCCTCAATTTAATATTTCAAGATTTTTGGAAGTGGAGAAGTCATAAAATATGTAGGTACCTATTGGGTAATTTACTAAGTAAATACTTAATTGATTGGGTATGCCAATACTAATAACTCTGCCTGTCTGTCTGTCGGTCGGTCTTTTACCTTTTCACGCCTAAACGGCTGAACGGATCCTAATTAAATTCAGCAGGGAGGTAGATGGTATCCAGACGACGGACCTAGGCTACTTTTTGTCCCGGAAAAAAGCGTGCGAATCCGCGGGCAGCAGCTCGTTGTCTATAATGACTTTTTTGGGACTGAAATGTAGGAACTACGCGTGTAACAAAGCCCCAAAAAAAAATTTTGTAGGCATCGTTCACGTAAACTTATATTGTACCAAATCACGGGTCTATTAATCTTGAGTGTAATGTTTCGCTTATAAAAGCGTTAATAAACTTAATAAACTGCTAAAGCAAAATTACAATAATATTAAAAGCACTTTATTAAAGTGGTGAAGGGCAAGATAAGAAGCTTCTTATTGTGAGGGTTGGTCTACGGTTGCATAAATCTAAAGTTTTTTTCTCACGTTAGAAAACGATCATCTCCTACTTTTACTAGAAAATGGTTACTGTTTTTTTTTTATTTCTACTAATTTTAGAGCTAAATTCATATAATTTTATGATGATGCCTGATGATGCCATAATCTACATCATCTTAAGTAGGTGAAGCTTCATAAGTTGTGTGAACGGACTAGGTACTTATATCAAAAGACTAATTTGTAACTTGATCGTAATAAAAAAAAATGTCTTTCTCGGGGATATCTCTATATCCATGAAAAATTTGATTAGGATCCTTTCAGCCGTTTAGGCGTGAAAAGGTAAAAGACAGAGACAGGTCGAGAAATAATAACTTTCGAGTTTTTAATATTGGTATGGATTTTTCTATTGTGTGAAATAATTCAACTAGAACCAAATTAAATATTCAAACTTCCTGTGTGTTAAGTGCGCATAAACCCTAAATATGGATTAACCGTAATAAAGTACGACGTAAAACTTTAATATTAATTACCATCGTTAAGAAGGTACTTTCAAAACCTTTAACACCCACCACCTGGTTTTATCAAGGTAGGTAATTATTATTCTTATCAAGTTAAATAAAAGAAAGCCAGTTTTGCTATAACAAGTTTGTAGGAGTGTTAATAGCAACTCTTAGGTAAATATACTTTTTATGGAAAATATAGAGATCCATACTAGTGTTATAAATTCTAATGTTACTATGTATGTCTGTCTGTTACCTTTTTACGCCTAAAGGACTGAACAGATCTCAATGAAATTTGGCAGGGAGGTAAATGGTATACCGGGGACGGACATAGGCTACTTGAAAAGCGCGTGCGAAGCCGCGGGCAGCAGCTAATATTATGAATGCGAATGTTTGTATGTATAGATGTTTGGATGGATGTTTGTTAACTCTTCACGCCATAACAACTAAACCAATCGGGCTAAAATTTTGTAGCAAATGTAGCTTTAAGCCTGAAATCAAACATAGGCAGCTTTTAACCCATTAAACAGTTCCGAAGGGAAAGAAATAACTTTTAAACGTTTCCATGGAAACAACGCGTGCGAAGCCGCGGGCACAACTAGTAGTTTATAAAATTCAGATTTTGAGGACGAAAATTAGCAGAATAGTTATAAGTCAACCCAACTACATACAGCATAGCTGCAATGCTATAGCATCTTTTCACCCTAAACTACGCACATTTATAAATATCCTTCATTACCGCTAATAAAGCCCCAATGAAATATTATCAAAGTAGACCCCTAATTTGCTTGAAATCCGTCCCCCACCTTAAAATTTTCTGTTGCATATAAAGTTCCCGCCATTTTGTTAATGTTCATTTCGAGCGAGTAATTCGGTTACCTGAGTAACTTCGACGGAGCGTGAATAATAGATAGAAAACTTTCAGGCTTACTCTATGACAGACTCTGCTATATTGTCTGAAATAATTGGGTTGAAAATAAATATAACACAATATGGCCTTACATCACATCTATCTATTGTTAGGGGGCTTACGTAAGAAACCGATCACCGATAGTACCGACATTACATGCTCATAGAATAGAATATAACTTTATTGCACCATCAATACATTTATAAAACAAGAACTTAATACTAATTATATATAATGTGGCACAATCGGCGGCCTTATCGCTAACAGCGATCTCTTCCAGGCATAGATACAGTAAAAAAAATGCAAAATCTATTCCGTAAACGACAGACACAAGTTTGTATTGTTCTCAGAAAAATAACATGAGTTTTCACTGTTTCTGAATAAAAAATTTGGTATTGTGTTTGTGCTTCCACTTACTAACTCAACTCTAAATTATTTAGAAGATTAAGAGTTCAGTCAGGCTAAATTTTAAGATTTCCAGTCCGGCCAATTATTCTGATGAGTCATATTATGATCCCTCTCACCTTCAATCAAGTAATCATTGGGGGAGTTAAGTTAGATCGAGTAAAGCGCGCTCACCAGGTGGCAGGCTATCGATCGACAAGTTAATGGTTACTCTAGTAACTAACAGTTGTCTGTGGCTTTATTTGAGGGGTCGGCGAATGCGTTTGTTGTTTAAATGTTTTGATTTTTAAATATTTTGCTTCTTACGGCATATTTATATAAAATAGTCCACAATTACATATTTCAGTTTTAAATAACATTGCTCACGATACAAAACGAATGAGACATCAACTTAAATATAAATTAACTGGACTAATTATGCATAATATTATACTGTTTTATGTTCAGCTTATTTACAGCATACTAAAATTTACGGGTAACATTTCAAGCTAGAAATAAAAACACGAAAACAATAACAAAAGAATAAAAACAACGTAAAACAGCTCGCCCATCAATCATCGATAAAGAAACCACACAACATTGCCAAAACAATGGCGTATCAACAAACAGTAGCATAGCAACCCCTACCCTATAAGAACAAAACCAATTACCCAACAAATCATCTCTTGACGTCTACGCTAACACAATATGTTCGTTCACCTACCCTTCGAAACCCGTGCACCTTTTATTTAGGCCATATTTTTGTTATGATTCATTTATATGGTGACGTAGAGTAGGGGTTCGAACAGCGTGCCTTGACGAACCCCATTGATTATCAATTAGTCTTATACTTGCACCATGGGCTGTTGCCGCATTATTATGCACACGGTTTACACGCTCTTCCATTGTTATACCACGGGAACCTGATACTTATTAGTAACAAGCAAAATTAAACTCTATTGACGAAAGGCGTAGGTATCAAAAGCTTTTGTCAGGTCTGAATTAACACGTCCGTCTTCGTTACAGATGATCGGTTAATGGTTGAGCTTGAATCAATTTTTAGGGTTGGCTTTGGTTTATTGATTTACTATGCGATTATGACTTGCTTTTTCGTCCATAAACATTTTGTTTGTGGACTTATTATCTTGTTATGCGGACGAATTTATTATCGGTTCCCGTAACAAGACGTATCCAGACTAAAGATACAAAAGTCAGTGCAATGCAATGCATGGGTAGATAGTTACCAGTAGCCAGCATTATGATGAGACAGGACTTTTTAGCAATTTTGTATACCTACGTCTAATCTGTGGCTTTTATTTTTTATCTGAGGTCTTACAAAATAAAATGTGTTTCGGTCTTTCTTTATATGACTTAAGCTTGTTTTTTTTTTATTCCAGTCAGACATAGTGCACCAGTCGGTGTACGAGCTAGTCCATTCCGAAGACCGAGAGGAGCTTCAAAGGCAGCTGCTTTGGAACTCCTTCCTGCCCACAGAGGTCAACAACCTTAACATGCAGGACGTACTGAGGGCTGATCGGGCGCATCTACTGGAGAGGAGCTTTACTGTTAGGTTTAGGTGCTTGTTGGATAATACTTCCGGTTTCTTGGTAAGTTATCACGAATATAGTAAGATTAGTAAGTACAATAACGTGTTCATTCATTCATTCATTCATTAGTAAGATATATAAATTTAACACAATGACAGCGCATATTTAGAGAATAGTTATAGATCATCTATAAAAGGCTTTACAGAGCACTACAGAATTAGAGATTTAACAGTTTTAGCAAGTACATGATGAAAGTTTGTGGAGAGGTGTGTTTTTACCGGAACAACGCCAAAACCACCTACCTACCTACCTATGTTGTTTTAGTCTGGAAAAACATACATCTAGGTACCTACTTTCATCGTGGTTGATGATAAGCGCAAGAAAATTACAATTTTCTGCTTTTTCCAGAGGCTAGACATCCGGGGTCGGATCAAGGTCCTCCATGGGCAGAACAAGAAAACCGAGGAGCCGCCTCTAGCGTTGTTCGCTATATGCGCGCCCTTCGGCCCTCCCAGTCTGCTAGAGATCCCGCAAAAGGAAGTCATGTTCAAGAGCAAGCACAAGCTCGATCTGTCTCTAGTCTCTATGGATCAACGGTAGGTATATCCAACTCTGATCTACCAATGAATTAGTATCCATTGGAGGACCAATCAGTAGGGTTTGCAATGTACATAATCCTTTATATTTCTTCGAAAGACAAGAACTTTATTCACAGAATAACTAAAAATAGATTTTTTAGTATCAATACAGGTAGATACACGATATGGACAAAATACCAGTAAGCAAAGCCACAAGCAATCCGATAGTCTAAACCACATCGATCGATAAAGAACAGAAATAAAATAACAATAGCTTAACGGAAATACTAAAATGCTTAAAAACCATAGAATATTGTTAATTGATAGAGGAATTGCCGTGACGAAAATGATCTCTAACACGGTGCTAGGTAGAAAAAATGTTTCCTACGAGCAGTAAATATCTGTATTTAGGACCGCACAGAGTTAAATTGAAGTTTAAGGAAAAACAGCATACATCTAAACTCGACTTTAATCGAATTGATTGGAGTTCTAGCAAGTTTCTAGTGAGTGAAGTACCTAAGAGTTTCCTATTTAAGTAGGTCTAGGTGAACCATCAAGGTCTTTGCTTCGATTTGTTTCTTTTGTTTACATGTTTCGTTAACCCTCGGTTAGTAGCGTGGGGTCTTGAAAGAACAAGTGTTAAAAAAATTCAAAATTTAAACAGATTAAATTATCTAAAATGTTTAAAAGTCTTCGTTATTAAGTGTTATCGCATATAGATTTATTATAATATAAAGTTCCTTCATTTGGTTAGGTTAAAAATTTTTTTTTTTATTTGTCATATCAAAGACGAAAAATTATGTTTCTATTTTTGGATTATAAGTTTAAGGCAGCAATAAAATAATATATCTAGGTAACTTGTTGTAGTTTTCTTCTTATTAAGTGTACCAATGATTTGATAAGAAATTACGAAAAAAAAGTAAAAAAGGTTTTTTAGTCTGTTTATATTTGGGGTCTTCAGAGACCCCATGCGATTAACCGCGTAAACAAAAAATGCGCGACTGACTGAGGGTTAAGCGCGGTCGATTTTTATGGCACAAGTGGCGTTCGTAATCTAAGATGACCAATGTTAAAAATACGCGGTGCCGATCCGCCTCCATCCAATGACTCCCTGCGCCCGCTACAATGTCAACGGTCCATCGAGTGGATGTTCCCTCAACACTCCGTTTCGTGTTTCCACGCGGTTACCACTTCAGCACTGTTGCTCACCAGTGATTATCGTTAATTTACTTACCAGATAGGTTAAAGACCTGGCTGTTTGTTGCAGGGGTAAAATGCTGCTTGGGTACACGGATGCTGAGCTCGGCAATATGGGTGGCTATGATCTTGTACATTACGATGATCTGGCGTACGTGGCCAGTGCTCATCAGGAATGTGAGTATGGACCATGATATATGATGTTTTTGTTTAAGTGAAGTACCTAATCTGATGAATGTAATTATAAATTCTGAAGGACTCAACCCTATATATATATGTATGTTATGTATTAAGTACATCAGTTATCTAGTACAAGCTCTGCTTACTTGGGGCTAGATGATGCTGTGTGGATTGTCCATCATTATTGTTAATAATTCATTTAACACAATAATTTTAAGTGATTTCTACGATATTCAATTCATTGAAATGACTATATTCTATTGGATTTAGGTATTCAAGGAATGATGGAAGGTACCTAAAAATCAGCTCTAATTTGCCTATCGAAATATATCGCATGGTTTCATTCTATGTGTACGAGTTTTTAGATTAGTACACCTTGTCTGATCTAATGAGACAAACCACACCTGAGGTTCAGTTGATAATTGAAAATGGATCTTTGCTTTCGACATAAGATTCTGCATGTCGGAAAAGAAATTAAAATACCTGAAGTGAATTGGAAGTTCAGGAAAAAACATCAATTGATTAATAGTAGTCGTTTTGTTTTGTTGCAGTACTAAAAACAGGGGCTTCCGGCATGATAGCATATCGCTTCCAGACCAAAGACGGCCCATGGCAGTGGCTGCAGACATCCTCGCGACTCGTCTACAAGAACTCCAAGCCTGACTTCGTCATCAGCACGCATCGACCGCTTATGTAAGAACCTCATTGATATAATTTAAAATTAGGGTTATAAGAAAAACCATACTACAAAAATTTTAGTAAAGAGAATTTTTTTTAGTAATTTTAGTAAAGAGATAATAATGTATAGTTTCAAATTTGACTTGTCGACGAGCTTATTTTGTAAGCCTAAAAAAACAAAGTAATTTAGTTTTGATTTCTGACTGCTGCTTAGAATTTGCACCACCCCCACTCTTCCCGTGGGTGTCGTATGATGACACTACACACTAAGGGCCAGTAAAACGCTTATCAGCGGCGACATAATATCCAAAAGTGGACTGGTAAAGGCTATTGTTGAATTAAAATAATAATCGTGTCAATTCAGATGTCGCCAAAACTATAATAATATGAAACTAATTTTACAGCACTAAAAATAATGACATCCTTTTTATTTCGAACGTAATGAAAGGGACGGCAATATTTTCAGTGCTGTCAAATTAGTTTAGTTTGGTTTTGGCGAGATCTGAATTGACATCAATGACAACCTAACCGACTACTGACTGACTGATGTCTTTCGTAGTTGAAAAATCTACGAAAGATTATTTATGTGGCCTTTTTAATAGATCAATTATGACGATGAATGACGAAGGAAGAATAATTAGAATTTTTGTATCAAACAACATATTAACATATTAACGTATTAACATACGTCAATTTTCTTTTAATTTATCAATTATTTGTATAATTTTGCAGCTTTTGATTCTACTTAAAAGTTAAAATCTAAACTTGGTCATAATTTGTTTAATCACATCAGAAATTATTATTTTCAGGGAAGAGGAAGGCAGAGATCTCCTAGGCAAACGTACAATGGACTTCAAAGTGAGCTACCTCGACACCGGTTTCACCAGCCTATACTTCTCCGAATCAGAACAGCTTTCTGGTTGTGAGACCACCGTCACCACCCCTCCCCGAGCCGCCAGACGATACAAGACACAACTTAGAGACTTTTTATCTACGTGTAGGAATAAAAGACGAGCACCAACAACGCCCGCGCCGCCCCCTGTTGACTACCTAGCGGCTGACGCGGTGGCTGCCGCATACACAAACTTGAACGGAGCATACACAGCCCCCTATGGAGAATACCCCCCGGCTCCAACATTACACTACCCCCCACCTCCCCTAGACGATAGATTCCTCCCAACCGATAATCTCTTCCACCAATACAAACCCCTCTCTTACCACTACACTCCCTACCCTCCAAACGGCTTCCTCGAACCCGCTCCACCAGGATATGACGTCACACCATACCACAGACCACCTTCAAGAGAGTATGCGTATGTGGATAGCAGTGGTCGATATATGAGTCCGATAACCGGTGAGAGGAGATCTCCGAGCGTGGTGCCCGGGCCTAGTCCAGCGGGGTCTAACGGCTCTGGTTCTACGGAGCAGGAGAGGATGCAAGCCGATGCCCCCCGACAGACGGTGCTGATGTGGGGCGCGGGGGGCGCAGCACAAGAGGTACCGGTGGAATACTCACCACCTCAGGTTTGGCGATACCATCCATCACATTACCATACAGCTGAGGCGACGCAGTAGCTTTTTGTGCAATTTTAGATTTTTTGTTGAATTAGATTAGTAATTATTAGACGGCTTGGCAGAGTATCTTTTTGAGAACGTACTTTCAATTATCTATTATTCAACGAATCTTGTTTGTGTTGGGAAAACATCAATATTATGTCAATTTGTGCTACAAATTGGTTAGTTTTATAACTACGATAGTTTTTACAGCAAAATAGTGATTCTATTTCTTTGATAATAGTAAAAAAGGGGAGATGAGGCACTAGCTTCTCGAAAGTGGCAGGCTCAAATTAGGTCCAATTAGGTTCCCCCACCTCAGTCATAGTCGGACCGGCGCTCGTGATTCACTTGCTTTCTACTACGTATTTTAGTGTGATTTGATAAATAAAAGACTACAGCAATGCCCTTGTGTTTGTTCATTTTAATTATTTTCGTGATTGTCATGTAACTGTGAGCGAGTGTTTGCGTGTAGTTGTAACACAGACCAGTTGTTGAGGAAGCGCTGGGAGAACGTACCATATCTGCAGATTTTCCTTATATCAATATTCTACTTCAAACCATCTTATTTGTTTTCCTCACAAAAAAATCGCATAATTATGCTGCCCACTACAGAACAAATTGTTCATGCGTTCCTATGTTTTGGGTGGAAGCCGGTTGAAACAATTTAGATAAAGGAAGCATTCAGTTTGTCTTTCCATTTCCACTAGACCTTCCAGATTTCCTAATAACAAATGAAAAAAAAAAAACTTATTTAGGAGATACTTCGTCAAGCCGCGTAGGTTCAATCATGAAAATGATTTTTTACGAAATTATTTTAGATTTATATTTTAGTTATTTCAATTTACTTTGTTACCATTTATTTCTTCGATACCTCGCTTAGCGGTTTGTAACGGCTATAAAGGTCTAAGTCAACTAAAGTAACGCTTTAGTGGACGTTACCTTTATGGTCTAGGTCTTGTCAGACTTAACAGGGTCCTTCCATTATTGTCTGTAGATAAGAATCTGTAAATTATTCAAGAATTTTATCCAAATATTATTAATGATAGTCGATTTTTTTGATAAATATTATAATAAGATAGGTTTGTACTTTGTCACGCAACGCAATTTTGAGTTTTGTAAATATTTTTTTCTTTATAATGAGTTAGATGATTTCATAAACGACAAAACTGTTCAGAAATTTTAAACGATTGTTGGAACTTATAAGAAAACCCAACCTCTTCAAAAATCGCCAACAACTCAACAAAAGCTTTAGCTTCTCGTAGAATTATCTTGAAAAATGTATCAACGAATGAACTTGTTTTATGTATAAAATTTACCAACTGAAAATTTGAATCTCTTATTGGCTGATATTCAACTTATATTCTTTTGTTTGAAAACTTTCTTGCAAAATTATTAATAACATCAATTATAGGTAATTAAAAATTACCGTTATTTATTTAAAACACGCACTTAATAATAATTCGCACTATGTGACTGTCTCTATGAAAAAAGCTAACAAAACATTAAAAAGGTATTTTCAAAAATACTTTATCTTCCATTTAATCATAATTAAGCTTTATTCAAACTTATGTACGTTAAAGAAAATATTATAAAGTTTACACAAATCAAACTTTTTGTAGAGACATGTAAAGCACAGCCTTGCCAACGCCAAATCACAATGTAAATACACATGTGCCTTTCAACATAATCTTAAAAATTCCATTCACTCATATAAAACTCATTTATAAATATTAAATTACTTTTTTTCCGTTGGTGCAGTGAACAACGTTGGCAAGGCATCACCGAGTGGCTAAAGAAAGTTATCTTCCGAAATTAGTAGAAGTAAGATAATATACAATTAAATGCCATAGCGGGGTAACGGAGCCTGCGTCTTGGGTACGCTTCCGACTGGTATTGATATGAAGTTCAGTTGAGTTACCTTTAGATTGTTTGTAACAGTCTGCAGTTAGCTCAACTGTTTCAATTCTAAATACTAGTTGTATTCTTTCATTGAAATCTTATTTATTAATAAAGTTCTTTCATTTTTCAGTAAACTTTTTCAGTAGGTATCTTATTTTGTTTAAAAAGCACAGTTATAATATTTGTTATTGTTTATTGATTACATTATCAGTCATTTTATACTCACCATGTTAAAAAATATTAAGACGGTGTGTTCAGTTTATAAAATATTACAATAATTCATCATCACAATATTATAAGGATTTCAAAATGAATTTGCTCTAACTTATTCAATAATTGTACATAATTTAATTAAGGTTAGTCGCTTAATTGTATGATTTATAATTATTTATATTGAAAATAATAATTAAGGTAAATATAATTACTATTCCAACAATTTATTGTATTTATTTTAGCATATCATCATGTAATTTAAAAGAAAATTAAATAAATTTTTCATGCCACTGACTTCATTTTTCATTTTTTATGGAAACAAATTTGCCGCGTATGTTTGGTAACATAAAAACATAGGTTTAAGTAGATTTTCAGATCTTAGTTTTAAAAGCAGCGCCATCTAGACAAAGCAACCACAACCACAATAACTAGTGACAACTGGTAACTCTGGAGAGAGTTATAAACGCAGTGTTACAAAACTCGGCTGCTAGAAGCCCGAAGCCTCCTATGTGTTAGTTTAGCCTGTTAAAGAGAGATGGCGTTTGAGGACTAATAAATTTTATAAAATAATCAAAAACCCTACAAATCCACTTCGTAAGAGAAGAGAAATGAAGATGATGAGGAAGAAGAATGATGAAGAAACTGAACTACTAAAAAACCATTAAAAAGTATTAGCATATGAATGAAGAGTACCTAAGTTTTGTCCTGACGACGGTGCGGTTGCATCAAAAATAGAAGAAATGTCTCAACATGAAGTAGGTACAACAGCATTTTCCACAAGTATTTAAAAATAAATCAAAGTATTGATAGGACTGACGTAACAATTTAATTCAAACAACGTAACAATTCAAAATAATACTAGATTTCAGTACAATATAGTGTCACTATAATGTTATTGTTTGTAGGTAATCTTTTATAAACAAAGTGATGTGAGAGCGGCTGACACGCGCTATGAGACTCGTAGGTACAAGAGAAAGGTATTGAGATGATGATCCATCATCATAATCAGAGTATGCTAACCCAATGCTAAACAAAGGCCTAATTAGCGCCTAGGCGTCCTGTGGTGGCTGCAACCATATCTGGCACCGGATTTTCATAGTTCGTCATAGTATTCCATTTAGCTCTCGAATTGAACCTATAACCTTTTTAAACAAATTATTAACAAATAAATAATAACAGTTTAATGGAGACACAAAAATACCCAAATCACTTAATTATACACTGAAAACAATATAATAATATAAAATTAAATAAAATAATTGATAAAAACTACATAGGTTTACCTCTTTTACCTTTTTTTTATTTCCGTCCATGTGGACAGAAATCTAGTGTCTGTAGGTAAATGGGATTGGCCCACAGAAATCTTAATAATATTTAGATTTCTGTGGATTGGCCAGATAGTCAGAAAATAAATTCTTTGTTTTGTGGTGGCAAAATGGCGCCTACGAGGACGACGTAAAGTTGACGTCAAACAAAACCATACCTAAGCTAAAAGATTCAACCAGTTAATTGGAATCATCGATAAAGTATTTATTTAGTTTTTAGTTACCAATCAAACATTAAAAATTATTTAAAATGTGAAGTTTTAATAATTAGTTTGTTACGCAGTCCTTTTTGTTCTTTTTCCTCTTTGTTACGCCAAAACTACTAAAGTGTATTCAGATTCATGATAAATGTAGAATCACAGTTGAATTCATAGAAATAGGATATATGACAAAAAAAAAATATTCCAGAAATTCTCCGAAACTCTACATTCCATAACCACAAAAAATAATAACGGGAACATAAACGCATCTACAGAAATCCAATCGCAAAGGGTCGCATCGCATATTATAAGAATTTCTACCTGAGTCTGGTATTGAGGTATTACCATCTCTATAACAGTCGGTCACAGTCGAGTAAGACAGAGTAATTCGACAAAGCCGCACGCACTAGACATCTAGCTTTCGAGACAGCAGCACGTTCAAATAAGTTTTTATACAAGTGAAAAAGTGGAAAATGCAGTTGACGAACGCTTTTCGTTATGCACTTTTGACGGTGAGTTAAATTTATCCTACTAATTAATAAGAGTGAAAGTGAATGAAGATGTGATGCCAAAACTTGAAACTACTAAACGCATCGGGCTAAACTTTTGCACGCATGAAATAAAAACGAATGCAAGGTTGCATGTAGAAGCTAACATAAATAATAATAGGTATGAATGAGATATAAAAACTAAAGTGATTAACTACTTACATATTTACTTATTTTGGAAGATGATATGACCTAGTCAATGTTTGGCAAAAAGCTATTTAAAAATATAAGATTCAAATTAATAAATAAAAGTTGATAGAGAGTGGATCCAACTGGCTGAGAATTGTGTAATGCATGAAGAATCAGAGAGGGGCCTTTGCCCAACAGTGGGCCATTACTATGGGCTAGCTAATAGTAATTTTACTTGAATTATCAAACATACAATGTATATATTTTTTTATTTCTTATTTATTTATTACAAAAACATTCACAATATACAATAAATTTTGTACCATAAAAACCTTGTAAGGTTTGTCTTGGTAGGTACTCACATTCGTTATATCTTTACAATTGAATGTTGTATATAATAATAATAATAATAATAATGCAGGACAATCCACACAGCATCATCTAGCCCCAAAGTAAGCAGAGCTTGTGTTATGGGTACTAGATGACTGATAAACTTAATACAATATATAACATAGATAGATATTTTTTTATTATATATAGAAAATACCCAGAACACCCGGAACAAATATTTGCAGATCGTACAAAGATTTGTCCCAAGGCGGGAATCGAACCCGCAACCTTCTGCGTCGCAGGCGGACCTTCGCCCGCCGCGCCACATCGGTCGTCAAAATATATTTGTATACATTAATATTTGTTTGGTTGTTTAAAATAAGTACTTAATAACACAGATACTCATGACGCACCCGCTATGTAGGAACAGAACAATTTGCGTAACTGTTAATATGTTAATGTAGCGAAAGAAAAAATCAAATTTAAACGATTTGTGAGTCTTCCGATCGAGTTAAATCAGAGAAAAATTATTGTGAACATTCTCTAAGTGCTGGTTGTCCATGATAGTTTTAAAATTATCATTGTTATTAAAAAAAAAATGCTGAACAAAACGGTTTAAATAACCGTTCTGGTACAATTTGGTAGTCTATGCTCTAGTCCGACTCGCACTTCGCTTGTATTTAGTTGATTTTAAATATGCCACATTTGTGACCTACTAATTATATAAAACAAAAGTACTTTATTCGTAAAAATAAGGTGGTTATTGATGTGATCGGCGGAAAGTCGACTGCGAACTGAGTTACCAGCTTGGCAAAAATGGTTAGGAAAATAGTTTTGGGTTGCCGTATATCAACTTTTTTTTTTTATCCACAAACATACATACTTGTAACCTTCACACGCCTACCAAATCTGATATAATTTTGGTTTACATAATAAAGTACGTAATAAATACGCAATAGAAAGTATATCAAGAACCACTTTATTTGAATAAAAGTAAACCACATTTTTTACGATGTGCCATATTTTACAGCTTTGCCATATATCTTTTCTGTGTCCTCGAGTGTAAAAAATGTTTTCTCCATAACGAAACAATGCAAGAAAGTACATATTTAAAAAAAATCTGGTTTAGTAAAAGCAAACATGAGCGTCTTTGTATCAACAATTTGAATCCAGTTTTTACAAAAATTTACGCAAACATTATGAGCTGTTTCTTCGAAGCACGTAAACATTGTGCCTATTATGATAATATTTGCAGGCATTTTTTGCAGGCCTGGGTGCATTGTAAACTTAAATAAATTATAATGATAAATAATGCTGGACAATTCAACAGCATTATCTAGTCCCCTCGGGCTAGATAATGCTTAGCAGAGCTTGCGTTACGAGCACTAGATAACTGATATACATAATAGAATACACTAGATACATAGATAGAATATACTTTATTGCACACTTACATAAATCTATCATGAACTATTTACAACAGGACAACTTAAAAACTAAGCGACAATTGGCGGTCTTATCGCTCAAGAGCGATCTCTATCAGACAACCATGGATGGATAGGATCTTTGGACAGTTCATAGATAGATATTTTTTATTAATACAAAGAAAACATCCAGAACCCCCGGAACAAATATCTGCAGATCCAATTAATATTTGTTGGCGGGAACGAACCCGCAACCTCATGCATCGCAGGCGGACCTTCGCCCGTTGCGCCACAGAGGTCGACAACTTAGGCGTAGGTCCCGCACGTGTTGTTTCTATGGCAACATATTAAGGTTAGGTATTTCTAACCCGGAACTGTTTTATGAGATACAATACAATACAATTCTTTATTAATAACGCCAAGTTACAAGTCAAAATTAATAAAGTAAGCAATATAGACTTTAATATTGTTTTTAAATAATAATAATAGTATATAAGATAAAACTAATTAATCAATTATATAAAAAGTATCTAATACATACAAAAATATCCATATCTATTGTATGTTCTATGCAAATTTTCAGGGCGATAAGTTCATTAGTTCTCTATCTAATCAAAAACTGTATTAGAAAACTAGCCAAGTTCGTTCAGATAGTGACTTATTCACCGATAAAAGAGCTGATATTATAGAGAAAAATGCCAAGTTTCATAGCAGTTCATAATCTTAATTTGTTACGTTCAGTCAAGTAAACATTAAAACAATTGCGGTTGATATAAACTTGCGGAAAGTTGTACTTGCTTGAGAAAATACAGAACAACATAGAACAACGTTGCTATTCTTTTTGTTGTAATTCAGCCAATTATAAACAGATCTATTGACTATACTTAAAGGTGGCTATATTTTCTGGCCGCGGTTTCGCACAAGCTAGTTCCAGAAAATTACCCGTATTAAAACTTAGTCATTATTAAATCGATATTGTTAAATTTTTCAAGTCCCTAACTACAAATTGTGTAGTTTTTGCGGCAACTTTTATTTTTAAATACTATAAACTGTCACCTCCACAATAAATTCTCTAATTAAATGGAACTCAGATCCCACAGCTGGACGAAGCACTCCCTTTTTATCTCCCATTTATCTCTATTTTAAAAAAATCCCGAGTTTTATTATACTGACAGATAATATCCACGAGATCAAACCGTAGTCAATGCTAGAAATTCTTAAAACCAGTGTCAGATTTCCATATCAACTTACATGCTCTACAAATTTCACCTACTTCCATCTGACATGACCTGACTTACTAATGTGGTTATCGTATGACATACCCACTCTACAATTTGACCATCCTATGTTATGGTTAGTGAGACGTAATTCCGCTAGACTTGAGAGAGTATGCTAGGCTGAAGCTAAACGAGCGTATTATTTCAACTATGAGTCGCGCAAAATGCGTTCTTTCAACAGAATTTACAACTTACCATGTGACATAAACAGGATTTTTGAATAAAACGACTCATTTTAGGCGACTGACAACTCAAAAATTACACTCGTTTGGCCTCAGCCTAACTTTCACACTTTGTTTACGTTGTATTCTACCACTTATGCACGGTTGGTGGTAGAGATCGCTCTTAAGAGATAAGATCGCTATCACATATTTTATAATATTTTATTTAGGTTGTTAATTGTTTCGGTAAGTGTGCAACTAAGAATTTTCTATCTATCTATCTTATGCAGGGTTGGCACGAGTACAGTGGCAATGGTTGTACAGTGGCGTTCATAAATCAGTGATCCACTGGCGCATGGCGGGTTCCAAGTCTCGTAATTACATAAGTTTTGGTTTTAAAATATGTTGTTATTATATACGTCGGGGGGCATCAATGGAGGCGGTTGCCACAGGACCGTGGTGGATGGCACAAACTTCGGGAGGCCTATACCCAGCAGTGGGTAAAATCCGGCTGCAGACGATGATGAAGATAATATAGAATAGCTTGCTATCTTTAAATTAAAGAAATATACTACTCGCAAAATATATCTGTATTGATTAAAAATTATTTTAAACTTAATACAAAGTTACTACATAGCTTATGAGAAAAAACGCAACTTCTACTTTCCTTCCGGGCTTTTCCTGTATAATAATAATTATTCCGCCCTCCAAGAGTTACCAGATAGAAAGCGGCACCTACCAATTATGCGTTTACTCTGGGTACAGAAACCGCATAGCAAAATGTTAGTGTCCGGAGTATAAAATAAATTATAAGGTTATTTAAGGACTGGTATTTCCACCAGAGATGTGTGTAGATGAAGAGCCGGTTACTATTAAAACAGAGTGGAGCGAAGATACAAATTAACCAATAACCAATAATTATCATCATCGTCATGATTAGGCGGTATTCGTCCACTGTTGAACATAGGACTCCCCCAAACGACGCCACGAATAGCAGTCCTGCCTGAGTCGCCTTCATTCATCGACTCCCTTCAACCAATAATATGTCACAAACTAATCCTTTGGAAATAAAAATACTTTTATAGGACCACCTCGGAATATTTTTTGAAACAATAGCGATATCATTTTCAAAATCAGTCCTTAATTAACGGAGAAATCGACGAACTTACATAAAAAATATACATACGCCGAACATAGAACCTCCTCCTTTTTCGGAGTCGGTTAAAAAACGAGGTACAAAACGATGCAAATGAACCGGCAGGCATCCTACTTAGTTTGCGAGTAAAAACGTTTATCTTTTACATTTTTGATAAAGATCTATCTATATCTGCTTAGCTTGACTTCGCTGTAACTTGTGAACTATTTATCTGATTGAAATATGTTTCCCACAAAAGTTGCAGGACATTTTATGTTCTATAATTTGTGTTATGGCTTTATATAACCTCGGTGGCATTTGAGAGGAGATATTCTCGAAAAACTGGTTTTTGGTACCATTTTTCCGATATGGCGGCGCGAGCGGCGCGGTCGCTCAAAGATTGCAAATTCGGAATATTAGTTAGGACACTAACTGTAACACCCCTGCCAAATTAGAACTCTGCCTGACCTTTTGTAGTGAAAGTCCTTTTTATGTCTTCTATGACTCGACTACATCTACAGTGATAGGGACAGTTTCTAAGAAACTGTAATTTAGTTTTATTCTGTTAAGCTTTAAAATTCCCCTCGTAGTTCTTTCTACATTGTAAAAAGTAAATGTGTAAACATAATGTCATAGACCTGTTAACTTCTAACAAGTTAATACCCAAGTAATGTCACTATATCACACTATCACATTACTTTCGCTTTTCATCCGTAATGATCTCTTTTGTCATGGACCATGGCGAACATGATAGGCCATTTATGTGGATTAGCTATTGTTTGTAGGTAGGTAGGTGTCGATCTAATTAGGCCTTGTATTAAGGAGAGTAGAGGTATATTGGTAAAACACCAATAGCGCAAGCATGCGCTAACCGATCCTTATCGCGACTTCGACAAGAATCGGTAATATAGGTATCTCTGTGAGGGCAAATTATGGGAATGATCATTGTCTTAGTGAACTGTATCTAATGACTTAGATGAGGAGGAAAAGTTGACCTTCGCAATCTATTTTCACTTTTACTAAGTGAAACTGGCAGTTAACAAGCAAGTGGTGTTTGTTTAACGGCTTGGCTCGGCTTCGGTAACCATCTGGGCTAATCAAAGCCTTGGAACAGCTGTCTTTGCTGTGCGTGTGAGCTGACTGGCTCCCTTACTCCGTGGAAGTGAAATCGCAATACCGAACTCAGAAATGATCTTAGAAGATCAAAGAAGCGGTTTGGCCACGAGGAAAAATTATTCGTCGTAGCCAAACCAGCTATAGGCAATCTAGTTTGGCACGAGGAAACACCCGTAATGTTTGTTGTATGAAGTATCTCAGTACTGCGTCCATTTATCAGACAGGAATACAAGTGTGGTGTGAAGCCGGGTACCGGTGCGGTGTTACGGGGCGTAATTTACCATTCGGACTCGGGACAAGTGTGTGTACGATTTTCAGATATTTGTAATGGGTGTTTTCTGTGTGTAATATAATTAGGTGTGTTTTGGAATAGAATAGAATATAACTTTATTGCACCATTTATAAAACAAGAACTTAATACTATCTATATCTAATGTGTCACAATCATCGGCCTTATCGCTAACACCGATCTCTCCCAGTCAACCTTTGGATGGATAGGATCGGTACGTATTGATGCTGATGGTGGTGTAAATGATTTAGTATCAAAAATTATAGAAGTACTTTAAAATAACAGAAACTACAATAATTAACAAAAAAGGGCAAAAAAGACAAAGAATACAAGAGTAAATACAAAAAAAAAAAATATTAGGAAGACTATCAAGAGTGGACAGATAAAGTTGATGAACCATACTTTTGAAGATGGTTTTAAAAAACTATAAACCGACTTCAAATTCTGGTAAATAGTATGCATACTATTTATCGGGATTTGAAGTCGATTGGGTCTATGTCTCGGGCGAAAGAAATTACCCATCCCTTACTGATCGAAGATCTATGTTCACGTGCAAAAAATTGAGCTTACACTGGCGACTTCTAGTTAAATTCGCTGCCATGGAAACCATTAGGTGATAGGGAAATTATCATATTGTGATGAATTTTTACTTACCTACGTTTTACGGCACACATAGCAATTCCTCGAGAATCAAACTTATAGGGGACAACCTCAAAATCAATTTTTATACAACAACGCTAAAATCATCAAAATTTATTAACAATTGGCGCTGATATCACCAAAACCTTTGTAGCTAATCGTGATTCTCCAAAAATATATGTTGTAGCTTTTTAAGTTTAAGTTTTACTAATCTGTTATGAACTCTGAGATTGGTCGACAGAGACACAACTAAATGATTGTCAGCATGGTTTTCGAACTGGCTGTGTGGTGCCGGCTTAGAATTTGCACCACCCCAACTCTTCCTGCGAGTGTCGTAAGAGGCGACTTAGGGATATCCACCGAGGGTGGGCAGCAGCGCGCCCTGCAGAACAATTCTACCACCGAACTGCGATTCCCAACCCGTATGCCCAGCGTGGGGATTATGGGCATTACACCCCGTGCGATAAAAGCCAATAAGGCGCTTATCAGGGGGAGGCCTAGGTCCAGTAATGGACCAATATAGGCTGTGGAGGAGGTTTTCGAACAGCAAAATCTACCACAACCAACCACATTAATTTCACTAGGTACTTCACGTCAAGATTAGTTATGAGGCAGCTGGTAGACGCCACATATTTTGACTTTCAACCGCGAACTCCGACGCCTTGTAGATAACAACTAAACTAGCTACAATGGCTTTACATACATCTTCTGTATTTTTTCGCGATATTGACAGTACCCAGTATGTCAAACACTATACTTCCAAAACATATTACACACGATCAGGCGTCAGTCAGTGTAGTCTATAGGTCCCAAACTACTCCTAATTATGATAAATGATCTCCCAATAACTGTCATCAAAGCCTCGGAATGCCTTAAGTTTGCCGACAATCTTAAATTGTTTACCGCTGTAGATGGCGACGACAAATGCTGCTCCCTTCAGCAGGACATATTTAGATCATGTAGCTGACTGGAGTGTCGCTAACTCTTTATCATTTAATCTGTGCAAAATGACATTTTCTCGTCGGCGTCTTCCTGTAGTTACCAATTCAATAACCTACCACCTTATGGGCTCCCAAATTGAGCGTGTGCATACAATTAGGACTAGCACTTGATCCCAAGCTGGACTTTAACACTCATGTGACCGCAGTCTGTAAAGCGTGCAAAAAGCTAGGGTTTATTATGCGAGTTACATGGGGGTTCAGCGACATTCGCGCTGCCCTCATGCTATACAAAGCGTACGTGCGCAGCCGGCTCGAATTCGGAGCAGTCGTTTGGGATCCACACGAAGTGAACTACAATCTCATCTCAGGACAGAGTACAGAGGAAGTTCGCCCGATATGTACACAAATGGATATACGGATATTATCTTTATCTCTCTATGGAACGTGTGTTTGGATTCAATACTCTGCTTATGAGGCGAAGATTACTAGCTATCACGGACTATATTTTGCTTCTGCGTGGTAAAATCAATAACTAGGCTGCTCTCTAGCATTTTGGGCTAGCGGTACCGCGGCGGAATATGGCGGGCGCTACGAGTGCGACGGGTCCGCGTCGCCAGCCAGTGTTTTTCGTGCAGCTCCCTTGGGTGAGAACTCGAGCCGTAGCCCCCGCTCCGACGCCGCGAGTAAAAGCTCTACATAACCACTTCCTTAACCAGTACAATGAAGCCGACATATTCGCCGACAGTATAAATAAGCAGATTAGACTGACTCTCTTACTTTTGAAACTACTACTATGCTTCTTACTTTTTAACTACTTACTTTTTCGTCTACTCTTAGCATCTATTAGTTACTGTATTGTTTTCTGTCTTTGTGTGGTACAATAAAGTATTATCTATCTATCTATCTACCTTTCTTGTTGTAGGTACACTCATATAAAAATCAATCTGTTCTCTAAACATAGCGACAGACAATTTAAATAGTAGAAATAAGATTAAACTCGCTGTGCCCACAACTAGGCTACACTAGATTATTATATTTTGTATACGCTTCTACACCAAAACTCCGAGTAAGTTACAAAAATTATTAATAAATAAATTCAAACAAATTTTTAAACAAGATTATCTAGAGAGGATAAAAAATATTAGGACGAGTTTTGCTCCAAGTTTGTACACTTAGGCGCTTTGGGCATTTTTTTTTACTGAATTACGTTTCATAAGTGATATTAACACATTATTATCCCATCACTAGACCTTACATTGTCATTGGGGCGCAACGAGGAATAAAAACTTAACATTTATACCTACTGAATGAAGCGCACCAAAACGAGTGCGCTATATGGAAGTACTTTGGTGCGGTTCATCTGGGTGCGCATCATCTGGGTGCGCTACGAGGAATGCCTCTTTTTTTTAGTGTGCTGTCTCAGATAGCAATCGCAAGCATCAAAAACGCAATTACGTCCTTAAAATTTGACTTGTCTATGAGCATATTTTGTAAGTGTAATGAAATAAAAGTTTTTTTTTTTTTTTCATTTTGAATCCTCCCTGGTGCATCAGTCTGGCCCACAGTCAGTTTGGTCTGGGCTATGATCTTAGGGTCGATTTTGGAGTATTGGAATCTAAAGCTAAGAACTACTTAAGATCCCTACAGCTTTTTCTTAAAAAAAGGCACAGACGGAAGCAACAAATTGTGGCGTCTTGTCTTGAAAGTGTCATCAGCTTTGGTATGCGGTTGAACGAGGTCATTGAACCCCATGAACTGAGGTTTAGCTAACTTGGGGAATCCATTTATTGTTCATGTTTATGTCATATGTCAATTACGTTTTTCCTAAGTAAAAAAAGTCTAGAAACGGAACTAAAAATTAATAGAACTAGCAACTCATTTCAAAGTGTCATCAGGCGTCAAACACAAGTACTTGTTACTGTTATATCCTCAAGAAATCAGAGTTTAAAAAAAAAAAATTGCCTTTTCTACGATATTGAGTTTTTTCTAAATTCTAGTGTCAGTCTGTGGCTGTTGTATCAAAGTTTTTATTAAAATGTTGTTGTGTACTATGATTATTTATTTATAAAAAATACTTTATAACATACATAGATCAACGATTTTAATAATAAAAATAAAAATTGTTTAATTCAAGTAGGTAACTTATAAAATTACATTTTTAAAATACACAATAATAATAAAATACAATGAAAAATTTATTAAAATGTATTAATAGAAACAAAGAAAAGAATTTTTTTTTTGGAATTTGGCATCTGCGTCGTGGAGGACGCTATTTAAAGAAACAAGTAAATGGGTAGGTATAGTATGTATTATGATTTGAATGTTAGAAATAAATAGCTAGATAGAATCGTTTATTGTTAAAGAGATAATATGTTTTTATTATTGCGATTAGAGAAATTATGAATAGTCCTAATGCTGTACTATAAATGTACTTGTCTCAATAACTGGACAGACTTAGAATATAAAAATATTAGAGCTTATAAGAATAAGAAACCTATTTATATAATATATTATCAAATATATTCCATATATATATATGTATATAATATGTAACAAGACAGTAAAAATAATAGGAAAAATAAAACAATAGTAATAAACTAACATAAGGGCATCACGAGAGGTATATATAAATGATAAAATACTATACGCATGAAAATAATATATATGTAAATATTAAGTTGTTAATATAATAATTTTTAATATGTTGTTATATTTAAGTACAAAAACGTATGTAATAAAAAATAAATAAAAAAGATAAATAAAAATAAGAGGACTAAAAAAGCAAAAAAAAAAAAGAAAAAATATCTAATATAAGTAAACAATCGTAGTTTTTTGAGTTGTGAGTTGCGTAAAATGCGTACATGGTTTCTTTTCAATTTCAATAGAAATAACATTTCATTCTGGGTCGCCGTGTGTTAAATGACATATTTTGCGCGACTCATCTTTAAACAAGATCCGTCAAGTGCGAGTTGACTCGCGCCCTCAAATGTTCCAAACCCTCGGTGGGTTTGAACGTTTGCCAAGTATACCAATATGTACTACAGGTACCTATTAAAAAAAGTATGAAAGCTAAAGAAATTTCAAAAACTGTTTCAATTCTTTCCACCTTGTCAAAGCTTTTCGAGCGTCTCGTGCATAACGAAATTTATCCAATTCTTCATGAATCAATAATCGAGCAACAACATGGATTCGTTAAACAGAGATCTACAATTACCAGCCAAATGACCTTTACAAACTTCCTTTTTGAAAATGTAGATAAACGAGTACAGGTAGATGCTGTCTACACTGACTTCAAAAAGGCCTTTGACAAGGTGGATCATGAATTACTCCTCAATAAGATAGCTTTTAATGGTATACGTGGCAATCTAATGCGTTGGTTTTCATCATATATTCAAAATAGGTCACAAAAAGTAGTTGTCAATGGATATCAAACGTGTAGTATAAGGGTAACATCTGGGGTTCCTCAGGGCTCTATCCTGGGTCCTCTCCTATTTATTATATTTGTAAATGACATTGGGCACTGTTTTAAAAATTCTAACTTCTTACTATACGCAGATGACCTTAAACTATATAGAACCGTTTCAAATATCAACGATTGCATTGCTCTTCAACAGGATCTTGATAGGCTTACGTCTTACTGTACTCTCAACAAACTTCAATTAAGTATCCCAAGTGCAACTACATCAACTTTACAAAAAAGACAAATATTACTCAATTCGCATACAATATTTGCAACACACGTCTCACCAAAGTAATTTCACTGAAAGACTTAGGGATACAGCTTGACTCTAAGGTATGTCTGAATCTCCATGTAGAAAAAATTGTTAATAAGGCCTTCAAGATGTATGGATTCATTATGAGGTCTTCTACTGATTTCAAACATACATACACATATATATACTTGTATAGGACCCTTGTTCGCTCTCAACTTGAGTATGCCGTTCCTATCTGGAGCCCTTACTATAAGAAGTACATTGACGTTGTCGAGAGAGTTCAGCGTAAATTCTTGCGTGTTATGCACTATACCTAGGTGTCACAAAAGATATTTATCGTCTTCCCAAATTCTCAACAAATATAATATGCTTACGCTTGAGTCCAGACGGCTATATATGGAAGCTTACTACACTTTATAAGATCGTCCGTAACAAATTCAACAGCATTGAATTAGTGCAGAGTATTTGTTACGCTGTCCCTAGAACATTACATACCAGAAAGGTGCGTGCCGGTCGCTTATTTGCGCTCAATACTTGCCGCACTAACTCAGGATTGCGTACACCAATTAGAAGAATGGTAGAGTCATATAACAAATATTTCCTAGACATTGATATATTTTTGTGCAGTGAGAGTCAATGTAAGAAGCATATCTTACATAAACTATATTGTAGCAGTTTAATTTTAAATTTGTCTTAATTCTTAGTATTTTGATTTTGGTTTCCAACTAAGTAATTTTACTTTTCAGCTTGTTTAATTAACATCTAAATATTTCAACGTTTGTTCTGGTTGTTTATAAACTTTAGCGGAATTTTTTAGTAACTACCTCATAAAGCAATCTGTGAATTGCGTCGTGGGCTGCATTATTATCTAAGATTATCATGTTTGATGTATACCTAATCTAGTTATGTAACTATATATTTTGTAGCCGTTAGCTTTTCCTGAATAAATGAAATGAGATGCCAGTGGATGGTGACCAAACTTATCAACGGTTTCACCACACTGACAACGGTGTGCAACTAGGCAAGGAGAACCTAAATGCAAAGAGGTGGCCACCCGAAATGAGTTATTATCTAAAAGGGTACCTAGATTTTTGGAAGGCAGAACATGTTACCAAAGTCCTGATACCCACTCGGAAACGGCTAGTAGACGAGCACGTTCTGATGAGCTGATTGACGTATTAATAATATGTTTCCGTACTAGCTCACATAGTGGCTCATCCCACAGTCCCTGAGAAGAAAGGACTTTGGGCAGATTCTGTTCAGGACAGGCTATTTTCCATGAGTCTAAAGCTTCATCGATACCTGTAATTTCAAAATTTTGACATTTAGCCAAAATGTCAAAATCTTTAGTACCATGTACTGAAGATAAAAAAGCTGAGAGTGAAACACTATAATTAATTAACTAACTAACAAAATTTTGCGGAAATATGAATATAAATTAGAAATACGAATTGTAGATATCAATATGCCCTAAAATCTAAGAAAATTGTAAAAATCAAACGGTAATTTAAATTTCTACATAACAAAACAAAATGACCCTAGAGATCGCAATTATCATAAAGGAAAGTATTACGCGCTTTGGTTCAGCAATGAGCCATAGAGATCGGTTATAATTGTATGGTAATCGGCTTGGTAATCGATAGAAATCATGTAAAGTCCACATAATAATTACTGTCCAAAATCATGTAGGTAGCTTTGGAATAACTTTCTAGTTGGTTTGTTAAGTTAAAAAAAATAACATGCATATCTAATAGTACACTGGCCTGCAAAGCTAAGTATCACACTTTTAAAATTGTAACTTTTTAAGTACCTAAACAAGATACTTTCGAAATAAAAAGGACTAGAGTTTAATTTTTTATATAAAAACTTCATAGTCGGTAACCTTCTTTTAAGAAATGGCTGAATAAACTATTTAGAACAAACATATATTTCTTTTCGAATGACAATTTCACCATTCATTTTTTTATTTCTGTTTTTGGTTTCAAATTTTTTCTTGATCGATGAGTCTTGTTACTAAAACTAAGTTAGACAACAGCACATAAACTTTATTTACCATGCCTCTTTCACCTAATGAATGTGCTAGGATCATGGCTTTTCTGGAACTAGGCATCAGTAGGTATGCGTCGTACTGCAAGAATGGTGGGTGTGACGTTACAAATGGTCCAGAACGTGCAGCAAAGTTATGAAAAGACTGGAAACCTTCTACGGAGACATTGTAATTGCAGACCCAGGTGTACTAGTGCCCGTGAAGACCGTTATATTGTTTCCACTGTGTTGAGAAATCGCCACCTAAATGCAGTTGAAGTCCAGCAACAGCTTCTCCAGACTCGAAAGGACTACATTAGTGACAGTACAGTGAGAAGAAGACTTGCTGAAGCAAATCTGAAACCCCGAAGACCAGCGAGTGGAACTAAACTCGAAAGAGAGCATAGAGTAGCGCGATTACGATACGCTCATGAACACATACAGTAGGATGAAGAAGAATGGTCAAGAATTGTGTTCACAGATGAGTCTCGATGAGTATCGAAGTCTCTGCAGGCAACCTGGTGATATCTTCAAGCCTGCTTCTCAGAAAGAGTCTAGTACGGTGGAGGCAGTGTACATGTATGGGCTGGCATATCTTCAGAAGGTCGCATGGAGTTAGTGTTCATAGAAAATGGCACTATGACTGGTGTAAGATATGCCCAAGAGATTCTTAATGCATATGCAGGGCCGTGTCTGCCGTGTGGTGCCGGCTTAGAATAGCACTACCCCACTTCTCCCCATGTGTGTCGTAAGAGGCGACTAAGGGACCTACACTGGGGGATGGGCAGCAGTGCCCCCTGCAGAGCAACTCCACCATTGAACTGCGATCCCCAACCCGCATGCCCAGCGTGGGGATTATGGGCATTACCCCCTAATGATAAGGCAAGACAGAAAATAGCCCCCAGTTCCCGGCCGCCTCGCTATTCCTGGCCATGGTAGCGGCAACGGTAACGGCGGGGCAGGGGTTGTTAGGAATCCCCGGACTACATTAGGCTACCGTTCACCACTTAAAAATTTAACCCTGGCTACGTTTAACGGACGCACTCTGAGGCTTGACCACCATCCAGCGCAGTTGGAAATGGAGTTAGAGAACATTAAATGGCTTGTTCTGGGGTTATGCGAAGTCCATAGAGAGGGGGAGGACACCGTAACCCTAGACTCGGGCCATCTTCTCTACTTTCGCGAGGGTGATAAAACATCCTAGGGTGGAGCCCAGGGTAAAGCCAGAGATATCCGCCGAGATAGAGGATTTTTATGGCCGTTTGTACGCTGCGCATGCCCCTCGTTCCCGACGAAACGACCACGATTCCAGAGCCACCCTGACACGCCACAATACCGACGAACTGCCAGATATCAGTCAAGACGAGATCGTGTTAGCTCTGAGGCAGCTTAAAAATGGAAAAGCCCCCGGTGAGGACAGAATTAAGTCAGAGCTACATAACCTCTTTAACACCATCCTTCAGAGTGGGAGAACTCCTAAAGCGTAGAGCAGGAGTTTGGTGGTGCTCTTTTTTAAAAAGGGAGATAAAACCCTCCTTAAAAACTACAGACCCATCACACTCCTGAGCCATGTCTATAAGCTGTTCTCACGAGTGGTCACGAATCGTCTCGCCAGGAGACTTGACGAGTTTCAGCCACCGCCGGCCGTTTTCCGAGGAGGATGTGGCACCATAGACCATATTCACACAGTAAGGCAGATTATACAGAAGTCCGAAGAGTATAACCAGACCCTGTATCTCGCTTTTGTGGACTATGAGAAGGCCTTCGACTCCGTCGAAACCTGGGCTGTTTTGGAATCCTTACAGCGTTGCTAAGTAGACTATCGTTATATCGAAGTGCTGAGATGTCTCTACGAGGCCACCACCATGAGTGTCCAAGTACAGGGCCAGCAGTCTAAACCCATCCAATATCGCAGAGGAGTGAGACAGGGGGACGTCATATCCCGAAACTGTTCACAAGTGCGTTGGAAGATTTTTAAGATGCTGGACTGGAAAAGGAAGGGCATTAACATAAACAGCGATTACATCTGGCACCTACGATTCGCTGATGACATAGTCTTAATGGCGGAGTCGCTAGAGGAGCTGAACCGGGTTCTGGATGGCCTAGCCACAGCCTCGCAATGCATCAGTCTTGGCATGAATTTGGATAAAACTAAAGCCATGATCAATGGCCACATTGATCCGGACCGGTCGTCGTACATGGCCACCTTCTCGAAATTGTTTTCGAGTACACTTACCTCGAGCAGATTCTGCAGTTAGGTAAGAACAATTTCGAGAAGGAGGCCAAGAGGAGGGTCCAGCTAGGCTGAGCAGCGTTCGGGAAACTACGTCGAGTCTTCTCGTCATCCATACCGAAATGCTAGAAAACTAAAGTATTTAACCACTGCGTCCTACCCATTATGACCTACGGAGCTGAGACGAGGACACTCTCGGTAGGGCTGGTCCACCAGTTTAAATTCGCTCAGCGAGCTATGGAAAGAGCTATGCTTGGAATTTCTCTGAAGGATAGGATTCGTAACGAATACATCCGACAGAGAACCCAAGTTATTGACATCGGTTACCCAAGTTATCGGGACTCGGTTCAGTGTCTTAGTATGGGGCCATCCACCCAATCAGCCACCATGACGAAGAGTTGCTGGGGCTGGCGCGCACCCAACGCATCAGGGACGCGACATGCTAGCGCATGATGGCGTGAAATCATCCACTCGCGCCTCCGCAAACATACCTGACAATGCAGTAGTGCAGCAGCCCCACCAACATCCGGAACGCGTTATTATACTGCACACGGAGGGCGTTGTACGCCGCTCGAGCAATGCTGATCCACAGGCTGCAGGTGTAAAACGATCGGCAGAAGGCCCTGAACACTGTAATTTTCACCTTTTCGGAGCATTTTGCAAACCTGCGGATCAACATGTTACTTCTCTGTTTCTGTAGCTGTTTGTCAAGCATACAATCCAGTACTTTAGCCAACGAGATGGACCTATATCTGATACGTCTCCAGTCCGATTCTTAACTAATGGCACAACCACGGTCTTCATCATATCAGGCAGGTAGGCATGTACAACACACAGCGAGAACAGCATGGCCAACCCTCAAGGCAGATGTACCCTAGAAAATCGCAGATGCTCAATACTAATGAAGTCGTGGCCCGGAGACTTGCCCTTCTCTATATCTTTCAGTACCGCCGATACTTCCTTAGCAGTGAACACATGCAACCCACCCACCCGGTGATCCACCATCCCAAGGCACTGCATACTGTGGCGTTACAAGAAGCGACTGCATCCTAAAAGGATCTTTAAATTAGGCCCGCTATTTTCGCTAACACCAGCCACACTAACAGACAGACCCGACTTAAGGTGAACGCAGATTTAGGCCACACCGCACGCGCCGCAGACGCCGCAATCGAATTCTTTATATGAAGTTCTAAGCAACCTCGCATACCTATCCGCGCCGCAGTCGCCGCAGTACCTGAAGCGGCCGACCTCCCCGAGCCGCAGCTGATGACGTCACCAGTGCCGGCCCGCCCGCATCTGACGCTGCGGCGCATGCGGTATTGGTGACGTCATTCGCGTTGAATGCGGCCACACCGGCAAAAATTAAAACTGAACGAAAGAAATCCAGTGCGATGCGTGCGGCGACGGGTATGACTGCGGCAACTGCGGCGCGGACAGGTGTGCGAGGTCAATAACAAAAGCGATTACTGCGGCGACTGTGGCGCGTGCGGTGCGGCCAAGTCAGCGTTCACCTTTAGGACACAGTTTACTAGTTTGCTTCCAAAATTTACCAAACTGTTTATCGGTTTGATGACTAGCTAATTTTTATTTGTTCGGAATGTTCCTGACACCATTAGTTTTTGGTTATATGTTTTCCTAGTAGTTGTCATCACGTCATACAAGTCCTCGCTCTTCGGTTTACCGAACAGAACCCAGTTCTGAAACCCAAGACGAGCGTCCGCATGTACTTGTTTTACATGTTTGTTCCACCCTATCACCTGCTTTTTTCTGATGGGAGTCACCCTACCAAAGCTATGACTAGCCTCAGTTCTCTGGATGTCAACAACATTAGCATACATTTCATTAATTATTGTCCTATGTTCTATGTTAGTACATGTTATGTCTATCACTACATTCCTGAAATTCTGATGGTCTATGTCCCTCAGTTTGGGATTACAGTACTCTTTATAATTTTTAATCTGTTCAAAATTCCTATCCCCCCATATCAAGGTGTTACGTTCTACGTTACTGCTACTACATTTTGTTCTAAGTATGCCCAGGTTGCAAGTTATTTCTAGAGGAAATTGATCAAACCAGTTGACGTTATTGTGAATCTTACCATCTAGAACGGATCTCCATGCTACTTCGGAAACTATACAATGATCTAATCAGCTCGTAGTACCATGAACACCACTCACTCACAAATGTACACGAGTCAGACTCCAGGCCCACTAGCTCAACGTCCGCACACCGCTAGTCTTGTTCTACACAAATATCACTTAATTCATTGCCAAACAGCGCACCAGGCTTTGCATTAAAGTCCCCAACATGAACATTGAATCGACGTTACAGTCCTCCACGATCGCAGCTTCTTCACTCAAACACTCCGTAAACTCCGAGAGATTATTATCCATGTCAGTAAGCATGTGTAACGAAAACACTAACAACGTTGTGATAATACTATTTTAATAGCAGCTATGAGCATGCGCACACTCTTGCATTGTATCACAGACACATTTTTGAAGACACTTTTCCGCCACAACAACGCAACGCCTCCATACGGTCTTCCTCGCAGCAGCCCTGCGCACGTATCCATCGATGATTTGCCAAAAAACTCGAACTCGGGATCAATAGTGGCAAGAAACGGCATATCGTGTGCATACAACCACGTCTCGTGTAATGCAATGATATCTGCTGAGCGGCATAGACCTCGCACACAATCAACTGATTGTGTCACATTCTTGCGATTGGAGCTCACAAGTTTAGTGTTGTTATTTTTGATAATGCCCGTCCACATACGGCTCAGGTCGTGCTAGAGTATATTCAGGAGGTTGGTATCAGCGTGATGGCTTGGCCATCAAGAAGTCCTTATCTCAACCCAATTAAGCACGCCTGGGATGAGCTAGGAAGGCTAGTTAGAAGCCGCAGACCACCACCTCACAGGCACTCTGCAGGGCACAAAAATAAGCCCTGATAGAAGAATGGGAAAATATTCCTCAAAATCGGCTCTGAAACCAAGACTGACTGACTGTACTGAGTAAGTACTCAGTATGCCAAACCGGTTCGAAGCTGTCATCAGAGCCCAAGGAGGCAATACCAGTTATTAAAAATTAAATACCGTGTAAAACATATTTATAAAATGTTAATTGAGTTTTTGGACACTTAATCTAAAAATGTGCACCTATTTTAAGTTAAAAATGTATAGTTACTAATGTATAGTTTACTATAGTTTCAAAGAACAACTTTCTTTGAAACTATAGTAGACTATACATTAGTCAAAATTTGCAATAAGAATTTTTTATAAAACTTTTTTATTTTAAATCTCTAACTTATTTCTAAACTCTAGAAGTTAAGAAAAAAAATAATTTTAAAAGTGTGATTCTCGGTTTTGCATGCCAGTGTAAATCACAGTTTTAAAAATAGAAAACTTATTTAAAAACCAAACTTTCATAAACAGTTTTTAAATCATCAGACATCATCATCAGAATAAATCAAATCATAATAATAAATTTCACACCACCTTAATCCGAGATATAAATTATTGAGAGAGATAAATTAATCTCGCACTTTCAAAACACGAAGCAAGAAGAAACTGACAACAATAAATAACGCAAATAGACGATACAATAATAAGAAATATTTTAGAAATACTTACGGACAACCAACTGTAGAATGATTCGACACGCTCCTACATAAAGGTGTAATACACAATGGCGTGTAGCACCATTCCGGCAGAGTCAGATCTCAACTTATACATCATTTTAAAATAAGCTTTTTATTTTCAGATAGCAATGACGGCAACTTGCGCAACTGTCGAAATAAGACGAGACGATAAGATACTTGGCGAGAGAAGAGGTGACAAAAGATTAAACAGAAGAGAAGCCACTTTAATTATGGAAGGACCTGTGGACAGAGGATATCACCAAAGACCCAACGTACTGTACAAAAAAGTAGTCAAACCAAAATACGGACCACCGAAAGCCAAATACGGGCCCCCAAAAGCAAAATATGGGCCACCACCGTACCTTGCAAAGAAGAACAAAAAACACGTAAACAAGACGAGAAATACGTACAGACCGCAAAAAGGCAGATACGCAAACTTCCATAAGAGTTCTAACGGATCGTTAAAAAAACCAGTGTACGGACATCCGAAGAAGCACAAATTCACTACAAGCACTAACTCGTACTCAGAACCAGTAGCCCACATTGAGCCAACTGGTTTTAAGGGCTTCCAAGCACCTAATGAAGAATTTAACGAGTACACAGGCAACAGGGACTTCTACAAACCTGGTTCTAAAGAGTTCCACGATCCGATAATAAGTACCTATCGTCACACAGGTTATGAAGAACACCCTTCGTCGGGTGAAGGGTATGGAGAGCCTCCCATCGATTCTTACGGAGCACCGATCAAGCCAAATTTACACGACTTAGCCATCCCGAATTCTAACGTCCAACAGTTCCCGAGTTTCCCAGGTGACAACGACCTGGACCCGTACAGCTCTTCAAACTTCGCTCAACAACATCGACCAGACCTTGGACCGGTCCTGGACCAGACCAAACCTGCCATTTTTGATATTTCTGCGCCGGGCAATGCACAAGCTGAAATGGCCATAACCTCATACGCAGATATCTTCAACTACAAGACAAGAAAAGGACATAAAAAGAAGACTCACCAAAATGTAAAGTTCAAGAATCAATGGAATGGTAATCACAAAAAGCATGCAGCGAGAGAAGTTATTGTCGGCGGTCAGTATGCAGAGCCGCCAGCTCGCTACGTGCCGAAGAACAACCCGAGCGCTCCCATGTTCATTGAGGATAGCGTGTTCGCTTCTCTAGGACAGCTTGCAGATTCCCATGCATCAGCAACAACATCGCCGTATGTTAACTATAAGCACAGTAATATGGCATTCAGCCCACAAAACCTAAACGACGCATTTAGTATAATCAATTAATCTCAGAAATTAAACTGATTACTATTCCTTTTATAAGCTATGTAGCTTTACAGTATTAGCTTCAATTAATTGTCTCTTCTAAGAAAGTTGTAATGTTTTACAACTTTCCCTTTTTGCTTTAGTATTGTTTAATTTATCAAAAACATTTTTTTATTATTTGAGTAGATATGATTAAGTAAGAATAAATACTTTGTAGATTTTGATAAGTGCCACTCGCAGTGGGACAAAATGATGATTAAATAAATGAAATTGTATCCTTTGTCAAATAAAATAATAGTACGTAGAGTGTTGTGTTTTATTATTCATATCTAAAATGAAACAAGCATTATTAAAGCATATTTATATTATTAAATCAGGGCAAAGCAGAGTAAGTCTGAAAAAACTTACATACTAACCATCGAATACTCAAAACCAACTCAGATTTGACACGTCTCAAGTTTCCTTTTTCTGACAGTTTTCAATAAAAAACTGTCAAAAATTCGTCACTTGAGACGCACATAAATCTATTTTGCGTTTGAGTATTCGGGCATTAGACTGTTATTATAGCAGCTTATATTTATTATATCAAAAGCTTAAACAATTATTAAAAAAACTACGGTAAATTACGTTATCCTATAAGTCATAATAACTATCGCTATTCACAGTTAGGAACTGTTTCTAACATAACAATAAAACAAATCGTAAACCAGCAGTTTTTAAACTAATCACATACTAGTGATTTTTGTAAAGGGGTCATGGAATGTTAGATACCAATTTTAACATTAATACTCAGAGCACTGGATGACGAGGTAATCACACATATAGTAAAGGAGATTCCTCTTATAATATTGAGAATTAAAGAACGTGTAGTAATTAACGCTAAGGAATTATCTACTAACAACTTACCTATACAGCATTCAGGGAACACATAAGGAAATATGAGAGTTTCAGAAGCCAGCTGCGGATATAAGCAAAATAGTCTGTACAATTCCTTTAACGTTACTCCCACCCACGTATGGCGCGTTTCGTTTTCTTCAACGCGTTTTGCTTCATGCTTAGGATGTGTTTCTTTCTCCTCGCGTTTCCACACGCGGCCCTAGCAGCTTCACAAGCACTGTGTGCTGCTGTCTTCGTGGCTGAGCATTCAGCACAGGCGCACTGCAGCTTGTGCTGTAAGTGAGCCAGTCTAGCTCGCGCTTCTGAGAGGTTGTGGCATTTCTCTTGTAGACCGAATTTTGTCTTGTCTAGAACGCATATAGCTGACTTCTCAAGCTGCGCTGCTAGTTGTGTTGCTTGCTGCATAAGCTTGCGCTGAAATTGTAATTTTTTTTTGTTATAATAATAATATTATACGTTTATTTTCAGATAATACAGATCCATATTCGGGTTATTCATATCTAAGTCTTAAGTGTATATTAGTTGGATATTAAGTAGTAGTTATTAAGTAAGTACAGCAATGCAGTGTGTATATAGCGGGCCATCAATCTTGTCCGCTATCATACGCAGGATCTTGTTGGTGCTCTCACGGACTCCTCAGCAGTGAGCCTGCCTTTTTCCTCAAGCAGGCGGTGAACCCGTCAGCGTGTTATGTTTATCAAAAACTGAATTAAAATGAACTTGCGTGTTTAATCTTAGTCAGTAGATATATCTCCGAGAATGAATAACCCTGATACCTTCCATAATTATTAAAGCAAAATTGTAAATGTGCTCCAGCAACTCTGGAGATTGATAGTAGCACCAATGCTTTACCGGCTCCGGACTAGCCTTTTGGATAATTTTAATATGAAATAGTAATTGTTGATAATATTGAATGTTTTAAGTAGGTTTTCATAGCTGTGAATCTGGCGACCGACTGTGAGATATTCATGTTCATGTTGGTAAAATATTACCCTGGTTTCGGAAATCGACAAAGTTTTTTAAGAACACCTTATAAAAAGCGCCTGAAAGAATGCAATATTTCATTGACTATGTTTCTTTGTAAAAATAGTGATGTGAATCTGTCGACTCGAATAATATCGGGACTAACGATACGAGTAAAAAATGTTTGTGTAAATCAAAATATTTAGGTTACCTGTACGAATTATAAAATATAATAATAAATCTCGAAAAATAGTTTTCAGCCAAATCCCATTAAAACTATGGGGTACAAACGAAACACTGACTTAAAACTTCAAAATTGTTCTGAAGTTGCCGATTTTTGGAAACTGTCCAGGTTTCTTCAGAAAATTGTAGCTTAGGTTCTATAAAGGCACACACACATTATGATAGGCCTTGAGTCAACTATAATGTTTTCAGCAAAATATGGGGGGTACAAATGGGTACAAATGAAAAACTTTGACTTGATACTTCGAAGTTGTTCAAAAGTAGCTCGTTTTGGATAATTGACAAAGTTTCTTCAAAAATCATAAGTTGGGATCTAGATAGGCATTGGTTATAATAAGTATTGAGTTCAATATGATTTCAGCAAAATCTGGAAGGTACAAACGGGTACAAATGAAAAACATTGACTTGAAACTTTGAAATTGTTCTAAAGTTCCCGTTTTAGGATACTTAAAAATGTTAAATCTAGTACCTAACTTTAGTACCGTAAGAGTAAAATAGTGCCCATTTACAGCACACGTCATGTATATTTTGACAAGTCGAAAATTGTTATATTTATCACAATAAAATATAGGTATATCATCTTTGCCAATAAATGACTTTATTCTGTATTCTTGATAAAGTTTCTTCAGAAAATCAAAAATGAGTTTCTTAGGCACTGATTATGATAAACCTTGAGTTAACAAACGTGATTATAGCCGAATTTGGAAGGTACAAATGGGCACAAACGAATAACATTGCTTGAATCTACGAAATTGTGGTACAGAAAATGATAGAACTTGAGTCACCTGACACGATTTTAGCCAAATCTGGATGGTACAAACGAAAATCTTTGGCTTTAACATCAAAATTGTTCGTAGTTTCCGTTTTAGGATAATGAACAAAGTTTCTTCAGAAAGTCAAAAATGAGGAATTTGAAACGTACCGATTATGATAGGCCTTAAGTCAACTAACTCGATTATAGCTAAATCTCGAAGGTACAAACGAATAAACAATATGAACCTTCGAAATTGCTCAAAAGTTGCCGGGTAATGGAAATTGACAAGGTTTCTTCACAAAATTACAGCTGAGATTCTAGACAGGCACGGTAAAAGTAAAAAGTAAATTAATATTTGCAAAAACACGTGTAAAAAAAAAGATGACAAATAGTTTTTTTGAGTCAACATGTTTGACCAATATATGTACATTGGTCAAACATGTTGACTCAAAAAAACTATTGGTGTGCAAAGTAATTGGAGAGTATGGCATGCAGGTCTAAATTTAATTGTACATAACAATAATAGATTTATGAGATTATTAATTTATCATAGCATAAAATTAGATTACATCATTTAGGAATTCGTCAATATTATAGTAGCATTTATCACATAAGTTTTTAAATTTACTCTTAAATAGGTTTACATTTAAGTCTTTGTAGCTTTTAGGTATTTTATTATAGAGTACAGGTGCCATGCACACTACACTCTTTCTCAACATAGTAGTTTTTGATTCGTGTCTGGCTAATCTATTGTTGTCCCTTGTATTCCTAATTACAATGTCACACATTCGGGGAAACAGATTGGGATTGTTCCTAACAAATAGCACATTTTCCAGAATGTACAAGCTTGTGAGTGTTAGTATCTTATGTTTTTTAAACAGGGGCTTACAACTGTCTGTAGGTTGGATTTTAAACATAGCTCTTATGCAGCGCTTTTGCATTTTGAAAATGATTTCTTTATCAGTGGAATTACCGTAGAAGATAATTCCGTATCTGATCACCGATTCTACTGTACCATAATAAGTTGTTAACATAGTATTTTGACTAACAGTTGGGGAGAGCTTGTATAGCGCATAAGCTAAGCTGCTAACCCTTTTACTCAGAATCTCTATATGTTTTTTCCAGTTAAGCCTTTCGTCAGTTTGTAAACCTAGGAATCGTGTAGAGTCAATAGCTTGAATAGTATTACTTTGAAATTTAATGTTTAAGGGATTATGCAGTCTTTGATTGAAATATATGATAGTAGTTTCCTCAAAATGAATTTTTAAATTATTTTTATTAAGCCAGCAAAAAATTGGGTTTAATTATTCATTTATGTCCGATTCATAGGTTTCCTTGTCCTTACATTTTATAGTCACTGTACTGTCATCTGCAAATAAAAATATTGGTAAATTTAAAGCATAGGGTTAGTCGTTTATATACAATATAAACAGGAGTGGTCCTAGCACACTGCCTTGGGGGACACCGTATGTAGTGCTTCTTACTTTTGATTTATATGTGACTTCATGTTTAGTTTTAAGGTTTAGTCTCGTAATTTCAGTTATTTGTTGTCGTCCCGTTAAATAAAATTCAATTGATTTTGATATATTGCCACGAATCCCATACGCCTCAAGTTTGTTGATTAGGGTTTTATGATTTACGTAGGCGAATGCCTGGGTCATGTCACAAAAGATAGAACAAATTGGTATTTTTTTATCAACATGGCATATAACATATTTCAAGAAATCATATATAGCCTATATATATATATAAACTACCAATATATAATCATATATATATTGGTAGTTTTGTCGAAAGCCTTTTTGTTCATTGCGCAGGATGTTATTTTTGTCTATATAGTCATATATTTCCCCGTAATAATATTTTTCATATATCTCTGAGAAAATTGATATGAGTGCTATAGATCTATAGAGGTAGAATTGTATGCGTTCCTTGTTTGTTTCGGTAAGTGATAGGTCTTGATTAAACTGACATGATTCATTCATTCCAAGTGAAATGTTGATAAAACCACTAATAATCAGCTCCTTGGTAATTTGTGTTACTGTTTGATTGTGAATTTTTCTGCGACTTATTGGTACTGTTCAATGTACATGTGATTTCATATTTCATACTTAGTTTATTGCATTCTTGACTCAGTTCGTATATGCGTAAGCAAGCTTTATTGCTTCTTCGAAAAAAAAGGATTTCTAAGTGGTATTGACATTAGTTTCCATAGAATTATGCGTCAATTTCTGTTCAAAGAATACCAGCGTCAACAAATTGAAGTTATTGTAGAGGTAGAGGTCGCGCAAATCATTATGAACTCCAGCGCAGTCACTCGCGCTTACTTCCGAGAGTTCAAAAAGATTTGCGCGACCTCTACCAAAGGACATAACTTAAGCCTAAGTAGGTATGTAAGTAATATAACTACGCCATCTTTACCTACATAGAGTGTATGTAGGTAAAGATGCCAACATGAAACATCAAAAATCCAACCATTATAGGGGCTTTATTTAAACTTATCGTAACTTAAAAACAAATTTTCGAAAAATTGTGGATTCAAAGATCTCTCACTGATACTTTGTAGGCATTTTTTTATCTCTTCACTGAATAAACAGTGGGAGAGTCAAATAAAATGAGAGGAGTAGATCAATCTTTAATATTTCCTTGGGTTCCAGACCAAAGTGCTTTTCTATTTTGTATGGGAGATGGGTATCATGAAATTTTAAGTAAGACCTGGCGTCTTCACGAAAGTGTTTTGATGATGGGCAGAACCTGCAGTTCACGTAGTGTCAGTAATTTACCAACAACCCTGTATAGTAAAATTATAGGTTGAACTAAAGAGGGCCGGACAAGAGTGCCGCTACCTCGACGATTTGTGGGAGAGAACCACTGATTGAATTTTACAGGAAAAAGGGCGACAATGTTGATGGGGTTCTGGAGCTCTGAGCATTATAGTCTGTTACAGCGTTAAATAGCGAAGGGTGAAAGAAAGGAGGTCAATGTCCTGCAGTAGTTCTTGAATTTTTACCTGTGCAGTTGCCTGTTGCGCCGCTTGGACAGCAGAGTTTACAGTACTCTGCTGCTGGTGAACCGCCGCGGTGTTTTCCGCAACCACTGCCTCAGCCTCCTTCACTTCTTGCTGTAGTTGCTCCACCACTGCTTGCTTGCCAGCGAGGGCGGCCTCAGCGGCTTTGGCAGCTTGAAGTGCTTTCTCTGCTAGTTGAGTTTTTACCTGAGCAAAAGTTGTATATTAAGATTGAGAGAATGATTGATTCAAGGTTTTGTTTTATGAATTGAGAAGTGAACAAAAGTAGGATTTACAAAGTAATATAAAAAATAAATGAGATATTTCACACCAAAATCAGACACTCCGCTTTTTTTCTCCAGGTCTAAAAAAGTTAAACTATCTATGGGTAAGCATGAAATTTGCATAATGAATTGATTTGAGTACTTCCTGGTCCGACTAATATAATTTGACTTTGTAGGTATATAGCGTCCTTTGTTTTTATTCCTACATTATTATATATTTTAGTATGTTTTTGTACGTTCGTATGGCCAGTTTGTTTGCGTAGAGGTGTGGCGCTATCGCTTGAACAAAAAAATTACACCACACCCAAGTCCGTTTCATTTTCAAACTGAGAAAGAAAAGCAAATTTTATGATCACGAAATTTCCATGTCGCTATTTTGTGAACTTAAACTAAACCGTGAAAAAAGTGACATTCCTACGACATTCGACATTATGTTGTCTATTTTATTGCGAAACTTGCATCAGAATAAAATAAGTATCATGCAGTTTTTGAGAAATAATATGTTTTTTCAAGAAATAATGATAACAAAACAATACGTTAATGTTTGGCTTTTGTGGACTATGAGAAGTTATTTGATTCCGTCGAAACCTTACAACGATGCCAAGGAGACTAATGTTCAAGAGACACAGCCTCGACAAATTAAGAGCAAAAAAGGCGAAAAAAATTACGTTTTTCGTATGGGAGCCCCCTTTCACACCAGAGTACACGCGCGGCCTACCCAGGTAGACCAGGGTAGACCAGGGTAGTTTTTGCAATAACTTTTTAACTAAGCGCGCTAGAAACTAGTGATTCCAGGTAATTCTCGTCTGATATATTTGTCACAACCTCAGTACACCTTCCGATCTCAGCGCGTACGCAGGCACAAGCAGTTTGGCGCCAAAAGTGCGGGCCTACTAAAGAAGTCCGCGCGTGTATAATTATTGGTGTACCAAATTCAGGTACCTATGTAACTTTTGATGTATTGTTGATATATAATGCTACTACAATGTTCTTTTGTAAATAATGATATATTTATATGTATGTACATACATATATCAAATGATTATTAATTATTTATTAGTTACAAATTGTAAAATGTATTTTTGTTTTTTTCTTAATTTAGTATTTTTTTACAGATTTTCGTCGTGCAAAAAGATGTTCCACCAGCCACTCGCGTGGCTGTTCTAGGAAAAGACCACCAGGCCCAAAAGGAGATGCAGCTAGGCATGCTAAGGATCAGTTATCTTGTTTTGAACTGTTCTTCACGAAAGATATCTAGGACATCCTGATATGGTGCACTAATTTAAACGTAGATAAAATAAAAGACGATCACCAAGGAAACAGGGATGCGAAAACCAATGATGTAGTTTCACGATTTACCTCCAAAGATAGGACGAGTTGGTCGATGTGCACTCTGCTCGAGAGCACGAAATAGGTCGACAAAAAAGTTTTAATCAGATAATTAGGAATATACAATATATAATATGATACAGTATACAGTAGCCACGCGTGTACGCATGTAAAAAAAGGGGCGCGTGTACTGTAGTGTTTTGATATTTATTTTATTTTTATTATTTGTTGTTAAAGCGGCAAGAGAAATACACGTTCTCTGAAAATTTCAACTGTCTACCTCTTAAGGCGCGTCCGCTGCGCCATGTTTTGAACAGAACAAAGTTCGAAAACATAACAAAGGGGCGTAGCCTAAATGTTTTGTCGAGCAAATACACTTGAACAGCAATTTGTAGAAAACATACCCGCGTTCGTCTGCGGGCGGGGGGAATTGTTCATTTTATGCTATATTTTGACGCAGGAAGACGTTTCGCTGAGAATATTTTTCTAAAGTGAAGTTTTGAACTTTTTTTACTGAACTTTGCTAAAGTCGCAGCGGACGGGAAATGTTTTGAACAAACAATGTTTGTTCAAAGCATGGCGCAGCGGACGCGCCCTTACGGTTCTTGAATGAGAAAGAGCCCTGTGCTGTGACGGACGGACAGTGGAGGCTTAGTAATAGGGTTCCGTTTTCACCCTTCGGGTATCTAACCCTAAAAACATACCATATGAGCAGCTTGAGCACCTGCCGCGTTCTGCGCTGCTTGCGCCGCTTTGGCTTCAGCAGCTGCTTTCTGAGCTATGCTTGTAGCACACTTCCCCTTGCAGTCCTTCCCAGCTTGTCTTGGATTATCATTTTTATCCGCCAGGGGTTCCTCCAGCGAATCTGGTCCATTCAGATTCACTCGTCGCTCTGGAAACCCCCACAATGGCGTCGTCAGAAGCAGCAATACCAAAAGTCTCATTTGTCAATACTTTTATACCTTCATATGAATAACGGCAACAACTTTGCCACTTACATAAGGATAGCCTACATTTAAACGATATTGTTTTTTTGTATTTTTTTCTGATGAAAATTATTTACTTTTGCAGTTTCGCAGGTTTGGAAAACAATTTACGATCGGATAACAAACTGACAATAATACTTCTGTTAATTTTGCTTGTCAGAAAAATTTGATTCTGGATTGTGATGAGGTTTTATTTGACTGTGTGTAGATACACGATAAAATTTTACCCAAGATCAAGTAAGGGTAAATATAACATAACATTTTATACTGGTTTGTTTTCTTGCTCTTAGAGATAATGCCATATGAAAAAAGAGACGAGTATATTTTTGTACGTTTTACATGAACACAAATGTGGTCAGTTTCATTCCTTTCATCTAATTTCAAACTAGAGATGTGAAATGTGAATAAGTACGAAAACTTACCATAATATTCTGTAGGTAGTAGGTAGCACGATAGACACTTTTTAGGGTTCCGAAGATCGGAGATCGGTTTTGAAACCCTTATGGCATCGCTTTTTCTGTCCTTTTTTCTTTCTTTAATATTCTATTCAGCAACTACGGCAGCAAATAACGTGAAATTTGAAATAATAATACATTTTACGCGCCTGCAGATATTAAAAGAAAAATAAATAAAAATAAATGAAAAATGAAAATGTATATTTTCAGTACAAATTGCGATGTCGAAATTTTAAAAGAGACCTACAATGTTAAGTGAGGTATCAAATGAAAGGTTCTTTCTTCATTTCAAAAAAGTTTTTGAAATTTCTGTAGTTTTCATACTTTTTCATATATTTGAAAATGTATTGTAATTAAATAAATATAAAAAAATATGTAATATATAGATATTGTAATTAACTAGTGTAATTGGTTGTAATGTAATCGTGCTAGTTAATAATAAAATAAAATAAATAAATAACTAAAAATCTGAAATGTATTTAGCGTTTGTAAATATGGATCTATATTTTAAAGGAAAAATATAGAGACGTCTGTAAGTAGACCACTTTTTGAAAAATGGTCAAAAAGGGGGGATAATTTTCAAAAGGCAGGGCTACCTCACCGAGTGGGGTATCAAATAAAAGGTATCAGTTTTCACATCTCAAAACAGTTTTTGAAATTTCTGTAGGTTTCGTACATATTGAAATATTTTGAAAAACGACGGAAAATTACACATCCCCTCCTATCTCCGAAGTTTGAGTAAGTACCTACCTACAATAACACTTTGCTCAAACACAAACAAAAAAAACTATAAAACAGTTCTAACCTTTCCGCCCGAAAATTTTCAAAAAATACTTAAAAAATTTATAAATCGAAAACTACGAACAATCAATAACATGTCTTCGCCTAATGCATCTATCCGGCATTCGCAACCTATAGCATTTCAAACAAGTCATTTTAAATAATACAATAAAATATCATACCTACTATTCGCTACATTATGAAAATAGAAATAATCAAAAAAAATAATTTTCGTGTAACCGACATTATAGTAGTCTAGAACTATACTTAAAAAAATCTGTGATAGTAGTACCTACTGCTATTAAAACAAACGTATGTTGTCTATACAATGTGAATTCGGCACGCCGCCGGTTAGTGGTCGAGACCCCGGGCCGCGGCTCGCGTAGTTAGACTTCACTTACGTGTTAGTAAGATATAGTGACTAAAGTGCAGTGTGCCAGTGTTCCCCGCGTAGACGCGCAGGCAGCTCGGACCGCAGTGCATGGACTAGGTATCCCTTCGCTCGCGGTGAGTATCTGTGCGTGTCATCCACCCACGGGACCGTTACCCCTTCGTACACTCACGCATATCCCGTCCGGTTGAAGTTACGTCTGGCATTTGAACAAAACGTCTAGCACAGTAACTCACATTGCCCCCCCCCCCCCCCCCGATCATCTCAGCCGGGCCTTTCTTAGGGATCTCACCTGACTGGTTGTTTCCGCCCTGCTGGTTACTGCAGCACCCATAGACTGAACTCCTATTCGATCCCCCCACCCCCGACACATCGCCCCCAGGATGCCCGATGGGGACATCTACCGCTCGTGGATCGGGCGATAGTGCACACTCCGAGGTACCCGGTGAATGCCGTGGTGTTAAGTGCGCTTCCGCCACGCCCCACCTATGCGATGGCACCGTATGACGACACTCCCCAGCCCCCCGCAGGCTCGACAGCTATGGCCGTGAGTGGAACTGAGATTTTGCCCCGACCTCAGCCAGGAGTAATGGGAACTAGGGCTCCACCCCCATGACACCCAGGAGGAAAAGAGACAGCGCCTGCTGTCCTCTCCCTCACACTTATCCCCGCCGCTACAAGGCAAGCCGCTGACTTCGCGGAAGGCGGCCGCATTAGGCCCGTCACCGTGGCTATTGCATCCACGCGCATCAGTGCAGCCATCCATTGCTGCCCACTCGTCCACATCAAGCTCTAAAACAACATCCTCGGATAAGTCCTCGCATATGGAGCTTCCGCCACCAATGATGGCGATGCTGACGCTGCAGATGAGTTTATCGTCCGAAGCATTGGCAAACTCATATGCTAAGCACCCGCCAACCCGCCTCCTTGGTCAGCCCGATTCACCAGATGAGTACGCCATGGAGAGCCCCGGTGCGGCACCTTCCACCCGCCCTCCGCCTGCCGTCACCTTCACGGTAAGGACACCCCAACAATCCCACGGGCCGCCTGCTCAGCACGCAGCCACCGACTGCCCCCGCCCCCTCTATGACAAACCAACCTGCGCCAACGCAAACAGTTGTACTTGCCCGGTGCTCCGACGCGAGGCGCGGAAGCGGGGAGTAAAGCTCTCCCCCCTGCCCACAACCATCCACAACCACCCATCATGCCCCAACCAGGGCGGTCTCACCAGCCCCCCCCCCCTCTCGCGGGTCCCAGCCGCTTTAACACTGCCCGCAAAATTACCTAAAACCCCGACTGCCCCCGAAGTCGTTGCCAACGAGGCTACAATCCGGGGAGAGTTGGTAACCAGAAGGAGGAGGCCCGGAGGAGGAAGAAGTAGAAGGAAGCCTGTCGTTAGGTTTAGTTTTAAAAATTAACAAAAAATATCAATTTAGATGCCTACTTCTCGAACGGGTTTATACCTACCTACTTAGGAAGGTCACGCGCACTTACGCGTCTGTCTACAGTGTCTACTGAGGCGCGGCCGGCACGGGCTGGGTGGGGTGTAGTGCGATCACAACTACTTTGATTTTGCGTTTTCCATACTTACATTAATTTAAAAAAATATATTGCATATTATTAAGTCTAATGCATTGAGCATCATTAATATTGTCCAATTTCAAAAGGTTGCTCGGGAATTCAATTTCACCCTGTAGAGATACTATGGTACAAGGATCCAACATTATCATTCTTTTTACAGCTTAAAACTATGCGATCTCTTCACGTTTGAATAAGAATTCAAAAAAGAAAAACAAACTGCCAAAAAATGTCATTTTTTTCAGTGACAGCTTGTTTTTCTCTAAATTTTGTGTGAAAATCCGAAAATCCTGTATTTTCGGCCAAATTATGCGTGTTATTTTCAAAGATAATAACTCGTTGAGTTAAATATAATTGCGGTAATAAGTGCCTCAAAATTGATTTTTATAGGTGTATGAAAATAAAAAGGTACGTACCTCTACGCCTAAGTTCTTCGAAGGTAATATTTGTTGATTTTCTACCATACACAGTACAGTTGTAGAGCACGCTTTAACATTAGCATAATTTAGAAGTAGGTACCTACCTAAACTATTGATGTAACTTGTCACTTGTAACTTGTTTTTTTTGTCATCTACGTTTGAAGGTAATAACAGGTCTCTTTACCTATGAAATTGCCGTTCCAGTTTGGTCGACAATGTCGAATTAAAGGCGATTGTGAAAGCTGTCAGTAGTGTCAGTCGTCGGCTGCATTAACAACAGCTTTCGACGTTAGCATCAAAACAATATTGGTCCATTAGCGTCAAATAGGCAAGGCATAAAAAAAATTCAAATGGGTTCCCCACGAACTCAATGATCGTCAGCGCGAAGTACGCGTCGAGACGTGCCTTGTGCACTGCTCGACAGGCACACAAACGAAGGAATTTTTAAACGCATTGTAACCTGCGATGAAATATGGATTCTGTTTGACAATCCCAAGCGCTCAGCAAGTTGGATTCTGGTTCAGCACTTAAACGGCATTGTGTAAGTGCTGAACCAAAACGAAAACTTACCCCTTGAAAAGTGATGGTCACTGTGTGGTGGTCTAGCGCCGGTGTGATTCATCACAGCTTCTTACCAAACGAGATGAGCATTACTGCAGATGTGTACTGTGAAGAACTGAAGACAATGATGGAGAACCTCGCACGTCTCCAATCAGCTTCGGTCAATCGCTCGTCCCCACTGCTCCTGCACGACAACGCGCGACCTCATATTGCAAACCAACAGACGGTCTCCATGTTACAAGAGCTGGGGTTGGATGCTCTCCATCATCCACTGTACTCCCCAGACCTTGCGCCAACAGACTTCTACTTTCTTCAGAACTTGGATAACTTTTTGGCAGAAAAAAGTTCAATAAAAATTCAATGAGGCAGTGAAAAATGCGTTTGAAGTATTTGTTGCCTCCCGTACAGCTGATTACTTCAAGAAAGGCATCAATAAACTGCCACTGCGTTGGCAAACATGCATCGATTGCATGGGTGATTACTTTTATTAATTGAAATAAAAATGTATTTATAAAAAAAAATTCGTTGACTTATGTCATAAAAAATAGCAAGTTCATAGGTAAGACCTAATATTTAGTTGATTTTGTACCTTTCACCAGTTGTAATGCATGCTCTATTAAAAGTTAGAAGCATAATTTAGAAGTAGATATATATTCTATTGAAGTAACTTAATGTTTTTCTGTCATCTTCAACGTTGTTCCTTCGAGTTTGTTTGTTTGCAAAGATGCGTGCCTGCCTTACAAACAAACAAACTTCCAATCATGAAAGTTTTAATTCAGTCACGTTTGAGTGGCCTGATCAAGGCTTAGGATCCGTAACTACCGATGTACCTGTTACGTTATATATCTAATAAATAGTTCATTAACTTAATCTTGTAACCATGATTGCAATTTTATCCTCGAGGCAACCGTTTTTGATACAATTTTATTTCTTAACAGTAACCGATTCTTTTTAATATTAATAAAATTTTGATTCTGCCGTTCTTGAGGTAATGATGTGCCGTAGGTTGATACCCTAGTAAAGATAAATCGTGGAAAGATTACAAATCTTTGTTTATACTACCTAGCATGTTTTCTACATGATACATTCTTTGCACCTACATGTTCCAGAATCCAGAAGAGAGACATCGTCGTTTGTGTTACTCGTACTTCACAAGATGATTTGCCTCTCCCTGTGTGCGCTCATCGCCTCTGCTACTCTTCTAGCTTGCGTCCCAGTCTGCTACAAACAATTTGAAATCAACAAACTTCTCAAGTGCCTCAAGAAATAATAAAATGATTGTATGCATGTCTTACATGACAGCAATAGTAGCAGCCAGTTTCATAGCCTGCTGTCCGCTGATTATCGACACGTTAATGATGCCCAAATGTTCATGTGCCTCAGACGGGCCACCCAAGAAACACTCAATACCCTGCAGGAATCCATGTTGTAAAAAAAAAAGTACTGGTTTAGTTTGTCAGTAAAATAAATTAGTTTTGAAATTGAATGTAGTTTTATTGTACTTACTTGCTGTGCTCGTGGCTGCGCTCGTGTAGAATTTACATTTTCACGTTGGGAATTGGCGTTGGATGTACTGGTAGCCTACAAATCCAAACACGCTTAAATAAAAGCGCGCGTTAGTAGGTAGGTACGAGTAGGTGCCGGATATCTATCGGTACCTACCGGACGTTTTGGTTAGTTCAGATGTATGTATGTATTTGTAAGTGTATTACTCATACTGTTTCTGCTGCTCATTGGCTTCATTTTTTTCATTTCATGACAGCCCTGCGACAGACGGACGGACCAACGGATGGACGGACAGCGGAGGCTTAGTAATAGGGTTCCCTTCGAGTACGGAACCCTAAAAACCTTCTAATAACTACTTTTTCAAGCTATTTTCAAACGCCCGCGATGGAGATGGCATTCCGGATTTTGTCAGGTAGTCTGGTTGTACACTGCCGGGCCCGAGATAGGTATACACTGATCTGTTAGACTTTTTTAAATTGTGTTTGGGAGTGACAAGCCTGTGCTGGTGCTTGTTGCTGCGGAGGCCACGATCCGCGTTAACCCCACGGCGCTGGAACAGGTGCAAATTTAGGTGCGTGAACAGGACTACTTGGTATGTTATGTTCACAGTGTCATGATTCCGAGCTCTTTAAAATAACCTCTACATGATACGTCGTTTGGGGGTGAACTACGGCATCTCGACGCACGCTATCCCAATGCACGAAATCCCGACAAATATCGACAAACGTTAGCTCGACGCACGAAATCTCGACAAACGTTAGCACGATGCACGGAATCCCGACAAATATCGACAAACGTTAGCTCGACGCACGAAATCTCGACAAACGTTAGCACGATGCACGGAATCCCGACAAACGTTATCGCAATGCACGGAATCTCGACAAACGTTATCACGACGCACAAAATCTCCGTAGATCCCAATCTCGTTAGATCCATCTTCTTCTTCTTCTTCTTGTCAGATGGCTTCTGCGACTGGGTTGTCGCAATTTCGCCAGTTAGATCCATCGACTAAATAATAATATGGATCTATCGAAAATTACAGATTAAGTCAATGAATGGCAGATGTCAAAAATTACATCTGATGTCAAAAATGACGGCAGATGTCTAAAATTACAGATTTTGTCAAAAATTGCAGATTATGTCAAAAATTGTAGATTATTTGAAAAAAGGCAGATTGTGTCAGAATAACAGTGTACGTCAAAAACGACAGCTATTGTGAAAAGTGACAGCTATAGTCAAAAATTTGCGGGATAGTGGCATATTGTGTCAAAAATTACGGCTTATGTCAACAATAACAGCTATTGTCAAAAATTTCTGAAAATGAGTGGATTGCGTGAAAATGACACAAGCTTCTAGAGGACAACGATAGTATCTACCCACCGAGATCTACATTTCGGATGACAGCAGTCAAACTTTAAATCACAATATCTTGGAAACTATCTTTTTATAAACTTTTTCACTCTATTTGTCATTTATGTATTTTTAGTCTTTTTGAAATTTAATGACATTATATATATAAGTAATATTTAAACTTTTTTTGTTAATATTTTATAACATTTGCTGTAATTTTTACAATTCAATTCAATTCAATAAGTTTATTTCAGCTTAGATACACGATACATATTTCAGCCATAGAATAGGTAATAAAATGAAAAGTAAAATAAAAACATCTTAAATTAATGGAACGCACAATCTGGGACAAACAATCTTCATGAGCGCATGGCTCTATGTGTGCGCGTCCAGTGCTTCATGAAAGCGCAGTCCGTTTCCAGCCTTCCAGCTATTAGTTTCAGATAGCTACTGGTACCGCCCCTAACGCGGCGCATCAAGGATGCTGTTCTGTTGCGGATGATTTCGTAAAAGTCATCAACGCGGGACTCTGCAAACATCCCGGACGCGCTACAGAAGCGGGGCAGTCCCAGTAGCATTCTGATTCCATTATTATACTGGAAGCGCAGGGCATTCCAGCATTTCTGCGTGTAGTTAACCCACAGACTGCACGTATAATAAGATTGACAGTACGCTCTAAACAAACTTATCTTAACAGCTGTACTGCATCGCGCGAATCTGCGGGCCAACATATTTGCTCTAACTGATAATGCCCTGCGCTCCCTTTCTACATCTAGGTCATCTGAGAGAGTCTCGGAGACCCAGTGGCCCAGATACTTGAACTCAGCTACGTTCTTCAGTTCAGTGCCTGCCAGCGAAACTGATGGGACCGTGGAGTAGGTCTTTGCTCCAGCTTTAAAAACCATCAGCTCGCTTTTGCTGGCGTTGTATCTGAGCCCATGAGCTTCCGCATAACTCTCGCAGATTTTCAACAGCTTCCTGCATGTCATCGGCGTAACTTATGTTGTTAACTGTCATTCCATCAATTGAACAGCCTATACCGGTGCTGCTGAGCTCACGGATCAGACGATCCATGTACAAGTTAAAAATTCGTGGAGAAGAAATTCCGCCCTGTCTCACACCACATTCCAGCCTGTACTCGGTCGATAACGATCCTGCCCATTTGACAAAGTTACGTTGATTGCCATACCAATATTTTAAAAGCATTATTAGCTCAGGCGGCAGCCCTGTATCACTGGACAGCTTCGGCCACAGCCTGTCATACGCCACAAGGTCAAAAGACAAATTACATGTACAATAACTGTACATGTAATTTGTCAGCTGTCATGATGATACTATTATATTTTGTTAATGCTTTTATATCCATATATTTTTTTATATAATCTTGTTATTGTAACATTGGCTGTAATTTTTGACGTAACGATAAGTTATTGATAGATCCACACTATCAGACCTGGATTTAATGAGAAGAGAAATACAAATCTCAATAGATAGAGCTAGTTTTTGTAGGTTTCATACTTTCCTAGTTTTACTTATGTAATTTCAATTTTGTTGTGACGTGTCAGTGTCCTGTAAGGTCTAAAGGAAATAAAGCACTTTGACTTTGACTTTGAAATATTTTGAATATAGTTGCAAAATTATTCAATCCTCGCCCTATCTCCGAAGTATAAAATATAATAATTATTTTTTGTGACATGTAATATTTTGTAACATAAGTGACGTCAAGGAAGTGGGTTTAATTGAAGTAAAATAAACAAATTGGAATTGAATTAAGATTGTTATAAGCCGTTGGTTTTGCGCCTGACCTCTCCCAGGTCGTTTCAATCTGCCGTCCCATCGGATTATGAGAGTGAGGGAATGCGTCCGGGATGTTTGCAGAGTCCCGCGTTGATGACTTTTACGCAATCATTCGCAACAGAACAGCATCCTAGATGCGCCGCGTTAGGGGCGGTACCAGAGAGTGCATCTGTGTTTGCGCACACAATTGGGCACTATAATATGTCCTGCACCCCTGGCTAGTCTCTGTTGTTCTAGTCGCTGGCCGAAGATTCGGCTAGGAGGACATCATCATTACCTATGTCTGTATCTTTGCTGAGTTCCCCACGCTGAGATTCTGGTGCATCAGCAGAGCACCAGCTTCTCTCTGCTCATAAGCAAGGGCTATTCAGCAAACACTTTCACTAACACAGTAAACACCCAGTTTAAAAAAAAAACGTGACCTACAGCGCCCCCTGGCGAGTAAACACCATACAACTTAGCAAAGAACCATCGGCGATGAACCTAATACATTTTACAGAAAATTGTGTCTTAATTTTAAAAAAGTTGATTGTAGCGCCCCCTGGTGAGAAGACACCATACAACTCAACTAAGAACCATCGCCAATGAACCCTACACCTTTTACAGGAAACTGTGTCTAAATTGATCAAAACGTTCTGGAGATAAATGGGAACATTGGTTTTGCAAAATACACACAACAGCGCCCCCTAGCGAGTGACCACTACCAGCTAAGAACCATTGCCAACAAATTCCGAACCCAATACTGAAAACAATATCTAAATTGGTCGAGCCGTTTACTAGATAATTGGGAACATGTGCAAATGTACACACACACACCCTCTCACCCTCACACACACATACACACATACAAACAAACAACATCACAACCTAAACGCATATATCGTCTCCGTTCCGTCGCGGGTAAAAAGGACGGGATTTTCAGTAAAGTTTCAATGCATTATCCTCAAGAAATCAGCGTTGAAAATATTTTTTGACTTGCCTATATGGTACGATTCTGACTTTGTTCTTAATTCATGAATAGAGAGGCTATTGTTTTTATATTTATTTTAAGGTTTTTGTGTGTTTAGTTGATGTTTTATTATAAAAATACTAGTTAGTTTGCAATTATTTGTTAAACATTTATAAAATAAAAACATACATACATAGTTATTTTGTTATTGAAAATGTTTCTGTTCTTGTTGCATTATATTTGTTTAGAAATGACTACACAGAAACAGTTCTGTGACTACACGTATGTAGGTAGTCACTACATACCTAACTATTTGTTGTCTGAAATAACATATTTTTATTAATTATATTATTAATTAGAAGGAACCAAATGAATTTAAATATGATAAGTACTATACTCGAGCCATCGAGCTTGTAGAATGTTTATCAACAAATGAAATCAGTTGATTTTTAGAGTTATCACCACGAAATGATGCAGGCCTAATAGAATTTCAATGATTTCACCCATAAATTATATTAGATTTGTATCGTTTTTAATCTTTTCGTCAATTTTATGCAAAATTAATTATTTTAATTTACAAATTACATTATGTGGTCAAAAACGAAGATTAAAATCACCAGAGATTTTTGTCTTTGTAGCTGTGCCAACCCTAACGAATCTCAGTTTTGACGTCCCGTGTTGCAAACAATTGGTTACTTTTGAACTATGATTCCGAATTTAGGACAGCACTATAATCATACAAGAGCATTATTTTAATCTGGCCGGATTATTGAACAGGGCATTGTAACAAATTGAACGTAAACTCTGCACATCTCGTTTGAACAAGGTTCGACAATACAATTTGTATATAAAAAAATGTATGTATGAAAGATATAAAAAAATATTACGCTAGTAGGCTGATTTCACAAGGCATCTTGTTTTATTATGCCACTTATATTATTTACATATAATATGACTACACAGCCCAGTGACACCCATCGAAGCTCAAGATAGCAGCCACTACACATATGGGTAGAACTTGATAGGTTATGTAGTACTAATTTGTGTAATTCTAGATACTGGTATTATAATCTTTACTCTATCTTTGGGTGAATAATATTCAATTACGACCTAATTTATGTATATCCTAAATCCCGCAAACGAATCTGCAGGGAAGAGCTAACCAAAATAATAAAAATGTTTTTCAACCCTTCATCAGCTGCTTGAACTGTCAGTTGCTCTGTTAGTAAACACTCTACATCCTGGATGGACAGAGTATAAGTAACGGTATGATTTTCAGATTGTTCCTATAAAAAAAGCGTTTATTATTTTCAGGTATCAGGTACTTATCATTAAAATAAAATAAATTCGACTCCACTGATCTCTTCTTCCGTATACACAGAATTTCTCACGCCTCTGCGCAAACTGTCTGCGTCAAACAATTTCGTAGACAATTTCGAGTGTTATTTTTGTAAGGTTCCAGTTATCTACGAGGGAGGCAGCGGAAACGTCCTTGATTGATGTTTTAAAACAATAATATTGCGTCGAAGTCCGTCTATGACTCGGAATATTTATTTAGCACATCTATGTGCTAAGGTAAACAATGAAAAAACCGTCACGCTGCATGAGACAGGAACACATTTGTTCTATATCATATCTTCTCAGGCTTTAAGCATAATGTTGTTCTCCTTCTTGTGTGAATGAGATAGCATGTGCGCCTATTCTATAGGTTTCTCTTTCTACGGCAACCAGAATGGTTCTTAGTCTACGGTTAAAGTTAAGTTCTATCTAACTATAATAATATACATTTACTTGAGCAGATATTCTACGCTTGAGTAGAGCTCACGTAATGACTGCCTTTTTAATGCTTGCTTTCATGTATACATAATGTCATGAAAGAGATGTGATTTCGTTCGACCAAGAAGCAGAAGGGCTTGTTATTTTTGTCAAAACACAATCATTAGGCTAACCGCACAGACAAAATAATATTGACAATAAAGTACGTATTGTCAATAATATTCTGTGTGTGTTCGGCCTGTACTGCGGCATTGTTCAATATTATTGTGGATTATCCAGAAATTCTGATTTTGTCAATTCAATATCGGGGGGAGGCAGGGGTATTGTCAATAATATTGACGTGTGCGGGCGCGCGGCAATATTTTAGGTGAGGAAAGGATTTCAAGGCAGGAGGACGTTCGTGTTTTTTGTTCAAAATGGATTTGTTAATGTTTATGAAAACATGGGAAACATATCCTGAATTATGGAATACATCCTGCAAAGCATAACGCGATACAGTTAAGAAAAATTTTTTTTTTTTTTAAATGGCAATGGCCTTTATTAACAAAGAAAATTACAATCAAATTATAACTAGTATTTACAATTGAAACAATTAAGCTAACTGCAGACTGTTGCAAACAATCTACAGGTAGCTCAACTGATCCATATCAATACCAGTCGGAAGCGTCCCCAAGACGCTGGCTGCATTGCCCCGCTGTATGGCAATGCTGATGCGCTGCGCCAGATATCCGCCAGCTCTCGGGTCACGCGTCGCGTTGACCGAGAGCTGGCGGATATGCTCAGATAACTTTTTAAAAACCCGAAGGGGGAAAAAATCCAAAGGGAGCAAATATGTAGGCTCTGTCGAGACCTGCATATTTGCGTCTCTTGAGATCCTCGGCCAAATCTGCCGCCGCACCAGCCCTTACGGATGTCCTCGGAAGATGGGAAGGCGCAAGTGTGTCGACGCATGTAGCGTCCCACACAATGGGCCTCCCCAACTCCCATGGGACTAGTGTCACGCCGTCAGGCCTCATACCATCGTCACGCAACAGACCATTCGGTTCGAGAATAGCTGGTACGTTAGCGGTGACAAAGGCCCGCCGGATGACGTCGTTAAGGCTGGCATGACGAGATATCCGACCGGCGGCCCTAGTGCACGATAATCCGTGATGACCAAGCTGTTCGACAGCAGTCTCGACAGCACTGGCATTGATGAGGCGTGCAACACATTGCACCCAACCGAAGACATGTTGCGATACGGAAAGTTACGGGATCCAATAAAGTGCCAGTGTTAAATGAAGGAAATGCTTGCAACCAATGTCCTGACTCCCATTTAGAAACGGCCAGGAGACGGGCACGATCCGCAGAGCTGGAGCACGTTTGTAACAAACTATTCCGTGTCAACTCACACAGAGGCCCGTCCCATTGCCGTTGAGACAAAAGAGATTTTGGGGGAGCAGCATTAGGGCAAGCATTATGCCAAGCCGTTCGAGCTTCGTCTCAAAATGAAATTTTGAATGAAATTCCAGGTGGGACCAAACAAGATGACTTTAAAATTTTTTCAACTAAAGAACTAGTGCTGTAGACGGAAGACAGGAACGCTGGAAGGGCTATACTTGAAATTTTGCGTATACCTAAGCCTCCCAATTTGACAGGCAGGGAGGCCTGCGACCATGCCTTGTCATCTAAATCGACATTCAAAACCGATGATAGAGTATTCTTTATTATGTTGTCTAAGCCTTCCAAGAGCTCACTGTGTTTCCACAGTTGACTACATCTCAAAGAATACGTAAATTTGGGTACAAAAAGACAAAATCTAATTATTGTAAAAGCCATATGGCTATTAATTTTGAGCAGTCTGTCCGAAGTTTTGTTGAAATTTTGAATTTTCTCGTCTACAAAGGACTGAAAAGACTCATCAAGAATTGGTGAACCAAGGAGGCGAAGTGAACATTTATCAACAACTGTTATGTTGTGGGCTAAACTATTGAATTTTCCAATGATATTGTTTTTGTCTACACAAGAGTCCGAAATAAAAAGTTTGAAAAATTTAATTCCAAACCTATTTTTCGAAATTCATCTGTGATGATTTTTAGATCATCAAAAACTGTGTTTACCTCTCCACCTAAAGTTCCGTCATCCAAATACCAAACATTGAGCTTGGATTGGAGACGTTGAATTATCGGTTGGATGGCAAGGCTAAATATGGCCGGACCGAGAGGGTCGCCCTGCTGACATCCAACAGCGGACAAAATGACTTTGTTCTTGTAAATTAATTTTGACGGCGAACCGTAACATTGCCAAAGAAAAGGGTAAATTTCTGGAATTTTGTCTTTAATTTGTTTTAGCAAGGCGCCCCTGTCTACGGAATTGAAGGCGTTTTTGACGTCTACCTTCCTCCCCATAATTTTGGTCTAAAAATGTACGAAGGGAATGTACTGCGGCCTCACATCCGCCTCGCGAACCAAAGCCTAACTGAATTGGTCGGAAATAGTCTTTCCGACAGCAGACTTTAGCCGCAAGGCGGCGGTATGTAGTGCCCACGGCTATGGGTCTTATACCGCCATCCTTCTTTTTTAGGGCACAAAGGTTCGCACCGTATAGGAGTTCTGTGATCTCGCTGTTAACTCGGCCTGACAACATCAGGTTGATTAAACCTGTCTAGTCTTCCAGAAGGACTTCAGAAAAATAATGCGCTTGGTAAGTTGTTCAATATTTATAAAAAAAATAACCAAATAGCACAAGAGAAGATGTACAGAAAAAAATTAATTCCCTACGAACAAATTTTCGGAAAGAATTATAGAAGATTTACAAATCGAAATCATCGGGAAAGGAAACCGATGAGGTGTACGTCTAGTCTGCCTGGACGTATTATGAATTGCTGTTTTTAACAAATGACGAACAACCAGTAAAGCAACCAGAAAAGAAAACAATAAAAGTTTGTATTATATTAATAAGTTTAATAATGACTCTCCGTAGGTTAGTACATAAAAACTTATATTAGGTATTTAAACTACAAAAGTAGTGGCAATAATTGTCTCTTATTATTTTAGCATTTATGGTTGCATTTCTATTTTGAGTAGACTGTAGATTAGTTATAATGACTGATGGTGATTCCTTTTCTTGGTTTAAATAAAGAGAAGCATTTTCTTTAATTAAAAAGTTGTGTAAGTAACAACAGGTTAAATGCAATGCAACGACTTTTTTCATTCTATCCATTATTTAAAACGTGAGCACATGAATCTAGCTGGGGAGAAACTGAGTCAGATTGTACCATATAAATTGCCAATAATTTATTTATTTATTTATTTACGAAATTTTAGGAAAACTTACAGCTAGGTATTAAGAATAGTAATTAACATAATACATGCCGGTACAGACCAGCATGTGTGCTGAGGGCCAATTAAAAAGTTTCCGCAGATAGTAGTTATATAGGATAATAAATGACGCACAGTGAAAGTAGACGACTTAACGAGAAAATAAAAAAGATAAAACACAACACAAAGCGAAAACCATAAAAAAAAATTAATTTACGTAGGTAATGTTATCTGCCAAAAAAAAAGATATCACTGAGCAAGCGTTTAAGCTTACTTGCAGATGTGTTAAATAGATCAACGTCAATGTTTTTGTTGACCAATGAGTTGAACGATTTGCTAGCTCGAAATTAGAATGCATTTTGTCTGTAATTAGTTTTCACCATAATATTACGTAGTCATCGGGGACCATTATATTGATAAAGATTTGGCAATTTTGCATTGACAATATTATTTTGTGTGTGCGGTTAGCCTTAGTAAACTCAAAAAAAAGGAGAAAGCAACATCTTTTCTTTCTTCTCAACCCAAAGAAACTCACAAACTCAAAGAAAGCAACCTCTTTTCTTTCTTCTTTTCTACCAAATACTAAACGTCAAAATAAATATTAATTTTCCAATTTCGAAAATAACATTGACAATGCAAATGAAAACTATGAAAAATTAGATGTGATTAAAAAATATTTTTTATATTTAGCTATAATGAGCGTGAAATTACTCTGGAATGTAGCTAGGATAATCTTACTCTCAGGATTATCATTTGGTGTTTAATTTGACACTCATCGGATTTGGCTGGGCATCAGTGGGCCAAACCTCATAAGAAATTTGCGTAAGTACTAGTTATACCTCTTCTTTCGGTTGTCGACCTCATCCACGCTAAGGCACAAATTATAATACCTACTGATAAAGCTTTCAACAAATTAATTAGGCAATCCCAAGCAAAAATGTTAGATTATTTTAGCTCTAGGTACTTTTATTTGTGCTCTGTGTGGGTTTCAGCACTTTTAAATTCTAGTGCTTAGTAATATAGGAAGCTCTGATTTGGAACATTTTTTTGTAAAAATGGATTGCAATCTGGTATCTTTCAGATTAAATATCGGGTCGAAGGTATGTACAAGGTTGGAAATGTATTTTATCAATACGGATTTAAATTTTGGCGTCAATACGCCAATTATCCTTTATATATAAACAGATAAATGTCTCGTGACATTTCGGTCCTAAACGATCTTGTCTGACTAATATTATATTATGTAGGTATAATTTTTGATAATATTTATTGCGCGGGCCGCCTACAACATTTAACGCTAGACTTTGCTCACTCAGTGTTTCAAGGGACATAATACTGCTTCAGACAATTCACAAAATATTTAAATCACAGGTAAATGTTTTCTTTTATTGTGATATAAATCCAATTTTTCCCAATGAACTGCGTCTTTTGTTTCAGGTCTCATGGTGTTATCTGGTCTTCCTACCCGATTATACGAAAGGGAATAAAATGATTATAAGCTAGAAGCGTGAAGATAATAATTTACTTTGATCGCTTACGAATAATAGCGGATTTGAATTATTTTTTTTATGATAACTTTGTAAGCAAATAATTTTTATCAAAACTATTCTCATTACTTTGAAAGAAAATGGTTTGTGGCGGCACATGGTTGACTGTATTTTTGGTCATATTCGTGGCACCGGTTGTTGTCGAGCGTATTTCCTGCTGCGCAAGAAAGCAACATAGAGATGACGCCTTGAGCAGATCTGGAAGTGGTTCAATGAAATAAAAGAACTTCTATGACAACGACTAACCTTGTGCCAAGCCGTTGAACGTTTTTCTTTAAAAATAGTCACAAGCGTATGACGGAGACTTTTTCCATACCTTTAGATATAGAATCATAATGTAGGTAATTCAGTTTTACTTCTTACGTTGTTTTGTCTTGATATATCAGAACCCATAACGTAGCGTTCGGCGGTCGCAAATGTCTATCTTCTTATTTCTTTGCTTACTTTTTTAAGATTAAACTTTCAATTTAAGCCTTTTGATTTGTCATATACTCTTTATGCTTATAATTGCGAACAGGTAGCTTCACTCATGTTTGATTTGTTGCAGGTATAGGAGGCATAGTCTATTGAAAACTTACAGCATAAGTGCAGAGAGCCCATTTATAGTCATTTATCTCTGTTAAAGTTAGTGTTAGATTATTAAAATGGTTTGTATGACATTTGTTACCGCTTGTACGGCTGCTGTAATTATATCTTGTGGCCCATTCATTTTTGAAAAACTTTTAAAATGTGCAATGAAAAATAAATGTTAATTTTGTGATATATTTTTATAAGTAAATCGAATGAAGAGTGGAATTTGTTTTTTCTTTACCTTATATGAATAGTATAAGTCGCCTGGCATAGAATAAAGTTTGCTTCTCCTACCTTATTTGCGACCAGATGATGCAGTATGAAAAATTATAGATAGATAGATAATTCTTTATTGTACCACACGGAGACAGAAAACAATACAGATATAGATGCTAAGAGTAGACGAAGTACAAAGGCGGCCTTATCGCTATGAGCGATCTTTTTCAGGCAACCTTGGGATGGACTGGACTTGTTAAAACAAAATATACAGTGGCTCTCGAAAAATAAAAGCAAATAATAATACTTAGACAAACATACTAAGCAGTTTTATAAAGATAGGGAGTGATTTGGCACGTCGTCGTGTCCAGGGCAGAGCATTCCATAGACGGGAAGCTTGTACAGTGAAAGATTTGTCGTAGAAAGTGGAAGTGTGGGCAGGGACTTTTACTAAGGGAACGCAAAGAGAGAGAGGAATTCGAAGCGCTCCTTGAGATAGGAAGGGCTGGGAGAATAGAACAATGTACTGTACAAGAGAGATTGTGAGTATTCCTGCGAAGTCAGATGGGCAACCACTTGAGTTTAGCGCAATATTCGGAAACGTGGTCATAAACCTCAAAGACCAAATATGAACCTGATGCTGAAAGAAGGTTGGCAAGGTTCCATACATCTGCTGACCCAACTTTTTTTAATGCCGTGCATTACCCAGACCTTTTATAATGAATAATACGTACTTATAGGATTATGAAATCTATATTATAAACCTTTTACAAGTTGGGAGAAGTTATTTTAGGTTATGAGTGGGGAGTGACCCGCTTATTTTAGTTAGGTCGATGGTATAGTAGTTAGGTAAATTGTATGGATATAAACGTACCTATGTATGTAGGTAGACAGACGCATTATTGCTATAGGTTTATCCTGTAAACTGTGTTAACATTAAAAAACTATTATTATTAAAACATATTGGACCAAGAACTATTAAAGATAGGTATTTAAAACATGTTTATACTTTGCTATTTGACGACCGATGTGGCGCGGCGGGCGAAGGTCCGCCTGCGACGCAGAAGGTTGCGGGTTCGATTCCCGCCTTGGGACAAATGTTTGTACGATCTGCAAATATTTGTTCCGGGTGTTCTGGGTATTTTCTATATATAATAAAAAATATCTGTCTATGTTATATATTGTATTAAGTTTATCAGTCATCTAGTACCCATAACACAAGCTCTGCTTACTTTGGGGCTAGATGATGCTGTGTGGATTGTCCAGCATTATTTATTTATTTATTTATGCTATTTTTGTTGATCACAGTACATATACACAACATAAGTAGATAATCAGGATTGCAAATCCAGTTAATGAATTTTTTTTTTTTTTTTTTTTTATTTAAATACTTTATTGCACACATTTAACAAAAGTATACAAATGGTGGGCTTAATGCCGATGGCATTTTCTACCTGCCAACCACACATGGTAGAAATAAAACAAAAAGGCGTGCTATAATTAAACTAAGCTAGAAAAACTACATTAATTTATATTAAAACTTGCACTATATAATAATATATATAATATCTAAATATATATATATATATAAATAAATATATATTATGATAGGTACTTACAATGTTTTAATGAAGAAAGGTAGCAATAAAAATCACAAAAAGTTAAAAAGATGGTTGAGTTACCTAACTAGAATCTACTAAATCTGGGGTTACTTGTGGACAGGCAATTATCGTGGAGTCCTCAACTGGCAGCTGTATCCAGAAAGACCTTTGGTACAGGTGCTTCTTTAAAGCGATTGCGGAACTTCCTTCCTACTTGTACCAAAATTGCGCTTGCACAATCCTTATTGCTCCCGCTCCTAGACTACGCAGACGCCAGTTATCCCGATCTGTCTGAAGAACAACTCAACAAGCTTGAGCGTTTCAGAACTACTCTATTAGATTTATATTTGGCCTGCGTAAGTTTGACCATATCTCTGAGTACCGTAACAGGCTTAAGTGGCTACCCATACGTCTTCGCCGGAATGCTCATATTCTTAATCTCCTTTATTCTGTTCTTTTCCATTCATCAACACCATCTTATCTTAAAGATCGTTTTGAGTTCCTCAATATTTTTATTATTCATTATATTAGAAAGCTGTCCAAAAATGCAGCTGACGGTTTAAGGTTTGGTTTATGTCTCGCATAACCCAGGTACTAAAATATGCTCATTGCATGTTATCAGCACCCAACCGTTCTTTTGCTTGATGCACGATAACAATAATATCCTAGAATAGCTCCTCTTTCCACTAACCCTGTATCAACAACGACGTATGCGAAGTTTCGATCAGGGGAGAGTGATTTCTTTCGTCCGAGAAGCGAAGTAAGACCTACTGCCAGTAGGTATATATATGTAGATTCGATTGATTTACTTTGACGACAGTCACAAAGGAAGTCCGTTCTAAGCTATAATGTCGGCTACATTTCGTTTCTTTCTCGCGCAAAATATAAATAATAATATATTCTGACTCCCTGCTTCTTAAATATAAATGATGGTTAGAAAAAAATATTAAAAAATAATAAATCCGGCCGTAGTTGTTACATGTCTACACGGCCCTTGTATATTTTTATTCGGGCTGGGTCGGGTATTGCCATCCTTTTTTTGGAGGCGCTGAAGCTTGTTTAGTTGATACTGTGAGGTCCGGATAGCAAGCGTCGGCGTTATCGAGAATGGGGAGCAAAAGGGACTGGGCAAGTGTTACCTTAGTAGGCGGTAGTCGGGAGGAAATTGCACAGTCGCCGCAGTGAGCCAGCCGATGCGAACATTTTTCGCCTGAGTTCAGTCAATTGCGGACCCCAAGACAACTCATTCTAGAATCAGACCCAGGTTTTTGACGGATTTATTTATTGGAATTGACACATTATCGAAATATATAGGAGTTAAGGTCATCATATCAATTTTGGCTAACATCCTTGAGCTGCTGACAACCGCTGATGTCTTGCGTCTTCTTGGGGTTCACTACAAGACCGTGTGCTTTATGAGATATGTTAAGAGAACGAAGCACAGTAGGAAGAATGTCAAGGTCGACATTGTTGAAGGCATTAATAAAATCAAGCAACGACAACACAGTCACCAGCCCACCGTCCATGCCCCGGCGAATATCATCCGTAATTATGGTGAGGGCCGTCATAGTGCTGTGACCATGACGGAAACCAGATTGCAGAGGATTCAGGAGGGACTTGCTAGAGAGAAGTCGGCTGAATTGATTGTGTACCAAACGATCTAGCACCTTAGAGAGAAAAGGAGGAATAGAAATAGGTCGGAAATCGGAAAAGTAGAACGGTCTGGATTTTTTAGGGAGATAGTCTGAGCATTTTTTCAAATTTTTGGGAAAGTGGTACTGGAAATAGAGTGGTAAAGGATGGGGAAATGGACGTGAATAACATCGTTGAGAATGGGCAGCAGCATATTACGACTTATGTTGTCATCACCGACTGCATTTGATGTGATCGACAGACGCTCCTCCTAATATCACAATCGGAGAATTGATTAGAAAAAAGGGGGAGTGACAGGGGTTGGTGACTGAAAAAGAGCCAGCAGAGTGTTAGATTTAGCTGTCCCATCAAATTGGGAAGACGGAAGAAGAATGAAAGTGTCGATTTTTCGAAGCGAATCAACATCTATATCTTTAGGAAGTGTATTGTTACGTAATTTGCTAACCCGAAGAAACGTCCAAACTTTAGAAGGGTCTTGATTTTGGACAGAGTTGTGGATATAAAGGCGCTGGGCGTCCCTACACACCTTGTTACACAGATTCCTCCGCTCAATATATTTAGCAACATTCGCGTCCGAAGGACAACATTTAACTTGGCCACTTTGCGATGGATAACATGTTTAATGTGATCTGTGAGGCAAGACACAGGCTTATTATGGCAGAGTTGAACGAGCTGATCTTGTCATCAGTAGCAGCGTTCTTTACTTCCGACCAATCTTAATCTCGGCTTAGCTTTCGGCGGACGGATTTTATATGAAGATAATAATAAGGTCGTGATAAGAGAGAAGGCGTTCGCAGGGCATTGCCCGTGCTTATGACATTATTAATAGAAGAGACAGGGATAATGTCTAAAATAGAAGGCGTCCAGTTTAGGAAATGGTGCGTAGCACTTAAAAGAAGAATGTTAAGATTATTGGAGGTGACAAGGGATTCTAAACTACGAGTACGAGAGTCACGTTAGAGGAGGCACGTATTGAAATCGCCCATGATTATGGTGTGACTGTATAAAGGGAAAAGTCTTCAAGGAGTTTATCGAATGAGAAGAAGTTGATACGAAGGGAAAGGCTGTAATACAGTCCAAGGAGGACTTTAGTGTGTACAAGGCTAACCTCAATAACACACAAGAATCACAGCCACAAAAGCCGCTCAAATCATCAGCTGATGTCTCAGCGTAGTATCGCTTGACAGCTTTACCTAAGCCAGTCCTGTGTCTTTGGAGACACAGGACTGGCTTAGGTAAAGTTGTCATGCAATGTGGTATACAAGAGATTCAGGGAGATTGGGAACTTAGTCCGGAAATCACGATCTAGACGACGGCGATGCACTACGTCAAGAGATGGTCGATTTATTGTCACCACTTCTCTCCGAAGTTGACACTTCACCGGCGTAGACGTCCAGCAGCAGCTTAGAGAAGTTCGAAGGAGGGCTGTGAGCGAGTGGACAGTCGGACGAAGATTCAAAGAAGTGAACTTAAAAAGACCAGTCACGAGGCCCAAATTGTCTTCAGCCCACCGACAAGCCCGGCTTCAGTTTGCTCGCGATCGCACATGTAGGCACATTCTGGTTTCTTCAGAGATTAGGATTCGATTCCATTGCTCCATATCCCAATTTATAAATTGGGATATGGAGAAACCAGAATGTGCCTACATGGTAGAGACCATCGACGTAGAGCCAATTACTTATTATTATGTATGGCTCTAGGTTAGAATGAACATTTGGATCGTTGCTTGACTTGTTTGTCACTCGCAAAAATGTATCAGAAAAATAAACAAAATAAATTATGAGAGACTTTGTAAGTGATTCGACATAAATTTGCAAAGGCCTAAGAACGCATAGCTAACGAGCGATTGCGACCAACTTGCAAGTCACTACAAACGGGAGGAGGACGAAAACATACTCTATAAGGATGGGCCACTTTTAATTATGTTATTCCTACTTCCTAGAATTAGCCGCAGTCCCTCCCGAGATTTCAGCGTCGGCAAACTTGCCGCCGTCGTCTCCTTGAAAACCACTCATTGGTCATCTCTGACGCTGTTGCAGCCGATTGTGGCTCTCCAATCAACTTCTAGAGACTGCCAATACAGTTCACTCGATGGCGAATGGAGCCGTCGTCGCCGGCCACGTACACGGTTACCCTCTCTAGTCCAGCATTTGTTCACTCCAAACTGCTGCCTCGTCTTCATAAATATTTCTTAGCGGGCCTTAGTGAGAAATTCGGAAGAGTGATGCCAGTGTCTTTCAGTTGTGGTTTGAAAAACCAATCTTATCCCGTACAGTGACATCACGTAGTTTAACAAGAATGGGCATCGGCTGGTTAGAAACAGCGCGTCCCATGCGATGGCACCGGCTGATATCATTGCTCGAGAAGGTGTTCAAATTGAGTTTGTTGCTCACCACCATGGATAAAACCGCAGCCGTGTCCTCCTTCTGCACCGCACGGACTCCTGGAAGAGTATGATTTTACGCCGGGTCCGCGTCTCCAACCTGCCAATGGCCTGTGTGGCCAGCTCAATTTGTTCCTGAAGTGTGCGAAACACAGTCATCGTAAAGGTCTTGTAGCAGGCGAACTCAGCTGCAAGTGAGGCCACAGTTGGTGAGGGGTTGATGTTCTTCTGCAGTTCAGCCTCGAAGTGAGTGATTGATGGATACAGAAAATAACACTTTTAGGCAGGCAGAAACTATCAGTAATTCATAGTATAATTCATTTATGCTACTATAATAAACCATGTAAGGTAATTTATACTATTTGTTTTAATTAATTTAATATAGATAGGTTTTCAAAGTTGTTGATAGCAGGACTACCCACGTACAATAAAAAACCTCCAATTAAGAAGGATTTAATTTCGAAACATGTTCCAAATCTGAGTTAAGATTTTATCAGAGTATATTAAAAATAATCTACAAACCTAACTGGTTTATTATTTGTGTCGTATCGTGGTACGTGGTCGTCTCGTCGGGAATGGGGCGTACAAACGGCCATAAAAATTATCTGTCTCGGCGGATATCTCTAGCTTCGACAAAACGGTCCTCCCATCGTGCGTTTTAAGCTTCGTCAGGTGGCTCCTGCTAAGCTGCTGAGTGAATACTTTGGACCCGGTTTCACTCTATCGCCTCTTCAATGAGGCATGTATTAGAGCTCCGAACGTCACGCCGCCGTACCATCCTCGCAATTCACTTGTTCAGGTCTAGCCTCTGACGAATTCGCTTGGTGGTTTCCCGTCTTTTTGTCATCAGCCCTAGAGTCTCGTCCGAGAGTTTGGACTTATTACCAGTACGCTGCTATGTGCAAAACTTGATACCCTCGTCCCTCAACGTTTTGACCAGATAGTGTACGGTCTCGTCAGCGTCATCAGTGGGTTCCAAGGCAACAAGTCTATCCCCGAAAAGCTGCTGAAACTTCTCGGTGCCCGCCATGATATGGATTGGGCAAGGTTAGGTTAGGTTAGTGCGTGAGTGGACTTCATTAGATGGTTTCTTTCAAGATTCAAGTTGATATTTAGAGAGCCTCGGAGTAATCGGTGATCAAATCCGGTATTGAACCTATGATCACTGAGACATCTCTGAATATGTGCTTGCTATCCGTCATGATGAAGTCGATCTCATATTTTGCCACAGTGTCGGGGGCTTTGCCGTGTCACTTCCTTTAGAGCCGTTTCTTAAAGAAGGAGTTTATTAAGAACGGCCCTTCTTTCTCAAGGAAATTGACAAGCATTTGCTCGTGTGATTCCTAGCTCCATAAACATGCGGGCCTGTTTAGGAGTTTTTGTCCGTTTGGAGAGCACCTTGCCGTTAAATTCCCCCATACAACATTGAAGTGAGCTTTAGTGGTGTTGTGTAAGGTTTTAGATGTCTTCGTACATATCCTCCACTTCATCATCCGAGTGTGCCAAGGTCGGCGCGTAGACCTGAACGACCTTCATGCTATACCACTTGGATAGCCAAAGGATCAGGTACGCTACCCTGGTCGACACACTGGAGATTTCTTGGAAGTTGTTGGAGAGGGCCTTATTGACGAGGAAACCTACGCCACCCTGGGATGTTTTATCACAGTGGGAGAACTCCAAAGGCATGAAGCGTGGTGCTCCCTTTTAAGAAGGGAGATAAAACCCTCCTTAAAAACTACATACCCATCACACTCCTGAGCCATGTCTATAAGCTGTTCTCATGAGTGGTCACGAATCGTCTCGCCAGGAGACTTGACGAGTTCCAGCCACCGAGACAGGCCGGTTTCCGAGGAGGATGTGGCACCATAGATCATAATTATTCACACAGTAAGGCAGATTATACAGAAGTCCGAAGAGTATAACCAGCCCCTGTGTCACGCTTTTGTCAACTATGAGAAGGCCTTCAAACCAAATAAAGTTATGATCAATGGCCACATTGATCCAGGACCGGTTGTCGTAAATGGCCCCCTTCTCGAAACTGTTTTCGAGTACACTTACCTCGGGCAGATTCTGCAGTAAAGTTAAAACAATTTCGAGAAGGAGGCCAAGAGGAGGACTCAGCTAGGCTGGGCAGCGTTTGGGAAATTATTAAAAAAACTTGTGTTTTCAAACGAAAGTTTTCAACCAGTGCGTCCTACCCGTTATGACCTACGGAGCTGAGAAGTGGACACTCTCGGTACGGCTGGTCCACCAGTTCAAAGTCGCTCAGCAAGCTATGGAAAGAGATATGCTGAGAGTTTCTCTGAAGGATAGGATTCGTAACGAATACATCCGACAGAGAACTAAAGTGATCGACAAATCTCAAAGAATTAGCAAGCTGAAGTGGCAGTGGGTTGGTCATACCTCGCGAAGAACCGACAACCGCTGGGATAAACGTGTTCTCGAGTGGAGACCGCAACTTGGTAAACGTAGTGTAGGATGTCCTCCGGCCAGTTGGGATGACGATCTGCGAAATACTGCAGGCAGATGCTGGATGCGGCAAGCGAAGGACAGGGTGCTATGGCGCTCATTATGGGAGGCCTATGTCCAGCAGTGGACTACGATAGTTTGATGATGATTATGATGATCGTGGTACGATGCTTTTTTCTGAATGATTTACATTGTGTCAAGAATCCGCATTTCATTGTGGGTGTGATACTGAAAGCATGCTCAAAAATGGGTTTCGTAAAATACAACAGGCCATACGATCGGATCTTTAGTCCTTCTTGTTCATTAATACTGCTATGAGGTTCGTTAAAAATGTATACAAAGATGTTATTACCGCTTGTTGCAGATGTTAGGTAGCTAAAGCGTAGTTGTATGCTATCTTGCATTGCTCTGCTAAGCATCCTCACCGCTGCGAGTTTAATTTGCCTGCCTTTTTGCATGAAGACCTATTTAGCTAAAGAGTGCACCTGCCAGCTGCCATTCTGCTCTGATTGCGGGATCCCTTCTAAAAACTTGTACAAGAAAACAAATTCTTGATTAATCTAGGTACGTCTTTATTTATTGATTGCTCACTCTTTTGATATCAAATTGCTGATATTTTTTAGGCAAGCCATAATCAACATTCTGGTTTTATAATGAATTTTCTTTGACTTTCTACTGTAGGTCTCAAACAGTTTTGTAAAAAAGTTCTTAAAATTCACCTACATTCATCCCTCAAGTGACTAATTCTTTAATTCTTCAATTGTTTTGTTGTTCTTAATCGTTAAAAGATTGTATGAACTGTTATCATAATTAAGAGTTGCAATGATTTGTATGAGTTGTACAGTTGCTCTTACCGTCGCGGCTTTAATTATAGTTGGTCCTGTATTATTTGAGAAATGCCTCCTTTTTAATAGAAAAAATAAATAAATATGTAGGATTTCGATATTACTAATTTTATCAACATGCCTATAACCCTATTGTTTATCATGTTTTCTAAACAAATTAATTATTAAATTATATATAAAATTTAATTGAAAATTTAAAGCGTTCTCTGAATAAATGAATATTAATGTTCTTTGAAAAACTTGCCTGATTTACGGAACCCTTCGTCCTCGAGTCAAGTCGCGCTTGGTGGCTTTTTTCTATTTTATGTAGTTAGGTATCACTAGTCATTGTAGCGATGCTCATACATGTTTTACTAGTTTTGGAGCTTGTCTTATTTAATATTTTCTCCGTAAATTAAACTGGATTTGTTTGTATTTGCATACCATCTTCTACATTGTTCAACTAAATAATAGTGGGAGATGATTTGAATGCTAGAATTGAGTTAACAACACCAACACGACGGCACAGAACAATTACACAGAGTTGTGGATCAAATAAGAACATCCCTAGAAAGCAAGGAACACAGCAGCCTTTCTAAACATACAACAAGCCTACGATAAGGTTTGGCACAAGAGTATGCTTTGTAAAATCAAAGCATTGCTACCTCACCCCGTCTTTACACTGCTAAAATCCTACATCTCACAGAGAATATTCCAAGTCAAAGATGACGAATTCACATCTGGCTATTACGACATCCAGGCGGGCGTGCCGCAGGGATCAGTACTGGGGCCTGTCCTATAACCGATCCTCACATTCTACCTGCCCGAACACCAAACGTAGTCACAGCTACGTTTGCAGACGACACTGTGATCTTAGCATGTAGAAGCGACCGAAGTAGAGCCTCAGAGGTTCTCCAGAACGGGCTAGATGAAATTGCAAAATGGCTGAGCAAGTGGAAAATTAAGGCTACCGCTTCGAAATCCAACCACATCACATTTGCCCTTCGCGCTGGAGACTGCCCTTCTGTGCACATAGGTAACACTATACTACCACATAACGAGACTGTTAAATACCTAGGTTTGCAGTTGGGCAGGCGACTAACCTAAAAAACACCTACAAAAAAGATGAACCGAACCTGAAATATCGTGATCTACATTGGCTCCTCGGAAGGAAATCGGTGCTCAGCATAGACAACAAACTCCTTATATACAAGGTCATTCTTAAACCTATCTGGACGTATGGCATCCAATTACCCATAATTGGATGACAGCAAGGTTAGAATTGCATGCTGACCCCCAGGTCAGCATGCAATTCTAACATTGCAGTCATACAAAGAGCTCAAAGCGGCATACTAAGAAACATAACAAATGCTCCATGGTTTCTAAGGAACATTGAGCTCCAAAAACACTTCGAAATCGACACAATAGCTGAAAAAATCAAACGATTCTCAACCGCTTACAAAGACAGGCTTGATCGGCATTCGAACTGCCTTGCAGCTGAACTGACAACCATCAACTATCAAAAAGAACTGAAAAGACACCGCATAATTGAACTCGATTTAAGAAAGAAAGGAAGAAGAAGTCAATGGACTGCTCATCCTGCAAATCCCAGCACTTACAACACACCTGCTCATAGTTCGAAGAATTGATCGCAACTAAAAATGGGGAAAAAAAATATAAGGCAAACCAACAAACAACACGATAATGAGATATTTGGAACAACTTTTTTTATAAATAGAAGAATAGAATAAGAATGTATTTAGCACACACACAAAAAACTGACGGAAAGTAAAAACAATAAAATTACATTAGAACATAACATTAATAGCTGCAAAAACTAACACACATAATAAAACTAAGTGAATGAAAAAAACTCAATTCTGATGAATGAAATTGGTCTTTCCCTAGTGCGCGTATTCATTTATTTCAGATAATTATCCATATTACACATACACACAATCAACCTGCAAATCCCAGCGCTTACAACTATCCCAGGCTAAACAGGTCCAGCCTCAGATTAATGCCGCTACCGCCCGAGGACGGTAACAACGCTGGTTTTCAGTCTGAACCTCTGGGTGACGCAACATTACGCACACGCACACGTAAAGGGCTTTATCGCTGTGATTCGTAATAAAATAATATCTGTAAAACGCAGGATGCTGGGCAGCACCAACAGTCTGATAGGGGTTCTGGCTGACAGACATTGCAGTAAACTGCAAAGGCACTGGATGTCAAGCCTGATCAACCCTTGTGCCGAACAAATTTATTATTTAATTTATTTGATATTATTTGAATTTATGAAACTGTGTGAAACTACCTACTCTAATCTCTAATCTTTGTGTTATCTGAATCAATAAATGAATTTAATTTATTTTAAATACGAGTCTATAGTTTACAAAAATCAAAGAGCAACAAAGTTAAACAAACTGGAGTTTAGGTAGGTATCAAAACTAAATACAAAGTAAAGTAGTTATTGCAAGAAAATAAATGATGTTAAAACATGGTTGATGAAATTTCAAGAGAAAAATAGAATAGCATGCTTGAACAAAGATGTATAAATAAAATAAAATATTACGGTCTCCCATAAAGCAAATAAATAAAAGCGTTCAGAGTATGTATAAGGTTTTCTATGAACTTTTTTGGGTTGATATTAGTTTTTTTTTAAACTAAGATTTTAACGTATGAAATGATTTAGTGGTGCGCAGCCGGGAAGGTATATCATTCCAACAGCGTTACCATACTTAGCCTGGAATCACTGCTGTTTAAATCACTTAACCCTTTTCAAAACGGCTATGCTTTCGAGCTTACTGGTGTTAAATTTAGGTTCCTAACCATCTATGTTCCTCGAAGATGGCTCATGAAAGTTCTCGAATAGGTAATGTTGTCAATTCAGGTGTCGCTAAAAGTAGTTACCTTGGTAGTTTCACTTTTTGTAAGCAGTAGGTACCTATGTAAGCATTACTTAAGTAATGTAAACTTAGTAAACTTATATTGATGGTTATACCCCTCGTCTCGGCTCCTGGTGTCACACAAAGTGGGCCAGTCTGAAAACCAGCGCTGTTCTGTACCTATCCTGGCGCAGAACAGCATAAAGCTGAGACTGACCCTTTTGGGTTCACTATGGGCAGCGCAGGAACGGGTGAGTAGCCCCCGCCTAGGGTGGGCGGTGATTGCCTACTTGTTATTAGGGCTTGTGCACTGGTGGTAGGTAGTTAGGTCTATTTTAGGTATTGTGTTTATTTTTGGTTGTTTTGCTTTAATTATTTTTTTTCCTTATGTATACCTAAATACTGTTTTTGTTGATTTGTTATGTTTTCCTGTGCTGTTTGTGTGTTAATAAAAAATGAACTTAATAAAATATCTTCTATCTATCTAAGTATACTAAATTTACAGCACCAAAAATGGTGCCATCTTATTTATTTCGACCGTTAAGCAAAGTGACGGCAACATTTTTAGTCCTGTCAAATTAGTTTAGTTTTAGCGACATCTGAACTGACACAAATGTTTTTAGTTTTAAAACATCTTTTTTAAGTCTGATTTAGAAGATTTTTTTAACTCAATGACCTTTATTAACAAAAAAAAATAACAATCAAATAATAAAAACAAATTAGAACTAGTATGTGTGATAAAATAAAATTATCAAAATGAATATTGGTGTTCTTATATATTAAATACCTACTTAACCTTTCACGCCCCGGTGACCTATTCGTAGGTCATAAATAAAGTTCCCTCTAAATCCCGCCGACCCATTGGTACGTCAGCGTACTGCGCTCGATATTTTGCTGTATTTCAACGGTTTTAGAGTTCAAATTGGTATGAATTATTAAACGAATGAATTAAGAATGAAATTACGATTTCATTGGTGCATAATATGTCAATATCGGGAAAGCGGTTCATTCAAAATTTTCAGTTGAAAAGAAAAATTTTTCGTGCTTGTGCCTGCTGTTTCTTTTGTGAATTTACTGGATTATTTCGATTGTTTGGTAAGTAAGAGTTATTATTTGTTTTTTATATAGTTTTTCTAATAACAATACTCAAAAATAACAATAGAAAAGTCAATGGCGCCAAAATTATGTAGAAATAAAGAAGCGGGAACTGTGAGAATGTATAGTTTCAAATTCTTAGTTTGTTTTATTTGATCTTACATTGCGTGGTGTAAAATGGAGGCTTCTTTTATTTGTAGGAAATTTTATAAAGAATCATATTTTATAAACCATTTTCAAACACAATAAGGGTATACTGAGAAAACTACGTTCAATTACAAGTGTCCCTCCCGTAAAGTGACATTTACCGCCATTTTGTTTGTAAAGTTCCATACACAGGATGTTCACTTTATGATTATTGTTTTTTATGCTATTTTCCTATGAAAGTAGGTCCAATGGATTAAATTGAAAGTAAATTGAGATAAATAATACCCGGCCTATACCCAAAGGTGGGTGATTAGATAGATATAAAGCATTTAATTGAAAATGAAATTTGATAGTCACTTCCCTAGTTATAAATAGGAGAAAATAAGAAGAAATGAACAGGGCGCTATGGCGCTCATTAGCGGAGGGCTAAGTTCAGCAGTGGACTAATATAGCCTGATGATGATGAAAAAGAAATGTGTTAATATTACAACTAGTTTACTCTGTACCCTTAGAAACAATGGCTGATGAAGAGGAGATGCCAGTGGCTGTGACTGCGCCTGCGTCGGCAATTCGGAATCGGAATTTGTTTTAAATTGATTTAAGAATATATGTGTACTACCTAATTCAACTTTTTTATTTTTATACCTTTGTGGTAATCCAGAGTACAAACTGTAAGTGTTACAAATTTCATCTAAGCCCGTTCAGCCCTTTTTGGGTGATTCAGAAACGAAATTCTGAACATCCAAATTTTTACACTTATTATTGTACTTAGGATGCTATATCAATTAGCACATCAAACTGATCTAACATAAAAAGAACATCCTGTGAAAACACAATTCGTGTGTGCTAACTCCCGCTGACCTATTAGTACGTCACGGTGATTTTCGGAAAGAAATCACCCCGGGTTTTAGTGCAGCAATGGCGCGCGCGCGTTCGGGGCGTGAAAGGTTAATACCAATACCTTTAGAAAGGTGTTTATAAATTTAAAGTGCGAAAGTTGATAAGAAATGTTTTCCTGAAAATTGCTCATAATCTAGTAGGTGTATCTACATAAACTTATAAGCAGAACACGCAAGTAGGTTTATTTAAATTTATGATAACGTAGTTTAAGTCCTTCAAAGGATCTTGTGTATCCCCTTGTATTTTCCGTAAATTTCAACGCATTTTGAGTAATAACTTAATATCTTCTACGGTCAAAACAACCTGTATTTATTTAAAAATGTTCCAATCTGAGCTATTTTAAATTGCAATATAAAAACACTTCTATTGTTTTTGTTACAGACGCTAATGAAGGCAGCTTCTTTGCTGTGGAATTTTTGGTGATCCAAGTGCGTATTGGGGAAAAATTATTCTAGAAAGAAAAGGGCACTTACCATATTTCAACATAGCGTGCCTCAGAAAACGTTTATATGTATATTTAATTTTTCTCAACTATTTAAATTAATAGTTTTTAAATTTTAATTTGGAAATTGATATTAATTATCATTGAATTTACCATAATCTAAGATATTCAAATAATTATTTTAGTAATAGATGATAATAATATAATCACACATAATTTTTTGATACATTCAAATTTTAATACTTAGCCAAGTAAATAAAACCTGGTTTCAAGTTGTAAATTGTTTGGCATTTTAATTTTTTTTACATCATGATTTGCATGGGTTATTCGTGTGCTATAATAGCAGCGCTAGCTATAGCGGGCTGCCCAATACTGTGCGAAAAATGTCTTAGTTGTTTATTTAAATCGAAGAAAAAATAAACAATGATTTCTATGTAATTGTGCATGCATTTATGACATTTCTGTAACCACTGAATATATTATTATTGCTAAATAGATTTGTGTTTTTCTGCTACATCTAAATGTGCACAGCTTGTTTTATAAAGTTTACTTTATCTTGTTGCTTTTTAGAAAGACACGTTTTGTTCACGTTGTCGGTAAATGATAAAAATTGACTAATACCTATAATTAAGGGGTGCCCTGATCTAAAGTAGGTAACTTCACCACCGTTATAAAATATGTAGGTATATACATATTATATAACGGTGGTATATGTATATAAATATATTTTCAAAAAGAAGTAATTAGGTCGTACACTTTTGTGATACATAATATATGAATTCTTAGCAAAATCGGATTCCTTTTCTAACCATTTTTGATGCCTTTACTATTTTGATTAGTTTATTTTGGTCTGAGAAACTAAATCAGTGTTTTTGAGAGCCTGCATAAAATTATTTGGGTTTAGATCCTACTGTTTACTTGTTGTATGACGTGCTGACCTAATCTTAATTTTATAGTCACCACTTCAGTCTTACTTCTAAGATTGTCGTTCCCATTTTTATGGTGCAAGTACCAACGTGTTTGTTTAAGTGTCTTATTGTTGTTATCCTTTTGTAAGTGATACTCTGATTTCTCTATTGGTGCTATATTTATTTCACCTTCCTACTAATCATAGAACATTTTATAATGTGCTTGTGTTTGGTTTTGCTGGCTACGATCATTTCCTTGGACAGTTATTCGGCTCCACTTAACTACTTGGTTAAATAAAGCATGTAAATTTTTTACTTTTAAATAAAGCTTTATATAGAAGTGACGAGACAAAAACATACCTACTGCTTGTTTATTCAATGAGTTTGATGTACTATGTAGGTTCTGTAGAATTAGTTAATCTGTGAAGGAAAAGTAGGGCGTAGTTGTAATGCTGATATTGAGTAATTTTGATGTTTTGAAAAGCTCATCCTACTCTCCCAAAGAAGTGCAAGAAATCGATTTTTCCTGAATTTTACAAAAGCATTACCTAACTATTGCTTATTTGACAACTAGGACACAAGGACATTTTCAATTTAAAAACATACTTATAAACTATGTACTTGTAAACTATAAAAAAAAACAACATTGACCTAACTCCCACAGCGAATGAGAACAACAAATTAATCAAGTGAAGTTTATAAAACGTATAACAATTATTACCTAACTTAAAAATATTCCATATCTGAGTTTCCAATTAGACTTTAGTAATTTAGTCTTCCTTTTGACGGCAAACAAACCATTCTTACAACGTTTTTTGTTGCAGACGCTTAGGAAGACAAATCGGAACTATTTGAATGGTGTATGAATGTTTTGCTTTACCATTACTCTGGTGAGCATTTTCACCGCAGCAAGCTTGTTTATCTGCGCGCCTATTTGTGCGAAGACTATTCTCGTAAGGAAGTGCACCTGCCCTTTAGTACCCATATGCTCAGATTGCGGTATGCGCTTTTGAACCTCATCAATTAAATGATCTACATCTGATTCTGTCCATTCGAAATCATTTGAGTAGAGCCGTTGTTCCTTTTTTTTATCGTCAAGGTTATATCGAATTATTATGAGAAGCATCCCTATAGATTTTATAAAGTTCTTTCGGTTATAAATAAGTTTTGAAAAATTAGCACTTGCTTGATTCGAATGATTATTAACAAGTGAATGCTCTAAATTGAAAATTGTATATATATTTTTATTTAATATTTTAATTACCTCCTTGACTATACTTTTTCACTACCATGATTTGCATGAGTTGTACCGTTGCTCTACTCGCGGCCTTTGCGATCGTAACTGGCCCTTTATGTTGCGAGAGATTTCTTAGATGTTTGTCTAAGGCAAAAAGAAAAAAACCCAAAATGTTTTAGAAAAAATTGATGTCAGTGACAAATCAGTAAAACACAGTAATTTATTCTCTCTTTCTACAAAAAACATCTATATATCTATCAAAAGATCTATCATCATATATCTTTAAGGAACTTGTTAATAAAATATTGCCGGAATTAAATTTGTCTTTTTTTTAGATAAGATAACCGATAGCTGGAATTTTTTTTCACATTGAAAGTTTCTTTGCACATTTTTTGTAAGTATACTTTTTAATACTCGCGTTATGTAAAGATATACATAACGTTCGGAAAGTATAACATTACGAACACTATCTATTTCAATCATAGGAAATAAAATGAATAGCTCATTTATAGAAATTAGAAAGTTTATTTTAATACTACTCTAAGCATACACCATAATATCACTTGACTGAACAACTAGACTAAGCCATTGAGCAAATACTATCGTACATTGAAGAAATAAATAAATGAGGAATTATGACACTAAATTATTGGCTAAAACATTACATTTTGACTACGTTTTCTCTATTGGACTTGAGCGTCTTTCTGGCGTAACTATAGCTACTGCTTCTTTTTTCCTTCTTATACTCTCAGCCCTCGATGCTACTTGCGCTTGGGTATTTAATAGATGTGTTGTTTCTTTGTTGTTCTGCTTTCCTAGGATAGCTTCGTCTAATTTCTCTATTACTGCTAAAGGGGTTGCGTATTGTCCTACTAATCTAGCCATTGGCGTAGGTCTTATTATTTGTACCTTCTCGTTATTAATAACGGTCATTTCTTTGTCTACTTTTTCGGCGCTAGATCTGTAGAACCTTTTCACTTCAGGTAGTTTAATATTTTCTAAGCTGGCTGGATCTATTTTGTACGAGGTCTCTAATTGGTCTATTAGTTTCTCTTGTTTAATTTCATAAATGTCTTCTATGGGTTGTATTTCCTGTTTTATTATTTCTACTAGAGGTGATATGACAACAGGACGATTTGTTGTTTCTATGATTTTTGCAGTAGTTGTTTCTGTTGTTCTAGGTTTACTAGTAATAGTAGTAAGTTGAGTAGGTTTTGTAGTGGTAGCATTGCTGTATCTCAACGTCATACGTCTTCTATGAGTTCTGTCTCTTACTTCAAAAGAGGAATCATTAGAGTTTCTGTTCGTGGTAGCTTTGCTTGAGAAATGTTTGCGTTCTGAAGAAGTTTCTTGAGAACGCTGTGTCTTAGCTTCTGTGTTTTTCTGAATGTTATTTCTAGTTCTAGTGCTATTTATATTTCGGTTCTCTCTATAGATAGGAGTTTGTTCAGTTGAGTGTTCCGTCTTGTGATTGCTTCTTTCGTCAACGATGATAGGCTGTGGGGTGATGATTTGAATGTTAGAGCTCGATTCTTGTTTGGAGCTGTCTTGGTTTTCCAGAAGTGTTATAGCTTCTTTGACTCCATGCACATCTTCGGGATTGGTCGGGCGGTCTGAAAACAACGTATAAAAATAATTTATATTATTATTATAATTTAAGAATTTTTTTTACCTCTTTATTGACAAAGAAAATTATAGGAACATTGTATAATATAAATAAAAATGTCAGAAAGGACTTTGTGGAACTCAACAATTACGAACATAGTGAGAACAACGCAGGCACAAAGTTATGCTTATTGATTTGTATCGAGATTGTCTAGCTAGAGGTCAGGTCATAATTGCAAGTCAGTCACTGAAAAAACTTCTACTTATAAAATTACTACCAGAATTTAGAATGCTTTTTAGATAGGTGTTTTGTCTTCTGTTTCTATCAACAACATTATGGTCAAAGTGATGCTTGAAATCTATATAATATAAAAAAAAGTCGTGTTAGTTACACTATTTATAACTAAAGAACGGCTGATTGGATCTCGGTGAAATTTGGCAGCGAGGTAGATGGTATCCCGGGGCCGGACATAGGCTACCTTTTATTCTGGAAAATAGCGTGCGTAGCCGCGGGCCGCAGCTAGTACTTTATATTATTCAACTTTACAAAGTTACTAAGGTTTAAACATGTAAGAAAATTTTCTTTTTAATAAAAAACTGAACTGAACTTACAAGACAGGGCGCTATGGCGCTCATTAGGGGAGGCCTATGTCCAGCAATGAACGTATATAGACTGATGAAGATGATACAACTCACCGTCTTCCATCTCCTTCTTATAAGAACTGAAGAAAGTCAACGCCTTCATGAGCTGGTAGCTCTTAGAGACGGGTATATTGGTGTCATACAACTTGCGGGTATTCTTGCAGTCGACGTAGAACCACCAGTTACACTTGAGGATGGTCTGGTCGAAGAGAGTGGATTCGGGGCAAAGGAAAGACTTCATGACTAAGCCGTCGTCGGTTAACGCGCAGACGTGGAATACCTGGAATCCGCATTACATATTATTAACAACTCACTTCCGGCTACAATATTTTTAACTACTCATATGTAAGTGTGCGTGCGTCAGCATTTTAGCAACACACACATTCAAAGACAATGCCACAGTTTTTGGTGTCAAGGTATATCTAACGATATAAATCTTTTTGATCATGTTTTGTTATAATATGCATAAAATAGATAAAAAGGATAAGTATATTGCTATACTATTGCAAAATTTTGATATCAATCCTACTAAAGCTCAAGTACGAAGTTTAGTTAATTAATGTATAAAATCGAGGGTTATGTGGCTTCAATGTGTGCGTGGGCACTTTGTTATAGTGTACTGGCTCAGATACCTAAATTCGAGCGCATCAAAAATGGTATTACATCCATAATAACATTTGAATTTTCTGTTTAAAGGTTTTTGATAATTTTAGTTTCTATACAGTGTAGATATTTTGTTATAAATTTTAGGAGCAACACTAACAACACCTTTCTGCATTAGTGCTGTCGTAGATAATGGTTTATGATTAACTTTTCATCTAGTTTCATTCATTTTGTAACGCATGGATAATTAATAATCCCAAAAAATCTTAATCTTCCGCGCAATGTAAATAACCTTAAAGTGTTCAGAGTTCAGTCCAAATTGAAATCCTGTATTTAAGTTCTCACATAATAATAATAAGGTTCCGCTTACCATACATCCCAAGCTCTCATCGCCATACAGTCCTGGGAAGTACTTCTGATCTCCACAATGGAAGCTGGTGTCCGGCAGTTCTACTTTGGACTGGAACTGATCGTCGAAGTTCTTCTCATAGCCTACTGGGTAGTATTCTCGCGGGGCGTTCATCACTTTGCCGGTTGTTGGCGCTCTGTGAAACGTGTTTTAAAATGAATTTAGAAAAATTAACTTAAAAATGTCAAATGGTTTTCGAAATCATTATCATCAGCCTATACCAGTCCAGGTGTTCGATAAGGTGCTTGAAACTGCGAAACTTCCCAGAATTACCAGCGTTAGTCAATGCGATACCAGTGGTGGTACCCTAAGGCTTAATTTTAAAATGGCAACAGAATACTTTTCTCTTACCAAGCTCCCTCAAGTAGTACCACAATAATAAAGGTACATATTTACATAATTTTAAAAACTGCTGGATGCGGCAAGCTGAAGACAGTGCTCTATGGCACATCACCTTAATCATAAAGAAATTCTGAAATTGCAATAATTAGAATAATACTGCTTTTATCAAACAGCATCGTATAGCCACAACACTTGGTAAGCAGTAATGGTGATATTGTAGAAGTTACTCCAACCAATTTCTGTACCAAAAACCTTACCCAACTAACTCAGGTATCTGAAGAAAAATTAGAGTAAAACATCAACAATAATTTCTTCATTTGCACTAAAAATCTACATTTATTTAACAAAGAAAGTTACAATTAAATAATAGAAACAAATTAACTAACAAACTGTGGATCTTCTTTTACAAAAAGTTCGTACGCTGATCATTCTGTAATTAACTAATCAATTATCAAATCCCTTGTTAACATCAATTCAGCAAGAGAAAAAACTATTTAACAAGATATAATATTCATTGATTTCTATACTAATTGGGCATTAGTCGTACAAAGGACTTATCGTACGAACAACTGGATGTCAACTCACAGTTGAATGTTAATAAAATAACTTACCGCTTCGGTTTCTGTGTTGGCAGCACGATCTCTGGTTCTGTTTCCGACACAAACACCACAGGCTTCGCTGTCGTCGATGTTGTAGATGAGGTTGTTGACACCGGCAGACTCGCGTATTTACTCAACAGCTGCTGTTGTCGTAACGCTATCGCAGCTTCTACCGCCTCCATCGAAATGTTCCCTGCTTTAGCGATTTCTGCTATCTTGAAATTAATGTCATCTTTGTTGAATTTGAGCGCGGTATCATCGCTGTAGCCGGTGATGGTATTGTAATCGTCTGCTTTCTTGGTATTGTACGCGTAGGTCGCTAGATCGTGGACTTGGTGGGGTACGGGATCTAGAAAGGATGGTCTGGTGTTTATTTGCTTGAATACAGGCGCGGGTATGACTTGCAAACCTATGGGAGTGAAGTGTGGGTTGATCGTTGGTGGTGGTGATAGGGGTGTGGGCATAGGCATGAATTGATTGATGGGAGTGTAAACCTGTTCGACTATGATGGGAGCGGGGGTGATTCTAGGCTGACCATATTGTATTGCGGTCATCTGTGACACCATTTTTGATATTTGATTGTGTGATTGAGGGTGTATCTCACTTTGGAAGGCGAGGCCGGGTCCTTTTGACTGGGGGACTTGGAGCGGCGCGTATTTGGCTGTTATTGGGACGACTTTGAGGGTATCTTCTTTGGGTGGTAAGGGTCTGAAGGCGGGAATCCCCATGCGCATCGGTTTAGCTAGAGTTGCGGTTGGGGCAGCGCGCGGTTGGTTGGCTATTGATGATCTGGAGATGGTAGAGGGTGCTTCGACGGTGGGTCCGACGATAATTGGCTGCATGGTGCTGGAGGCTCGTCGGTGCAGCATGGAGAGTTTGTCCATTGCGGCCTGGTTGGGGCGGTTGACGGGTGCGGAAACCGGGTTCATCATGATGCGATTCTGTTTGCCACGTTTCTGAAATAATATAGATTAAAATCAGTATCTTACCGAGTAGGTTAGAGAGTAAGTGGTTTTATGTGAAACGACTGAGACAAGGACTTGTAAATAGAAAACGTCCACTGATGAGATGGTGTTCCACGTGACCCAGACTGGCGAAGACGGGCAAGTGGCAAACGTAGAAGCATATGCCCATCAATGGATGTAAAAGTCTGCTGTTGGTAATAGTATAGGTGTTTACGTATTCACCAATTCTTTACACTAAATAACATTGGCAAGACAAATTGAAACATTTATGTGTTAAATACTTCTAAACATTAAATTATTATTTAAGGTTAATTTTATTAATACAAGCATAATAGCTATATGTTCCACACATTATTTACTTACAGCTAATAGAAGAAATAATTACAAATAATTTGCGGAACGTAACTAAGATTATGGTTTTATTTAGGTAAATCACTGCTTTCATTTTCCATTTAACGATTTTCTTAAGTTAGTTAGGTGCTTATCACAGGACAATAATCTGACGTAGAGAAATTTATGTTTCTTTAAAAGGCATTAACATTATAAATATGCCATCACGTATGGTTACAAAGCTTTTTATTACACTCGGAACCTTTTAAAGGTTTATTACCATGACTCACATATGGATGTGGTAGACATTGCGGTAAATCCGTTACTTTTGTATGATAATAAAATATCTAATTACGGCCAGAATTGTTTATAAAATTGTGCAATATGGATATTTATATCGATTAGATGTGACTTTGAAGGTATTAACGTAGTCATAGATCATTTTGATAGATGGCGCCTCTATACTTAGCTACCAATTACTACAATCACTATCGATCGTTTAGATTCATATACCTTAAGGGGTATCCAGAATGCCATGCTTACATTTCCGACATTGCCGTGCTTAAGATTTCTCGAAAGTTCATCTAATCTAAGTGTTGAAAAATATCACATTATTTAAAAACATAACTGCTCTTCAAAAGTTTATACTTCCTTTTAAAATATTTTGTGTAGTTTTATAATAAATCACTGGAGAAGAACACTTTTTGTTTTGCAAATGTTTTGAACGTAGAGTTACACATAAAAGTAATAAACTTTTCTGATCAGAAGTTAGCTTAGAGTTAGCTAAACCTATAGTCAAGCTTAAAGTTAGCTGCAAAAAAAAAGCACGTATCGTGTTGTCAATATTTATTGAAGAAGCATCTCAAATCTAGAAGTTGTGTTTTTGTTTAAGTGTATCTCAAATTGAGTAGTTGTGTTTAAAATCAACGACAAGTAAGTTGTAATTCTCGTTTAAGTAGGTACTTGATTAATAATACTTAATAATTAATAATATTAATAATGTACATAAATAAAATTTATCGCTAAATGCTGCTAAGCGCAAAACTCGAGAACGGCTGGCCCAAATTTAGCTAGTGTTTTTTTAAATATTTCTTGAAGTCTGTGGAAGGTTTTTACGACGACAAAAATTTCAAAAAATACTACGATAAACGTAAAAATCACAACTCGGGTAACACTGCGGGGTGCAGCTAGTATATTGTATAATAATAGTGATGCTGGACTATGCACACCGCACCATCTGGCCCCAACCTTAGCGGTTATCAGGACACTAGCGCGAAAAATCACAAAAACATATTATCTCTCAAAATAGACGTCGCAGAACGTTGCGAATTTCACTATTGTGTAGAGATTTTTTTTCTCTTTGTCTTCGTTTTTCTGTGATATAACTCACTTTCCCCTACCCTTGCCACTTCTTTCCCCATAAAGAGAAACATACTTTAACGTAGACCATCGTAGCACATGCTACGATGTATCAATAGTGAAAACGTTTTTGAAAAACTTTCAAACTAATAGGATAAACCCTTAGTTCTCCAATGAAGTATACTCTATACTCTGCAGAATCTGCTGTACTCGGAAACAGTTTTGAGAAGGTGGCCATGTACGACCACCGTACATGGCCACCTTCTCATAGGTGTACTAATTAACTATCCATACATTCGAAAGTAAATCTGTTTGTCAAAAACGTCTGAAAAAAAAAACCTTGCTTCTTGCCAAATTTCATGATTGTAGGTCAACGGAGAGTACCATAAAGGTTTTGGTCCATAACGAGAATTAAAAATGTTTTTTTCTGTGAATTAATTACATAATTTATTACGGATTTCGGATTTTTTTGTTTACTTGTGTTATAAAACTTTGCTTCTTGCCAAATTTCATGGATCTAGGTTAGGCTAAGGTAGGTGCCCTATAAGATTAGTGGGCATGTGATTTTCTTGGTAATTTCAAAATATGCAGTTATAAACGGCTGTTTCTTTCGATTGCCTTAGATTGTTGACATAGAAGTACTGTTTATATCATGGCTACAATAGGTTACGGACTTCGGCTTAAAGATCTTTATTTATACTCAAAAAGAACAAACAAGTCCACTTAGAACGAGTACAATGGTATCTCAAAATAGATATTACTTTAAACAAGTTACGGTAGGTCTACGGCGGTTTGATTATTTAATAATAATAATAATAATAATACGGTCTGGTACCGGATGCCGAAACCGGAAAATTTTTTTGGCAAAGCATCTGGTCCATGCCAGTCGAGCACACGGAAGCGGACTGGATGAATGCGGTAAGTGCTGAGTGTGAAAACATCGAAACTATGGAAGCTATCAACATCTCTCCATTAGATGTAAGTAATGCAATCCGCTCGGCCCAAAACTGGAAAAGTCCTGGCCCGGACGGATTGCATAACTTTTGGCTAAAATGGTTTCGATGCTCACACTCGGTTCTGGCCGCACAATTCCAAGAAGCAATTGAGATCGGGTCCCTCCCACATTTTATGACGAAAGGTGTAACTTTCCTGCTCCATAAGTCTGGTAGTACTGCAGAACCAAAGAATTATAGACCCATAACATGCTTACCCACCATCTACAAGCTGCTTACATCCATTCTGACCACAAAAATTAACACGCATATTGTTACAAACAAAATTTTGGCACCTACTCAGAATGGATGCAGGGTTGGGTCCCGTGGTACAAAGGAACTCCTCCTCATTGACATGGCCATTAGTCAACAGGTCAAACGTGGCAGAGGGAACTTGTCGGCTGCATGGATAGACTATAAGAAGGCTTATGATTCGGTGCCTCATACTTGGCTTGAGAGGGTCTTAGAGTTGTATAAAGTAGATACTACTCTAAGATCATTCTTGGGATCATGTATGAGGCAGTGGACCACTGTTCTTCGTCATCCAGGGAGCCGATTGGATCCAACAACTACCAATGATCTGATAAGAATAAAGAGGGGTATATTCCAGGGCGACAGTCTGAGTCCCTTGTGGTTTTGCCTAGCTCTGAATCCACTCAGTACTCTACTGAAAGATTCAGGAATAGGCTATCACCTTCGGAGAGATGGTGAGGTCATTTCTCACTTGTTGTATATGGATGACCTCAAACTATTTGCGTCGAATAAAACACAGTTAATGGCGCTTCTGAATATCACACAGATATTCAGTAGTGCTATTAACATGGAGTTCGGCGTTGATAAATGTGCGGTCATACAAATACAGCGAGGGAAAGTTGTGAATTCTAATAATTTACAACTTTCAGAGAGAATGTCCCTCAAATATCTCTTAGAGGGTGAAACCTACAAATATCTTGGTATGCCAGAAGCGTTGGGTATAGTAGACGGGGACATAAAGCAGTCGGTGAAAGAGCGCTTCTTTTGTCGCCTCACAAAAGTGCTAAATAGCCTTTTGTCAGGTGGCAACAAGGTGCGTGCCTTCAACGGCTGGGTAATGCCATTACTCATTTATACCTTTGGCTTACTAAGATGGACTCAGACTGAACTAGACGCCTTGGACTGTAAGGTTCGTCAATTTTTAACCACTCATCGCATGCGACACCCCCGAGCTTCGGTAATGAGATTGTATATCCCGCGGAAATGTGGTGGTCGAGGCTTTTTAAACGCCAAAACCCTACACAACCGTGAGGTATGCAATCTCAGAAATCATTTTCATCAAGCCGAATACCAGATACATCGTGATGTGGTTGCAGTTGATAAGAACCTTACTCCTCTCTCCTTAGCTAACGAGAACTGGCGCAAACTTAAGGTGATGAGCATTCAGGACAGGAAGGCTATATGGGAGAGCAAAGAGCTGCATGGGAGATTCTACAAGGTCCTCACAGGACCTGGTGTAGATCTCCTAAGCTCCGTAAACCGGCTACGCTTCGGTGACCTCTTTGGGGAAACCGAAGGTTTTGTCTGTGCAATTATGGATGAGGTGGTAAAGACGAACAATTACCGAAAGTACATATATAATGAAAGATGGCACGATCGATATTTGTCGAGCGTGTCATCTTCCTGGGGAGACCCTTCGTCATATACTTTCGGGTTGTTCGCACCTTGCTAACTCTCAGTACTTGCACAGACACAACCAAGTAGCCAAAATTATACACCAGCAACTTGCTCTCCGATATGGCCTTACTGGCCCTGAAGTTCAGTACTATAAGTACACACCGGCGCCAGTTCTCGAAAATGGCCGTGCCACGCTCTATTGGGACCGATCTATCATTACAGACAGGACTATTCTTGCGAATAAGCCTGATATTGTACTGATAGATCGGTTAGAACGGAGGGCGGTGCTCGCTGATCTCACCATACCACATGATGTTAACCTCGTTAAAGCTGAGAAAGATAAACTTAGCAAATATCTTGACTTGGCCAACGAGGTTGTCAGCATGTGGGATGTTGATTCAGCGACCGTCGTCCCGATAGTCGTTTCAGTTAACGGCGTAATAGCGAAGAGCCTCGATCAACATCTCAAGAGACTCTCGCTAGGAAGTTGGATCAAGGGTCAGATACAAAAGGCGGTACTCCTGGACTCGGCGCGCATCGTCAGGAAGTTCCTCTCTCTGCAGCCCTAGTCACCGGCCGCTTAAGGCTAGCTTCGTTGCCGGTGATTCACCGTTTTGATATATTTTTTACTGTAGAATAGTTTTATAATATTTTATTTTCTATAGTAAAAAATGTATTTTATAACAAGATTAAAAATAAATGAAGTGAATAATAATAATAATAATTTGTTTATTTCCTCTACACAATAGGATTATTTGATGTTGATTTAAACTCTATACCTCCACGCGTTCCCGAGAAATGTGCGTTAACAGACAGACGGACAAATGAACAGACACACAACAAAGTAATCCCTTTTTCCTTGTGAGGTACGGAACTCAATGACGGAACCCTAAAAAGGGTATTTACTGAGAATATCTGTGTGTGACAGACGGTCGGACCGGATCAGGGCTCTTGTGTGTTCTTTTTATTATTCTGTCATGATTTTTAAACGTCGCTGATTGACAATTTAGATGTTGTTTTACTAACATTTTTTTTTTATATTTTCGAAATCGTATAAAAATATTCAAAGTGATCTTTGTAAGAAGACTCAAATACTCCTGAATACCGGATAGTATTAAGAAGGTAGCCGCTTCAGAAAGTAGTAAATTTGCATAGGTCTACGGTAAATTTTAGCGCCCTCTGACGTCTAAATTTGTAAAATTCGCATGCTATCTGAGCGTCTGAGCGCACCATGATAGGCTCTTAATCGATGGTGGAAGTTTATTTTCTTTTATTTTTTATTACAGATGGAAATTGCTATAATAGAATAGAAACAGATTTAACACTTTTTTGATTTTTTTAACATAATGAATTACTAAAAACCGATCTCCCACCCTCACACCCACTTATAATAAATTCAGGTAGAGCTGTTTGTAGGTTCAGTGACAAATAAAGCCACTCTCAAGAACGACTATCAATTGGAGAATTCGGTATCGTAGTGTCAGTGAATAACCAATGTGCGGCAACTGCAAAAAAAAACTTCTTTGCCCGGAACCCAATTCATTATTAAACACCGATCTTCAACTCCCACACCCACGTAATAATAATTTAGGGTACAGCCGTTTTGTTTAATTTCAAAAAAGCCTCTATAGATAACGCTTATTGAATATACCAAGCTTAAGAATTAGGACCTGGCGTCTTCACAAACGTGTTCGTGATGATGGGCAGAACCTGCAGTTCACGCAGTGAATTCCAATAACCTTGTATAGGATGTCGGTGGGTCATAGATCATTTGATAGGTTGCGCTGTAAGGCTCAATTGCAGTGAGCGACGTGGTGAGCACTTTCAGTGTCGAATTGTTGACTGCGGAATCATGGTCACACTAGATTGTCAGACTGGTATGACTAACAGGGATTTTTTTACTCGTGTTCGCACTGTGTGGTGTGATCTATAGTAAGCTATTAAGACATAAGACTCGTGGTCACCCTTTTAGTGTGGGGAATTGAATAAGTTCATAACATCTGCCCTTCAAGACCGTTCGTAAGTCACCGAACTACTGAGACCAGAGGGTGCGTAGTTATTTTGAGACAAATGTCTGTACGATCTGCAAATATTTGTTCCGGGTGTTCTGGGTATTTTCTATATACAATAAAAAATATCTATCTATGTTTTGTATTGTATTAAGTTTATCAGTCGACTAGTACCCATAACACAAGCTCTGCTTACATTGGGGCTAGATGATGCTGTGTGGATTGTCCAGCATTATTTATTTATTTATCATTTATTTTGCTATCTAGATTGTGTTGTACCTAACTGCAGACTGCAAAATTTTAACGAAGGAATAAATTGTTTTGTCAAGAATTTTAAACTTTATCTACATTCAATAGAAGAGCATTGTTGCTCTAAGCTTCAAAAAGTGCGACGCCCTGCGTCGCGGGGCCGAGCGCCGCAGCGCGCCCGCGCGATCTTTTTTCTAAGTTTCTTCTAAGCTTCTAAGTTTATTTATTTTTTTGAGCCAATTTTGAGATTGAGCCTAAGTCATAGCTACATTTATCTAATTATAAGGTTTTCACAATTTAAATTAAAACGTTAAAACCCGATTCCTTGCGGTTTGTTACACCGCAAAGTATTTTTTATTTAATGAGTAACGAACATTTTCGTAACAATCCTTGAATATTTAAAGACATCAAAGCTTGTAATTTATTTCAATTCGTAAGTGTAACTTCCTTCCTACTATTAAAATTACATTAGATTTTATTAAAGCCGTGGAAAAAACTTGACCTTGTTTGTTCGGTTTTGTTTTAACAATACTTAGAAAATTTTTGGATGTTAGCATCTTTTTGTGGTTGTACAGGGTGCTCTAAAACTTGTTCTAGAGCATCAAAATCAAATCAAACGAAGTGTTGCGGGTCAATCTGCATTGAATTCAGCGATTTGTTTATAAATTTAAAGAGCAGATTTCTCTAAATCTGCAAATCTTCTAGAGGATCAATACTTTCGTTACTATGGCTTAAAATGATTTTGCGCGTGCACTTGCGCATGTATGAACAGTATGTTCATAAAGCTTGTCCATAAAATGCAAGTTGACACTGGTAGAACGCTTATATCCATGATCTCAGGTCACTAAGAGACCCTTTGTAATGGTCCTCAGGGTCTTTGTGGTGGCCCATGGTCTGGGCTTTATAATCCTCTAGTATAAAATATTTCGTTATTTTCAAGTTCATAAAAAGTACATGTAGGTATACCTCTTGTTTAGCCCTAGTTGCATCGGTGAGCAGATTGGGCGGTGCCCCATTCTTGAAGCTGACAGATCTTCGGCGACTCGGGTCTAGGTTGGTCAACGATTGCTCGAAGCCCAGCTCGTCTCCAAGACTGAATCCTGGAATAAAATACCAGTCGGATTAGTTTCAATACCTAACTTTACGATGGAGTCGCTATATGTAGACCTGGGACCACGGTTTTTCGAGCGAAGATTTGTGCAATTGGATACAAATTAAATTAACATCTTATTCGTTCGAGAGTATATTGATTGTTAAACATCTTATACAGGAGTCCCGCGAATTTTTTTAAAATTTAGTGAAGGTGCAATTTTTTTACTTGTTTTTAAAAATACGGGAATATTTACTTCCTGTCTTCTTAATATTAAGTAGCAGAAAGAAGCAGAAATATTAATATTTCTGCTACTTGCCTTCCATGTCCCATAGCGGTAGGACACCCTGTATACCAGAGAAAAGGCTGCAGCTTCTTTTTGTGTATGTTTAACTCCTCCACTGCGATCACCAATCCGTCTGCCATGCGTGGTGATTATGGCAAAACTACCCTCGGTGGGGTCGGGGGAGGCATGTATCAGTTTAGTAATAGACGTATGTGTACTGAAAAGGACACATTTTATACCTAGGTCACAGATTTCATAATACTAGGTGGAATCCTCGACTCCACTTAGATAAATTGGTTCCACAACCGTGTTCAACTTTGCTTCTACCAATTGTGGAAACCGGAATGGCATTATTAACGAACGACAGAGACACGTGGTTTGAATGATAAACATTCATAATCTACGCCATTTTTGTCATTATTGCAGGCTAAATCGAAAAAAATACATATCTGCTTTGAAAATAATCGTGCTGCCGCAACTAAAATAAAGCTAAGTATGTAATTTTTCACATTTACAGCTTTATATCTCCAAAAGTGTGAAGGTAAAATCGTGCATTCTACACCACACCATCGCCTTGATGTTTTAAACATAATTATGATTTTAATCTGTTTGAAAGTACGTTAGATCTCGATAAACCTCAATACTTATTCTGTGTTTTATATTTTTATGTTTGGAGATAGACATATTTTATTTATTTATTAAAAAGCTGTTTTGTTATGAATTCTTATTTTTATTAATCCATAACATAATGCGAGTAAGCCCGGGCGGCGTCCTAGTTTTATTTTATTTATCTTGGTACAATTAGGACAAATCGTTGCCAAATGTACCATCAATGGTACTGCCTAGTGGTACAAGTGGCCAGAGTAAATCCGGGCGGCATCCTAGTTTTATATATCATGGTACAATTGGGACAAATCGTTGCCAAATGTACCATCAATGGTACTGCCTAGTGGTACAAGTGGTCCGAGTAAATCCGGGCGGCATCCTAGTTTTATATATCATGGTACAATTGGGACAAATCGTTGCCAAATGTACCATCAATGGTACTGCCTAGTGGTACAAGTGGGCCGAGTAAATCCGGGCGGCATCCTAGTTTTATATATCATGGTACAATTGGGACAAATCGTTGCCAAATGTACCATCAATGGTACTGCGTAGTGGTACAAGTGGTCCGAGTAAATCCGGGCGGCATCCTAGTTTTATATATCATGGTACAATTGGGACAAATCGTTGCCAAATGTACCATCAATGGTACTGCCTAGTGGTACAAGTGGTCCGAGTAAATCCGGGCGGCATCCTAGTTTTATATATCATTGTACAATTGGGACAAATCGTTGCCAAATGTACCATCAATGGTACTGCCTAGTGGTACAAGTGGGCCGAGTAAATCCGGGCGGCATCCTAGTTTTATATATCATGGTACAATTGGGACAAATCGTTGCCAAATGTACCATCAATGGTACTGCCTAGTGGTACAAGTGGTCCGAGTAAATCCGGGCGGCATCCTAGTTTTATATATCATGGTACAATTGGGACAAATCGTTGCCAAATGTACCATCAATGGTACTGCCTAGTGGTACAAGTGGTCCGAGTAAATCCGGGCGGCATCCTAGTTTTATATATCATGGTACAATTGGGACAAATCGTTGCCAAATGTACCATCAATGGTACTGCCTAGTGGTACAAGTGGGCCGAGTAAATCCGGGCGGCATCCTAGTTTTATATATCATGGTACAATTGGGACAAATCGTTGCCAAATGTACCATCAATGGTACTGCCTAGTGGTACAAGTGGTCCGAGTAAATCCGGGCGGCATCCTAGTTTTATATATCATGGTACAATTGAGACAAATCGTTGCCAAATGTACCATCAATGGTACTGCCTAATGGTACAAGTGGGCCGAGTAAATCCGGGCGGCATCCTAGTTTTATATATCATGGTACATTTGGGACAAATCGGTGCCCATTGTACCATCAATGGTACTGCCTAATGGTACATGTGTTCCGGCGGCCAAACGTCTGCTTTCAACTTTCTCAATAATGTAGGGTTACAAAGAAAATATTAAAACAGTATGTCTTTTTATACAAATCTAAATTGGTCTGTTACTTTCACTTGTCAGAATACTTTGTTATTGCGTTGATTGATAGGTGGATAACAGTTGTTACTAAGGACATTTGTGTTATTGTGGATACGGTTTAAAATGTTTAAGTATTTTCTAAAAAACAACTTAAAAACTTGCTTACTGAGAAGAAAACTTATAATAACTTAGTTGAAAGATTGTGCCCTAATGCGTAGGCTTAAAAAGTAAAATTAGTTAAAAATATCAAACGTGAATTGAGAACATAAGATAATAACATAATTTATTTTTCCTCTTAATTTGGATCGCTTATTGTCCAGTAATGACTGGATAGCTAGCTAATACAATGAGGGTTAACCTGGCAATACCGAGCGAGAGAAAAAAACACTGTTTATGTAAAGCAGAGCGCAGCGCGGTCCCTGCCCTCAAAACGATTGGCGCATGAAAAAATGTTACTAAAATTTGTTGTAAATTTTATGTGCTACAATTTTATAATAAATGTCAACATCATTAGCTATAGGAACATTCAGAATTGAGAAAAACATTTTTATGATCTTTGACCGCAATATCTTACGAAGCCAAACGATATTTTATTTGACTTTTGTGACAGTTTACGAAGACTTTCGACTTTTAGAATAGAATATATTTTATTGTTGTAAGACTTACACAGAACATAATAAACATAGATTAAGAGGGACCTCTGCCTCAGCATGAGTTGGTTGACTAGCAAGCCAGCAACCAACGCTGCTGGAGTTCCGCCAGAGCAACTTTTTGGCGTTACGTATAGCTTAACCGTTTATCTATCACCAAAGCAGCTCATGGATTCCTGGTTAACTCACCAGGGGGTGGCGCACCGTCTTCCACATCTATGATGTAGGTTACCTACCTACATCTGCATCTCCTCTATCAATGTAAGATACATTGATAGAATTTTCAATTATTAGTACTTTTCAATTATTAGTATTAGTCTTTTCAATTATTAGTACGATTTTTCTCACCACTTTCCCAACTGACTCAAGGACAGTTGTTGTGCTTATCAACAAGCTTACCCTTAAAGTAGTGCAAAATTGGAACGAAATAGAACAACTCTCCACATAACTGCCATGGCCCAAGACGCACACATGCCCTCAGACTCTCGTCGCGGACGCGGCCAGCGGCAAGTCTGGGCAGTGAATGCGTTGATAAGTCCCACCCAATTCCGATCCCATATAGGCTTTCAAGATAGCCAAATTCTACAAAACTGTTTCAAGCACCTGGCTAATCTTATAAATACCAGTATATATAACAAAATAAACTCACCTATGCTAGCATGTGCTTTCAACCCTCCAAGGTTCCGCACCCTGAACAACCCTGACTTTTTGAACGCGCAGTTTATTTTGAACCCGAAGTCTGACTCCAAAACGCAAAGCGGCGACACAATTTCTGAAAATAAAGAAAAGTTTTTTAAGTCCATTCCTATTCATGTCATTTATGGGCGGTAATGAAATCAAAAACCAGGATGTATATTGAGTGATCCAATTATTTTGGTTTTTGAAAGTTATTTATTTTTTAAATGACTAGCCTACCATTGATTTAGAACCAAAATCTTCATGTTTTTATCCAGATTTAATAAATAATCTCTCGTATTAAAATCTTTATAATTATAAGGTTTATTTTTAAAAGCTGGCGAGATTCCCATTTTAGGGTTCCGAACCCGACGGGTCAAAACTGAACCCTATTACTAAGCCTACGCTGTCCGTCCGTCCGGCCGTCCGTCTGTCACGTGGCTATATCTCATGAACCGTAAGAGGTAGACAGTTGAAACTTTCAAAGAATGTGTATTTCTTTTGCCGCTAAATAATAAAAATAAAATAAGTATCAACATTAAATGTTCTGGGTATTTTCTATATATAATAAAAAATATCTATCTATGTTATGTATTGTATTTAGTTTATCAGTCATGTAGTTACCATAACACAAGCTCTGCTTACTTTGGGGCTAGATGATGCTGTGTGGATTGTCCAGCATTATTTATTATTAAAAAGGGCTCCCATACAACAGTAACAAAAAGTTGTCGCACAAAGTGTGCGCAGAGTAATTTTAATTACATTAGCTCTATCCATACAATCGCCTTAATAAAGAACTAAACATGGTCTATGTTTAGTTCCTTATTAAGGCGCTTACTCTTTACGAATGCAAAATTAAATGTCTTGAATATTAACAGTCATTGTCCTATGATGACACTGAGGAACTGCTTAAATTTGCCGAATGAAAACACACACCTTGGCAACTCCTGTTGCCCAAACTCTTAAGAGACCGGTGTCCTCATGAGCACCGCATACACACTCACTCTCACGCAACCACATATACACACAAACAAACATAACAGACCCTCCTCAGATCGGTGACCTCAGAAGCACCACCACACCCACTCTTACATTCACACACACACACACACCCTCACACACATCTTACACACCACTCACATTTATCCAAACAGAGACTGGCTGTCTAAGAATATAAAAACCCAAATAACTAAATTAGCTTGTTTTCTTTGTTTATTTTTTTTATAATTTTATTTCATTCGTAGGTATCTTATTTTTCTATAATAACAAGTATACTTAAAATAGGTAGCTCGCTTACCTATTTTTAGTAATTTCACGTTTTTGGAACTCTTTCCATTTTAATTTCGGAGGAGGGCGTTGTCATCTGCGAGACCGTTTTTAAAACTTCTGCAGATGGCATTGTTTCCATCGTTTCCATTTTATTATTTTTATCCAATGTTTTTGTTCCATAATAAACGACTTATTTATTTTATTTATTTATTACAACAAGCGTGATTTTTTGGCTATTTTTGCTCTTAATTTGTCAAGGCTGTATCTCTTGAACTACAATAGGTAGATACATGAAATTTCCTTTAATTAAGTACCAATTCAACTGTAGTAATATCAAATACTAAAAATAAAATAAAGTTGAAAATATAAACGGGTATCCGAACAAGTGAAAATTTGATGTTCTTTGAAAAAGTTGCCTGATTTTCACGGTACGGACGGAACCCTTCGTGTGCGAGTCGACTCGCACTTGGCGGTTTATTTTTCGTTTATCGGAGGCATGGATTTGTGACGTCGCGTCGTCAGCGTGGATAGTGGATATGAAAAAGGAAAATCGTGCCAAATAGCTTTTAAAAATGTATCAAGAATGTCTGTTAGGTTTTATCTCATACAGGTGTCAATTCAGATGTCGCTACTAAACTAATTTGATAGCACTAAAAATGTCACCGTCCCTTTTACAACGATCGGAATAAAAAGGATGGCATCATTTTTAGTGCTGTCAAATTAATATAGTTTAGTTTTGGCTACATCTGAAATAAACTAATTTGATAGCACTAAAAATGTCACCGTCCCTTTTACAACGATCGGAATAAAAAGGATGGCATCATTTTTAGTGCTGTCAAATTAATATAGTTTAGTTTTGGCTACATCTGAATTAAACTAATTTGAGAGCACTAAAAATGTCACCGTCCCTTTTACAACGATCGGTATAAAAAGGATGGCATCATTTTTAGTGCTGTCAAATTAATATAGTTTAGTTTTGGCTACATCTGAAATAAACTAATTTGAGAGCACTAAAAATGTCACCGTCCCTTTTACAACGATCGGAATAAAAAGGATGGCATCATTTTTAGTGCTGTCAAATTAATATAGTTTAGTTTTGGCTACATCTGAAATAAACTAATTTGAGAGCACTAAAAATGTCACCGTCCCTTTTACAACGATCGGTATAAAAAGGATGGCATCATTTTTAGTGCTGTCAAATTAATATAGTTTAGTTTTGGCTACATCTGAAATAAACTAATTTGAGAGCACTAAAAATGTCACCGTCCCTTTTACAACGATCGGTATAAAAAGGATGGCATCATTTTTAGTGCTGTCAAATTAATATAGTTTAGTTTTGGCTACATCTGAATTAAACTAATTTGAGAGCACTAAAAATGTCACCGTCCCTTTTACAACGATCGGTATAAAAAGGATGGCATCATTTTTAGTGCTGTCAAATTAATATAGTTTAGTTTTGGCTACATCTGAAATAAACTAATTTGAGAGCACTAAAAATGTCACCGTCCCTTTTACAACGATCGGAATAAAAAGGATGGCATCATTTTTAGTGCTGTCAAATTAATATAGTTTAGTTTTGGCTACATCTGAAATAAACTAATTTGAGAGCACTAAAAATGTCACCGTCCCTTTTACAACGATCGGTATAAAAAGGATGGCATCATTTTTAGTGCTGTCAAATTAATATAGTTTAGTTTTGGCTACATCTGAAATAAACTAATTTGAGAGCACTAAAAATGTCACCGTCCCTTTTACAACGATCGGTATAAAAAGGATGGCATCATTTTTAGTGCTGTCAAATTAATATAGTTTAGTTTTGGCTACATCTGAATTAAACTAATTTGAGAGCACTAAAAATGTCACCGTCCCTTTTACAACGATCGGAATAAAAAGGATGGCATCATTTTTAGTGCTGTCAAATTAATATACCTAGTTTAGTTTTGGCTACATCTGAATTGATTGTAACCAATATCCTTTAGATTTCCTTCCCACACATTTCAATACAAATAGCGCCTTTATTCTGGTAAATTAAACGCAATGAACTAAATCAATGCCAAATTATCTTTAACACAAATTCGAGGCTCACCCAAGGCAATAAGGTACCGTTCTCTTTTAAAGCTCCTACTTCCTGATTTATGCTAATTTAGGGCTGTCAAGTTCAGATTCAGATTTATTCCCATATCAGATTTATTTATTGCATACATATACTTTAAAGTTTTAGCTTAGGTGGTAATTAGCATAGAGTTAAGTACATGTACACTGTAAAGGCACAGCAATTTATTAAGAGATTATTATAACATGTAGTAGGTACATATTCTACATATGTAGCTAGAAACATAGTAGTCGGAAAATATAGGCAATGTCAGCTATAAGAATCAAAACAATTGTAATAATACGGTTGACGACCGATGTGGCGCGGCGGGCGAAGGTCCGCCTGCGACGCAGAAGGTTGCGGGTTCGATTTCCGCCTTGGGACAAATGTTTGTACGATCTGCAAATATCTGTTCCGGGTGTTCTGGGTATTTTCTATATATAATAAAAAAATATATCTATCTATGTATGTATTGTATTAAGTTTATCAGTCATCTAGTACCCATAACACAAGCTCTGCTTACTTTGGGGCTGGATGATGCTGTGTAAATTGTCCAGCATTATTTATTTTATTAATTTATTTTTAATAACTCGGTAAATACGTCAATTTTTTACGCAGGCAGCCAAATAGTTATAGTGTAGAATAATCATTTAAAAATTCGTCAACAGAGTTTAAGGTATCGTCAAGGGGTTTTAAAGGACATTTAGAAATAAGGTATTCTTTGAGTTATACTTTGAGTTAAGTTCATTGCTCAAATCTAAAGATTTCATCATGATTTTATCGATAAGATCTACGCTCTCAAAAAGTAAGCTATAATAATAATAATAATATATTCTTTATTTCCAGACACGAGATCCATAGTATAGGTACAATACAATTATACTTAAACTAATTAAAACTAATACACGAAACAAAAAAAAAACAGATCAGAAAGAGCCTAAGTCAGAAAAAAATTTTTAATATTCTAGGTGTCCACCGTTTGGTCATGTCTGACAAGATCAAACGATCTACCGTACTCCTTATAATAGCGTTTCTACACATGTTAACTCTGGACATAAACGAGGCTATTCTCTTTCTCTGGAATCTGGCTATTCTCTCTTTCTCTATAACATCGTAAGATATGTTTTTAGCTTTGTTTTATTTTAACATAAAGCAGGTTAACTTTTTATGTTATTATTATCTCTGAATTGTGCAACAAAATAAAATAAACTTTACTTTTACTATTTATAAAATTTAATTTATTTATTAAACCGTGTTATGTTGTAATGAAATTGTACCCCATCGATCAGTTATTCGAGACGGCGAATACTGATCGATGTTGTACCCTGATAGTTTAGCCTTGTTAGTCATTCTAAAAAAAATTCATCTCCATAGAAGAAATCTACTCATCATTACCATCATCACCGTCATTGACATTTACATCCACGAAGATTTTTTCAAATATTAAGCGATGCATAAGGGAGTAACGGACTCATGTAAACCATTTTTCACTCAGCATAATATATTGACGATTCTGCGCTGTATATATTTGATACGTTTTAACAACTCTCCGATGCCGTGATTCGCAATAGGCGAGACAAACATAGACTTGTACCTCTCAACTCCAAAACGACCTTAATGCGTAAAAGTGTATTCTGCTCAGTACCTTTTGCCTATAATAAACTGCCAGCGTCTATAAGAGAATTACCTTGTGCGTAGTTTCGGAGAAAGCTGATTGTTTTATTGACAAAAAAATGCTATTACTCCATTAATAATATAATGAATTTATGACCGATAAATTGTAAGTAGTTAACATTGACTTTTTTTAAATGATTGTAGTATTATTATTTGTCTGTGAATTTTATGTATTATTTTATTTAGTATTGCAATAGTTATTATTGTACATTTTAATACATTGCTCACCCAATAGGGCAGAATACATTGTGACATTCCATTATATTATAACAACTTTTTTAACATGTATTTCATGCAATAAATTTGATTTATTTATTGATTGATTGATTGAAGGATGGTTTATAAAGAGTCGTTGGTCGGCACTTATGGAGATGACTGGTACCTTACAAGTAATCTACATAAGTACCGTCTCTAAAACCTGTATTAGGAAAGCTTGCTCAGTCATCGATCTATGCTTGAGTAACACTTTTCGATGGCATAAACGTCACTCAAGCATAGATCTATGACTGAGCAAGCTTTCCCAATACGGACCTTAGAGAACAATGACCGACAAATAAGTATTTTGTAGGAAATCCACCGGTCTTTGAGTATCAATAAAAACATCTATATTTAAGCCAAATTTGATGTACAATGTTTGTAAACAACCCACCCATACTTATTTTGAAATTCACACTGTTGCCACAAGTTTTAATCCGCAATTTACATTACTTTTCGATTTGAGATCCTTATTTTAAGAAATAATGCTTACAATTATATTTGAAAATCGACACCAATCAAATGAGTTTTGGTTTTTTGTGTCGTAGTTTGTTTACAAACATTCCACATCAGTTTGGCCAATCTGTAATAGCCGTGGTCATTGCATCAACTCACAAAAGGCTACAAAACAAAGGAACTCAGAAAGTCTCAAACCTCCAATGCGTCATGAATAGATAATTACCAAGCGGATTTTACGAGCATTATCTAACGCGTATTTTCCGCTAATACAGCAGGTACCTAATGATTTCCAGGGACTAATTATAACTGGCCTAGATTTCACTTATATCCCGGAGGTGTTCGTCGTGTTACATCTGATATTAGCTATCTTTAGATTTCCTAATACCATGTCGAGCTAGCAATAAACTCAACTAAACAAAGGCCTTCACCCAGGAGTAGAAAAGTACCCTGTCTATCCTAAGCTAATAAAAATAATATGCAATATAAAAAAGTACCTATGTCTTTTTACACTGGATGAGGTTCGCCCATGACCGCATAAGTTGGCTAAAGAGGAAGTTTAATAACCCAGCAGTAGGATCTCAGCTAAATTCAAACTCGCAAACACAACAATTCAATGAGATCTATAAAACCTTCGTAAGGATATAACTGGACCTGGCCTAGATTTTGCGAAATTGCTCTGTGTCCACTGAGGCAAACGTGACAGCAGTTGAATAGGTTAGTCTTTGTGTCCGCATCTGTACCTAATAATGGCAAACTTATAAATTAGCTTCAACTCTTGCAGAAGTGACTAATTTTTAAACGGCTAATTCTCATGCAATTCTCTCTTCTCTCTTCTTAAGTTACTCATCTCAATGCAATCGCAATCTGGGTTCTCAAAGCAATGTATAAGCAACGAATGAATCACTTCAACAAACAATAGAATTGACATAATTTTTGTAAGCAAAGCCTGAGGTGCTTAGGTATTCTTGAAAACAGTTTAAAAATTTAACATACTCCTAATAAAACCCATCCATTTATTAAATTGTTCATAATAACTTTTCATGTCTATTTCATTAAGTTTCATAAAATTTCATGCAAATCTGATCCTTAATCCTGCGCATAGTAATTAACCCAGATTTGAAAACACGGTATCACACAAAAGTATCTCTAACATTTTTGTTCAACTGCAAGAATCGAAGAACCTGCCTTCGACAGCAGCTGGCTCCCTACAAGCTCTCTACGCAACGGTAGACATAACCTAGTATAATATTAAAAGACATCAATCAACCTATAATTGTTTTTAAAGTTTTAGTATGAAAAACATAAAATTATTTTCCGTACTTTCCGATGGTATGATATTACATTAGACTTTAAGTTCTTAACTTCACTTCTGTTTTTACAAATTACCATGAAACAACACAGCATTTTGCTAGAATATGATGATCCGTAGTAGCCAACGTCCGAACTTCAACTAAAAGAAACGATTAACGCCGCGAGCAATGTGTTTCGTTTTTGGGCATATTGCTGCGACACTGGACCCCGTCCCCTTTTCACATCTCCTCAGTTCCTGATAACTGTGGTGGCAACGATAATTTAACAACCAGTTATAAGCTACCTCTAGGTTATTTTAAACCGTCGTTTTACGCATCGAGGCTGATTATTGGTCGGGTCACTTAAGTCTATGACATTGACTTGTAAGAGTTGTAAGTTACATACTACCTTTAGTTGAACCTTGTCTACTGCTTAATTCACTGATCTACCTTAAGGCGCGAACGGGTTTAGTTGGCAAACTTGGTCTAGATCTCAGTACTCACGGGATCTCCAGGAACTCGAATTACATAAAATTCTAATTTTTTTCCATGGTTCCTTATGTGAAAACACGATTGAGAAAAAAAATACGATACTAAAAAATCATGAAAGTGCACTGTTTTGCACATAACTTGGTCGAGATCTCAGGAACCCTTCGGTCTATTGAAATGAGTTATGTAGTAAGTTTGTATTCACAAATCAAATCTACCCTTTACTGTAAAGGCAAAATATTCGAAACTCCAAGTCCACTAAATGCATTAAAAAAAAAAAACAACTCGAAAAAGAATAGGTTGGGATACTCAATCTCAACCTATTCTTTTTCGAGTTGTTTTTTAACTATAATAAGTACTTCATTGGGTTGAATCTTTTAATGACCTATAAGCACCTATCAGTGGTTCATAACCAGTCTACCTACTACTTGTGTAGTATATCTCAGAGAAACTGTACCACGACTGTCCATAATTAAAACGATTTTTTTTTATATTGGTCTTAATAGACGTATCCCACGGCTACCCGTAACCATAGCCTGCTGAAGTAAAATCCTCAAAAATACAGCAAAATTCCATGGGATAATTTTTATGAACGCAGTAAGTACAACTGGGTTACAAATAATGTACTTAACCACCATTTTAAAACTAAGTATAGCACATGTCATCTACAAGATTACAAGGCAGTATGGGACCCTACATGTTTTTTTCGCCGTGAAAATCTACGTTTAATTCGCCGTGTGAAGGCATGGTCGTCAGTGTTGTATGGATCACTTAAGGAAGCTTGTTGATGGCGCCGCCGTCCAAATAGGTACACGGCAAATTAACCATATATTATCACGGCGAAAAAAACGTGCGAGAATTAAGGTCCTAAAAAATTTTGATGCGGGTTAGTCCAGAGTAGGGTCCTACCCTGTGGTCAGATATCAACCTTTCCAAAACTTGACTCGAAGCACCTAAACATCTAAAGGAAACTCGACTACACCTACACCCAGGCTAAATTTGAGCATTTGAGATTGAAATACGGCAGTGTTTCATAACTTTCCCCGCTTAGCAGGCCCGTGTGACATCACAGAGTGAATCAGCTGACCGGTTCGAGGCGGATGTTTGGGAGAAAGGTGTTTGCTACTGGAGAAGGGAGCTAGCCTTTTAGGATGTTGACAGGTTGATGCTATGTTGAGACTTGAGACGTCTATTTATTCTCTTACTACACTGGCCTGCAAAACTAAGTATCACACTTTTAAAATTGCAATAACTTTTTTAAGTACACATACTTACGAAATAAAAAGGACTCAAAAACAGTTTAATTTTGTATTACATATGAAATTGGCGTTTTTCGTACTGGCCACTTTAATCACAAATTTCTCCTCTTTGGTAAGGAATTCCAAATTCAAATTTGTACAGCTATAGACTCATGTATTTGTGCTTCGATGATCGTCATTCATTTGTTTTTTTTCTTCTGTTTTTTTCTGTTTGCGTCACTCATTTTACAAAATGGAAAACTTAAAATATCGCATTATTTACGAGTACGAGTTCCGCCGTGGCACTAGTGCTGCGGAAACAACTCGAAGGGTGAATGATGTGTATGGCGGTCGTGTTGCAAAAGAAAACACAGTTCGTTTTTGGTTCCAACGTTTTCGTTCTGGAAATTTTGACCTGCAGAACAAGCCCCGTGGACGGCCTGAGACTCAAGTTGATAATGAAGAGTTGAAGGCTATTGTGGAAGCGGATCCATCGCAAACCACGTCCGAGTTAGCTGCAGGCTGCGATGTTAGTGATAAAACTGTTTTAATTCACTTGAAGCAAATTGGGAAGATTAAAAAGCTTGAAAGGTGGGTACCTCACGAATTGACTGAAGCAAACCGGCAAACGCGCGTCGACTGCTGCGTTACATTACTAAACCGGCACAATAATGAAAGTATTTTAAACCGAATCATTACCTGTGATGAAAAATGGGTTCTTTACGATAATCGGAAGCGCTCAGCGCAATGGTTGGATCCTGGCCAGCCAGCCAAATCCTGCCCCAAGCGAAAATTAACCCCAAAAAAGTTACTTGTAAGCGTTTGGTGGACTAGTGCCGGTATTGTTCATTACAGTTTTCTCAAATCTGGCCAGACTATTACGGCTGATGTCTATTGTCAGCAATTGCAAACCATGATGGAAAAGCTAGCGGCTAAACAACCTAGGCTGGTCAATCGCTCCACGCCACTGCTGCTTCACGACAACGCTAGACCACACACTGCGCAACAGACGGCTACTAAATTAGAAGAGCTTCAATTGGAAAGTCTAAGACATCCTCCGTACTCCCCGGACCTTGCTCCAACAGATTACCATTTTTTTCGAAATTTTGATAACTTCTTGCAAGGGAAAAAATTCAACTCCGATGGGGCAGTCCAAATCGCCTTCAAAGATTTTATTGATTCCCGTCCGACTGGTTTTTTTAGTAAAGGGATCAATGAACTACCTATAAGATGGCAAAAGTGTATAGAAAATAATGGTTCATACTTTGATTAATTAAATATATTATATTAAAAAATATTCGACTTTTTGTTCCTCCCATACAAAACGCCAATTTCATATGTAAGGACCTAATATTTAATTAATCAAAGTATGAACCATTATTTTCTATGCACTTTTGCCATCTTATAGGTAGTTCATTGATCTCTTTACTAAAAAAACCAGTCGGACGGGAATCAATAAAATCTTTGAAGGCGATTTGGACTGCCCCATCGGAGTTGAATTTTTTCCCTTGCAAGAAGTTATCAAAATTTCGAAAAAAATGGTAATCTGTTGGAGCAAGGTCCGGGGAGTACGGAGGATGTCTTAGACTTTCCAATTGAAGCTCTTCTAATTTAGTAGCCGTCTGTTGCGCAGTGTGTGGTCTAGCGTTGTCGTGAAGCAGCAGTGGCGTGGAGCGATTGACCAGCCTAGGTTGTTTAGCCGCTAGCTTTTCCATCATGGTTTGCAATTGCTGACAATAGACATCAGCCGTAATAGTCTGGCCAGATTTGAGAAAACTGTAATGAACAATACCGGCACTAGTCCACCAAACGCTTACAAGTAACTTTTTTGGGGTTAATTTTCGCTTGGGGCAGGATTTGGCTGGCTGGCCAGGATCCAACCATTGCGCTGAGCGCTTCCGATTATCGTAAAGAACCCATTTTTCATCACAGGTAATGATTCGGTTTAAAATACCTTCATTATTGTGCCGGTTTAGTAATGTAACGCAGCAGTCGACGCGCGTTTGCCGGTTTGCTTCAGTCAATTCGTGAGGTACCCACCTTTCAAGCTTTTTAATCTTCCCAATTTGCTTCAAGTGAATTAAAACAGTTTTATCACTAACATCGCAGCCTGCAGCTAACTCGGACGTGGTTTGCGATGGATCCGCTTCCACAATAGCCTTCAACTCTTCATTATCAACTTGAGTCTCAGGCCGTCCACGGGGCTTGTTCTGCAGGTCAAAATTTCCAGAACGAAAACGTTGGAACCAAAAACGAACTGTGTTTTCTTTTGCAACACGACCGCCATACACATCATTCACCCTTCGAGTTGTTTCCGCAGCACTAGTGCCACGGCGGAACTCGTACTCGTAAATAATGCGATATTTTAAGTTTTCCATTTTGTAAAATGAGTGACGCAAACAGAAAAAAACAGAAGAAAAAAAACAAATGAATGACGATCATCGAAGCACAAATACATGAGTCTATAGCTGTACAAATTTGAATTTGGAATTCCTTACCAAAGAGGAGAAATTTGTGATTAAAGTGGCCAGTACGAAAAACGCCAATTTCATATGTAAGGACCTAATATAATTTTTTTTTATTATTATTTTGTATTAGGTAGAAGAGTGGGAGAATATTCCCCAAAATCGTCTTTGAAACCTCGTGTTCAGTATGCCAAACTGGCTCGAAGCTGTAATTAGAGCCCGAGTAGACAATGCCAGTTAACTACCTATTAATAATTAAATAACATGTAAACATACCTATAAAAATTGATGGCTATTTTATTGTTTTGTAAGAATAGTTTACAATAGTTTCAAAGAAAGCTGATAATATTTGCTACTGAAAGCTGATAATGTTTTTTTTATTTTAAATCTGTAAATTCTACAGATTACAAAAAAAGAAATTAAAAGTGTGATACTTAGTTTTGCAGGCCAGTGTAGTTACCTAGACCTATAAAAAAATGAACCCATCCGTTCAGTAATTTCGGCGGAAAGAAATAACAAACATATATCCATCCATTCAAACTTTCACATTTATTAGTGTGATTATGACTCCAGGGTTTTGGTTATTTATGACGTTGGATTAGTTAGTTTATTTCGAACATATGTTTACAAATCCATTATGTCATTATTTCGTAAAGAAAACGGTTGGGATCTAACTTAGGAAGAACATTAATTAACAAAACGTTTTTTATTTGGTATATAGCGACGAATTGTCACTATGAGTTGGGTTCTAGGCCTTAAGTTAGCCACAAAGATGTAAAAATGCCAGTTTTACTCATGTTCTACTTTTTTTTTTTTTTTTTTTTTTATTTATTTATATTAAACATTATTTACATTCTTATGCTACAGCTAACATAAACCGTTGATCGGTTTGTCCGTCAGCCTCAGTCTCTATGGTAAGTATATTATCTAATGAACACAACAACTCGTACACTTATCAATATCATAGGCTAATAAATACAATATGCACCCACCGCAGCGCAGGTAAGAAACTGAATGTAGGTACCTAGTTATAAATAGTTGTGAATAGCACTGGAAGCCAAGAAAGACGGGGTACAATGATCGGCTGTCGGGTGTACGAGCGATATTACAATATGCGCGTTCGTCAGCGAGTGGAGCGAACTGATAACGTTATACAGGGCTATTTCTAAAATGAAGTTATGATCGTTAATGTTTAGAATTTAATTTGGTATTCGTTTTTGTTTTACGTTATATTTTAGTTAGTTCTAATAAGGTTTGCGGGAATAATGTTAATTTCACATTACAAGTTTTGCTGTAAATCGTAGTAGTATTTTTTAATTTTTAATTTATAGTTTTCATCGTTAATATTAGTTGAGATTTTAAGGGGCATTTCATTAATTAAGTTATATATATACTGCGGGTCAAATATGAGCCAAATATAGTAAAAAACCAATCTAAGAAACTAAAATAATCAAAATGTTGTCCTGTCTTGTGTTCTGTCGTGTGTGTCTTCACACACCTACGTATGTGGAGACACACACGACAGAACATTATCGTAATATTATTGATAGAAAAGTGAAAAGAATCATTATCTATGATCAGCGAAGCGTAGACGGAACAAAGATGCGTGGATCAGTCGTTATGTGAGGAATCATAGAAAGTGAGGACTTTGCTAATATTGGCTAGCGTGTGATGTTGGAATTGGCTTAGAATTGCACCAACTTAACTTTTTCAGCGGGTATCTAAAGAGGCGACTAAGGGATATCAGGCATATCGGCAGCAGCGCCTACTGCATACCAGATCCACCGCCGACTGCGATCCCCAACCGGCAACCCTGCGTTGGGATTCCATAATGCCAAATCATGGCATTACCTTAATGATGAAGAGCCTTTTTTATTTTTTCATGCCTAGAGATTAATATTGAGGCACCCAGAAATTGTCCTTGCAAGAGCGGAGCGATTAAGAAGCTTATCAGGGGAGAACCATCAGGTCCAGTAGTGGGCACATGCTGTAGGTAGATGTAGCTCCAAGATCCTCTATCTTAAAGTTTGGTTATGGAAATTAAAAGTTAATTTGAAAAAAAAAAAAAAAAAAAAAAAAAAAAAAAAAAATAATTTTAAAGTGAATTTGTAATAGAATTTTGATTAGTTCATTGATGTTTGTTTGGAAATGTTTTGCATTTATTGATTAAATGAGATATAATTGACGATTGATTCTGCTTTAAAAATACATATTATGTAATACAGCATAGCATTTATGTCAAAAAGAAACTATGAATATCGAAAGATGTCAACTAAATTCTCATAGCAAGAGTATCACTCGGTAAATGTGTTTATTTTTATTAACATATCAAAATTAAAAAAGAACTAAGTCCAAAGTTATCGTACACAATAACGAGTGTAATAAATTAATGATTACGTTGTACATAGTAACGTAAAATATAGCATCATTACACGGCTGTTATGTGGTAGTTGAGTGTCAGATAGCTGACACTCAACTACCACATAACAGTCGGAAGTATAGTCTTCCGACGACATTTTATTTGTAACTTCTACCCGGCTTTAAGGCTTCTTGCCCGGTGTTTCGTTGTTTTCCGGTTTATCTAGTATAAAGTTATTCAAGGTTCAGAATTTCATGCACCGCAAAATTTCAGCCTGCTCCAATCTGTACCTTACTTTTGGGATAACTCATCATGAGTGATCGCAAAACGACAAAACACACATCTTCACAAACTTCCCCCCTTTGTAATTTTTGTTGGGCGATTTACAGGCAGGTAATAGCTTGTAAATCACGCAACAAAGAGCTATTGCTTCTGGTAAAGCCAGGCTAGGATACGAACGAACCCGTCACGATCAAATAGAGTCTCGTATCGCCAACGTGTTTGTAACGCGTTGGCCAACCTTGCCAACATGTTACAAAATATTGCTTCAATAGCGTCAAAAATTAAGATCAAGGAAATGGGAAACGAAACAACATTAACATTTTAATATATACAAACTTATACGGTCACAAGACGCAACAGACTCAAACTTTCTCGAGAAAATTCTTCCAAGCGATGAAACTTATATCGTAATACCTCATTTGTGTAATACGAGTAACTCACGTTTTTCACAATTTGCCAGACGCGATGCAAGCAACAGGTGGCGTGGCGATTTAACTATCCATGCCAATGTTGAGATAATGCAATAACAAACCACAGCAAATTACAAGTTCACAGCTACAAATTGCTTCTTCAGATTGATTCTTGAGTTGATATATCACTTAGTGAGGCCGTACACCAGAGACACGCACTTGTGTAACGACAATTGTAGCGCCTCATTTAAAACACGACACATTTATCGCCACAAACACACACACTATAAATTATGTGACCTTGGTGTGCGTGCTTGCGCGGGGGTTATTTCAAAGTACTTCATTATTTTGTTCTAAAAAGATAAGAATCTCATATATGAATTCTCAAACTACGCCAAATAATTAAATAAAACAAATTATTTAAAAATATTGCGTTTATGTTGCATCCTACTCCGCAGGTAGCTGAAATTATTCTCAAGTACTCCAGTGATTATTTATCAACAATTCCCAAACTACTCCATTGAAAACATCGTTTTAGTTTCATTCTACTCCATGTAATGTTGAAGATGCAGTTATACGGGGGCGATAAATAAGTCGCGTAAAAAATGTGGCGCTACAATTGTCGTAATACAAGTGCGTGTTTGTTTGGTGGGCGGCCTTATCCTACTATTTCCGGCGAGCGTAGATAATAAAAAAACAAAAGGAAATAACCAAATGCGCGGCGAAAATAGTGATACACTCATAAATACATCTGAATTGACCATCTGATGACATTTGTACCGCAATCAAGCAGAAAACCGTAGCTATATTCTGCTAACGAATCGCTTTACTATGACAATGTCGCAGAATCGTCCTAAGAAGAAATAAACTCTAGATAGTGTGCGCGGTGAAAATACCCGCATTTGTGGTCATTCCTTGTTTGAATGAAGGTTATTATTCTGGGTGTGTGTCTGTAAATGTAGAATTTTATCAGTCATCCACCTGGTACCCATAACAGAAGCTCTGCTTACTTTGAGTCCAGATTGAACCTATGTTAATATTTCCAGTAGATAACAATTATTATTTTTTATTTTATACTTAAATAAGTTATGCTGGACAATTAACTACAACATCATCTAGTCCTAAACTCATATAAATAAATACCTTTATTAACAAAGAAAATTACAATCAAATAATAGAAACAAATTATAACTAGTATTTACAATTGAAACGATTGAGCTAACTAACTGCCTACAACACGGGACAATACCGCCAGCGTCTTGGAGACGCTTCCTACTGGTAATAATATGGATCAGTTGAGCTACCTGTAGATTGTTTGTAACAATATTAACTGTTTATTTATTTAATTAGACAAGTACCTCTACATGAGAGACCTAAATATAAAACTCTACTAGACCTCGGCTCCAAAGCAATGCTTTTGAGACATTCAGCACGAAAGATTTAGATAATTTATCAGACATTTCGTAATTCAATCCTAATTAGTAGATATTTTTCTGTAGCATCGTCTAAATAAATAAATAAATAAATAATGCTGGCCAATCTACACAGCTTCATCTAGCCTCAAAGTAAGCAGAGCTTGTGTTAAGGCTACTAAATAACTGATAAAACTTTTTAAACCTTTGCGACTTGTGAACATAATTAATGATAAAGCTACGTGATAAATACCCGATAAATAATCATTACTTAGATAACTGTTATAGATACTTAAAACATTAAGTAAATAGTTTTTTTATTGAATACATAGAAAACATCCACACCCCCGGAACAAATATTTGCTGATCGTACAAGCATTTGTTCCGTGGCGGGAATCGAACCCGCAAACTCGAGGACCTTCACCAGTCGCGCCACATCGGACTTCAATATAAATAGGTACATAATATTGAAATCGTAGTCATTTGGAGTCGCTTCTCTATCAGGCATGACTATCATTTACGGTTATAAAAGAAGTGGCTATGGATAATTACAGGATCTATAACTCCATGTAAATGAAACGCATGCAAACAGGTAAATAAACTGGTTGTATTATACGCTTTTACCGCGTAATATCAGTAGCATATCAGATGTCACGTGGTTACACTCTCTATGTAGAAGGTTGGTGGCAATGAACTTTGATTTCGCAAAAAGTAAGAGAAGAAATTAAACTAACCGCACCTTAACATCGGACATCTGTTGTGTAGTTCCTATACAAAAACGAAAGATGTCGCGGTTGGAAGTTTTATGGCAATGAAATGCAGGCTTCGGGCGCTCGAGAGGGTAGGTAAATTGTAATGTTAGTGATCTATCAATTATTTATAGTAAGAAGTGGAAAAAACATTAAATATGTACGAATTCTGCCTGATCGTTCATAACCGATCTATCAACTATTTCCTTCTATTAACTAGGTTGTTTGTCGTCTCTCCTATTAGCTAGATTCGTTTAACCTAATTTACCATGAAAAAATCTAAACTGAAAATTGTGGTCTCTTTCCTGAGCTCTAAGTCCGGTTAACGATAGTATCGAGACGTGATCGTGACGTACAATAGAGGCGCTTGTACCAAACCCTACAAAAAAATAAAACGTTACAATCGCGTCTCGATACTATCGTTAACTGAACTCAGGGATCTGATTCTTTTCACCCCGGATAGATAGACAGATAGACATTTTATTGGTAAAAGCAAATATTTATAAGACATAAAATCAGTAAGTAAAATTAAATCAAAATAATAATAGTAATTTACTTATAAATAAAAATATGAATATTAGTAGTACTATCAGTAATCACGATACATAATGTAAAAAAATATTCATAATAATAATTTAAGTAATTAAATGTAATAGAATTAATAATTTAAATTATAATCAAACTTTCTTGTCCAGAAAATCGTCGACCTTATATCCCCTCGATATTATCGATCTCTAAGGTCTGACACATAGACTACCAGACTACAAAATTGTTTGAACCATACTCTAGGGTTTAAAAAAAAGTATTATTGAATTGGATAGCACTCATTCGTATAAAGAAATAACTTAAACGCTTCCATAAATACAAACGCATTTACATGTAACTTTCTACACGGCCCATAACACGTTTCAAACAATGAACGTAATAAACATATTATCTAGAGTTACTTCATTCATTCATTCCTAAAACATATGAACTGGTCACCACTTTCCATTTCTATGCGAAAGCGAGTCCGTTGAGTCACCTGCTGCACCTATGACCGATTGCAGGCTGACTAGTTTGTGAGAATGAAATCATCCGGTGATAAAAGTAAAATAAATAAATAAACAATCCATACAGGTTCATCTAGGTTTATATTACGTGTACCTAATAGATAACTAATATAAGTTCTCACAAAAACATAGTAGCTATCGTGTTTTTGTATAGTTTTTGTAAGATCGTACAAAAATTCGTCCCGCGGTGGGAATCGAATCCGCAACCTCCATCGTCACAAACAGACTTTCGCCCACTCGCCTGCCACTAAGATCATCAAGAAGAGAGCGAAACAATATTATTCAAAAGGGCGCAATGCGTGCCATTTTATGAAAAGGATAGGCATAGGATTTCATGTTCATAAGAGCGGGGCAAAAACGTTTTGCGTAGTAAAGGCTAAAATCAAGTTTTTGTTTATTTACAAGAAAACTACGCAACTTATGAAGAAACTGGTTCAAGGAACCAAATAAATTGTAATAACCTACGAATCAAAACATAAAAATTTTAATTTTAAGTAATTCTAGTTTTGTACCACGGGTTCCCGTAAGTACTGAGATCTAGGCCTAGTTTGACAATCAAACCCGTTCAGTCTCCTCTTAAAAGACATACTTTTAGCGAAAGCCGGAGCAGCAGTGGATTTTTAAAGTTATAGATTGTGACCCAATTGGGTCGGAATCCACTAAACTAATCGCTTCACCACAACAATGGTATCGTCTTAAAAGCACACTTTTTGGCATCTTACCTTTGATGAAAGTAACTACAGATGGAGGGACGCGTGTCGAAAGTGTCAATCTATCAATCTCTCCGTGCAAATAACACCGCACGCACTATCTCATGTTTCTTTCATTTATGGACCATTTAACGACGTACCCTTGTTGTAGTAAAGCGATTGTTTAGCAAAATTCGGCCCCAGGCTGTGATTGATGTGCCTGATAGGTCGTTTTATTTGTGACGTCGGAAATAATCTATGATCATTGTTGTGGAAATAACGACTCCATTCTTACAAGACAAGCAATAGCTTCAACCATACCCTGTCAAAGGTCAAAGAAGCTAATTGCCAAATTTTCTGCTTGGCAATAAACATCAAGGGCTTGTATGGAGTTGTATGGCTACTTTTATGGGTTACGGTTACATATGTATTCACGTGTGGCTATTTAAATATTAATCACTTCTTTGTGTGTTTGTGAACAAGAAACAAATTGCGTACGCGCAGATTAATGCGTGTTGCGAGAATCTACAAGAATTCAGAGATTTGGCGATTAGCGACGACACTTTGCGAAATGGTTCCTAAAGCAATGACTTTTTTATGTTCCCGTTCATCATTATTGCAAAAGGGAAAGGATAATCCTTCATTAAAACGGACCGGTTTTTTTGAACGTCTATAAGATAAAACAGATGGAATAAGGTATACGTGGCAAATAGCTGAACGGTGGGTGAAATAGTATCGCGAAGGTGGTAAAGAAACTAGAAGCTCCAAAATTATATTAGGCCAACATTATAACTAGCAATACATCAATTCGTATGCAGCTAGAATCAATATAATGTAATACAATACAATATCTTTATTGACAACATCAAGTTATAAGTCAAGTAGGTAAAAGTAAAGTAAAAAGTAAAAATGTGTTTATTTTGTTGCACAATTCAGACAGTAAAAAGGAAACAATTAATTACGATAACAACAAAAATGGCCAACACTCAGCGAATGCTATGGAAGGGAGAACCTGCCGTAGCGCTGGTCTTCCGTGCAAGCCAGAACGAAGCGCGTGTGTCGCCGCGCGAAGTTTAACATATTGCACAAAAATCAGAAAAACATAATAATAGTAACAGTAGTTAAATTACATAATAATAAAAATATAATAAACATAAACCTGCTTTACGCTGGAATAAAATAAAGTCTAAAACATGATGTCTTACGAGACTATAGTTCACTTTTTGAGTTTTAGAAATTATTTATTGTACTGAGGCCCAGAACGGCTGCCTATCATGTTGGTGTGATTTTTTTTGCGATTCTATAAGATATTTTTTTAATGATTTTTTGAAAGCCCAAATGGACTACAAAGGTACCGATGTAGGTACTTATATATTTCTTAAATAACATTAATTTATATTATAATTATAATAAATTTAAAATAAAAAAACTGTAATAATTCTAGTTTCATTTATCTATTGAAATAAGACTGGAATTGACACGTATGTCGAATGACAGCGGAAATCTACGCATAAACTCACCACGGACTAGGTTCCAAATGCGGGAGCACCGCGTGAAAGACCCAGGTAGAGATGAAAAGACTAATCGAACGCATAGAGTAAAAAAAAAACACAACTTCCTAAGCAAAGGTAGAAAAGGAGGCATTTAATAGCACTGCAGGTATCTCTACAGCCCTAGATCATCATCATCAGCCTATGTTAGTCCACTGCTGGACATAGGCCAGCCCTAATGAGCGTTATAGCGCCCTGTATTCAGCTTCCCGCATCCAGCTTCTCAGCTTGTCTGCAGTCTTTCGCAGGTCGTCATTCCACCTGGCCGAAGGGCGTCCTACACTACGATTACCGAGTTGTGGCCTCCACTCGAGAACACGTTTACCCCCGCGGTTGTCGGTTCTTCGCGAGATATGGCCGGCCCACTGCCACTTCAGCTTGCTAATTCTTTGAGCTATGTCGAAAACTTTGGTTCTCTGTCGGATGTGATCGTTACGAATCCTATCCTTCAGAGAAACTTCGAGCGTAGCTATTCCCATAGCTCACTGAGCGACTTTAAACTGGTGGACTACAGCCCTACAACAAGTAATAAATAATCCATCACCATTTCTCTCCAGCAACAAAAACGGTCACACCATTTCTTCGTCCTCATTTCCTAGAATACAAGCTCATTCCTTGCACTTGGCATAGATAGTTACGCAACTCGTAACTGTACCATTAACGGTCATTAGCTTTACCGAGTGTTGCCCTCTTCTACTAATGGTATTTTTTTTGTGTAGAAAATCGTGGTTTACTGTTTTTATCACTTTGGAATGGACGAGCATAAGTAGTAATTATTCAGAGGTCATGTGGCACTTAATGTAGCTTGCAGCTGGTAGAGGGTTTCGGGTACGATTTGTGTCTCAACGTAGTACATATACAGAGCTTGTGGTATGGATACTAGACAACTGATATCTTATATATAATACTTACATTATATAATTATACGAAACGTTTGCGGCTTGATTTGTTCACTGAATATTAATCTGTGGTAGCAGGTGAATGACCTCCTTCAGTATTGTGCACTTGTTTGACTAACACCCTATAAATATTCATTACGGATGTAAGCGGGTTAACTACGAACCTTATTTGTGTTGGAAGAACACCAAAGTTTCCCCTATAAATATTTACCCGATAAATATGTTTTTTATTATGTATAGAAAACACCCAGAGTACTCTAAACGAATATATGCAGATTTAACCAACATTTGTATCGTATTTGTCCCAAGGCAGAAATTGAACCCGCAACCGCCAACGTCGCAGGCGGAACTTCGCCGCTACGCCAAAGAGGTCGTCGAATTTGTGTCTAATAATGACGGTTTAATAAATGAGTGTCAGCCAGCTGTGGCTCAAAGTGGTATTTTAATACCAGCCACAGTTTAATCGTTATTTTGGGTTTTCCCTTGAACTTTCATTGAACTTTCACTGCACCTTGATAGTGTAGTAGAAATGAGAAAAAAACCAATAGATCGCAGATCAAGGATAGAACAAATGTTTTAGGCCAAAAGACCTTTGGCTTATGGCGTCAGATGGGGTCAGAAATTTAACATTTGGTTGACTATCATTACCCAATGACTATTGTTAGGGTTTAAGATGATTACAGCATTGTAAATAGATATATACTAGATGTCGAAATATTTAAACGAACACGCACTGAAAATATTTAAATAGTTAAAACAATGAGCATATCTCATTGTTTTCGAAGTATTTTGTAACGATTATGTATGAAGTTTTGTTTATCTTATATGCAAGTCATCTGTTGCATGTATGCAGGGTTTATAATCATATTTATTTTGTAGTAAATTATAATTTTAATTGTTGAAACTTATCGCGGTAATGGCAAACTGGCATAAATTACAAGCTGTTGAAGCGCGTTGATGTCTTTTGCATTGAAAATTGAAGATGACTAAAAATAACTTTATTTTTACAAGTTTGACTGGCTTATCGGTTAGGGTTTTTTTTATTTTGAGATCTTGCCTTGCGGGCTGAACAAATTAATGTTTTGTATGGCCTTATAAAAAATATGGATTATAAAAGTTTCAAAACATGCAAAATTAATCTGATTGCATCCGCTCTATATTGTCGCGACAACCCATTTTCCTTGTCATGATTATTTACGACCAAAGTAGATTGTGAGATTGAGTGGTGATTGGTAGATATATTCTCCTATGCCCGCGTTCATAAGATTTCGGATTTTCACAAAGGTTTCTAATAAAACACACTGTTTCTTAACTTTTTATGAACATCACACAAGCCAAGCAATTGAAGCCATCAATTTTATAGCTAACCAACTGTTACAGACTAGCTTTCAAAACTTTGAATACAATGTAGCAAGTACCATTTTGGTGAACCAAGCTGTTTGCTTTGAAATATTATTGGCCATAAATCTCTTTATTACTGTGTAATATTTACTGTCTGTCAGGCTCTGCCGCAAGTTTTGTTTGTTAAGGCCTGTGCTATAAGCAATAAACGCTATACACCTCAGTGAGCTTACTGATACCTACTTATCGCTCAGTGCTTTTGCGTCGTTATAAAAACCCTAACCTTGATGATTTTTTTTCAAAAACTGTAAGCCGTCTTTAAAGTCCTGTATATTTTCACTGTTTTGCAAGTTTAAGGGGAGAAATAGTAATCCCTCGGAAATCACACATTTATCGGACCACCTAAGGATCATTCTACAAAAGTCTTTATGTATGAGCAAGCGAAATAATCATCAAATCTGATAACGATTGGCGAGATATCGAATAACACACAGCTGGATTGAGAACATCCTCCTTTTTAAGAAGTTGCTTAAAAACCTAGTACGTATCGAACTTACAAGTCGATACAACGAAAAAAAATCGTTTCTGTTTTTTTTTATGAGTTTGAGATGAGGCTAACACATAAAGAATGTATGTAGAGATTCAAAATCATAAGTCCGTATTCGTCCACTGTTGAAAAAAGCCCTGCCCCTAACGACGACGCCACGAATAGCGATCAGGACTCATCATCGACTCTATGCGATCGCTACAATGTCGTCGGTCCATCGAGGTCTTCCCAGACTATGTAGAGTTATGACTATGTAGACTATGTAGGCTATGTAGAGATTATTTCAAATTATTCATTTCTAACGTGATAGTCATCTTGTTCCCTGTTGGTTAGGAAAATACAATTAATATAGGTAAATATCTTAGACAAGAAAAATTTTACGGTATTATTGAGACAGGAAGCGAATCCGAAATTATCTGAACCTCTACCAGCTGTTATCTAAAATGGTTGCCTAATTCTTATGTAACCATTTTGGATGGGATTTGGATCGTTTGTTACTTATACTTAATCAGTTTTATATTCAACATCATTAAAAATACCTATTTCCAATTATCTTCAAGTAATACAACATGCAAACAAAGTTACTGATGCATGCATTTGGATGGATTCCTGAGATCCCTAACACTTTCATTGCTTAAGACGCACTACCCGTCTACAACTCGCTCTATCTGAGGCTGAGATCACATTCTCTGCGATCTGTAATCTTAGGAATTCATCGAAGTAATGTAGTATTGAAGTAATGTAGTACAGACATTTTGTTTATTATGTTACCGCGCCACATCGGTTGTCTATTTACATATTTAGATACATCAAAACATCTCGTTTTTTGCTGCGAAAATTTTAGGTTCGACATTTCGGTAGTCGGTTTAATCCAGGCCATCACTAGCATCATCGCTAGCTTTGTGTTTTAGTCTATGGCCATTAAATAGACCAAAACATAATTATTTATAGACTATAATAACCAGCAATATTTCGTAACCACACAAGGCTGTGGAGTAGCCTTGCACGTCCGTTCAATTTTTAGTTTTCACTTCCTACCGTTAACTAGTACGCCATTGTAGGTTCGCAGGAAACCATCATCAACATCATTGTTACTTACCCACAGCTAGCTGCTGGATGATCATCATCATCATCAGCCCTCTGACACCTCCTCCTTCCTCTTTTACACGGCAGCTTACTCGGTCCTGTGCGAACCTCATTTACCTCTATAATCTTCCGACGACCCCTGATCATCTGGCAGGTGGTCTGCCTCAAGGACGCTTCGCCACTACCGGGTAACACGGCTTGATACAGGCCTCCTCTTTTACACAGCAGCTCACTCGGTCCTGTGCGAACCTCATGCACAGTCCTGCGACCACCCCGACGATGTCAACCGATCATCAGGCCGGTGGTCTGCCTCAAGAACGCTTCGACTCTACCGGGTACCACTCTGTGACCGCCACGCCAGGGCACCAGTATCACACAATGTTGCTTTTAGTTATAGGAACTAGCTATAAGAATACTAGATATAGGAATACTAGTTTTAAATGTAAGCTCATTGTGTGCCGAGAATATTAGATGATTTATTATAATTACAATGGATATAGGCATGACACTAGAGAATGATAAAAGGTATTGTCTTTTAAGTATTTAAGTACCTACTAAGGTCACATGATATCACAATATTAGGATAATCAAAATAGTGTTAGAAAAACCAAAGCAATGCTAAATTATGTTGATGACAGACCGTTGATTGCATCCACAAAATTGGCTATAATGCCCAAAACCATCAACAAAATTTAAAAAAAAAACATTTGGACGAAAAAATCTGCAACTATTTGCAGTTAAGTTTGATGAGCTAGGTGCTTAACAAAAATACCACCAAAGCCAATATGGTCAAATGTTCCGTTAACACTAACATAAATCAACCCCTGCTCCCGATGCCAAAAAACGTACATCGACTTATAAAAACAACATCGCGCACAACAAAAGAAACAAAACAAATCAAAATAAAACGACCTAAAGCGGCGAGAACCACATCAGTCTAATGACCAGATCATTCGTGCCATGCTGACCCAGATGAGGCAAAAACACCTGTCGGTAGGTAAGTAAGGTAGTGGGACGGACCTGAGACCTGGCGGACCTGACCTTAGTGAAGCGGAGATCACGACAAACAGTGTGTAGATCAATGACTGAACTAACTGTTCCATTGTGTTCCTATGGTTATAAATGAAAGGAATGTTAGCTATGAAAGTAGGTCTCGAGACATATTGACGTGGAGCAGGAACCCAAAGTGGATCTTGGCCTGAGACACCAGAGTTGTCCCAATCCTTTGCCCATTGATCGGGTCCCAGAATCATGTGATGAACTCAGCGGAAGGGTTTCAAGACATTGTGCCTATTGTTATGAATATTGTCTAAAACAAAACTATTAAGCAATATGCGTCATTACCTTCCTGATGATTAGAGTGAAACTATCGATAGAAATCTTAAGCAATAGTTTTCAAGGCTGTGATGCGAATGCACCAAGAGCCTTCGATAAAAGCGAAATTGAATAATGTTGGCTAAGTGCATGTTCTTTTATTATGTAGAATTAAAAACAGATCTAAAAAAAATTTACAATCCTCCTAAAATAAATGTATAAACGTGCTCTAGTTTCTGTAGCATTTTATAATTTTCGCTTATATTGCTTGTATTATTGGAATGGCTAAGGCAGTGCTTTTTAAACTACTTCGAAAAAAGGATGAGGTTCTATGTTCACCTGTAAGTTTTTTTATGTATGTTCGAGGATTTATCCGTCAATTGTGGACCGATTTTGATAATTAATTTGTTATCGTATATTGATTTATGATCCCGATATGGATCAATAAAAATATTTTCCCACGTGATTTGTATTTATCCCGCAAAATTTTAAAAACATTGTAAAATAAGGGATTTTTAGTAGGGTTTTAGTTTTTTTCAAATCTATCACTGGAATTGCTGAGGCAGTTATTTTTATTCTCACATCATGGAGTTACAAAATCTATGCCCCTTTTATATGCGTTACAAACTGGCCGAGCCACTTCTTGCATACGTTTCTCTTCTTCTTTTTGTTCATACACCTTTCTTAACTTTACTAAACAAGTAATAGATACCGTATTGATTACGTAACCATAACAATTCTCTATTAACAACACTTTCCATAGCCCAAGATTATGAAAAGAAAACTGACAACAGAACTAAGTTGATCTTAGTAATATTATAAAGACGAAAGTCGGTGCCGTTGTGAAGGTCTGACCGAAGACAACGCCAAAACTACTTTATGGATCGAGTTGAAATTTCGCACACATAAAGATTGTACCTGGAATAACATAATAAGCTAATATAAATTCCAAAAAACGCGTGAGAAGTCGCATACAGAAGTTACTAATATCTATATATATAAAAGAAAGTCATGTTAGTTACACAATTTATAACTCAGAACGGCTGAACGGATCTCGGTGAAATTTGGCAGCGAGGTAGATGGTATCCCGGGGCCGGACATAGGCTACCTTTTATTCCGGAATAAAGCGTGCGAAGCCGCGGGCTGCAGCTAGTCTATATATATATAAAAGAAAGTCGTGTTAGTTACACAATTTATAACTCAAGAACGGCTGAACGGATCTCGGTGAAATTTGGCAGCGAGGTAGATGGTATCCCGGGGCCGGACATAGGCTACCTTTTATTCCGGAAAAAAGCGTGCGAAGCTGAGGGCTGCAGCTAGTTACCTATAAAGGCGAAAGTTAGTGCCGTTGTGAAGATGTTTCACAGAAGACAACGCCAAAACTACAAAATGGATCGAACTGAAATTTCGCACACATAAAGATTGGACTAGGAATAACCTAATAGAGTAATTTTTTATTCCAAAAACCGCGTGCGAAGTCGCGGGTCAAAGCTAGTACATACTATATCAATAACTAAACTTTGAGACTGCAGTAGCCGTCAAACTAGATAATGTGAAAGCCTCGACCGGTATGGTCAATGTCTGCCCAGTCGTGTGCTTCATGCAAATTAATATATTTAAATAAAAAATATTTCTTGTATCTACATTCGTAGCATTTTTGTCATGGAATGCGATAAAAAAAATATAATTGTTCTGTTTAACTTAATTTTTGATGATATCCTAGACTATGACAAAATTATCTGCTGTAAATACAGCAGATAATTTTGTCATAGTAATTATTATAAGTAAAATATAATTTGATGTAAACAAGTGTGCCGTGTGGTGCCGACTTATAATTTGCACCACCCAAACTCTTCCCGCGACTTCAGCAGTTGCTCCAAAGAGGTATCACTAAAAGTACTAGCCTAAATCCATCGAATTATGGGAGGGTGGGAATAGAGAGTGCACCTATGTTTGCACACACACTTGTACATTATAATAATGTCCGGCGCACATGGCTTGTCTCAGTTGAGACTAGCCACCCGCCGTAGTGGGCGAAAATTTGGGTAGGAGACATCGTAGCTTAAAATACTTATATTATTTTGCTGCGGCCAATTCGCTAATCCCTGAAGGAAGGTTACTGTGTTATCTTAGATATTGCATGAAGTTACGTAACCTTAGTATCCTCGTTCTTTTTCTCATAACTTTTCACCTGTGTGACTTCAAAGTTATTATTTGTCATTATCACTGGGTCTCCGATTGCTATCATAGTCTATTGTCTAAAACTGAGTTACCTAGGTTTTTATTAATTAAGAATTAATTTACATTTTTTTTTGCTAATTAAGGTTTTTGAACTTGAAGCTGGATTCAATTAGAACCATACGATTGATTTCATATAATTACTCGTATTTAGGTTTGATAAACTTTCAATAAAACTATGTCACATTCACATATACCTCTAATACCTATACATAACATCATGATAAAATAGTTTGTAGTATAGCATCGGTAACGAATAGGAAATTCATGAAAATGTTATGATTTTCATGGGGTTAAAGTAGTATGTCCCATTAAAATGTGATTTTATTTGTTCGTTTTAGGCACTTTCTGTTTGAGACACAGGTCCAGGCACATGTATTATTTCATACCTATAAAATATAAAATATTATTTACTCTTTTGTACTGCTTCTTAGTCTTAAGTTAATTTGATTTTTTTTTAAGCCTACTATCTTTTGAATCGCCTTTAAGGTAGTTTCGTCACAGTGATGCTATAAAGCTGGATTTTCCCAGTTACTCAGTTACCTCAGTTCACTCAGCCGCATCGACATAAGTATTTATGTAAGAAAACAGTTAGCCAGCCTTGAAACAAACATACCGACACGCATGCACTCTCGCTGCTCTCTAGTAAATATTGGCTATTGTTAAAAGGGGAAACCGAGCTTCATACAAAAACTGGGTACCTATTGTATGTATGTATGAGTGTGAGTATATAGTCTTAAACCCTATACACACCAAAGTCGCCGGCCTGGCGGCGCGGCGTGGCGGCTTTACCCCGCGGGTTACCGCAAAACAAGGAACGATTCTCGCAAAACAAGCCCGCCGTGTCGGTGGCCTAAGGTCTCTTGTTTATGACACGGTTTTTTAGCAAAAGAGAAAAGAGAAAGAAAACGTGCGCTGAACAAGAAGCGTAGACTAGCACGCCGCCGCCGTATGGTTAAGAAACAATGCCGTGAACAAAAAGCCGCCTGCGATACAACATTAATAAAAATCATGCCATGCGTAGACGCGGCTCGCCGACGGGCAGACATGGCGCATACGGTGACGGCGCCGTGCCGTAGCGCCGCCGCCTCCGTTGCCATATATGAACAAGCTTCCAATAAAACTCTGCACGACCTTGTCACACGGCGAATTACCATTGATTTTTACGCCGAAAATACGCGTGTGTACAAAAGCCCTAACCCGCCGGGTAAAGCCAGCAGCTTTAGTGTGTAGAGGGCCTTAGGTTAAACCTATTGAATGTATGTAAGTGTGAGTCTATATATAGTCTTAGATTAACTGGTGAAATGCAAGAACAATCATTACTTTATTGATGTCACGGAACTAACGGTGCAGTTTGATTAAAGGCCAGTTTCGACCAAAACTGATATGTGCAAAAAGAAAACAAAATCTAAATAGATAGATAGATGGTTAGAATACACAAAAATGTTAGATTAAGAGAACCTAAAATTACAATATTTGGATTAAATAAATACATATATGTATAAGGCAGGTGGACATAAATTTGGCAATTTGGATAATCAATGTACGTGTGTGTATGTATTAAGTCAAAATTATCTAAGTGCTTATTTTGTAAGCCTAAAGACATAAAGATATTGAAATTTGAATACTGGCTCCTTGCAAATGCTGCTGTATGCGGGCTGCTGAAGACCTTGGGGCCATGTTATGACAATCATTAAGTAAGCTTTTAGGCATAAGAGATGTCCGTGCAGATCTCAGTTCCTCCACATAAAATTAGATTTAGAATTAAGCTTATGTTTAGCCGTTTACTAGCATGATGAGAATGAAGTCAATAATCTTCGTCACAATAGTATGCAAAATACTGCAAAAGAATCGAAAAATACCACAAAATTTTCGGGGTTCGCTCTACTCGCTGGTAATATTTAATTACTACTTATGTTAATGTTTAATTAGTTGGAGAAGCCACTGGCTCCTGAAACACAGTTTTAAACTAGTTCAGGAGCCTGTGGACTCATATTATCTGTAACACTAGCTTTTATGTCAACAAACAATTTAGTATTAAAAAAAATATATCTTGCCGTTCTGTGTGTAGTCTAATGCTCCAGTGGAGGCGCAAGGGGGCGCAGGGGGCGGTCCGTCCTGGGTACCAAGCACCAGAGGGTGACAACGACTACTCACTCACACAGCAACAACATAATTTATAATGTGGGGCAATCCATGCAGCATCATCTAGCCCCAGGCTTAGTAGAGCTAGTATTATCTATCTGATACACAAAATACAGTACATTACATAGGTAGACATTTTTAATGAATGCATAAAAACACCCAGAACACCCGGACCAAAATTCTGCAGATCGTACAAAAATTTGTCCCGAGGCGGGAATTGAACCTGCAACCTCCTACGTCGCAGGCGGACCTTCGGCCGCTGTGCCACAGAGGTCGTCAAGCCTCAATATTAATACGACCATTGCCACAGAACAACTAACCCTGTATAGTAAGCCATTACGATAATTATCTATAGTAACTATAAGATATTCCATGATCTGTTTTATTATAATTACATCTTCTGCTTGCTCTATTAGCTTGTGTGGAAGCTGGGTTGAAGTTGATTAATGATTTTTTTTAGTTATTGTGTGGCTGGATACGAAAGATGATGGATTAGAGAGAACTGAAGGTAAATAAATACCTATGTTAATAGGTGCCGCCTAAGCGGTCGCGGCGTAAGAATTGATCCCTCCAAGTCGTAAGAGACGACTAACCCTCGTATTATGAAAGCTTGCTCAGTCACAGATCTATGCTTGAGTCACGTTTATTCCATAAAAAAGTATTTTAAAATAAAGCTTGCTCAGTGCTAGATCTATGCTTGAGTAACGCTTTTCTATGGAATAACCGTCACTCAGCATAGATCTATGACAGCAAGCTTTCATAATACGGGCCTAAGGGAACCCACCAGTTTCAGGATGCATTTGTGTCGCTTAGATATAACAATCTAGTATAAAAATAAATTAATATATAAATAATCATTTGCCGAGTTATGTAGACAAATCAAAAGAAAAGAGTCTTCTCCTATTTAAAAACTTGCAAAATTTTAGTTAGTTATAAATTACTTAGGCATTCAAAGTTTCCAATTATCATTTGCACTTTATCATAGACTAGCTTCCCCCGCTCCGCACGCGTATTTTAAATATAATAAGTATCCGATTATCTAAGTTCGGCTATATTCTAAATGTACTACAAATTTCATCTTGATCTGTTCAGTACCTACTTTTGGAGATCTTAACAAACAAAATAAAATTCGCAAACTTTCGGCTTTATAATATTAATAGGATAATGAAGAAGAGGTCACTTTTAATGAGATTGCAGAATCGATTTCATATAAGTTTTTGCAATAATGACTTGCATGACTGAAGTGAGCGGTATGAGTATAGAGGTAAGTACCTACTTATGAGTATATGCTATTAGCAATATCCACATCATAATATGCTCTTTCACCTTCGGCTGCATAAATAATGATGTTATCTAGCATTAATCTATCTTACAAAATCTCAAGTGTTTCATCTCCGGACTGTTAAGAGGCCGGTGTCCTCCGGAGCAGTTAACGTATCACACTTTCGCCCGCGAGAAGGTTATGTGGAGTGAAATAGATTCAAGCAGTGGAAACTAATCCAGCCGACCTATGGATCAGAGTGGAATAGATTCAAGCAGTGGAAACTAATCTACCCGACCTATGGATCAGAGTGGAATAGATTCAAGCAGTGGAAACTAATCTACCCGACCTATGGATCAGAGTGGAATAGATTCAAGCAGTGGAAACTAATCTACCCGACCTATGGATCAGAGTGGAATAGATTCAAGCAGTGGAAACTAATCTACCCGACCTATGGATCAGAGTGGAATAGATTCATGGAGTGGAAACTAATCCACCAGACCTATGGACCAGAGTGGAATAGATTCTAGTAGTGGAAACCTAATCTACACGACCTATGGATCAGAGTGGAATAGATTCTAACAGTGGAAACTAATTCAGCCGACCTATGGATCAGAGTGGAATAGATTCAAGCAGTGGAAACTAATCTACCTGACCTATGGATCAGAGTGGAATAGATTCATGGAGTGGAAACTAATCCACCAGACCTATGGATCAGAGTGGAATAGATTCTAACAGTGGAAACCTAATCTACACGACCTATGGATCAGAGTGGAATATATTCTAACAGTGGAAACTAATCTACACGACCTATGGATCAAAGTGGAATAGATTCAAGCAGTGGAAACTAATCCAGCCGACCTATGGATCAGAGTGGAATAGATTCATGCAGTGGTAACTAATCCGCCAAACATATGGATCAGAGTGGAATAGATTCAAGCAGTGGAAACTAATCTACCCGACCTATGGATCAGAGTGGAATAGATTCATGGAGTGGAAACTAATCCACCAGACCTATGGACCCGAGTGGAATAGATTCTAGTAGTGGAAACCTAATCTACACGACCTATGGATCAGAGTGGAATAGATTCTAACAGTGGAAACTAATCTACACGACCTATGGATCAGAGTGGAATAGATTCAAGCAGTGAAACTAATCTACCAGACCTATGGATCAGAGTGGAATAGCTTCAAGCAGTGGAAACTAATCTACACGACCTATGGATCAGAGTGGAATAGATTCATGCAGTGGAAACTAATCCACCAGACCTATGGATCAGAGTGGAATAGATTCTAGCAGTGGAAACTAATCCACCCGACCTATGGATCAGAGTGGAATATATTCAAGCAGTAGAAACTAATCTACTTGACCTATGAATCAAAGTGGAATCAACTCAAGCAGTGGTAAATCCACCCGGGCTAAATGGATCAAAGTGGAAAAATTGGAAACTAATCCATTAATAGATCAGCAAAGTGGATCAGAGTGGAATATGGGTTTTTCGAGTTTTTCTATGTGGTTATCTGTGTTACTCTTTATTACCATGAAGCATCAAACGGCTGAAGCGATTTTAATAAATGAGTTAGGTATTAAAATACTCGTCTAGACTCGCCTCTCATGCTTTCTAATCTACTCGTATATGCGAAAAATAATGAAAAAGCGGAGACAGAGTTGGGTTTTCTATAGTTTTCAATTTAAGCAACTTGTTCAGGAAAATACTGGCGATATTAAATAACATAGAGCTATTTCACTAAAATAGAATTAAGACCATTCTGATTGTTAGTTGATTAAAGTTTAGAAAACCTGTTGCGTCTTATTATAGCGCAGTTAGAAAAATATTATACATGACGTTTCGTATTTTGATTAACCGAGTGAGCGAAGCAAAGTAAAGCGCCTCTACTTCAAGGCAAAATTTGCTTACGTATTAGCTTTGTCAGATTGTTGGTCCCAAAAAAAAAAAATAGTTGGTAAACTACATACGATCTGTATGAACTGAACGTATTTTACAACCGATCTGGACGAAACTTGGTGGACGTTCGTTTGGGCGCAATCTCACCTGATTAAAAGTGACGACGTGGCCGACGATTAAAGTCTTTAAACAATTTTTCACCGTCGGGGATTTTTGATAAGTGCGGTACTTCCTCCAAAAAGGGGCAAAAAGGGGGCTACTGAATGTATCCGCGATATTAGATCTGATTTTGATGGTTCTTTTTTTATTTGAAACATAGTTACTTTAAGTTGGTCTCATAAAAATCGGTAACGATCTGATGAGGATCTTCGGCGTGAGAAGCCGAATAGCTCCTCAAAGTGAGTTTGTGCTCGCGAGGTCTGGTGCTGTTCGCAGAGCTATTAATATAGGTGTATTATATTGGTTACCCTACACTACCTTCGGTGGTATATTATAGCAGTTAGAAGTTTAAGTTCAACTATTTAATTAAGATAGTAATAAATTTAATTTACGTTTACAGGTCAGGCAGGCAAGCATGCAATAATGTAACAAATCAAAAAGTCAAAGATCAAAATGCACCGGTGTGCACAAGGCCGAAGTGAAGATCACATAAGACCATGAAAATGTCGGCGAATCCAATGAAAGGATGAAAGGTTAATTCTGTCGTAAGATGAGTCGCAAATTCTCTTTTGTGATTTCAGAATCCATTATGTGGCTACTGCTTAGTTTAGGCAAGGCCACATTTTTGGTAAATAGCGGGAGATGACTTAAAATAAGGCAAATGCTTTCTACCCTTCTTTTTATTTATATACTAGGACTACCAACTAGATATAACACAAATAAATTAAATAGCACTAGCTTAGTTTTGAAGTCTAGTGCTCTCTAATTTATAGGCGGCCGCAGCAAGGGCAAACCAAGGCAACTCAACAGTAATATACAAAACTATTATATTGATCATAATTTGTTATTTAATAGCTATTATTTTAAAAACTATTATGTTGAGTCGGTCTCCTGAATGAAGGACCTAACATAAGTTGTTAGAACAATAATCTAACTGCATATTGTGCAAATTTGGCACGTTATAAGCACCCTGACCTAAACTCGGGTCTTGATAAAAGGAAAAGTGGTTTTGATTTGACAATGAAATAAGATATACTTAACTACAAGGAGTTCATTTTGAGTAAGATTCCGGTGTACCTTATGCCAAATCCCAGAATCGAATTTTGCCTCCTCACGTCACCTCAACAGCCTATATTGGTCCACTGCTGGACGCAGTGTTAGTTATTGACTTTTATCCCCACGCTGGGCATGCGGGTAGTGGACCGCAGTTCGGTGGTAGAATTGTTCTGCAGGAGGCGCTGCTGCACGCCCCCGGTGGATATCCCTTAGTCGCCTCTTACGACACACACGGGAAGAGTTGGGGTGGTGCAAATTCTAAGCTTCCACCACACACGTACAGTGTACAGTATTGTGTATATTAATTGTGTACTAAAATTTTGCAACTGTGTTATATGGACCAAGGTCTGAAATAAATGATTTTTATTTTATTTTATTTATATTGTGTGCCTATTAGAAAAATCATTATGAATGTATGCGGGTTAACAACGAACCTAGTTTGTGTTGGAATAACACCAACGTTTCATCTCTTAGCGAGGGACTTCATCAGGGTGAGTGCGGTTCCAAATTACATACATAATGAGTTCATCAAACTACGAAAGTTTTTATAGTAAAATAATAGAAAATATTTAAAAGACGACCTCTGTGGCGGGCGACCTGAGTGGGCGACCTGAGACGCAGAAGGTTGTGGGTTCCTTTCCTGCCGCGGACAAATGTTTATGCCGACCTAGAACGACAAAATAGTACCCACAAACAATAATTTGAGATTTTTATCCACATATTTGACAGCTCTGTCGTTTCATTTCCGTTCGTTTCAAAAAAATCTTAAATTCGTAATCATTTTTCTGAGTAGACGCGCAGAGCCCCGAGTTTCGTTTCTCAATAGTATGAGGAAAGGGAGAAGTCATCGGGACGTTCCATTTATGTATGAAATTGATAAAATGCCTCTAGCGTGCGGACATGGAACTCCACAATTCCCATACAAAAATGGAACGTCTCAATACTATGGAGAAACAAAAGTCAGGGTTCTACCTGGAAGAGATCGCTCAAAGCGATAAGGCCGCTCTTTGTATTTCCTCGATTCTCAGCATTTCTTCCTGAACCTATCGTACATATTTTGTGTTTGTGTGGATACCTCTTTATTGTATAGAAACCTCTTTATCGTAATAAAGAGGTTTCTATCATGATAGTTTTTAAGCTGTCCTCGTGTTTTTGATTTCTTTTAGTTATCTGTATTATATCTAAGCTACCTGTTTTCATACTGTGTACTGTGTGTGTATCAGAATAAACGTAGGTATTTCATTTATTCATTCATTCTATCAAGAGGTTTCTATACAATAAAGAGGTTCAATCCATCTTTCTCTGTATTTAAATATTTCAAAAAATCTGTCCATTGCTGTTAGATATTTCTCAAACTATCGCGTGTCTACAAGGCCATTATAATAAAGAGCCATACACAATCACAGTTAATCACAGTTAATTACAAGAGGTAGGAATTTGGACATGGTGGAAAATTTGACACATTCTGGCCAATAAAATACATCTTTACATAAACCGAAGTTAACCTCAATATATTCGGCCCTTCCTAAAGGCATGGTATGTCATTAAAACTATTTTATGAATTAATTACGGATGTAAGGGGGTTAACTACGAACATTATTCTGCGGAACCCGCGCGTCTAGAAGCGCACACACCCTATAAAGAAACCGCCATCTCCCATTGCAACACCCTAAATGGGTACATATTGTATGTATTCCTTAATATAGTGAAACGGTCTTTGTTAACAAAGAAAGTAATAAAAACAAATTAGAACTAGTATTTACAATTGAAACAATTAAGCTAACTGCAGACTGTTGCAGACAATTTACAGGCAGCTCAACTGATCCATATCAATACCAGTCGGAAGCGGCCCCAAGACGCTGGCTGCTTTGCTCCGCGCTATATGGTATTGCTGATGCGCTGCGCCAGATATTGTGAATAAGTCCTGGCAAATGTATGTACCTACATAATATTACGATGCAATAAATAAATTAAATGAAATGAAGTCCCTCGTTATGGGATGAAACGTTGGTGTTCTTCCAGCACAAATAAGGTTCCTTCGTAAATAACCCGCTTACATCCGTAATAAAGTCTATAAAATACGTTTTAGAATGCAGCCCTAAATTAAAATCAAATAGAAGTAAGTAACGGATTAGAACCAAGCCAGAGAAACTTTGTTTTCATTTACTTAGCACTCTGTTAAACGTACTCGGATATCTTTGACTTTGCATATCACTCTTGTGCTTTTACCATTTTCATAGAAATGATGGAAAACTGAATATTTGCTAGCGGATGTTTATTTTAGAGGTGGCATAAACGAGAATAAACAAATAAATGTCATGGAGGGAAATCTCGCAGCAGAGTAAATATAATTATTTTTGTTGATTCCTTTTGCATGGTGTATAATAGCATTTTAATGGGGCCTTATTCGTATACTTAGTTAGTGATTGTCTTTTGTTTTTTCATACAACTATCCACGGTGACGTCACAAATCCAGGCCTCCAGTATAATAAAAACAAAAGGGGATCGCACCAGCATTTAAAATTTACCTAAACAATGTAGTCCGTTGAAGAAACAGTAAGTTTTTATGTAAAAGTATATCAAAAATCGAACTAGATGTCGCTGCTAAAACAAGCGGAGCGCTATATTACACTAATGAAGCGTTTCTTCGCTGGAAATGGATTCATGACAAGGGACATAATGTTAGGTACATAACTGTAACTGCTAATGATTATGAAAAAACAATTGGAAAATGTAATTCATATAATGACAACTGATACAACATTTTATGTACCTACATAGAATAGAACTACAATAATAGTTAAGTTTTTATTAACAAAGAAAATTACAATCAAATAATACAAACAAATTAGAACTAGTATTCACAATTGAAATTATTGAGCTAACTGTAGATTGTTGCAAACCGTCTACAGGGTAGCTCAACTGAGCCATATTAATACCAGTCTTAGGCGTCCCCAAGACGCTGGCTGCTACAGCGGGGCACGCTGTATGACAATGCTGATGCGCTGCGCCAGATACTCACCAGCTCTCGGGTCACGCGTCGCGATCGAGATACTTTTTTTTTAATCCCGGAGAAGTTAAGCATAGTTAAATTAGAAACATAATTCGTGGAACAGCACTAAAACTCCCCTATCTTTACGATCGAAAAGTTAAGTTAAGTTTCTGTACCAATGTGGTATCAACAGACTCAACAAAATTTTCTTTCAGGCGAAAGGTTTCTTTGTCGCTTCTTTAGAGGTACTTTAGTCTACATACCGAAGCGACTGAAATCAAAAACATCACTTTATTTCCGTGTCAGTGTTTATTTATTAAGAATTTGACCTTACCTAAGTGTACATTTATTGTATTTACGGAAATACAGAGTTTTTGACTTTGACTTGACTTTGAGCACAATCTCACCTGATGGTAAGTGACGATGTGGCAGACGATGTATCACGGTCTACCATTTTCTCGATGTCTATGCACAGCCCGGCTGGGGTCGTTACACTTGGGCAGTCATAGATATAACTCGTTTGTTGGTAGAGTAGTTATAATACAGCTGGTAATCATTTGTAGGTACCACCGTCTATGCAAAATCAAGTTTAGCAGGTTCCAACTTACTGGCATTACTCGCACTTTCCACAATTGTGTAAAGATAGTAATTTATGTAAGGTGTGCGTTATTTCATTGTGTATTTTCAGTATGCGTTTGGTAACTAACTTCGTGAGTAATTTGGCAATAAAATGGCTGCGGGAAAATACTTTTTTTCGGCTGTTACCATACACCATAACATAACATACAACCTTCAGTAAAGAATTATGAGCAAAATGTAATACAACACTTTGACTGCCACCGGGGCGGCGCACTTGTTGGACAGCGCAGGTCGCATCACTGACCTTGGGACAACGCACCGAAAGGTTTAATCCTCCTTACAAAAAAAAATTTAATGGACCACCGAAGATCAATGGCAACTATTTAACTCCTCAACCACATTATGTTGTTTTGGCCTAACGAGTGTCCAATAAGTACCTAAATGGAAAACCGAAATCAATGTCAACCATTATAAATGGCTCATTTCAATGCCGCAAAGAAAGGCCGATACCTTTCACTCGTATGCAGTTCAGAGAAAGTACTTGTCTTGCAGTGTGAAATGTAGTTTCAACAGAAAAAAATTATAATGGACTTAATATGCAATATGGACAATAATTTAACATATCATTAATCTCTATAACGGCTATTATATACGATCAAACACGCCTCAATTTGGCTTTCTGTTGGATAATACTGAGTACAATTAAGAGTAATTCTATAGATGCTTTTTCACATGATGGTTCAAAATTAATCAACTAGGTTTTTAAGACGACCTGTATGGCGCGGCGCGGGCGTGCGAACAGGTTCCGCCTGTGACGCAGGAGGTTGCGGGATCGATTCTCGCCTCGGGACAAATTTTTGTAAGATCTGCAGATATTTGTTCCGTGTGTTCTGTATGTTTTCTATGTATAAAAAAAAAATATTTATCTATGTAGTCTATAATTATTGTATTAAGTATATCAGTTATCGTAACACCATAACACAAGCTCTTAGCTTGGGGCAAGCTAGATAATGCTGAGTGAATTGTCCAGCATTATTTAATTATTTATTTTTAATCAAGATCTTCAGTTTTTTTGTACATTGTCATTATTTCCCTGTTCTGATTATTGACACTTATCCTCCAGACTTCGTCAGAGTAATGGAAATCTGACCTGTATCGAGTGCCATCATTAAAAAGAACAATTGATTGTAGTTAAACCTAATAAAAGTTTGGGTAGGTACATACAGTCAGTGCATGGAAATTAATTGAATTATGTATGGTACATGATAAACACCGTCGTTGGTTGTTCGGATTGTCAGAAATCATTCTTGTGAAGAGTTCCTTTCCCTTTAGCAACGTAGCATATTGTCATTATGAATCAATCATGCGCCCTAAAATTAAATTCCTTTCTTCTTTCTTGACAAACTGAGTGGCGTAGCGGGCCAAGGTCCGCATGTGACGCACGAAGTTGTAGGTTCGATTCCTGCCAAGGTACAAAATTTGTACTATCTGCATTATATCTTTGTTCCGGGTCGGGGTGCATTTTATTAATAATAATTAAACAAAAACTGTATGTTGTTTTGTTTACCAGTTATCTAGTACCCACAAGCTCTTATTTTGGGGACCGTCAATGCTGTATGGATTGTGTATGGTCAACGAATTCACACGATTGTACGGTCTCTTCTCTTTGGTACGCGGAGTAAGGTGACGAAATTTAGGACAAATTTCCATACTTTACTGCTTTACGCGTGAGGTGAATTAATGTTGGTGTGGGTGGTACGAAAGTTTAAGGTTGGCGATATTTTAAGTTTAAATGATGAACTAGCCTAGAGCTGTTTAACTTAACGACCTCTGTGGCGCAGTGAAGGTCTGGCTGACGTGCAACGTTGTTTCGCGTTCGATTTCAACGGTAGATTTTAAACTTGATCTGACTTGTCATTGCATTGAATTGCACAGAGTGCAAAAATACATGCATTAGTCACGTGGTAAGTCAAAGATTACGCCATGTGGTGCCGGCTTAGAATTTGTACCACCCCGGCTCTTCCCGCAGATGTCGTAAGAGGCAGCTAAGGGATATCGACGGGGGAGCGGGCAGCAGCGCCTCCTACAGAACAATTCTACCACTGAACTGCGATCCCCAACCCGCATGCCCAGCGTGGAGCTTATGGGCACTACCCCAAATGATTTTAAAAAAATAAAAAAAAAAAAAAAAAAAAAAAAAAAAAACCCCAAATGATACAGCCAATATGACGCTTATCAGCTGGAGGTCTGCGTCCATCAGCGCTATCTATAACCTGAAGATATCAGCTAAGAATATTAACAAATGTGCACATTTCCACACAGCTGAGCTTAATTAACAGAATGAATCTACAAATAAATAAACCTGTCAAAATTACCTGCAAGTCTACGTAAGAAGAACAGTTGCTCATGCGGGGACAGCTAGCAAGTGAGAACTAATATTAGACAGCTGTGTCTACAAGAGCTTACTTAAGCCTTCAAGAACCTCCTCAAGTAGTTAAGACCGTCTTCATTTCTCTCGACAGCCACAACAAGTCTAATTATTCGGAAGGCCGACACTGACCTAGTGGCACACGCACTAGTCATTGATAGAATGCCCGACAGGCTGACATTTTGCGCACAGTTTAACAAAACGCTCCAATAACTTTACAATACACGCGTTTCTACGTAATTATACGTGATCTAGGAAGTACTTTCGTATAGTTAAGTGTGCGTTTTATCTATAGGTACCTAACAGCTAACTTCTGCCCGTGACTTCGCAATCGCACGCACTATTCCTGGCTATAACTCGTCCAAGATCTTATTTTCTGTTTGAGGGGGCTTCATAGTCGTGTACCGACTATGAAGTTCCCTAATTGGTGGAAGTTCCCTAATGAAGTTCCTCGTGAGTGAATGTAGACTGCATGGCAGAATGAAATATCACATAGACACAGTTACTATTGACGAATGCGACTCTGTCAACTTGAATAATATGGGGAATTACGAAAGTTTCGATTTTTATCGAGCCGACAAGAAACAACAATAAAGATGCAAAGATTATTCTACGTGCTTTTTCCATGAAAAAGTATAGAAAATACTCCACAGTAACCAAATCTGACTTACACTTTATTACGGAAAAACGCGTGTAATGCCTCGTGTAGAAGCAAATAGGTAATAAAACTTACAAAAATAATACCATTTTATTGTATTGAATTTTCGGATTCTAAAAATAAATTCATTAAGATGCCTGATTATGTCTTTCGAGGAATACAAAATGTTGAGCAAAAATACCAAAATCGATTTCAACTTTTACATAAACAAAATCGATTTTCATAAAAAATATTTTCAAGAATAATTTAAGAAATCTTTTGCTGAAGGGGTGTTTTTACAAAATTGACGAGTTTATCACACAAAAGTAATTATTATGTTAGCAACAAAGATAAATTGGATTATTTATAATAACTGCATGCTAATAATTTAATTATGTTGTTTTTGAATAAATTAACTAAACTAAACTAAAAAATCGAATCGGAGTAAGGACCTGACTTTGATTGTCAGTCGAACTACCAAACAGAAAATATAATTATAATTATTATTCCACGCTCTTATTTTCTGTTTGGTAGTTCGTCTTACAATAAAGTCATGTTCTATTGCTTTACCGATTCGATTTTTTATGACAATCGATTTTGAATTACTAGCTCCTTAATAACTTTAGGAAGCAGATATGAAAATGTCCCCTATTATGGAAAAGTATAAGGGCCCAATAGTGGGACAGTGAAAGGTAAAAAAGTATGACTGCGTAGCACATAGGCGAAAATACAGCAGTTAGATTCAGGGCCTGTACTCCTAAAAACGAAATAGAAGTTTGATTCGTTTTCGTGCAAACGCTAATCTTATGCAAGCGACATAAGAGTTAGTTTTGCACGAAAACGAAAAAGAAAATTTGATTTTCCTTTTCCGAATAGGCCCCCAGGTACGCTCAAAAATTAGTAAAATAAATCGGACCTATCGTTTTAGTTTTTGTAAACAAATGAATTTCCTTCATTATTTATCAATAAAAGCATCTTTAATTCCAGTATCTATTTAAAAAATTATAGCTATGAAATTTACTGTGATTGTTTAGTGTTATTAAATAAGCTACTCGTATATTTTCAAAGAAAGTGAGCTTCGTCATTTTTATGAGACAATAATAGCATGTAAAACTTATGGGAAAAGAAATCTTTGAGAACAAACAGGTTTCGCTATTCCGATAGAGACATAGATACATTTATATGCTATTATAAGCTAGCGCGATTGTCTTTTGTTTTTTACACAATTGTCCACGCTGACGTCACAAATCCAGGTATACAAAAAAACCGCCAAATGCGAGTCGACTCGCGCACGAAGGGTTCCGTACCGTAAAAATCAAACAACTTTTTCAAAGAACATCCAATTATCGTTGTTCGTAGACCTCATTAAATTTTCAACTATATAATATTTTTAGTATTTGTTGTTATTACAATGGAAGTGTTACTTATTTGTAGAAAGTTTTATGTGTCTACCAATTGTGGTTCAATAGATACAACCTTGACAAAACCAGAGCAAATATCACGTTTTTTGTATGGTAATTTGAATATTTATTTTATTTTTATTATTTTCTGTTATAGCGGCAAGAGAAATACACATTATTTGAAAATTTCAACTGTCTATCTCCTTTCCACTCGTACGTAGGTCGTACCTACATTTGTTTGTTCGCGATCGCGAATCAAAGCTTTCTTTGTGAAATGTATTTATTTCTTCAATGTTATAACCAAAATAATTTGTGTCTATCTCTTACGGTTCTTGAGATAGAGCCCTGTGACAGACGGACGGACGGACAGTGGAGGCAGGAAGTAAACAAGAAATACCCGCCTAAATCAAAAGATGCATGCCGCTTTTTATGTCACGATGAAGCCTACATGATGATGTATGTATGATGAAGGACGGGTACAATTTTTGTGATCCCCTGCTGTTTATTAGATTATCTTTGGATGGAAATCTAGAACGTACATAATTTAAAATTTAATTAATGGGTGGGCTTCATTTACGTTGTACGTTAAGTTAACTAAATAACAACTGATATAAATTTTATAATAGTTGTCTCACGGAGTGAAAGTACTTACAATAATGTAGATACAATATTTAATTTTAATGATTCTAGATGAATGAATAAAGAAAAATAAGTATGAAATACGCAGGAAATAAAACAAACCATTTATTTAATTTCCTGCGTATTTCATATTTTTTTAGGTTACTTTCCATTGATGAATCATAGCCGTGGGACAGTCGGTAAAACAATTGGATTCTAATTAATTACAGCCCTGTCTTTTTGTTAAATTCATGTCGTTGCCCCGTTGACAAAGCTGTGCACAGGACGAACGCCGGCGGTACACTGACTGAGGCCACGCCTACTGTGATGACGTCAGGGCCTAGTTGTGAATCACAGCTTAGACCCCCTCCTCTCTGTACCTGCTCCATGAGTTAAAGTCTATATTTGAATGCACATTTTGTGCTGTGCGGTAGCGGTGCAGCCCTGATCTGCGATAACCTTAATTCGGTTACTCTAGGTACCACTTCAGAAATACCTACCTGAAGTGGTCCAGATACCGAAATTAATTGCAAAACAAGAGTGTAAGAGTACTCGACTGCAAGGTTATGTATTAAGTTTCGCGTCCACTGCATCCGAATCGGTTTGCTATCGGTACGCTGCGTACAGCGTACGCGGCGTCGTCGTCGGAGCTTACAATGTGCCGATAGGGTGTCTGCTTTCGGATTTTGCAACGGCAATAAAGGTATTTTCAAAGCTCTCGAGTTTTTTGATGCGTAGGTACAAGGAATATTTTGATGAGCGAAGTAAAGAAAAAGGTATATTGTATAAAACAATACAGTGTCAGCCACCTTGTATACTGTGGTTTGTTTGAGGTAAGATAAGTAGATATATTATTGTTATCGCCATAGGCTACGATCTGGTCATTATCCATCAAGGAAATTCGGGTTCCTTATGAAAAAAACGGACTCTCTAAACTGTGAAGTTTGTGAAGTCCTAGATGATGTGCACCACATCTTGATGGACTGCACCAAGTTCAAAGATCGAAGGGAGGCACTGATGACTGAACTTAATCTAAATACGAGTAGATTAGATTTAGGAACATTTATTAACATTTTAGCAGAACTAAATTCAATAACGGCCATTTCATTGTTTAAAATCTTTATGCATCAGTGACTTCCTTTGTACATAGCTACCTACAAATTGACTATTAGGTTTGATTTTGTTGTTTGTTTTTCTTTTGTTTGTTATTGTTAAGTTTAGGTTATGATAGGACTGACATACTTTACATAGTAAAAGTCCTTAACAATAAATTAGATAAAAAAAAAAAAGCTCTCGAGTTTGCCGATCACGACATTGGCAACAAAACAATATCCTCGTATTGACGAGGGTATCATAGCAGATGACGTCAACGGCAAACTTCCATTCCAGCATCGGGCCGGTCCCTGTCATTGGTATCGACATATATGCCGATCCAATTTATTTATTTAACACACACAACACATTACAATACCAACTAAGAAATGAAAAAACAACAAAAAATATTTTAAACTACATTGTAGCGTAAACCTATGTGTGCACGCACGCTGTACCTACCATATAAATCAAAATACCAGTTACTGGCGTCAATATCGGCAGATATGCCGATCTAGTACAAGCTGTACCAAAGAAATCAATACAAAGCAACAAATCGTTCCGCTGCGTAACCTCCGATTCCGATCTTGTGGACGCGCAGCTTTAAAGCAAGTGAAAGGTGTCAAATCGATGAAGACGCGTCCTTGTGTTTTTTAACGTTTGCCCGCTAAATAGCATCCTGATATTACTTTAGTGTGATTTTTTTTCTTTCATAATATGCCACAGTTTAAACTCTGCAGTAAAACTACAGGTGCAATGTTTCCATCAGTTACTAGAGTAACTACTAACTAGCCTATGGTAGACGGAAAATCATGCATAGGCTACACGCAGTAAAATTTAAAACAATTACTGTAACATATTTTTAATAGAATTTAAAACAAGGTTACGTTTGCGAAGACGTAAAAATGTACGAAAATTCGGGGTTTACCGTGCGTATTGTAATAAGGGCTGTGTTTATACAGAGCTCCAAACTTACCAGGTTATTAGGTATGGTTAATGAAAAATTTTTTCTTTAGTTTCGTATTGATAATAGTTCCGCTAAAGTCCGTCAGGCTAGTACGGACGGACGTCATTAAAATAATTCTCTTGGAACATACCTGAAACAAAAAACAACAGAATCAAATTTACAATTTATTGCAAGAAAACAACGATAAAATCAGTATGATTATAATACAAAACTCGAAGTTATTTGTACATAATTTAACTGTTTGGAAAAAACTTAAAACCGATTTCGAATCCCTTAGTTTTAAAAAGTTTTTTTAAATTTAGCTAGATAAATACTAATCCCTCGGGAATAAAACCACCCACCTCGGGACCATCCTTCATATGCAAAAGAATCATCCAAATCGGTCTATAAATGACGGAGAAATCGACGGACTTACACTAAATAAACATACATACAGCCGAACATTGAACCTCCTCCTTTTTTCGAAGTCAGTTAAAAATGATATGTGCCAGTGCTGTTACGATCTAAACATCATAGTTTTTTACCGGCTCAAATACCTGCCTACTGCATTTTTTACACTATAACAAACCATTTCGACCAATAACACATACTTTCTCTTGTTTGCCGAATTTGTTGAAAAATAACTCGAATCGCACTTTTTGTAACAATTGTGTGAGTTATGACTATATACAGGATGTTATAGTAATTCACAGAATGAAAACTTATATTGAAAAAACATCAATGATAATCCATAAAGGTGTTCATCCTGTTTATACATGCCATTGTCCTATCCTAAATTATGTCCCATCGGATAATGAGAGTGAATAGAGAGTGCACCTGTGTTTGCGCACACTCTTTTGCACGATAGTAACTATGTCCTGCACACAAGGCTAGTGTCCGTTGAGAATAGCCGCCGCGTCGTGGTCGAAAATTATGCATCTCTTTGGTCGAAATCGACCAAACATTTTCATGAAATACCATAATAAAATTCACGTGAAATTACACTTAGTTACAAGAGTTTAAATTTTGGCATTCAAGCAGCCATTTTCTACAAAATATAGTGTAAGACTAAAATTTTAATTGGAACTGCTTTTACAAATAAGCCATATTAACCATATGTAGCGCAGAACCGGTGACTGTGGCGATCTTTATGGGAGGCATATGTCCAGCATTGGACATCCATCTGCTAAGATGATGATGATGAATGTCAATCATAAGGTGTCAACAAAATTATTTCACACATCTTCACTATGCAATAAAAATTTCTTCATTATTTTGTAATTTGCAGTTGGCTAACACGATCAATAAATAGTTTAGTGTCTAATATGTCAACTATCTGGAGGTCAGTTTCAACAACTCCTTGTTATTCGTTTATAATGCAATTAGAAGGTCTTTGACGCGTGATGATGAAAAGTTCTATGGGATTTGATCAAGTCGAAAATGGTAAAAGATGTTGTTGTCTTAGAAAATGAATTGGAAAGATAAGTGTGGTGTATATTTGTAAAGACAGAAAGATACATAAGTGTCGTGGCGTGTCGTGGTGCGTGACGCGCTAGAAGCATATCGTGTCGTGTCGCTATATTATTACGTATATTATTATGTATTTTTATTTTATATTATTCTAATTACTAGGTCTGACGAATATTTGTATTTATTTTTTTGTTATTTTTTATGTCTTGATTATTATGTTATATGTATTTAAAATAATGGATTGACATACTTATAGGTAAATTTTATTTTATTAGATTTTGTTTTTATAAGGTTTAATTAATTTTTATTGTTAATATTAGAATATTAATAAGACTAGGGCGCCTGTAAAAATAGTTGTACGTTTTAGAAATAAATAAATGTATAGTAACCGATTATGCTTCTGACGCGTCACGACACGCCACGACATGTATGCTTCCGCCTTTAAAACTGGACACCACTCCCATCTTTCCAATTAATTTGCTCAAGGTGGCTTTCGTATCACTATCTACGGCCATGATACGGATATAAATGGGTGTCTATCTTTTATGACATGTTTTATATTTTGGTAAAGTGGAAATGATAATCGAATGAATAAGTGATAGTTCTGCGAATCACGTCAAAGCTTGATACTTTTACCAGCCAGTAGGTGTGTTACCATCAAACTTATTTTAAATTAAATGCGAAAGTGTGTGAAATGAAGATGGTGTCGCGTCAGATACAATGAACAATGTAAAGGCAACTTTTTATATTTAGATAAGCGTTAAAAAAATATTTACAGGACCTTAGTGTCATGGAAAAAAAATTGAAATTAATCAATGATAAAATATCTTATCAAAGTAAATTCCCAAAAGAAATATCTTGATTGTTATTTTTTTACTAATTTTATAATGACAAAGAAAATTACAATTCGATAATAAAAACAAATTAGAACTAGTATTTACAATTGAAACAATTAAGCTAACTGCAGACTGTTGTGTGTTGTTTAAAAAAAATCAAAACCGACTTCAAATTCCTCTAAAATTCCTGTATATTTACACCGGTTTTTTAAGTTTTGCGGGACAAATACTTATCCATCAGGAGTAAAATTTATGAGAATCATCAAAATCGATCCAGAGTGGAATATATTCAAGCAGTGGAAACTGATCCACCCGGGCTATGGATCAGAGTGGACAAAAAAGTGTAAACTGATCCATTAGGGGCGAAGGTCCGCCTCCGACGCAGAAGGTTGCGGGTTCAATTCCCGCCTTGGGGCAAATGTTTGTACGATCTGCAAATATTTGTTCCGGGTGTTCTGGGTATTTTCTATATACTATAATAAAAAATATGTATCTATGTTATGTATTGTATTAAGTTTATCAGTCATCTAGTACCCATAACACAAGCTCAGCTTAGCTTGGGTCTAGATGATGCTGTGTGGATTGTCCAGCATTATTATTTATTTATTTATTTTATTAGTGGATCTGCAAAGTGTATCTGTATCAGAGTGGAATAGAGCCATAATTGAAGGAAAAATCGACGAACATACTCACTTAAAAACATACATACAGTCGAACATACAACGTCCTTTTTTTTAAAGTCGTTTAATAAGTACTTGACAAGAGATCTGATCATTGATTAGTTAATCAGCGTACGAAACAGACTGTTAAGCCGGGTACTGACCAGTGTTACGCGGCGTAATGTAACATTCGCAGCGAGCATGATACGTTACACCGTGAACTAATTTCCGTCTCGTTGCTCGTTGCGAGCGCCTTCTTTCCCCGTACTGACTGCACGAACGCTCGCTTTGTAACATGTTACATTACGCCCCTAAAGCCGGGTAGGTACTGACCGGCGTTACAGGGACAAAGACGTCGTTCGTAGGTACCAAATAATAATAATAAATAAATATGCTGGACAATACACAGAATTATCTATCCCCAAGCTAAGCAGAGCTTGTGTTATTAATATTATAATAGCCATTTCTAGGTCGCTCAGCGAGCTATGGAAAGAGCTATGCTCGAAGTTTCTCTGAAGGATATGATTCGTAACGAATACATCCAAGAGAGAACCAACGTTATCGACATAGCTCAAAGAATAAGCAAGCTGAAGTGGCAGTGGGCCGGCCATATCTCGCGAAGATCCGACAACCGCTGTGGTAAATGTGTCCTCGAGTGGAGTATGCGACTCGGCAAACGTAGTGTAGGACGCCCTCCAGCCAGGTGGGACGACGACCTGCGATAGACTGCAGGTAGATGCTGGATGCGGCAAGCTGAAGACGCTATGGCGCTATGGCGCTCATTAGGGGAGGCCTATGTCCAGCAGTGGACTAATATAGGTTGATGATGATGATGAAAAATATTTGTCCCAAGGCGGGAATCGAACGCGCAACCTCATGCGTCGCAGGCGGACCTTCGCCCGCCGCGCCACATCGGTTGTCATACCAAAGCCACGCACAGTTCGCAGCAACCTAGTCATTACAATCCTAATCTAAAGCTAGAATTAGATTTCTAAACTGCTATGGCATTTGCCTAAGAACCCGTGTTGATTAAATTGAATGAAATTGCTTTTGTAAATGCAGGGCTTTATTATACGCAGCACTGTACTCAACTATTACTCAAGCAATGTACTTACTCAAGCCATTCTCAAGGTACAATGATTGTAAATAACACAAAACAGAAAAATCAAAAATTCTCTTTTTGGCGTCGTGTTTGAAAAATAATTGTCAGCATTGGAAAGAACTCAAATCGACAAGTTGTGCAAATTCTGCCAATAAATCAACAACAAGGGGAGGACGCTTTGTTCAGGAACATTGTATCTTGAGTTTGGCTGGAGTATAGGTCTCTGTAACTGTAAATTGTAAGAATTGTCAGTTTTTCGGAATAAGCACATCTGCTTTTTCATACTTAGATGATTATGAAAAACATCATTCTTATAAGGCCATCCCAATCACTAGCTAAACTCGATGTAGAATGTTTGTAAACAAACTGTCCATATTTAACCTAAAAGTCACTCTGTTGCCGCGTCTTTTTATACACAATTTAGATTACTTGACGATTTGAGATCCTTCCTTCAATAAATATTGCTCACAATTTTCAAAGAACATCAAATTATAACTTGTTGGGAGACCCCTTTAAATTTTAAACTTTATTTTATTTTTAGTATTTCCTAACATTACATTCAATTGTAATATTAATTTGTGTTACTTATTTATAAAAGTTTAACGTGTCTACCTACTGTGGTTCAAGATATAGGTACAGCCTTCAGCAAACGAAGACCAAAAATAGTCAAAAAGAAATCATGTTTTTTGTATGGAAGCCCCATTTATTGTGTATAATTTATTTTTATTATTTGTTGTTATAACGACAAGAGAAATACACATTCTCTGAAAATTTAAATTGTCTACCTCTTACGGTTCATGACATAGAGCCCTGTGACAGACGGACGGACGGACGAACGGATGGACGGACAGCGGAGGCTTAATAATAGGGTTCCTATTTGACCCTTCGGGTAAGGAACAATAAAAAGTATAAAATAAATAATCGGAAAACAAATACAGTACAACATGGACACAAACGTGGCACACACGATAGGAGTACGCTCTACCATGCCCTGCCCAGCACTTGACAACCTGGGGCATTAGGCGTTCAGCTTCTTGAAATATCCAAAACACTTCAAGTGAAACGTGGTCAAATAAAGTGGTTCAAGTAGATTGTATTTTCTTCGAGAGTTTCTCGAACTGTAGACAAATGGTAAACAAACCCGTTAATTATGTTCTTTACACACTTCACGTGAAAGTACCTAATAGTGTGTTTTGGCAAATAATGGATCGGAAACAAGTAATTTTGGCTTTTACTTAACCGGTTAGCAATTCTTGGAAAGTTAGTAATGAGTCTGGTTCTTTATAAAAGAAAGGATAATTTCAATCGGTGCATAAATACTTTCTTATTTTTATCGTTCATGATCAAAATAATATCGTAACGTGATCGTTACGACTCTAGATTTTTATTAAAGCTTGAAATGCGAAAGAGAGTCTGTCTTCTGTTCAACCTAAGAAATCAAATCAAATCATTTATTTGCTTTTAAATACTATTTACTAGGTGTAAGGTACATAAAACTCCATTGCTAAGCTAGAAGCCAATTCCTATTAATCTAAATAATATTTATATCAATACTTAGAATCTAATATTTCGGTTAAATAACCAGCAAACTGTTCTTAATAACAACAACTAATTTACGACCTTAGTGGCGTAGTGGGTGAAGATCCGCCTGCGACTCAGGAGTTAGCGGGTTCGATAATTGTATATTTGTTCTCAGTTTTCTGGGTGTTTTGTAAGTCTAATAAAAATATCTATCAATATAATGGTATTGTGCTAAATGTCAGTTATTAGTACCCATAACACAAGCTTGGCTTACTATGAGCCTAGATAATGCTGGATAGGTTGTCCAGCATTATTTATTATTAGATATTATTAACCTATTCTCATTAAATAAAAAAAAACAAATGACATGTAATTACGATGACTGGGGTTAAGTTTACTATCGGTAGAGCTCAAATGTAACTAGGATTTAGCGCCCCATTCCACTCTGATACACTTTGCGGATCTACTAATCGATCACTTTCTACTTTTTTGTCCACTCTGATCCATATCCCGGGTGGATCAGTTTCCACTGCTTGTATCGATTCCACTCTGATCCATAGGTCGAGTGGATTAGTTTCCACTGCTTAAATCTATTCCACTCAGCGAGTGCCTACTTTAGGCTCCTCTGTCTACGGGACAGATAAGTTAACAACACTGTAAAATCCATTAGAGTGCAGTGGAAAATCATGATGAAACTCCTTTGTCTGACATTAGATTCATTACGTTTCGTCAAACAGCCATGGCCGCAACAAGGCGTAACGGTTCGTAATTTTTGTAAACGCACGATAATTTAAACTGTTGTTTATCCACTCTATGTTATAAATGGGTACAATTCAAAAATAAACCAGCCAACACAGACGGGTGTCGTAAGAGGTAACTAAGGGAAACCCACCGAGGGGCCGGCAGCAGCGCCTCCTACAGAATAGGGGGTTTAAACGAAAATCGAAGTTTGTGATTCGTTTTTGTGTAAACGCTATCTTAAACAAGTTAAATATGAGTTGATTAAGCTTGACAACGAATCAGAAGTTTTTGTTTACCGAGTAGACCTCCAGATCCAACAACGAACTGCGATCCGAACCCTCATGCCTAGTGTGGGGATTATGGCAGTACCCCATAATGATAAGAGCGAAGAAGGATTATCGGAGGAGGCCTACGTCCTGTGGACTTGTAAAGGCTAGTATGACCGTGGTTTGTGAGAAAAGAGGAAAAAATTAACTATTTAAAGTACAAACGCTTTTGTGGTAAACTTCAAAGAAATGATAGTAAGTAGGTAGAAAAACAAGCTTTCTTCAAATCCAGTTTTTGCATCTAATTTCACCGAGTCCAAAGTTCCATAACCTTACATAATTTAACATTTGCAGGCGTCATTACATACAATACAATACAAAAAAGTTTTATTGTACACCATAAAAATAACATAACCAGGAGAATTTTTTTTAGGACAAGTACAATGGACGGCCTTATCGCTTAGAAGCGATCTCTTCCAGGCAACCTCTGGATGGAAAGAATTATAATTAACTTAATGTTATTGCCAAACATAATAGTTTAATCATTAGACTTATTTAAATTAGACCTACTCACCTACCAGATATACAAATGTTATTATGCATATGGTGTTTACCTACGAGTATATGCGGTTTGTGCACATATCAATAATTCATAGTTAATTATAAAATGTCTTTAATCTGTAACTCTTATCTCTTCTCACATGTTGGTATTTTTTTATAAGATATTAGATGTAAGAACTTTGTGTATGAAACCTCTGGTGAACCTAATAAAGAAAGTAAAAAGAAAATAAAATAAAAAATATTTGAATTTAAGAAAGGCAGGGGGTGTACCTACCAAAGATAATGTAAAATAGATATTAATATAACATTTTGAATACCTAAATACAAAAAATAAATATATATAAACAATAACTAACAAAACATATAATACAGAAACACAAAAAATATATATATTTATATACATTAAGCTATTAATACCTGGTATTTGATTATATACCTGGTCTGTTGATTTCTTCACTAGGCTAAGCCTGTATCGAAGAAAATACAAAATCTACATGAGCCCTGTAAGGGCGGTGCTACATTCTGAGTCAGAGTTCTTAGTTCACTTGACTTTTAATGCCACCGACGACGCACTCGCCGTCCTAGGGATACTTGTACGAATGAATGAATTGCTTGCAGAGCAGCGAGCGCCGCGCCTCTCCGGGTCGCATCGCTGAAGCTTGGCAATGAACGCGTTATATACGAGATATTTTACATTTTACCTTCTCCTGTCCCTAATGTAAAGATAAAATTATGTCCTGCCAGCTGAATCTTCAGCCACGGCGGCGGCCGTCTCTACGAAGACTACCCAGGTGCGCAGGACATATTATAGTACCCAATTTGTTCGGCCTGACCAACCCAGCCACAGCCACCCGACCGACCGGCAACAATAGTATTGCAATATTATTTTATACAATTGTTTACTCTAATATTTAGGTACATAGGTTTGTTTGTATTTGTTTTTTTTTTAATATTTTATTATCATGTCTACAACACGCACCTGGCGATCGTAACGTGACACGATCCCTCTGGTCTTCACTGAAAACCAGCGCTTGGTGGACACACCAGTGTGCACCCAGCATAATGCTGAGTGAAGGCCATATTTCCTTAAACACTGCTACGCACAAAGTAAATTTATTTTGTAACTTAGGTAGAGGTCGCGCAAATCTTTATAAACTCCAGCGCAGTCACTCGCGCTTACTTCCGAGAGTTCATAAATATTTGCGCGACCTCTAGTATAAATTAACATAGTATTAAGGCTAATTGTAATAGTTTTAAGGTAAATAAAATATTTTCATTCATTCATTTTCATTCATTAATATATTTTCATTCATTAATTCCCTAGTGTGTGCGCAAACACAGGTGCACTCTCTATTCTCACTCTCATAGTCCGACACGACGACAGGAGAGAGCTAAATGATGAAATTCACACAATTCGATCGATGCAACGCGATGGAAACGTACAGGAAAATAAAACAAAAGGTACGCGATAAATACCCGATCAATAATCTTTAATACACACATTATTCGCCGAATATAGTAGCCGTACTTAAGATACCTTTATAATAAAGGTGCCTTTAAAATCGTAACAGATTGGTTTGGATCAATTTACATTTGGACAAGGTTACGTTCTCAAAAAGGCTCTACATTATAGAAACGTAAGACCAGTTATCAATCCACATATTTAAAGGTTTGATTGCCACCTACTTTTAAACAAAATTTCAGAAGAAACAAAAGAGAATCAGCCTTGTGTGGTTATTGCAGCGAGCACTGCATTTTTAACATTTAATTTGGTATTCCCAAATTATGATAAGCATAGCTTTTGATGTGTTCGTACCTTTATTATCGTTTTCAAATCAAAGTGCAGATCACTTTATTTCCTAGTTTTACCTATGTAAGAAGTCAAATACCATCGCAAAAAAAAAACTATAAATTACCCCGAATGGCTTACGCACTTTATAATAATACAAACTTTACTTATGTAATTTGAATGTTGTGACGTGTCCAAGAGTTTTGTAAGATCTAAAGGAAATACAGTACTTTGATATTTGATATTTTGTAACGCATTTATTTTTGTCCCGTTCTCCTTATGTTTTTTTTTGTGTGTTTCTATGTGGTTGGCGGATACTCTATATTACCTCGAAGCATCAAAACTGCTAAAGCGATTTTGGTGAATGAGGTATATTCGTCTAGATTCCGGGAGTGTTCTTTGTAAGATTTTGAAGGCCTTAACGCCCTCATTTTGCGAAAAATGTTTAAAAGATGAGGCTGAGGCGAGTTTTATAGTCTTCAATTAATTACCTACTTGTTTTCACTATTGATGATGAAAAAGATAGTCAAATAGTCAATTTATAGTCAAATCATTTACTTATTGTATTCTATAGAGAGGTGTTTATAATCCAACTTATTAATTATCACTGTAGACCCTGCTGGGCACACAATATAATTTTAATAACCAACTTTGAAAAAAGTATTAGGTTTTATAACCTTATCCTAACAAGCTACAAGTAGTGTTTTTGTATTTTATGCGAACTTTTTGTTAGCACATACACATACCCTACATTATAGTTAGCATTTTATGTTTCAAATTAAAGATATTGTGGATGAACGACCATTTTCAAAAACTAATTTTTGTTTAATTTACTTAGGTGTATAAAATAGGTAAATCCTACTTACTTTTTCAGTCTACACATTATGTTTAGCTATGTTTTAAAAAAAAAACATTTTTATGTAAGTAACAAAAGTAATAACTTATGTTAACACAATTATAATATCTGCCCTGTGATTGGGCATTTATCGGGCATAAAATACATAAATCTCAATACGCCCAGTAAATGCCCGACATAAACCCATCTCTACGTATAATGATCCCGAGGTGGTCCCATATAAATTTAAAATTAAGGGATTTGAAGTAGGTGTTTAGTTCTTCAAAACAATTAATTTATAATCGACAATTATTGTGTAATAAACACTTGCACAGCGGCGGGAATTGAACTCACAACCTACCTACGCTACTTATAGGTACGGTACGCTTGGTATGTAAAATACCTGCCCGATGCAAAATCTGATGTTCTTTGAAAAAGTTGCCTGATTTTTACGCTACGGAACCCTTCGTGTGTGAGGCGACTCGCACTTGGCGGTTTATTAATATTACGATACCGAAAATATCAATTTCTTGGCATTTATGACCAAATGCAGATTATGCAGTTCGATGTAGTCAGAACGTCATAACAAAACTGATATGTTACCAAAACCGAATAACATACCTTGATGAGTAAAGAACTAAATAGGTACGGCATGTATGAATATCATCTTTGCTCTACGTACAAAAGTAGAGTACCTAGGGCATCTTTAAACTGTCTTCCAAAGTGGTCCACGCAGATCAGACTCAAGTTAGATGAATGATAGTTGAATGTTTGAAAGCATTCAATGGGTTCGATGACATCGCTTTGGCTGAACACAATAGGCTTGCGTGGTACCTAGACCATTGTCACTGACAGAACATTCAATCGGTCAATTTTACGCTGCATTGCCCACCATAAACTTGCTTGGGGTATTTTCTGTTTGCGGATAATAGGCAACTTTTGTAATGTTTATTTGCAGGGAGGCTAAAAAACCTTGCTTTTTCACCGTATTATGTCAACATAAGCGTAGACTTGCTTTTACAAATTGTATAGACTCCAACTCTACCCGCGGGTGTCGTAAGAGGCGACTAAGGGATATCCATATGGGGGGGCAGCAGCGCCTCCTGCAGAACAAATATTGTACCACCGAACTGCGATCCCCAACCCGCATGCCCAGCGTGGGGATTATGGGCATTACCCCCATGAGATAAAAGCCAATAAGGCGTTTATCAGAGGGAGGCCTGCCTACCAATATAGGCTGTTAAAGTGAGGAACACAATTACTGATCATAGCTACCAATTTGATTGCTTAGATTTGGAGTTTCAACATTGGAGAGAGAAGAAATAAAACAGCTTGATTGAGCTTATAAATCCTTTGAGAACCTTGAAGAACCAAAATTAATTAATCCTTAAATTCTGCACTTCCGTTTCCCAAGACAGACCTCTGTCCGCTGGCTTAAGGCAAGTCACGGCCTTAAGCCAGCGGACAGAGGTCTGTCCGTAAAGGCATTGGTTTATGCGACCATTGCGTAACTTACTAAACTATTGGTAAGGTCGCATTCGCAGACTATTAAGTGTTTGGGTTTCCCTGGTTTTGGTTTTATTTTTTCTAGGTAGGTTAGGTCTGAAATCGGAAATCTATAAGAAACTTTTATTTATTAGGCGTAAATACAATCTAAGCTCTTAGACAAATCAAATTTTATACTATAAATACAAACTAAGCTCTTAGACAAATCAAATTTTATACTATAAATTATTATCAAATAAAAAATAAGTGTTATTCATTTTCTCTTCACTTCAATTTAAACTGGGTATATCAACGTAGAAGTAAATGAAATGAGACTACCTAGGTATGAAGGTCTTTTCAGTCACAAAAGCTGTCGGGGACTACCAAACTTTGCTCCCAATAATAATTGAACTGCTATAAATCATCATTCATGATGAGATAGAGAGGTAGGTAAAAGTATGATTGTATGCAACGGGATCTCCGATGCTTCCTACCTAATAACGGCTCCTGCCTGATGATACCTACCTTCCTAACTTTTCTACAATTTGTCAATGCTCTATGACGGTGGCCAGGCTACTTTTTAGCCAGGTATCTTCCCTACCACGAGAGCAAAGCCGCGAGCATTAACTAGACTTTATAAATGTTAGTCACCATAGGCAATAATTCACTTAATATAATTGTTTGAAAGAGCAATTTGTAATGGTGTTATTAAAATTCCTTAGCCATAAATCACTTCCTAAAAATTTAAATTGGTCGTTAGGGGACATTGGAAACCATTGGTTTGGTGATTAATTTATTGATAGCCCGAGTCCACTTTCACCTCGCGAAAGCAGACGGCTAGCTTGCATTTTTATTAAATGAATAGGTCAATGTAGGTATGCCGAAACGATATCTACAATTGAAATCAGTTCCTTCTCAAAGGAACTCTGGAGAGAGAATAGGGTATTTTACTCTATATGAGAACAAGTATGAAAATATATTATTTAGATAGCTTAGGCAAAAAGCAGCCGGAAAAGTTAGTTTTGGTTCATAAATAACAAGATAAATTTAAAAATTCAATTCGAAGGTTTCTATTTTTTTTATTTAATTAATAACCGTTAAGACCGTCGTCGGTGGGATCTGTACGCCAGCTGTGAGGCATATGCGGCGGAAAGTAAATTGAGGTATAACTCTAAAAAGAGCGAAGTCCTCGTGTTTAAGACTGGGAGAGTTCGACCAGTCCATGTTCCGCCAATTATGGTTAGAAGTTTTAAATATCTAGAGCACATTGTCACCGAAGATTTAAAAGATGATGAGGACGTTGAAAGAGAGCGCAGAGCGCTGGCAGTCCGGGGTAACACGCAGGTTCGCTCGCTGCTCGAAGGAAGTGAAAATCACTTTGTTTAAGGCTTACTGCCAGTCCTTCTACTCGAGCAGCCTCTGGATAAACCACACCCGGCGCGGGCTGCCAGCTCTTGCGACTCCAATACAACAATATCTTCAGGATGCTGATGCGGCTGCCTCGCTTTTGCAGCGCATCGAGGGTGTTTGCGGAGACGCGCACGAACGGCTTTCACGCGATTATACACAAGAAAGTCGCTTCCCTACTCCAGCGTGCGCGAAGCTGCTGCAACGGCATCCTGAAGATGATTGTAATACGGGCAGACTGGCCCCATTCAGAACAGGTGGATGCAAATAGTCATGGGCTCCATCTAATCCAAATTTTAATTTTTGTGTGATTTTATACCTACTATTTTTCTGAAAAATTTGATTTTATCCAATTTTAATTTTACTGTGACATTTTATTTAATTCTATTTATAATGTTATGTATAGTTTTAAGTTTGTTTAAATAACAATATTGTATGGATTTATAATTTAATCTGAAATAAATGAATAATAATAACACCATAAAATAGTAGCCGCCATGTTATTACGTCATACGGCTATGTAAACTAAAAGGTGTCAACTGAGGCTTTGTACTTTTATTGTGCATTTTATAGCATTTAAGGATTGAATAAAAATGTTGTGTTTTTTAGTGGTTTATTGGCACTATAGAATCTAATTGAGACACTTCAAAAATGGGTGTAATACCCTATTGGCGGCCATAGCGCGATTTCCTCCTGGTTACCTTATGGCCACTGACTGCAACCTGTTGTGGTAAGCAGGTGTATTTATAACTAGCTACACTAGCTGCCTAGAATACCAAACTAAATAGGTCAGTTAGTAGGCACTAGTTTAGCTAAGTAGGTAGGTGGTTAGCCTCCGACTTGGTTAATTTGATTTATGGACAGACTTTCGATGTAAATTATTTAGTAAGTACAGAGGTACAGGTACATAGGTCCCTACAGCCACCTACACATAAGTACCACCTACGAGACTTGCCTTGTTAGAATGACCTAGGTATCTTTGTAGGTCTACGAGACCAGGGGACGGACGTTCCATGAGTACTTAGAACGAATTATTGGTACTTAAACAGGTAGTACGATCGAATGACTGAACTTTCACATCAGTTTTATTTTTATCAGTCTCAAAATTTTATTTTAATTATTACCCACTTACCAATAAACACAGCCAGCAATAAAATGCATCCGAAGTTACGTGCTTGCACCATTTTCCAAATCCTTAGGTACCTACACTTTCACTAAATCGTAAAGTCACTTCTTTACATAACAATCAATAAATTTAACAAAATCACTTTCAAACGCCCATGTTAATTTTCGAATAGCTTTTCGTTAAAAAAATTCTGATTTAAATTGGCGCCAATGTTTGTTTTTTTTTTCACGCGGCATGCATTCGCGTTCGAAAGTCGAACGACAACTGCGCGAATCAGCCAGTGAGACAGGTGGGCTGGGTTGGTGTAAAGTATCTAACGAACCGTGCAAAGCTCGTACAAAGTGATTTAAAATTAATTAGGTAGGTAACTTAGCTCTTCATCTCTGTCTTTGTCCTGCTCTTTAAATATTCAGGAATAATGTCGTCTGAATTTGTAGGTTTTTAGGACTCATTAGGTTTATAATGATTAATAGAAGAAAACAAAAACCCCATGCGAGCGTGTTTTTGCTATTTGTTGATACAAATACTTAATTATTTTCTATGGGTGTAAAATTAAGTAGGTATCAAAATACTTATCCTAAACCCGACATCATTAATTTTCACCATATTTTTCAGAGCCGTGTTGCAGCGACATCTTAGAGAAAGTCTTGAAACTAGGTACCTATTTCGTAGCTAACTGCTAACTTGGTTGAGGTGGGTGTAGATTGCGCTACAATTACCATTACCTAGATGGCGCTAGTGAGGGATGGTGATAGTTGAATGACAAATAGTTTGACATTAACTTATATGTGATGGGCTGAATTGTGTCAAACATGCAGAGCCAAAGATTGTGACAATGTAACAGTGACACATTCACATAAAAAAGTCAACGTCATTAATCAATGTCAGACTTCTGGTAGTTATGACGCCAAAAATAAAGAAGTTGAAGTTGAACGATTCTACGAAAAATTATGAAAGCTCTTGAATACATTTGCGTTTGTAAATTGAAATAATTTTCGCCATCAAAACGCTACCCTATCAATGCGTTAGTTAGAATACCACAAAATCTACAAATACCACCCACAAATTTATTTCTACCGATCTGTCAGATTCTACGCAAGTTGCGCTGGTGTTGGCAGTGAACGGAACGAAGTGTCGTCGTATAGATCGCTCGCTCGCGCTCTCGCTAGCAGGCTGAAAATAGTGAATCAATCAAACTATGAGTTTTCAAAATATGTTCGAATAAAAAGTGTAAAAGTGAGTTAATGTCATCTGGCAAAATGGTTGATGACGTGAAAGATATTATCGAAACCGCTGAAAGTAAAGGTATAAGTGCAATATATTGGAAATGTGTTGTTCTAGTGCTAACAAAATGTGATTGAAAAATGTCTAACCCTAAACCGTGTCGTGGCCCCCACGTAGAGGAGTCGTGCAGTGCTTTCGAGAAGACTGCAGTGATACCGCTCTGAGGACCCTGTGTTATGTTGTTTACCTATTAAGGGATGTCTTTTCGCGTCATGGTATTTTCTATTTTTAGATAAACGGCTGCCAGACGGCAGAATGTGCCTGAGAATGCGTTGAAAAATGTTAGGATGTGTTGCACAGAAATGTCATTTGGATGGATTACCCTTCAAATTTAGCTGAATTGCGTGTCTTTTCCAAGTATTCGGTGGTATCATCATGTTCTAATGAGTAATTATTTGTAGATTTCCTGAGAATGACGTACTTTTGATGATTTGTTGACCATATGTACAATGTACTCACTAACACCTGATTACTTGACTCAGAGTGATTGGCAACTTTTCTGACATTATTATGTGCACAATACATGTTTTGTACATTATGTGCACTCAGTTTTCTAGTTGGTTATCTTATCTTAGCTCTATCTAGGTAATTCATATCAAAAGCAGTGAATTTTATGAAAAACTTCCATCAACCATCAGAGCTAAGTATAGTAATGAATAGGTAGGTGCATGCACTACAAAACAGATAAATGATCTTAGTTAGTTGCTTCATTATCCATTCAACAGGATTATTAACTTTGTAAGTAGTTGTAAAGTAATGAACATTATTATAAATAAATAATGCTGGACAACCCACACAGCATCTTCGAGATATTTTTTATTATAATATAGAAAATATCCAGAACACCCAGAACAAATATTTGCAGATTGTACAAACATTTGTCCCAAGGCGGGAATTGCCGCACCACATCAGTTGTCACTGATATTAATTGTGATCGTGATTACCAATTTAATTCCAACCATCAAGTTTAAATTAGCTGAAAGTACTTATCTTATTCAAATAAGTATGTGATGGACTTGTAACCTTTTTAAACATTTAACTTACATGTTTTATGAGCCATGGTTTATTTATCGTACACTGTAGGTGTTGATGCAACTCCAGTTTATAACTTTTTATTTTCTAAATGATTGTGTTCATAAGGAATATAATATCCATAATATGATAACTTAATCCTATAAAATGGCATTAGCCGGACCTAAAGCCTAGATTGACAAAGTTTTTATGATGTTAAAATGATTTCATCACTCTAAAAAATGTATGTAGGAGTGACCAAATGTGTCAATGTCACTAACACTCAGCTTTATGGTGACCACATTATCTCTCTGCCTACTTTGTATTTATATTGTCACCTGTCTCTTCCATTCTAAATTATAAAGCTGTCCAGTAACATTTTTGAGTTTGTTATCGGAATACTATTACTGTGTACTGTATATTACTGTTTTCAATTAAGAAAAAACTAAAAGTATATGCATATTCCTGTGCTTAGAGGCTATGCTGTGTTTTATCCAGGGACCCTATTCTGCTAAACTAATTTCTTCATTCACATCATAAAATGACACATTTTGACGAGTTCTATGAAGCGGCGGGCGAAGGTCTGCCTGCTTCGAGCTCATACCCAATAGAGAGGAAATGTCATTTATTTTGTTCAGACAACAATTCCGCCAAATCTCTGCGGCGACCACTGCACTCCGATTGGCCGACTCAAAGTCAAGTATCACACTCGAGTTGGGCAAGCAAATATGATTATCAATATTGAACATTGACTATGTTTATAAACTATGAGCGTCGCGAAAATTATTTACGTCAACGTAGTGAATTCATGATTTTTAAAAAGGAAACAAATCAAATATGTGTATCAAAGTCAAAGTCAAAAACTCTTTATTTCCATAAATACAATAAATGTATACTTAGAAAAGGTCAAATTCTTAATAATTAAACACTGACACGGAAATAAAGTGATATTTTTGATTTCAGTCGCTTCGGTACGTAGACTAAAGTAAAGAAGCTAAGCTAAATAACTACAAGTGTGCCATAGTTATATTAAGTAGATAGAAAGAACGAATTATAAAAGAAGTTACCATTAATAAGAATCGCGGGAGTACGTAGGGCATCTTTATTATCGCAAAGAGCAATCTCTTTCGATAATTGAAAGTGAACGCGTATTGTTAAAAAAAAATATAGTTACATTTTTACTAAGTATATCGATAAAATAATATGCAAAATCCGGAGTTTTTATAAAAGTTACACTGATCAAATAACATACCTAATCAAATTGATTACTTTAAATTACTTCTTGGTGTATCGGCAGTATCGATACATTATTTTATTATGTCAGCACAACACTAGTAGTATAGCGAGCGAGAGTGGCATTTAATAATGAAAAAACACTGATCACATATTTAGACCATATTTCCTCTCCATTGGGTATGTGTTCGATGTCCGCCTGCAACGCAGGAGGTTGCGGGTTCGAATCAGCCTCGGGACAAATGTTTGTGTGATCTGCAGATATATGTTTCAGGTGTTTTGGATGTTTTCTATGTACCTATTAAAAGATAACACCATGATTGAGTTCATTACCAAAACTGGCTTTTAATTAACTACCTTCATAATTGGTTACTTTATATAAATCCACCCTCAACTGTCAAATATATAACACCTATAATATGAAACATCTATCTATGGAGTGTAATGTATTAAGTTTAACAGTTGTCTAGTACCCATAACACCAGCTCTGCTTAGCTTAAGGCTAGATAATGCTGTGTGAATTAGTCCAGCATTATTTAAGTATATTTTTTTATACTACCTTCGCTTTCTCTAGATTAAAGAAACTACAGGTTTACAGACGGGCGTCAAAAGTGTTATTCAGTGGGTTTGTTGAAACCATTCTATCAATATCTCCGTGCAAATAAAACTGCACACACTAGCTAGAGTTTGTTTCATCTAAGGATTCTATGTACCATTTCCGCGGCGGTACCATTGTTAAGCAATTGGTTAGCAAAATTGGGCCCCATGTTAACTGAAGCAAATGTTAGTTTCATAAACCTTCTCTTCATCATCATCTCAGCCTGTTGTTTATACAAACTGCTTGAGAATGAAATCTGGATTTTAGTTAGGATGGTTGCAAGAGACGCTTAATAGCTTGTAAATACAGCGAAGTTAAAAAAAATTCCCTGCATATTACTTAAAGCTATCTTAAAATCGTCACTGACTAATTCAGACGCAGACCCTTAAGAAGGAATCTTGTATGGTAGTTCCTTGGAACTTGTACCTAGCTTGCTTCTTTGGCCACATCTTCTCTTTCTTAAGTTAGAAAAGTAGTCAAACACTAATATTTAAATTATGGGAAACAGAACCAGACTTATGGTTCTTATTTTATATACAAGTATTTATTCTACAAAAAAGAGCAGTCAGAGCTATTTATACCTACTTGGACCTAGAGAGAGCCTGCGAAACGTATTTGGTAAAGTTAATATTATGACTATGCCATCACTATTCATTTATCACATATTATTGTCACGTATTTAGGAAACATAAAGAACGTTATTCCAAAAATTGTGATATTCATAATTATGAGACGCGAGGAAAGCTTAAGTTAGCGTTACCTCAGACGAGACTAGCGAAAGTTAGCAAATCTTTTGTCGTAAATAGTGCTAGATTTTATAATGTATTGCCAGCCAATATTACCAATCTTGGCGAAAAGGCCTTTAGGACCACCATCAAAAAACACCTAACCGAGATAGCCTACTATGGTATAAAGGATTATCTCTCTGATCATAATTTTTGGAACGACATTGCATGAGTCAGCAATATTTGTTAAATTATTTTTTTTATTTTTCTCTTGATACTATGTACCTACCTATACCTAATATTTTAATTTATTTGTAAGACTTTCTTAAGTGCAATGTAATGTGCCTATGAGAAATAAATGAATGAAACTGAAACTGAAACTATAGGGTGTAACTAAAATGTTCGTACTTGAATTTTTATCCAATCAGTCTTAGATTTAAGACTGATTGGTATGGGGGTACAAAATGCTCACTATTGATCTTCTTTAAAAAAAAAGCCAAGGTCGCAGTCCTAATAGTTTGGCTGCAATTGCTACATTCAGGCTTGGTCTAAAAATCCCCTTAGAGAATCCCCTGCGAAGGGGATTATTAAACTTTTGTCCAAAAATCTGTAAGGCTGGAATCTGATTTTGACTAAAATTTTACCAAAGTCCGAATAACTTTTGAAACACTGAATATTGCAGAACATACAGGGGGGTTAAATCAATAGGTACTGAGGTCCCCTACCTCCCAGCGACCAATGATCCACCCTTCTTGTTACAGCCCTGTATAAATTCTATAAACTAAAATCCAAGACATTATTGTTGGCTGTTACCAAAAGGTTAGATTATTTCCCATCATTAGTCTAAGGTACTTTGACATTATTTTACTATTTCCACAAGCCATTAAAATTGTGAAACTAGCCTTGTGTAATGTACTTGTTACTTAAATTATCTTGCTGTTTGTTTGGTCAGTCTTGTAGACCTCACATATTAAACTCTACACTTAAAATAATTTGATTGTATTCAAAAAACTAAAAACAACTTTGAATCCCTTAATTTTAACCTGCTTTTTTTTGTTATGCGCGATAAATTCTATTTCCTCGGGATCATCCTCTGTACAACTGTAAAATAATCATCCAAATTGGTCATACAATTTTGAGAAATTAGAGAAAATACATAAAAAAACATACATACAGCTGAACATAGAAACTCCTCCTTTTACCGAAGTCGGTAAAAAAATTGCCGTTACTACATTTGCCTTTGCTCATGCGCTGTAAGAGTGCAGGTGCTGGCTATTATCTAAATTGATGTGAACTGTTTTGAAATTAAATGAAGATAAAACCTTAAGTTGCAATAAATTATCATTAATTTAACTCAAACAAATTATCAAAACATTTCTGTGCAAAAAGGCTTACTACAAAATATCAGATCATCTAGATAAAAAAGGTTGGGAGGGTTTTTGCCCCAACTCAAAAATTACAAGTAACAGGCTAGAAGTTTCTTCATCGCTTCATTCCATACCGAAACAACAGATATCATAAATATCACTTTATTTCCATGTCAGTGTTTAAAGAATTTGACCTTTTCTAAGTGTACTTTTATTGTATTTATGGAAATAAATAAATTTTGATTTAACACTATTGCAATAAAGGGTGGGCGTTAAATAATATAAATTTCAAGAATCTCGGTAACGTTTAATATCGCCCACATGATGCGTTTCAACATACAGTATTCTGAGGCGTTAGGATATACCGCGTGCGCGTGCGTTAGGACCTATGCGAGTTAAGATTAAGATTTCCCAATGTTTTGATTGATTTACTTGCAATGATTTTTTTATTCATACATACTTAACACTTAGAGCGAATCAGTTATTTTTTATTGCCGACAATGGTATTGGATGCGGATGCCTTCATTTTTGTTCCCATACCTAGATCCCGTAAAAGGCGCCCAAGGGCTTTCACGAGTGAATGTATGAGAGTTGCCCTATTTCTTATTTATCAATGCCTTTTGAAAATATGTGAAGCAATCAATAAAATCCCATAATGTCGTGGCGATCAATGGGTGATTGATCATGATTGGCTCAGGCTCACACTATGCTGTTGGTTAGTTTCACTTATCACAGTTATCACTTGCTCTATGGCACAGCGGGCGAAGGTCCGCCTGCGACGCAGGTGGTGGCGAGTTCGTTCCCGCCTCTCGGGACAAATGTTTGTGCGATCTGCAGATATTTGTTGCGGGTGTTCTGGATGGTTTCTATGTAGTAAAATATATATTATATATATGTTTCTTTATTTTTATTATAAGAAGGCCCTGAGGGTGTTGTGTCTGTGTGAATATATCGAGATATCTGTGGTTGTGTAGAATATGCCACGATTTATGTAATTGTTATTTCCCCATTTTTCTAACTTGCTAGTTCATTCATAATCCCATCAATCTTGGCTAAGCCTAAGGAGTTTTCCATAACCTTGCGAGCCCTTGACCCGTATGCTGCTCCACTCTTAGGTTTCCACTCTGCTCGGAATAGAACAGCCGAGCCAATCGCAGATCGTTGACTTCAGTTTCGCAACTGTTGTACTGAAATTCCGATATCAATTTACCGGGAGGAATCCGAATGTTGGAAGGCCCTTCCAAATCCCACGTGAAAATGTGTCATTTATGCGTAACTAGCTAGTGTATACAGATAGTATCTCGATTTAAAAGCCTGTCATAGCTCCAACTGAGTTAGAAATTCTTCATACTATGTCCGGCGGCTTTGCGCGCTGCGTTTGAAATTGTTACTACCTATAGATTTAAAAGATATCTTAAGATTATACATATGGCATGATGGCAATAAGTGGCATGTGATATGGCATGATCTCAGAGGTGCGATGCTTCCGATGGGCTAGCAGGATTTCAGCTTTGCAGTTAGTATGCCAGCATGGCATGTGAATACCCGGCCCTACGTCCCCCATGCTATATCCCATTGTTGGTCAAAGATTCCTCAAATATCCGCCACTTATTTCGATCTTCTTGGGCCCCACTCCACTTGCCTATCCCTCAAAAGCGTCCATCCCTAGATCCCACTTGCCGTGCTACTAAACAACTCCCATTGTTTTAATGTATTAGTTCCTAAATGCAAACTGAATTAGCGATTTCCGGCTGTAAACTGTCATCGTACCATCTTCAGACCTCAGTTAGTTTACACACGGTGATAAAATCGTGATGCTCTATTTTACTATCTAGTCTTGCGTGACATATCTATCATAGTCCAATAATCCCCGATAAGTATCATTCAATTGGCGATGTTTTTGTTAGATATCTGCCTTAAGCAAAGTCATCGACATCTCGATTCTAGCCTATTTGTAGAGTCGTGTTCCTGTAATCGAAAGCTCGAAGATATCGCTTTCGACATCGTCTGCCGCCACACGAGTACCTGAGTACTTAGTACTTACGCTCATTGTAGATTCATGGGAGATTTTTCTTAGTTAGGGAGTGTCCGTGTTTACGTTTCTTTGACATATTTTAACTATTCAGGCTTCGCCTTATGCCATAGTTCTATCCAGCCAGATCATATCTCCCAAATCACTTGACATTTACTACTAAAATAGTCCTGTCCGAGGGTCGTGATTCCCTCGTGAAATGATTTTGTCAATACTGCGCCAGCTGTATCTCTCTGTATCCTTGGGGTCGTGAAGAGCGTTGTGGAAGTTCATGTTTTGCGCATCTGGTCCGACCATCTTGAGTGTCCTCAAGGACACTTGCCATCAACAGCCACTAAAATAGTCAACGCTTAAATGCTGCGAAGAAAAATCCCGTTTAGTGTTAAGGAGCGAACCTAACGGGTTTGGTTGTCGAACTAGGCCTAGATCTCAGTACTCACGGGATCCCCGTTGTAAAAACTCGAATTGCTTATATAAAATTCTACATTATTTCTTTGGTGTCTTGAATGTAAAAAAAACATGAAAGTACACTGTTTCGCACATTATTTGGTCGAGATTTCAGGAGCCCTAATAAATTATGTTTTGATTCGTAGGTTATTAGATACTAATTATTTGGTTCCTTGAACCAGTTTCTTCATAAGTTGTGTAGTTTTCTGATTTTTGCGCTTACACCGTTCCAAAAACGTATGCTCTGTCCCGCTCTTATGAACGCGAAATCATTTTCACAAAATTGCGCGCATGGTGCCCTCTTAAATAGACGTTGTAAATTTGTATTAGGTATATTATAAATACCCGGCGTCAGTCTACCAGATCGGAAGCGTGCCAATTTTTCTGCCAAATTAATCATTATTGGCATGCTAAATGGTATCGTTACTTTAACTTGGCTTACCTATGACATTATATTGCGCTTATTACCTAAATGGTTTTAAATTGGGTAGATTGGCTTTAGATTGTCTCCGTAGCAAAATCTGACACATCCTGAATCTTGAATGTTTGTTTTATTAAATCTTTACTTTCATATTTGAAATTATGTAGGTAAGTACTTTCATATATAAAAACATATAATTACTTGCTTAACGTTTTTCTTGAAAAAATGTCAATCCTAAGATTGAGTAGGTACTACTTACTACGACAAAATTGCCAAGGTACTTAATTGCTTTTCCTTGTTTTTATGATGTAGTTTTCTCGCCTTTCACCGTCATTCGATCTTTAATAGAGTCGACTCAGCTCTCCGATAATTTTACTTTTCTCACTATCGATTGAGACCATTGTAGTGTTATTTCTCATATCGCTCTTTACATTAATCTTAACTGAACCGGGATCAAAGTAAATTACTTCTGGTTAGGAAATTTCTCGCAACAGCAATTTATTCAACGATATCCTATACCTGTCCTTTTTACAAAATAGCTCAATGTGCCTCCTTATGGGTAATCGTCACGGGTTGGCGCGAGATTGAAATATATTTGTGGTTTAATTTTTTTCTGCTCTCTATATGGAATAAAACTAAGGGAAAAGTAATTTGCCGCAAATCGTAAACCATTTCTATTAACCTATGAAAAAGCTAACTTCAGTTCACTGGTATTTTTAGAGCATTTGGGAAAATAGGAAATTTTGGGCTTAAAATCAACATTTTCCCAAATGCTCCCAAAATACAATAGAATCGAAGTTAGCTTTATCATGGGTTATGGGTTCATAGAAAATGTTATACGATTTGCAGCAAATTCCTTTTCCGTGGTTTTGTTCCTTGTAGAACGCAGAAATAAATTAAAAACCACGAAAATATTTGAATCTCGCGCCAACCCGTGACGATCAACCTTAATGTGAATTCTTCCTGCTATTTTTCACTCTCACTTTGTTACGTTTTGTTACGTTATATTTTGTAGGGAGTTTTGAAAATATCGAGTTTATCTTAGAGTGTTCCCTATGCAGTCTCGCTCGACAGGTGTTTCGAAGTGAGTGCGACCTGCCTTGTATTATCTTGAGTAAATTTGTACTATAATAATTGCTCTCAGGCAAAATTACATTCTTGGCTCACTGCTATAAATACACTTACCGTCTAACTTAGACAGTTAGTTAGACGCGGTCGACCTTGAAATCTGAGTATTTTGCTCGTACTAGTATGTAAAATACTATCGATGTGGCAATTCGGTGCTCTTTTTCTATTATGTTTAATAATGATCCCTGTACTTGTCAATAAGCAATGCTTTTAAAACTATATAGAAAAAGATTTCTTTTGTCTTACATCTTATTAAGATAATATGATAAGATTTTTCCACGTAAGCGTAGAAAAATCTTTATGCATCAAAATTACCACTTTCCGTTTTGCTTTGTTTAACCTGACCTCGAAAACCCTTTGCGCATACCGATCACTGATATCCGCCGATCTAAATGCCTAGTTCTGCTAGATTTTATTTCTGATGTCAGATGTTTTGCATACCACTATTGAGTCATAGTTGCACAGTACACACTTTACTATAGAAACACCTACACAGATATGCGTATTAATTAGCTGAGTGTTCGAGCTATGTCGATACTGTGCCGTTTAGTAAATTTGCTTGTTTGAAATGGATGGAAATTGCAAACTTTTATGCTCCTGTAAAATGCGCGGTGCGTGGGTGATTCACTTTAGATATTCCGGACTTAGAACCACAGTAAGGTGATGGGATGTTTTGGTACCAACGATACAGAGTAATAAGTCTCTGTTACCGTAGATTACCAAAACGGAAATAGTCCATTGTCCTTCCGGGTATATCGGTATAGTGATCTGGCTAACTTAGTACAATCATAACGACCCGGAACGAATACTTGCAAATCATGCAATGCAAATACTTTGCCCGTAACATTTCACCTCTTGAATCTCACTGGAGCAGAAATCTTCGAATGTCGCCTATATTTACCAAGCTCGTACAAGCTCGATATTTAATGACATAGGTATGTTTTTTGGTTCAATAGTGTTTTATGGTGACTTTCCATCCGATACTGACCGCACCATCTGTTGCGTACAGCTGTTATTTAGTTAACTCTTGCTTACTTTACTTGCACGATGCATCTCATGTGCACCTCGTCCCATCAAGTTACACATGTTCACTTTGAAAGTTAGTTAGGTAACCGCTTGCATTATTAATTTATTACCTCAGATGTTCAACATTATTCAGAGTGATATGAGGTAATTTATGTTTTCTCTACCCATTTGTGTTTTAGACCCATTTATGTTAATAATAAGCGTCGGTTGTCTGCTCCTTTGCGCCTTGAAATCTTTTCTAGTTCTCACACAGCAAAAATTTACAAAAGGCGTAAAATAACGTGTCTGGGATAACCCCTCGGAACAATAATTCAATCCAGAGCGTCTGACTCGCCAGGACTCCCCTAAGGTTATAGCTACGCGCCTACGACCTTGCACAATCGATCCAAATTGTCTGGAATATGGGGTAAACAACCTAACAGCACATGTAAAGGTGGTTCAATAATGAAACCTTTGATTATTTATCGTATTAGGTTCTTGCCATTACAACCACCAGATTAGAATATTTTTTGCAACATCGTCAGTGTTGGTGTCGGCAAAAACTGCTTAAGTATTGTATTATATTGTAACGATGGAAAAATAGATCGAAACTGCCTCGTGAAGGCGTTTCTTAGAAAGGTTTTTGTGCCGACATTTTACTTAGTTTTATATAACTTGGTCGCACTAGTGAAGTAACCTGCTCCATTTTGAGCGTTGTTTTCGCCATCAAGAAACACATTATTCGTTAAAAAAATTTACAAAGTTGTACTATAAGGTGTTGTATCGAAAGATACAAAAACAAATTCAACCATAAAACGCATACCTATCTAAAATTCTGTAGGCCAAGCACAGGGATTGTTCTCTAGGGTAGAAAAGACAATAATGACATCGCATCTTCATACATTGCGTACATTATTGAAGTTGTAGGAATGAATTTCAAATAATTTACGCATTCGATGATAAAGTGACGTAATTTTTCTCTATTCTACCCTACACACAACACTGCCCAACTGGACAACAATGCCCGTGCTAGGCCTACTGAGTCAAGAAGTTTCTACCTTGACTTTTTCCGCAGTAAACAGCTGAGTAGTATTGTAGAGATGATTTTAAATGTTTATATAGTACTAACCTAAAAAGTTAAGTAGGCTGTCAGTTCATTTAAATAACCATCTGGTAGATTATCTGTAGTCTCTCCTTCGTAGTTTCACCTAGTTTCATCAATCTAATATTATGTAGAGGTTCTGGAACCAGGGCGGCCTCATTGAATATTTGGACCCCCGATGCGAGAGAGATCTATTTCGGTCTTGATAGTCGTGAATATCTATTGAGATTCTGATGCGCAATATGCGTGTCCTTAATTTTTGAACGGAGTTCTGGAATGTTCCATCTAATCTAGAGTAACTAGTAATAAACTCTACATTCTCATTCCGATAGCAAGCCCAGCACGGCTGCGTAAATATGCACTATTTTGGCGAATGATCTCAGCGTGCTTGAAATCTTTGCTAGCGCTGGGTTTTACTTTACAAGTAATCTAGATGAAGGTGACTTATCGCTTAATTTTTGAGTTGATTCACCCCACGAGTTTTGTCTGTAACATAATTGTTTATGTTTCTACATCTTTGTCAAGCAACTCTCGCAGTCTAGCAAGCGTCAAGTTCTCGATGCTTGGATATATTCAGTGTGATGACTAAACCTTTCAACCAGCCTAGTCTGCTATCACAAGAAAAAATGGACATTATAAAAGGGGTTTTATATTCTGTTCAGGAAACCTAACTCTGCTCTAAAGTTTAAAGCTAGCTAGTTTAGTAGTGTAAACAAATGAGCTGAGCAAGTATGTCAGTTTATCAAGAGCCTTAGTGTATGCTGTTAGAAAATGTATGAAAACAATGGCTGTTTCCGCTCCGGGGTCAGGGCGGGAAAGGGCCTGAAACACAAGCTACCTCTGCGTCACTGATTCTTGCCTTAAAATCAAGTTTAACACACGTTTCTGTTGCATAAAAAAACATTTTTAACAACGTAATCTAGTCCAGCAAGTGGAGCAGCATTCCGTTGCGATGACGTTTCAATATTTACCAACTATTGATCTTTATGTTCATTGAAACGTATGGGCATGGCATACCCATTCAGTGATTATTGATCAGAGTATGTTGCGTGACGTTCCTTGTGCTGGTTCGTACGTGCTGAGTATTAATTGGGTCAAAGGTATAGGAGCGCCTTACAATTTTGTTTAAAGGACATGTGAAGGTGGAGTGAATTTTTATCCCTATCAGGATTAGATTTCATTCACTTTATATTTGTAGGCTCATTTATTAGTCCTAAGGCTACGTATATTCTATCTACCTAAGACTGCCTTTTTGGTAGACAACAAGCGTATTTTTTTGACAGATCTAAAAGTAAATGCGCGAATGCTGGTGAAAAGTTCAATCGAAAACTGCCAATAATTTGCTCCCGCTCCTGCTACCCACCAAAAACGTACCCTCAGAGTATCTAGTCTTGCCAGAGGCTGTCCTTCGAATCTTTTGTTCTGGTCACCTCAAATTTAACAGAAGACCACAACTTTCGTAATTTATAGATGTATCATAACTTTCACTTACATGATTGACGCCAATAAAAACTGTTTCTTTCATTCTGTTTATGAGCGTTGGTCAGTAAATGTGATCTTAGAAATGGAGCGGAGATAATTGACTCTCACAATGCGATGCGTTAGCATGTCGAACAACGAAAGGGTCTGCCCTGCAATGATCTAGCAGACTGTAGGCAAATGTTTAGCACTATGTAGGCCACTCCGTTCGTCGTAAGTGGACATCTAGTTCAGTCTATTGTTTTGTGTACGCCTCGATGACCTTGAAAGTGACCTAGTCTAGTTAGACAGCAGATCGGTTCAGTGAGTCCGAATACGGCACTAAATCTTTATATGCTAAGGATTTATGAGCTGTTAATTAAATACTCTTGTAATAATTAAATGCCACAGCTGAGTCGTTAGGCATTTTGTGCTATTCGTCATTACCAGCCAGAATAGCCGTGAAGCAGACCCACTCCTTGGTCCTACACTACGCAGGCCTCCGCCAATCACTGCCACTCATATTAATACCGGTCTTGGGCTGATCAGATCCAGGTCATGTTTTCATTGAATAAGATATTCATTTGTAAGCTATTGATTGTGCTCCTCATGTGTAAAACTCAATAAAAGTTTTGTATTTTTATGTTTTTGTCAAACGCTTATGTTCATTGTTCATCTCGTCTGGACTTTGGACCTGGGGTCAAGTTCAATCCGCTAATTGCCGATTGATCTCGGTATATTCCGTTTTATTATACGAAATTTGTCGTTTGCAGACGCTTTAGCCTTATTTATTCTTCGCTCTCACATCTATTTCTAAGTGCTTTCTCGTTTGTTGAAACCAATAACCTTTTTAAAATATATGAGTCCTCGAAATAGTCCTCAATTCAGCTTGCTAACAACTGAATTCTATTCTGTTTTTGTTTCTACCTATTCTTTATTATCGATTGTTTTTAAAAACTTTCCTACAATTATTATGTTTTGTGCCGGTGTTATTGATTAATGCGTGGGTTCGGATCTTGGAGTCACCAGAACGAGATCAAAGAGTTTTAATTAGTACCTGGTCTACCTAGATACTGATTACTACCTTAGTACCGACTTCGACCGACCTACTACCACTGATTGCTTGTAGAACCGGCGCGGCTGCTCTTAAGTACTTTATCATTTTAAGTTGACTTGCTCGACGGCCGCGTTTCTTCGTGAATATGCGCTCTTCATTATGATAAAGTAAAGTAATATGTAAAATATGACGAATACATTATCAGGGGACCACGACACGTTTTTCCTGTACTGCCTATTCATAAATCTGTTTCTTAGGCGCGTAGCTCTCCGGACCAAGACTCGTCGGGTCTCGACCTCGCTTTGACATACCAGTGAGCACAGAATGTGACAATGCCATTGTCATGAACCGATTAATTCAGCGGAATAGGGCCACAGAACACTCACTCAACCAGCGATTTTGTCCCACAGCGTCGCAAGAAGTACTAGACAGAGCGAGACTAGCAAGAGAACGGCGCGAGGTGGAGCAGAGGAAGCGACTTGACGAGTTGCGCGCACACGCCGCCGCCGCGCAGGCGCAGAGGGAGAAACGAGATGAAGACAGGCGGCGGCGGCAGGCCGAGCAGCGGGCGAGGGACGACGACAGAAGAGTTCAGGTGAGCTAATAGTCTTGTTATGTTATGATAGTATTAGTGAAATATTGGTGAACATATAAGGTTTACAAAACGTTTACAAAGCCGCGCCGCCTGTAGGACCTACTTATATGACAGACCTACAAAGGAAACATGAGTGGGCCATAAGTGTTTATACGCTTTGTATAGTTAAGTAATCTTCAAACTTTTTTGGAATGTTGACCACGTTTAGCGATTTTTGTTGTGCATCACACGCTTACTTCTAAAAGTCTTTGGAAAGTTGACCTTAGATTGTTGTAGACGCACGTACGCCTTCTGGACGCGTCCCGTTTTGAGGTGAGTAACTGTTCCGTGCTATCGCTTTGACTTTGACAACATAATCATCAATTCCGCTAAAAGACGCCCACTGCTGGACATAGGCCTGTCCCAAAGACCGCTGCGATAACCAGTTACATCCAGAGATTTCCCACGACCTTCACCAGGTCGTCGATACACCTCGTGGGGTCCTGCCTATCCTGCTTGTAATGGTAGCTGAGTCTCTGCCGTGAGATTAGTAGGACTTGAACAATAAATGCAAATTGCTTAGACTAAGTCTTCTTAAGTGACGAAGGTTAATCTAGTGTACCTATTATTAATCATAGTATTTCTTCCCGTTCAAAGTCAACGAAGGTCGCGTCATGTGCATAGAGGAATTATCTAATGGAATAGAACTCGAAGTTGATTGAGCGCTAGTCTAGATGTGTCTTGTTTTTACTGGAATCCCAAGAAAGAAGCTAGCTGGCATGTCTAGATAATACATAGTCATTGCCATTTTCATAATGTTGTGTTGATGTCTACGACTTTTATAAAGTTTGGTTGCCTTGAGTTTTCTATATAGTCTCTAGTAAGTTAGGCGTGACATTGGAGATCAACGGACCACCTGTTCACAATGAGATTAAGTGACCTTGCTCCAACGTCGTAAAGTAGTCTAGTCCTAGTACAAGACGGATCACAACGCCTTTACTTGTCATTGAGTTGAAGTAAGATCTCATCGGTTTACGTCTGGTATTCTTAGCAGCATAATCGCAACGTCAGTCCCGTCAAATTTGCTTCTCATTAAAAGCTTCATATAAACCAAGTTTCTGAGCTATCAGGCTAAATAACGGAAAATCTCGGTGTTGCTATCTATAAAACTTTGCCAGTCTGGTAAAACTGCCCATTGAAATCCGTGAAAGCATCCAACTATATTTTATCGCTACATTTAGCATCGGCATGACTATTAGCCAATCTATAAACCAGGGGCTTAATCATCCGTAATATAATAAAAGTCGTGTAGGAGTGCAGACCAATATCCTATGATATCATTCTATTAAAATTCATATCAGCATCACTCCATCCGCTAGGTATCGTGATGTTGGCTCGCGTCAAAACAGTCTACTATTTCCACAAGACATTACTTTTGCAAATCAGTCGGGAAGTAATTGTTCTCGAGCGTCGACCGCGCGTGCATTGCCATTGTGACGAGCTGTAGCGACAGCGGTTGATAATGCTCAACTGTCGGAAATGACCAAATGCAGTTCCAGTTTCAGTTGGAAGATAGCCAAGTTAGATTAGCTAAGAAAGCCAAGGATATTAACCCTATCTAGGAGACCTTACTCCTAGATAGGGTTTAATGAACTAAGTTTTATCTACTCTATGATCATATGTTTTTAATTTCTTCGTTTGTTCTTCTATTATTTCTAAACGTGACCGCTTGCAATTCCGTTCGATTACGTCTTTATCCAATCAATTATCAACACCACTGTTGAAGCTTCACTTGGGAGCAAAAGAAGTAGGGTTCATCCCTTCGCATAGCCTCAATTATTTTATAAAAGAATCAACAATTTTGAATTTACTGTGGTCAGCTCGCTTCCGCTCGTTCACAACTCCAGCTTTGGTATCGTTTGGCACGATGTCCGCCGCATCAGCCGGCCAGTCCAACTTCACTTTCTCCGGAGTAAAATAATAGTTGCCGTAATACGGCGGTGAAAATTAGAAATTACCGACGCGAAAACAAAACTCGACGGCTAAATGGAAAACGATTATTGAGATAAATACACAAATGAGTCCAAGGTCCAGACTGTGTGTTTTGAATACGTAATAGTCTGCCAACGCTATGATATTTGCGTTGGTAGAACTTTCGTTTGCTTTGCGAATATTGTGATTCTGCTACAGTACCTATCTCCTGTATCGATTCATTCGCTTCGTTCCGTATTGCATCTGCAATGATTTGTGAAGGTGTGATTGTAAAAATTTGGCAGAAGAGACTGTTTCGCAGTTCGATTCTTCCTTTTTCGTTTTGCTACAATAGAAACTTGAAAGTCTTGATGCGGTTCAGAAAACAACGCGGTAGTTTTGTATTGATCGCGGTTGCATTGAGTGGGTACTTTCTTTCTTGCTTGTGGTACGTGCTCTAAAACTGCGTGGTAATTTCCATGTGCCTTTAACGGTTTGAAGTTTAATGCACTATTTCTACGCCCTGTGCTTCTTTTCGGACATAGTAATAGGCATTATCAATATCGACATTTTGCCACTGGACGTCGAGTAATTCTATTCCTAATAAGTAACCAAGAAATATTCAGACACCAAAAATAGCCCTCTTCCACGCTCTAACCCCGATATTCAAACCAATTAAATGATTCTTAATTGGCTTGATTACCGGGCTTTCTACCGTACTCCGCTGCAAATGTCTTTGAATGCCGTTGCGTTCATAGCCAATTAGGACCCCTTACGCGCATCAATTAACACCTACAACGTTGCGTTGCAATTGCTTAGCACCTCCAGCTCTTGAACACAAATTCACGATATCTTCCGTGCTGGAACCGTCTGTTTACTTTTATGTAGACTAGCGTAGAAATATTGCAGCGTTTAGATGTTGGTATTTCGTTCGCACTCTTTATTGGGCTGATTACATTTGCGAAAGATGATCTAGGATGGCATCAGTTTGGTTAGGAGTCTTTTGTGCATGGCTGATATCTGAAACGTTTTCCGTTCACGCTACGCTACCATATCCAAAAATTATTTCTCAGTGTCTTCCCACTACCTAGAAGCTGTAATAATTATGATGACAATATTAATGTTATTGTAACAAGACACTTTGCAAAATCGCAACGCACAATCTTGTAAGCGATTCGCATCGCATCACACTTCCGTTATGCGCGTTGGCCCTTGCAACTGGATTAATACTCGCCAAGTAAGGCATAGTTTTGCATTCCTCGTTTAATGAAGTAACTTTCGAAGCTATAAGTTTGCCGATAACACTTCTATTAGAAACCTAATCATTGTAATACCATTTTCTGTATCTGGTTCTAGTGTCTTCCTGCTTTCATTACTATCTTTGTTTTATGTAAAGAAGCACCTAAGCATTAACTATCTTTATCTGTTACATTTTAGTATATTTTAGTTGATTACACTTGCAAGACCACTTTTACATTTTCTACAGATGGAATTAAATATTGCAACTTAGTAAAGTATTTAATTTCTCTCTCAAGAGCTCATTGTTATCAATGGCTACTACATTAGCCCACATTATCCATTGTTGGGCGGTGGCCCCGTAAAATGCCATTCTTGCAGTCGTCTTGATTTTGTACCAATGCTTGCATTAGTTAAAAATCTCTACAACCCACTTTACGCTAGCTTATGGCACCAAAAAGACAGTATTCCTCAGTCATTGCCAAATATCGTAACAATATTCAGTTTATTTTGATCAATACCTAATTACGGAGAAAGACGACTGCGACCATTTGTAAAATTCGAAGCGCGTCGTATTAAACACCTAACAAAATAATTTTCAATTCTTATGTAAATGTCCCACCCAGCCAACACGCGGCCTTGCATAGATGATGTCATGCAGTTACATTCCGATTTATAATTATTTAACCAGTCGAAGTTGTTTTCCAAAGACAGGTAATCGAGTATCAAAACTTTTGCGATTGCTTTCAATAGGTTCTTAGATGTCAGAACAGGTCAGGTGTAGAACTCATAATTCTCTCTTCACTGTAGTGAGGTGGTCCCATTGTCTTGAGATCTTGACCATTGAAATTAATAATATTATTTACAATCTGGCCTTCGCTCGCAGATAAGTGAATTTGAACCTATTCTCTTTAAACATAAAGATTCGCTCGCTAAACTGTGTAGGCGTTGATAATCCGTTCCATATAGAAAACTGCCTTCTACAGAAATGAAGAGGAAACATGATGTAGATCTAGCGAGCAACGTTATTTTTCCACCATATTGCTCATATCTCAAAAATCTCCTGACAATGGTCACGCTGGATTCTAAAATGAACACAATGGCCAGGTTGCGGGGTCACGTTACGTAAAACCATCCTATTGTCGATTATGAGGTCATACCTACCTACATGGTAGACATACCTAGGTAAGAGCAACAATGATGTGCGTACACGCGTTACGTCAAAGTGATGATTTGCTACAAAGTTTTCTTGCCTGTCTATACCTCATTCAACTTACTTATAGGTTTCCCTGCCTTAGAGAGGCATAGATTTAGTTATTTATTGTCTAAAAAAAATAAAATATCATAAAATTTTCTGTTTGTATTTTCTGCTTTGCACAGAAAATTTAAATACAAACACAACATTTTTATGTAAGTTAGGATAATGGAACTAAACAAATGCATGGTAAATATTCCGTTATAACAACTTGCGTTTAAATTTCTAAAAAGTTCAGAGTATTATGGTATTGTTTATTTTGTGTAGAAGTTCTGCAAATTTAAAATTTTCAGTAAACCATGTAAGGTATATAAAGTGTGTTGTTTTAAATTAAATTAACTAATGTTTCTTTTGTTTAGCACATAGATTACATATACGAAACTAGTATATAAGTGCACTTATATCTATTTCTTAAAAATCTGTGCCGTCACCAGAAGGCAGAGTGCCCAGAATGCTGGCAGCATTGCCACGTTGAATGGCAATGCTAATTCGTTGACCGAAATAGAAGCCAGCACTCCGATCACCTGTCGACTCGACGATAAATAGCGTGTGCTCCAGGTCCTCAAGGACCAAGGGTTTCAACCCCAAACGGCTCAAATAGGTAACCTCCGTCAAGATTAAACATAAAAATTAAATTAACTATAATATTGTTTTCATTAACTGTTTATTTATGTAAGTTGTAATATGTTTAGTGGTATTTGACTTTCAGTAATTTGAAAGTTTCTTTTATACAATTTAAATCTTTAACTGTCCGTAAGTTAGATTAGTTAACATAACAAACCAAACCTGGTTTGTTATGTTTGTAATCTAGACAAGATTTAAGATTTTGTTGAACATTAAATAAATAAGGGATAAATTGGATTAGTGCTAGAAACACAACACTGTTTAGCCTATTAGACCTTTGACATTTCTCCCGGCAAGGTTACGCAATGTTATTAGTATTATCTTTAAGGCTGGCCTATGGCCCAACGGCCTTGAGAACACAAAATAATTATCTGTAGCCGTTTAAATAATTTGTTTTATTCGTGAAACGTACCATTTGTATAAAATACTTTGACAAATAGTTGAGTGAAAGAAAAATACTCAAAATCAACAGCGTTTAGAAGATATATCCGAATCTCGAATATTTTTTTTTTTATTCTAAATTTGGATATAATGTAATGTCATTGTGTTCATCGATGTTTATAACTATCACCTTTTAAGTGAAATCCCATGTCGCTTTACATGTCGCCTATTCCTTTCATAAATCGATTGCATCAATCAGAGTTTTCATTTCACCGTTGCATTCTTAACTTCGCTATTCTGGTTTCGTATCATCACCATTGGCCTGTTCCTGACACCAGCGGAAGATGATCTAGGTGGCATCAGTCTGGTTGAGATCGTTCAAATATAAAAGTACTTTATTGGGTACTTAATTTTTTTTAGACATGCAGGACTCTTGGACACGTCACAAGATTCAATTTACATAAGTAAAACTAGGAAGCAAAGTGATCATTTAGATTTTTTGTTCACCTCAATATTTTTAAGGTACTTAAAGTAAAGAAGCGAACAAGATACCTTTACCTTGTTAAGTTGTTAGTTTTCGAGTTGGAGCAAAACTCAACCCAAGCTTTTTTATCCTCTAGATATTTTGTAGTAAGTATTTTTACAAAGGATATATCTAACAAATTGTTTGAATTTATTTTATTGATATTTTTCAATTCACTTGGCACACAACTGGAGTTTTGTTGTAAAGCGTATATGTACTATACATTGCCCTTTAAAAGATACATTAATCTTGTGTAGCCTAGTTGTGTGCACAACGAGTTTATTCATATTTCTAGTATTTAAATTATGTATGTCGCTATTTTTAGGGAACCGATTGATATTTATATGAGTGTACATCAAGTTTTATAAATATATTGACATTCGTTTCTACACCTCTGAGTCTGTACTTCATTTTAAATTCATAGAAAGGTAGTGAAGTACAGAGATGACGGCTGATAGAAGAGAGTGGAAGAAAGTACATGTAAGTGTCGACCCCAACTAGCGTGGGATAAGGACCGGAAGATTTTAAGTTCATAGTAACACAGCAAATGTTCAAAAAATCAACAAGTACACAGGCAAATTGGTACCTACTGTGATATGAATATGACAGACAGATCAACTTGCTCCCCGAAGCGTGGACAGATTAGATTACTATGACAAATAACTAGGCTAGGATAGGAACGATACGAGAGCGTAAACTAGATAATAGAGTTTAACTTGTATGTAGTTAGAAATTGACAATGGATCGGCAATATTTGGCTTTAGGTGATGTTTGGTAGAACTTGAATTATTTGCATTTTTTTATTATTTCGTCATATAATATTTTGTATAATTCTTGCTTTTTCACTGTTGTTAAAATTCTAGAGTTAAGCATAATCCTGATAAGACAGCCTATAGTTGTCGTAGTCGTTTATGTTAAGTAAATCAAGTTCTTATTAATTAATATGCGGAAATCTTTCACAAGATTTTCGCATCCGGAAATCTTGAAATGTGGAAATCTTGGGTGAAGGCGTTAAGTACGCATTTGGTCGATTGTACACTATTGTACAATCGTCCAAAAGCGTGCTTAACGGCTTGCTACCTTTTGAACGTCAATAGCGACGTATTTTGTTTTGGCGTTGTCTTAAGCAGTCGAAGCAGCTACCTGTAGCTGAACGGTAGTGCGTCACGTCGTGAGCACCTAAAATGTTTATGATTGTGCCATGTTAATTAATAATTACTCAGTTGTATATTACAATCTTAAAATCACTAAGCATTTAATTTTTGTAATGATTGTTCTTTTATATTTAAGACGAAAGGTCAACGGACGGCGCGGTGGTGTCCCTTTATCAATATAAATAAAGGACCCTTTAAGTTTAACCAGTAAGTTTCAGCATTGCTGTTAACAAAAGTACTAGTGAAATTTGTGAAAGTCTTAAAAACCAAGGGATTTTACAAAAATAAACAAATGTTCATCAGTTGGATGTGTCTTTGATTGATCAAAATAACAGAACGAAAGAAAAAGGCGGGGTCCGCTAGCTAACTGCTTGCAAGCGAAAATGTTTTGAAATCGGTCAAGCATATTTTTGATCGATAGTACATGAACCACTAGCCAATCCAGTATCATCCGACCGAAGCTATCGGTGTTGATCTTACGTACAGATATCAGAATCTGAACATCTCCATTATTTGATTGTCTCAGTCCGCATTGTGTAGTTTATTTTATACTTTTGTATGCACCATTGTTTTTTGTCTCTTGATATCCATATCAATGTCATTGTCTGATGCTGTTTGTATAAATGTTCTTTTCTTTTTTGTGATAAAGCATTTGCTCTTCTCATTTATATCTTTAAAAACGTCTGATGGAGCAAATGTGTCATGTCGCATATAAATAATATTATAATTATTTTTAACGAAGTTTTAAGGATAAACACACACACACTTCTTAATAAGGACAAACATGCGGCAACCCATCTAAACCTAAAGAATCGAGAAATACAGAAATAGTTTTGGATCGCCGAGTAGTGCATCAAAAATGTTTAAAATTATCCCACTGCGAGTCAAGGAGGCGCGACAAAAATAGTTTCATTTCCTTCAGGACTTAGTCGATGAAAGTATTCAACGTGATCGCGATATAAATTATTAAATTTAAATGAACTATAGCTCAACATCAAGAGAACGAAATTGTGAAATAAACTGTTATTATTTACTCCGTATTAAAAAAGTGAACCTGACTGTTTAGATTTTGGTGAAATGAAAGACAAAATAAATGAAATGAAAAGTTTTGTGATGGACAATGGAAATATTGCTGAAGAAGCGGAAATAAATAAGGTAATTCAATTTAATCTCACTTTAGAAAGTTTTGTTATTTTAAAAACGAAACCGTTTTTAATTTAAAGTCAAAAAGTGCATATAAACAGTATGATATCAGCTGATGCAAAACATCATTTTATAAGCACTTTTTCTGCAATTTTTTTACGATTTATGTTTAGAGTTTACGTGTTTATTTGCACAAGATACCACGATAAAGAAAGAAAGTATATCGTGGTTATTTTATTATGCCATCTGCTTTCGTTTCAGTTGAAAATTACCGTACCGTTTACTATGAAGTTTAAATTAAATTAACGAAACTATTTTGGACACATAAAAATCAATTTATATTTGGCTACGTGCTATATCGATATTTTCTTATCTCAAATCATAGATATCGGTATCTTAAACTATCGTCCCTATCTTTGTCTTTTTTATCTGCGTGTGCCCTTTGAAACATTTCGTATTTTCATCTAGCAGGCAGGTAAGATTCCATCCGCCTTCTTCCTGTTTGCACTATGTAGGTAGAGTGACCTCCAGTCATTCACCCGTTCAGGTGGGCGGTTCGCTGCTCTACCAATAATTCCTTAAAATTTTTTTTCCTGTTGGGTTTCCTGAATATTGTATGTTTTAAATGTTATGAAAATACGTTTGTGTGATTTTTCTTTCTCTGTCTCTGTCTTGCTGCCTGACACTGTTGCTGTGCAATGTGATTAAGCCAAATTATCATGGCTTTCTTTTAAATTAGTTAAGTTAGCTTGTCGTTTCTTAGATTTGGCATAAAAACGTAGAACATCTCCACGACATTTTGTAGAGGCGTAGCATTATCCTCTATTTGGTGCTAGCTATAGCTAGCACCAAATGGAGTATAATGCTACGCCAAGGTCATACATAAATCTGAATCTGCGAAGCATAAATTCAGTCTAAACGCGGTGTAGTAATTTTCTCTAATGTAATTTCGGCAGATTGTCCTCACAGCAGAAAATCTACCGACTACACATACAGACAGACTCTTATATTAATTGCACAGTTGTTTAGACCAGTTTTCAAGTATCACAGACATGAGACTGCCTGGTATAATCTCTTCAACTAGATCCAATCTACTTTATCCACCGGAGGCGCAGTGTTGTCTGCCGCTGCCGTTTAGTCTCGATCGCGAACGTCAACGTCCGACCTTGGAGCTGTTACACTTTAACATGTTAGTTGCCTTCAAGACTTTATAACTATACACTAGCCAAACTTGATGTAGAATGTTTGTAAACAAACCGGCCATATTTAACTTAAAATGCACTTTGTTGCCGCGTCTTTTTGTACGCAATTTACATTACTTGTCGATTTCCTTCCTTCAATAAATATAGCTTACAAGTATATCTGAAACTTGACGCCAAGCATGTGGTTTGTTTACAAACATTGTACATCGAGTTTAGCTAGTGTAAAGACAAGACATGAGCAGTGGGTAGGTACAAATGAGTATGTTTGAAGCACAGATTACAGTTAGACACTCAAATCTGTTTTTTAATAAGTGAACAGTTATTATTATAAACTACACATAAAATACCTACTAAAAACTATTTGACTGATTTAAAAAAGGAAGTAGGTTCTTAATTCATTGGCTAAGGATTACTCTTCACCACGTGTTGTCCGATTTCAATAATACTTTTTGTTTAAATCGGTCGGTAGATACCTTAGTAGCCTCATAGAATGGTTCAAGATCTGATGATGGATTACGTGACAAGATCAGGAAGTCGGTTCTTTTTAATAAAAAATGATCTACTATTCATGCATAACATCATACCGCAAGCGCTTCAAAGGCTCGTGAATAATTAGCAGTGGTACGAGCAAGTCACTGACACACTTGGACGATTTTGTATGACCGCGAAAATAACGCTGCCGTAATACGTCTACTATCTCGTCTAGTTTTATAGACCAAAATATGATTCGACACGTGTGTTCATGTTCGTAGGTTTCTAGGCTATACCATACACTAGCCATCTGAAATGTTTGTAAACAAAACACGACACAAAAAACTAGAACTCAATTGCTTGGCGAGTGAGATTTAATCGAGTTTCAGATATAATTGTAATCAATATTTATTGACGGAAGGATCTCAAATCGACAAGTAATGTAAATTGCGTAAAAGACGCAGCAACGGAGTGAATTTTATGTAAAGTATGGGCGGTTTGTTTACAAACATGGTACTACTACTGTGTCCGTTCTAGACAGAACAGACATATTTTTAACCTTCATATTTTCTGATTTATTATCTTCCGTCGCCATTTCTCTTACTACCATTTATGCATTGTCTGATTTTACCGAGTATACCTACAAACTATCCACCAGAAGTGCAATGCAAGCTCTGCCCGCTCAAGTCGAACAAAGATATGGCAATATCTCAGTTCGACTTGACCGGGCGCTTCACGCTACCTTATCGTATCGTGTCTGGCGTCTGGCCCTTTGGGATTCCTTATCTGTGAGCCTCCGGTTTTGATTCGTGGACTCTGCCAAAGCTCGTGCAAACAGAAGTAAAGTGTTGTGAATAGGCTTGTCCAGTACCATTAGCAAATTTCTAATAGATCTTAAAAAAATAAAGCCTAACAGGGAAGCATCTTGCCTGATTTTCAATTGTCAGTTAAAATAATATTGTTTTGCATTTTGTTAGCTAGAGTAAAGCTATAGCATAGCTAAAGAAAATAATACGTGACAATTAGTATCTTTAATACTTCATTGGGGAAACCCATTGAGCTATAATATATATAGAGTCAAAAACAGAAAAAAAATGTCCGCGTCAAAAGTCGGCGTACGCCATCCAGTGCGCCGAGTTTTTGTTTAGTTGTAAGGCAATCCGCCTACAACGTCCGCGATGCCAAAGTTCTCGGTGATAAATATAATAAAACAAATTTATGTATCACGGTGCATGTTTCCATCTTAATTTCAATAATTTTCATGTTCTTAGCACAATCAAATGCTTACAGCCGAACGCAGCAGTGCTTTGAAAGCGTATCACTTTCACACGTTAAACGTAAGAGTAAAAGAGAAGCAAATAGTCTCGTGCTATATTGTTACGGGAGTACGCATGCCCTTGAGTGAATTATGTTGACTTTGTGTACAAGCTACATTGATCACTATACAACACAAGCAAGATAACATCTAAATCCGAGCAAATGCCATTGTAAATAATAACAATGTATACATTGGTATATAGAACTGTTCGAGATTGCGACTCTATAGATTGTAGCTCTATGGTGAAACCGCAATATATATTCATTAAGTTTAGACGATGACAATTCTTAAAAAGTTATTTGATGAATTAAAAATCGATCCATTTTGCCTGGCATTGTGGTGCATGACACTATAAATAGGTGTAATTTGACTTCAAGACAGTTTATCTTTGCCCCACTACCCAATCCATCATTCGATACCGCTTTGCGTTTATTGACCCGATGTAGTTCAGACCTTGGGCGACCACCTGTCGTTAGATCAATAAATGAATGTAGAATAATTGCAATAATGCCCGCACCACACGTCGTACGTAACATTCTAGTACTAGTTTTGGAACAGTCATTTTGGCTGATTGTTTTATATCATTACTCCATTGCAATTTTGATTAATAATAGATGTAACTAATCTGAAGAATTCATCGGATCCCACGGCTGGCTAATGGTCTCTTTCCCTTCTTGCTTTTTCTAAGCTTTGATCCACGAGTCTGGAAAATAATTATGTTGAGTTCGTACCCCATCTGCGTTGTAGCCGGCCTCGTAGACCTGCGTCTTATGGGTATCATTCCGTGCCTTCTTATTTCATTCGACATACAATACAGCACACGTTTCCGGCCTAACCCCGCTTCAATTCTTTCACCACGCATTCAGTCGAGTTTCTATTTCCATTCCACAGGTAGAAGAACGCAAACGCGCGATATGGGAGGCGTCCATATCCCGACGCGAGGCGCTGCTGCAGCGCGAGCGCGACCGATCCGAACGCCTCGAGCGTCAGCGAGCGACGCGCTCGTCGCCTCGCTCGGCGTTCGCGTTCGGTTCGTCCACGCCAAGGCTGCTAGAGCCGCTCGATAATGCTGGATTCTTCTGGGCAGCGCGCAGGTAAAGAACTTAAAAAATCTATCGTGTATAATCAAGAGAAGACAAATTAGTTATCCAAAAGGGCACTCAATCTCTTTCGAACTTTCAAGCCATATTATAGCACGTGACAGAACGTCGATAATCAATCACTAAAAGTTCGAAGGTCGACCTTTACTTTGAGGGGTCAACAAAATAATACCTCAAATTGGGTGTATTAAAATTGTCGAGCAAGTTCTATTTTATTTCATATTTGAGTGTGTGAAGTTCACCGAACGAACGAATATAGCGGCCGATTCGCTGAATGTTCCGTTCGGACGTCTAGACCCGCCTTTAGTTCGATAGTAGACATCCAATTACTTTCGGGATGGGTTTTTGTTCACCTTGTTGTTTTTCAGCACATTATACATACATGTACTCAATCGGGTACCTATCTAGAATCTACTTTACTAAGTAGTAATTTTCTATTTCTATGAAATATGGCCCACCGCTGCAAACTTCGCCCGATTGGTCGCTAACAAAAATCATTTCACTAATATCTAAAATTGTTTATTTTTTTTCGTTTCAAAGTGGGCCATGTTTCCGTAGAGTTGTTCAATCTTTATTTCAGAGTTAATTTGCTTTTGCTTTCAAATAGTTACTTATTTTTTGGTGAAGGTAATCCTGCATTATCCTGAAGATTTTTATTTGTTTCTTGTTTATGTGTTAATATTTTTGTTTTTTTTTCCACCCCCAGTACCAACCCCATAGATCAAGTCAACTTTTTTGAATCACTGTAAGAAACTTTCCAATATTTTTGTTGTTTTTGTTATGTTTCGCTAATTTTGTTATGTCCTGTTCTTCTATCTGTTGGTATGAAATAATAAATTTCTTTAAGCATGTGTATTATTAATAAGTAGTTTTGCATGGTTTGGTAGTTTTGTGTGAATACCTATCGTAACATGCTTTAGATCTACGTTTGATAGGTATTTTATTGTGTGTTAAATTTAGCAGTTCAGTCGAGTTGCGGGTTATTCTGTAGTCCTACTTGTACGTATTTATTTACGGCGATTTTTTAACTCTGAATAATATGCATTCATTTTATCATTATTATTTTATTATTAATAATTGTAACTTATAATTTGAAAAATAATTAATAAAATGTTTAAAATGTTTGTTGTCCGAAAGTCAGAACAGCAAAAATGTAGCAAGTAGAAAAAAAATACTACTAAATAACTTGTAAGTCGACTATTATAATACTGTGTTGCTCTTTTGTTTGTTGACGGGTATATATTTTGTTTGTTGACGGGTATATATTTTGTTTGTTAACGGGTTTGCAAGGTTCTGTACAATTTTTCCTCTTCGCGGTTTTAAAGGATGCTTGTGTAGTTTTAGCCCCCCCGGTGAGCAATCTAGGATTCTTTAGAGTGCCTACATTTGGGTCAGCAATATGCATTCTACGTACTCCGATAAACTGGGAACGGAATGGATATTTTCCATCTTTCTACCGTATGGATTTGGTATAAAGTGTAAGGTTTAATGGGTTACTACCGTAATGTTTGGAACAATATTGTGAAGTTGTAGAAGATACGATAGTATTTTAAGCAGGTTTAACGCTACGTGCTCTGGTATTTTAGTTTCTATTTAATTCATAAAAAAATAAATAATTTAGGTAGGTAGATATTATAAGTACTTATAAGATTCGAGTTTACATCCGATGAATGAAGATTATTAGGCTTCGATAGTTAATAAAAATAATCAATACCTCCTACACATCCGACAGAGAACCAAAGTTATCGACATAGCTCAGAGAATTAGCAAGCTGAAGTGGCAGTGGGCTGGCCATACACTGCCGGCCAAAAGTTTGAGACCACTGTAAAAATCTTTGTCACCAACAAAATATTTCAAAGTACACATATGATAATGAGCTAATTTGAACACCTGCGTATTCTATTATTATTAAAGAATTTCTAAGAGTCATTATTTATGTTTTTGTTTAAGTTATCATCCTAAAAAGGTCTATTGTTTCAAAACATCAATGAGCGCCGCGCAAGGACCAGGTGGTAGAGTCATTGTAATATTTTTCTGATCTGCTCATTACTTATTGTTTTGGGTTTGTTTCGCGTTAACCGATATCAGGGATTATGTTAGCTTGTTAAAACATATTTAGTACCTGAGTTTTTATGGAGTAAATTATTTTCTACCTTATTAGTCTGAGCTCGTCGTTGTTACAGTGAAGACATCTTAAAATGGGAAAAGTTCGCGAAATTAGCAGTGAAACTCGCTCTGCCATAGTTGTTTTATACGGCGAAGGCAAATCTGAACGTGCGATTGCCTCTCAACTTAAGTTGTCGAAGACTTGTGTTCATAACACAATAACCCGATACAAGGAGACTGGCAGTAATCAAGATCGTTCGCGTTCGGGAAGGCCGAGAACTACCACTTCTCGCGAGGATCACTTCATCGTCACTACCAGCAAGCGGAATAAACGCCTAACAGCACCAGAAATCCGCGTAGAAGTGAACAAATCCCGATCAGAACCTGTATCATTGACTACAGTAAAAAGACGTTTGAGAGATGCTAAGTTATTTGGTCGCGTCGCCGTTCGAAAACCACTACTAAGGCCACAAAACAAAAAGAAACGGATGCAGTGGGCCCTTACCCATCGAGACTGGACTGAAGAAGACTTTAAACAAGTTCTTTGGTCAGATGAATCCAAATTTGAAATATTTGGTTCAAAACGACGAATTTTTGTTCGACGTAACGTCGAGGAAAAGATGATGCCAGACTGTGTGGTGCCAACAGTCAAGCATGGTGGTGGTTCCATTATGGTCTGGGGATGCTTCTCGGGCCATGGAACCGGAGATTTGGTACGAGTCGAAGGAATCATGAAAAAGGAGCAATATAAACGAATACTACAGCAAAATGCCATTCCGTCTGGTTCAAGAATAATTGGAGATGGATTTTTTTTCCAACAAGATAATGACCCAAAACATAGTTCAAAATTATGCAGGGGTTATTTAGAACACAAAGAAACAGAAGGGGTTTTAAAAAACATGGTGTGGCCCCCTCAGAGTCCGGATCTCAACCCGATTGAGCTTTTGTGGGAAGAGCTTGATAGAAATGTGCGCAGTTGTTGTCCCACTTCGCAAGAAGACATGTGGAAGGCTTTACAAGAAAGCTGGAACAATATATCACAAGATACAATCGACAAATTGATTGCTCGTATGCCAAGAATAGTGAAAGTAGTAATAAAATGCAAGGGAGGGTTTTTCGACGAAAAATCTGTATAAAATATGAGCGACATTTTTAAAGTAAATGGTTGATTTTTCTTGATTTTTTTGTTTTCTTCATAATGTATGTGTATTAGGAAATAAGTATTTTAATTCATAATTAAACCTCTTGCTTTGTATTTTGAGTTTTATTTCATTTTCCTACTTTGATGTAGGTGGTCTCAAACTTTTGGCCGGCAGTGTATCTCGCGAAGAACCGACCACCGCTGGGGTAAACGTGTTCTTGAGTGGAGACCGCGACTCGGCAAACGTAGTGTAGGACGCCATCCGGCCAGGTGGGATGCCGATCTGCGAAAGACTGCAGGCAGATGCTGGATGCGGCAAGCTGAAGACAGGGGGCTCATTGGGGGAGGCCTATGTCCAGCAGTGGACTAAGATAGGTTGATGATGATGATGAATAACTTTTAGGATCAATCGAATGGAACTTCAAATCTTTTAAAATTCCCTTCGATTCTTTTTTAATATGCCTTGTTGCAAGAGTCAAAGGCCAGCCCCATTATAAGTTAAATTGCATACCGCATAGAAGTATACTCAATGTAACTGACAAGAGACCAAGCTACGACTTGGATAACATCCAACATCGACAACTCACGCAGTTTGCGGTTAGGCTTTGTCCCGAAGTTTACTGCCGGGGTTCCGGTAATACCATAATCTAGGTAGCGTTAGTATAGGTATGCTATTTGCTAGCGGCCTAATGTTGGTGCAGATCATAGGCGCACCGCTACCGCACAGCACAAAAATGTGCATTCAAATATGGGCCTTAACTCGTACCATTTAGATGCATTTCATAATGACTGCATCAGATGATATACAGCTCCCGGGCCACTCGTTTAAAGCTTGTGGGAAGCCATTTTGTCACTGTAAAATGTATCTAAAAATAACGAGTATAAGCCCATAAACAAAAGAATTATCCTAATCGTTGATTAGTTAATCAGCTCACAAACAAGCCTAGTACCGCGATGAGCCAATTTGCATTGAAATTGGACAAAAATCAAAGAATCAATTTTTAGCTGTTGATACTGCGGCGCTGGGACATGGACAGGGGGCACGCCTCGAATTTGTAAAAAAATAAGTAATTGTGAAAAGGTCAAAAATAAATTTGATAATGTGTGAAATGTGTGTGTATGTGTGAAATGACTTCTCCTTTTATGGTAAATTTTTCGCGATGAATAACATTGTGCAATTATCACTGATTAGATAACGTATCGATACAAAGAGTAGCCAAAATATAATTCAGGTAGGTAATCTCAAGGTATGATAACATCGTAGGCTCACTGATAAACAACAAACTCAGGAGCATGCAATTTTCAAGGTTTCTCTCTGTCGGTTACCTAGAAGCTAGAAGAGGCACTGAGCTTTGGGGCAAGCGTTAGCGTTAAAAAGACCAACAATCTGACAAGCACGCAAGAAAACTAACAAGCAAGAAAGCAAGAACACTGGTTTTTTAAATCGTTTTTACTATAAACTTTCGTAGGAATTTATTATGGATGTAAGCGGGTTTACTACCAACCTAGCTGTGTTGGAAGAGTTCGTTAGGGGATGAAACGTTGGTGTTCATCTAACACAATCTAGGTTTGTATTTAATCCGCTTACATTAATAATAAATTAGTTTTGCAACGTGACGTACGTTTGTCAGGGTAATTAACAGAATTTGCTTTATGTAGTGCAAAAACAATGAATGAGAAAGTTTTTTTACCGCGTGAAACGGTAGGGGAATGCTTATAGCTCTCTGGTAATTAAATTGGCCTTTAGTAGGGTTCCGGCTATTCGCTCCGTCTCAATTATTACAAACTACTTTTACAGTTCGATTAGCAAAAATATTGTAAATTAAAGTAGCCACCTTGAGCTTCCGTGGTTGAGTGTGGTTTTTATTGCAGTATATTATTAAAGCTCGCCGTCTGTTCTTCTGTCATTGTAATCTTGAAATCGTAATAGTTAGACACTTAAATTATTCACCGGATGTTTACTATATACTACTTAAAGGGTCTTATGTCTTATTATATATACTACTAGTCTTTTCTCGTACCTTGAGTATGCAACTCGGACTTGCAAAAGGACGATAAAAAAAAATCATTCTTACAATATCATTGAATAACAAATTCTAAATCTAATTATGCAACACACCGACATTTTGTTAATAGGTTTAGGCTCTAGGTAGCATTCTTGGACTTGGTTATTTTGGGCATCAACTCTGGCATTCCAACGGCTGTTCTAGAATATTTAGGTGGAACAGTAGTGTCTGTTCAGTATTGTAATAACTAAAACCTACCGCGTTTGCTTACAGGGAAACATAAAACAAAACAAAAATAGACAGCAAATGATAACTGTTCGTTCATTTAATTGTTTTTAAAGTAAATTTTGATCACTGGGTCAAAATTTCAACCATCGTCGTCGTGGCGTTCTAAGGGTTAGACCTATATCCAGCAGTAGACGTTTGTGGGCTGATATAAAAATAATAATAAAAGTAAAATAAAAAAATATTTATTTCAGACCGTTGTGGTCCATATAAAAAGCGCAGTTACAAATTTTAGTACTCATAATAATGAACAATTTTAAACATTTTTATTACATAATTAGGAATATGAACAAAGTAAATAATATCATAAGTACCTATGTGATGGTGATGTAATCTAATTATACAAAACAACGTTTTATAAAAAGAAACTATCAATTTACAGCTTATCTCTCACCATCAAAATTAATTCGGCTAATTTTACTCACTACAAGATCATTATCAAAATAAATTAAAACTCCATAGGTCTTATCAAGTCCTGGTAAAGTTTGAAATTGCATGTCTGATACCTAGAACGTAATACCATGCCAGACTACCCTGGCATGAGTCAGGGTGATTATTACAGTATGTTGTCTGGTAATGGGCTTTGTACGACCTTTACAATGGACTTTGTTTAGGTAGTTAGGAATTTGATTTAGTGTTTTAGTGTTGGTGTAACTACAATTAATTGTCTGGGTTAGGTTACTATGTTAGATGGAAAGACTGGCTCCGCCACGCAAAAGCTTCAAAAACATGATGTGGCTGCTAAGCCTATAAAACAAAGTTGTATGGGTATATTTATAAATGTGAAGGATTCGTTTCCTGATGCGAGATTTTTTTGTATTACCTGTCTAAATTATGGTATTATCCAATCCGAAACTAAAATTTACCTGCTTGGAGTCGAAATAAAGATATAATTATGTCTGAATTTGACAAGTACTTTAAACAGTGATCAAGATCAATAAGTAAGTGAATTTTAGATTATTTACTGCGGGATTGTTTATCTTTTTTGCAGATAATGTAAAATCGCGTATATGTTTTAGTAGTTTTAAAGTTGTATATGTATCGTCAGGCATGGTTAAGATGATTTAAATCAATTGTTTTTTTTTTACTGCAATGAAAACATAACGCAGTCGAAAATGTAAGGAGTGCCCAAATTAAGCTTCGGTGCGCAAGCCCAATGTACATACACCTGCTCGCCTGGTTGAGGATTCAAGGAATACTCTGAAATTAATAATTTTCACGAATTTTCATACATTAAGTCCATAAAGTTTAAATACTGCAAGACGTCGAAAAAAGAGGCTAAACCTATGTGTTTGCGGCATGTCAACTGTTTTGTTTTATAATATAAATAAAAAATAAATAAACACATTAATCGAAATTGAAAATAATTTTAACAGAACACGTTTAAGGGTTTACGTTTAAGGGTAAGACACAAATGAAAATGTTTCAAGCTTAATGTCTTATCTTTCTGCTAGTACTTTGAGTGATTAAACCTTTGAACCAACCTTTCTTACCTACCCTTAATAAACCTTAAAACTGGATAGATCAAAGCGATTATCATAAAAAAAAACTGATTTAAATCAAATAAATCCGATTTTTTTATATAAATCATGATGACTGAACAGTGATGGGAGCCTGACAACAGGGTCCTTCACTGTACGTGCTAGCCAATTTAAATCCAAAACACGCCAGTGTATGTTAGTTAACGGTGTAATCAAAAGAAAGCAAACCAATTATCTTCAAAAAAAAAGCTGACAATCACCAAAGCGTTCGACAAAATTAACCTAGATTGCATAATTATTTGGAACTGTCGAAATCGGCTAAGGTTATTGTTTTCGAGACAATAAAAGACAATGGTAAGTTTCGTAAGTGACGTCACCGTCACCAGGAAACTACGGACGTGATTACCGGGTCAGGATTTACACGGCGGCTTTTTGTCACCCGTTTTACAGCTGACTTGTTTTGAGCAATTATTTGCTATAGCTATATTTGCTATATATATTATTTTATTTTATTTTTTCGGCTTAGATTTTTAAGAAATGGACATAAGTGTATATACTAGTTATAATTGTTTTATTCTGTTATTGTAATCTATGTGCTAAATAAAACTTATACCTAGTTAATAAGAAAACTATATATTCTGTCCTACCTCATACGAATGGAAGTGAGGAAGTGAGGTCACACAAGTTTTTATACATACATGAGGGTCTCAATAAATAGTATCAGTTACAGAAATAAATAGTATCATTATTATTCACATCATTTACTTATTCAAATCTCGTTATAAACTGAATTTTTACTATAGAAAATAAAATTTTATATATTTTACCGTTTTCGAGAACTGGCGCCGGTGTGTACTTATAGCACGGAACTTCAGGGCCAGTAAGGCCATATCGGAGAGCAAGTTGCTGGTGTATAATTTTGGCTACTTGGTTGTGTCTGCAAGTACTGAGAGCTACGAGTAGCAAGGTGCGAACAACCCGAAAGTATATAACAGAGGGTCTCCCCAGGAAGATGACACGCTCGACAAATGAATATCGATCGTGCCATCTTTCATGATATACTTTGGGTAATTGTTCATCTTTACCACCTCATCCATCCTTATTATCATTATTATTATCTAAAGCGCCCATAGGATCTCACACTGCTGGACAAATATAACAGCGGAATCCGCTGAGCTCTTTAGATTGATAGATTAGATAGATTATGGTGGTTTGTATTCTGTCTAAATGTTAGACTAGAAATAGGTAGTTAACCTATCTAATTGTGAGAACCTAATAATCTTTGAGAATATTGATAGGTTAATTACACTGTTCAGCTCAGGGCAAAAGGTTTTACCTATAAAATTATATTCACACAATGTAAGGAACAATGGAGACAACTGAGATTGATTCTGTAGAAAGATAGCTACAATGTAGCCATAGGTAGTTAGTTAGGTATAGGCCGTCGCTTGGCTAGGTTAGACAAGGTGTGACCTTAAAGTTTGTTACGATTGAAAACGCAATGCGTGCGTAGCGGTCCGTATGCCGCAGGCCGCAGTTGATTTGTAGCTTTACGTTTTTTTATTTAAGTATTTTTTACGATACTTAAAAAATAAGTAGGGTACCCATACTCGAGCCATTCTTGAGTAATAAATGTTTACAAACATGTATCTTCAGTTTGGCCAGAGTATAGGTACTTAACTAATTATTTTTCAATAATTTCTCAGGTACTGCTCACTGGCTAAAAAAACTTTGAAAGTAGGTAGGTAGTTGCTAAGTTGTCGGTAGTTTGCGCTTCCTAATCTAATGGTGGGTACTGACCGGCGTTACTGGGCGTAATGTAACATGTTACACAGCGTGCGTGCGTGCAGTCAGTACGGGGAAAGAAGGCGCTCGCAACGAGCAACGAGACGAGCACACAGTGGCGTAACGTATCATGCTCGCTGCGAATGGTAGGTACATTACGCCCCGTAACACCGCACCGGTCAGTACCGGGTAAGAGGCGGGCGAACTTAACGATTTTGGTTGTCAAACTAGGCCTAGATTACAGTACCTAGTACTGAGTCGGTAGGTACTCACAGGATCACCGTGGTAAAAAACTTTGAATTTCATAAAATTCAATATTCTACTCCATTATGTTCGACTATCTGTACAACCAAGTACCAGGAATGCATAAACCATGAAGAGGTTTTCGCGATCTGTGATCTTGTTTAGTTCGAATATTCGAATACTGAAAACAAAACTCGATTAAAATCAATACCTAACACCAAACTCAGAACTCTGATGTGCATAAAATACCACACAATAGTTCGCGCGATATATCCATACAAGACAGTACAAGTTTACGTCGTTCGGGTTAACAACATGACAAAGTTATAGGGTTCGGAAACACTCGGAGTGCCGCGCGTGACTGCGTAGTGCATTCCCGTATTTGACGAGACTCTTCTGTCAATCCGTCGCTCACTTGAATGTCATTGTGTTAAGAGGGCGCAATGCGCGCCATTTTGTGAAAAGGATAGGCATATGATTTCGCGTTGATAGGAGCGGGACAAAGCATACGTTTTTGTAACGGTGTAAGCGCAAAAATCAGAAAACTACACAACTTATGAAGAAACTGGTTCAAGGAACCAAATAATTAGTAATAACCTGCGAATCAAAACAGGAATTTTTGGTTGATTGTGCGGGTAAATCACCAATGCCTCGTTACGACGACACAACCTATTGTTAATTACATTAACAGAATAAATAACCCTTGGTCCTTGGGGTCCTGGGCACACACCATTTATAAAGATCTTACCAAACTTAACAAATAGTCTACAGGTGATCGGAATGCAGACCTCTATTTCGGTCAACGAATTAGCATTGCCATTCAACGTGGCAATGCTGCCAGCGTTCTGGGCACACTGCCTTCTGGTGACGGCTTAGATTTTTAAGAAATATATCAGCTTAGATTTTTAAGAAATATACATATATGTGTTAATACTAGTTGTAATTGTGCACCCGAAAAATGTTCGAATATCATAATTTTCGAATATTTGCAAGCCAGTATTGGTGGCGCTTCGGAAGCAAATCAGTTATCTTCTGGTAGGTACTTAGGTACTAACCTATAACACAAGATCTGCTTAGGTTGGGGCTTAGGTAGATGACGCATGCTGTGTGGATTATCCAGCATTATTTTTTTTTACTTATATGATTATGATTACACAACACAGTAATAATGTGTTTACAGCCATTCTAAACGTATGAAACCGATATGCTTCTGACGCCAGAACACACGCAATTAGTGTGGTTCTAGCCTTACCTTTACTTATGATGCCTAACGCTTTGCACTGCGAATGCGAAACTAACCCTTACCACGTTACTGTTGAAGCTAAGCAGAGATTTTCGCCAACCAATAGAACCTCTTATCCATGTCGTGATTAACAATTCACGTCATTTTTACACAATGCTATTGGACGATTTACCTCGGCTACCCTTCAAAAGTAACTAAACCCTAACTCCCTACATTACATATGCAAAAAATTTAATTATAGCATGTACTTCCAGAGCTGCATCAACTACAAATGTGATGTTCGCATCTGCGCCGCTCACGAGGCGCGCCTCCGCATTGCAGCTTGATATATCAGACAGTGATAATAAAGGTGAGGCTCTTATTTGTATGGGGACAAGGTTTGTTTTAAGTCGCTTTTCTGTTCCAATAAGAAATGAAGGCCCGTCTTCCTTCCAACTCTTAGAAAATTGAATTTTTTATCTATGTCGAATTTTGTACACATTTAGACGCGCGATAGAGCGTCATCCCAGTTTGGGTTACTTTGTACAAGAGAATGATGTAAAAATTCAATGAATGTAAAAATAACCCGTTGGAAATATCTGCTCTAAGCACACAGGTACGTAGATATTTCAGATGGGTAATAAAAATTAAATGTGTGAACACACTATAATAAGAAAATTTAATTAAAAGCGACGATTAAACCAAAATAAGGAACATCCTTTGACTCCAGCCAAGGCCTCAATACCAGAAACGATTTCAATAAATTTTAAATCTAAACGAAGGAATAGAACAGCCTCAATCGTACTCGACTATACTACAATAATATAACATTTATCAGACCCCAAAGTTAGTACATAGTAGTAGGTGAATGGTCTGTTGCGTGACGATGGTAAGAGGCCCGACGGCATGACACTAGTCCCATGGGAGTTGAGTAGGCCCATTGTGTGGGACGCTACGTGCATCGACACACTTGCGCCTTCCCATCTTCCGAGGACATCCGTAAGGGCTGGCGCGGCGTCAGATTTGGCCGAGGATCTCAAGAGACGCAAATATGCAGGTCTCGACAGAGCCTACACGTTTGCTTCCTTTGGGGTCGAGACCCAGGGTCCGTGGGGTACCGAGGCTCTCCGGGTTTTCAAAAAGTTATCTGAGCGTTTGGTCGACGCGACGCGTGACCCGAGAGCAGGCGGGTATCTGGCGCAGCGCATCAGTATTGCCATACAGCGGGGCAATGCAGCCAGCGTCTTGGGGACGCTTCCGACTGGTATTGATATGGATGAGTTGAGCTACCTGTAGATTGTTTGCAACAGTCTGCAGTTAGCTTAATTGTTTCAAATGTAAATACTAGTTCTAGTTTGTTTTTATTTTTCAATTTTAATTTTCTTTGTCAATAAAGATTTAGTAGTGATATAAAAAACGTACGAAAGAGTTACTAGCTCCATACCATTAGTAACTCTATGTATCTAATTCGTGTCAAAGTTAATTAATTCAACGCACAAATCAGTCCTTGAAACGATTATGGTGTAGTTTTGGAGGTCAGCTGTGTTTGTTCTGACCTTGATTTAATTGTTCACAGTTAATTTGATTTGAGTGTAAAAACAGCTGTAAGACAGTGTTGTTAGGGTTGAAATTGCAGTGAACTTGATTTGTGAGGAGTTTTTTACATATAAGAGTAACATTTGCTTTTAATGTTCGTTTAAAAGATCTCTCAAAATGAGAAAATATTTTTAAAGCTATCAGCATCTCTCCGCGGCTGATCAGTAAATGTTTTTTTGAATCAGACCATTCGTTCCAAAGATAAGAAATATGCAAATTTTATTAAATATGAAAGAGGTTCATGCTTTAAGTATATAATTTGTTTTGTAATAAATAAAATCTGTAGGTAATTTTGACCAAACGTACTGATTTGGTCCAGGTTTTGTCCTAAAGTGAAGGCACGTTCAAAAGCTAGAGTTGTTAGGTTAGTGTTGTAAGGTATATATTTAGTCCTAAATGGAAAGTGGAACCTCCACACATTCAACTGTTCTATACTCGATGTCCTTGGTAAGGAGTCAACCAGTCTGCCGCGCACCTCACAAGTACTTAGTCAATTAGTCGTTGAATAACTTTTTGTTTGTTTTTTTGCTGCCCAAGGAGTGATGTATAGGAGCCTGTGTGAGTATTATTTTTTTTAAATTGGACTGGTTTTAAAATGTGAAGCAAAAAATTGGAGTGGTGAATTGTGATTTGATCGGATATGTGTATGTATTAGTTTTAGCATAAAGTAACGAGAATTGTCTTCCACTTGAAGAAATTAACCCTTTGATCTATAATCCTTTATTAAAACGTCACTTTCCGTGGAATTTCTGTCAAAAAAGGTAGTCGATGTTGCCTGTGAACTTGAACCCGCAACTTCTATGTCTGAGGCGGGGCTTCGCCCACTGCGTTGTAGAGGTTGGTGATATAGATATACGAAGGAATGTATTCTGTAATTTTGTTTACTAAACCTACCTTCCTATTAACTCAGCACAGCTTAGTGCTTCGGTCAAATAGTATTGCCGAGTTCTTTACTCTGACGTAACTTCTTCAGACTCAAATTTGTCGCTTTCGTAACACAATTGGTCATACTATGTCCTTGCGTGGGATTAGGTTTGATAGTGCTAATTCAGCTGTCATAATCCCACTTGAGCTGGTAAATAAAAATGAACTATGTTTCTGTGAAGTAAGGTTGCATATTTTCTGGATTTGTACATGATTTTTAAAGTAGTTTGCTTCTGTTAAAATATAGGATGATTTGCGTTATTTTGTGCTAAAACAATAAACAGGATCGGGAGTTAAAAGGAAAGGAAGTGACCTTGTCGTCAAAATATATATATTTTGTCTTTTAATACGAAGTATAAAGATCACTCAAACTTATTAAGTTCCCTAACTAGGAGAAACCTGTGAACTGCCGTTTAGTCCTTTTAATAGTTGATTCCCACATTCCAGACGAGACTGACCGACACCCCGCACCCGCCATATGGTCATCCGTAGCGCGGCGGCGCACAGACCTCGTCCCAACAATGCCCGCGCCGCGCGCTCCAGGTAGGGCCTATTCCATGACGAGGCTCGACCGCCTGCCTGCGTCGCCTGTGACCCATCTTAGCCGGACACGTGAGTACAGACCCTTTATACTACAGAAGGCTTGGCTGAGGAGTCGGGGAGCTGAGCAAGAGCTTTTGGGGAGCTGCGCTTTTGGGCTCTAGGTTTTCTTCTATAAAAATGCCGATATTCGGATACTTTTGGTTTCGAAGTTTTCTGGTTTCTTCTATTTACATAAATGTCATATTAGGTGGTTCTTTTAAATTAGGGGTCACCCTAATTTAGTCGCTTTAGTCGCTTTTGTGTCTGAGTATTTCTTGTTCTACGGCCATTAAAATCGTTCACATCCACTCTTTAAGTCTCTGCAACTGTTTGCCATGCTCACTTTACTTACTTATACGCTTATACCGTAAACCCTCCGTTCGCGTTTGGTCACGTCTCGCCGGGGTTATTAACGCTTCGAGGTTCTCTTCTTTCTTATCCATAAATTTATATTATCTAAAAAATTAACACGTTTATTATTATTATAAATGAAGGAATTGGGGGCTACACGAAAGCTTTTGGGCGCTAAGCTTTTCAACCTGAGGTTTTCTTGTATCGTTTCTTTAAATGTTTCTGATATTGGGTCCATTGGTTATCATTTTATAATTGTTCTCTGATATAACAATGTATATGATAGTCCAACAAAATGTTTATTGTTTCTCTAAGATAATGTTTTCTACCGTTAATTTAGGGTTCAACCCATTACTTTCTTAACAAAAACTTGATTCTGTCTTCAAGCAATAGTTTTGCTCGTTGTTTAAACATTTCATTCTAAAATCGCGTTATAAAATATTTTTTTACTATTAAAATAAAATATTATAAAACTATTCTACAGTAAAAAATATATCGAAACGATGAATCACCGGTCAAGCGGCCGGTGACTAGGGCTCCAGAGAGAGGAACTACCTGACGATGCGCGAGTCCAGGAGTACTGCCTTTTGGATCTAGACAATCTAATCCAACTTCTTAGCGAGAGTCTTGCGATGTTGAACGAGGCTCTTCGCTATTACGCCGTTAGCCGAAACGACTATCGGGACGATGGTCGCTGAATCAACATCCCACATGCTGACAACGTCGTTAGCCAAGTCTTATTACTATTATTGTTATTCACATCCTCATTATTAATTCTAATCTTTGCGACTTCTATTCCTAATGTTCATGGGTCTTTAAGGATTAGGAGCTCTATGTCTAGTCTAGTTCTTTTTGACACCTACAATATTTTTGCAAACAATATTGAAACTCTTTGAAATTAAAATAAAGCTTACATTAGATTTCCTTCACTTACCTACTATTGAAATGAGTTTTTTTTAGTGAATAATTTACGCCGTAAGGCATTCTTGATAATTTACGCCGTAAGGCATTCTTGATAAAGCTTCAGCGGTTTGGGTTTCTGTTTGTGAATACCAGGCTTTCTACCATCCTTACTAACAATGTAATCAAATATCTCACCGCTTTCTACTTCGACAGCCACTATCCAAACATCACTATCAACAATTTACTGCGACAAGGTAATCTGGCCATCAACTGTTTATCATACATATGAATATTTCGCAATCAACTGGGTATCATATCCACTGCAATAAGGTAAACACACTATTAATTGGGTATCTTAACTCTTCATCAAGGTAAAACTATCAACTGGATATCATTATCTACTGCAATAAGATAAACTATCATCACAATGGCATCATAATACTGCATCAAGGTTAACTCGCCATCAACTGGGTATCACAATAATATCTGCTGCATTAAGGTAAACGCTATGGTCAAAGGAAAAATCTCTGGTGACGGCTGATCGACCTGCGGGATACTAAACGTCTTTCTTTTCAAAAGGTATTTATGGTACAACTCGGGAGCTTCGCACGCTGAAAGGTAAATGCACAGTTACTAATGTTTTGTCTGATTTCACCAACATTGTGAACCCCATCCCTGTTAATTTGTAAATATTTATGATATTGTGAAAGATAATGAACCTTACTGCATTGTAACAAGGCTTGCTTATAACTACAGAGATGCGTAGCAGGAAATGGAAGCAAACTATTAAGAATGCATACTTCGACATACATTTTAAGTTATTTATTATTAATTTTAGTCTGACCAATTTTATTTTATTTACTTTGTGGAAGAGTCCTTAACTGTCTGTTTTTTATTTTCTATGAACAACCCTTATGGTGTTTCCTTTGCTAAAAATTTGTGTGAGATTGTTACAATATAAATTATTTAAAAAGTGTAACGACAACAAGTGTAACATGTGTACCTACGGTAGAGTAAATAAATACAAAAAAAAAATATCTACGAGTATTATAAGCTAGGTTTTGATGAATAATATACATATCGTTATCAGTATAACGCTTTGTAATTAAACTGCCTATACTTGGCGCATCTTTTTGAGGTGGTACGATATCACTAGCTACATGTCTAAATGTGAATAATACATGTTACCGGTTAGTATCAAAACGATATCTACTTTCCGCATTGTTGCCCCGATGTCGACGGTGATGTGTAGCTCTATATGTCTTTTTTTTTTAATTGTCGGTGCAAAATAAACCTTATCGCTTAGTTACAAGACCAGCTTAGAGACGAGAAGCAGTAAAAGGCATATCTATCATTATTACTTGTGAAACAAAAACACCAAAACGCTTGCTAACGAAACTACCGCATCAAAGGCGGTCAAAAATCTGTCTACATGTTGGTGAATAATAAACCATACTTCTTCGTAACAAGCTCTGCTTACTACAGAGACGAGAAGCAGTGAAACCACACCACCATTATCTATTAGTTAACATTATCGCTGCCAATAACACTACCGATACCGCATCTTTTTGAAGCGGATACAATTCCGTCATAATCTGTGTTGCTTAAGACTACCGCATATTTTTGATGCGGTTAAAATCTGTCATAATCATTGTCTAAATGTTGGTGAATAATAAACCATACTGCTTCGTAACAAGGCCTGCTTACTACAGAGACGAGAAGCGGTGAGACGACCCCGGGATCAAGACCCGGTAGCGCGCTATCGAATGCCACTGGAGTGGTTAGAAGACCAAGTTCCGCACCGAGAAAGCCTAGGCCTGCGTCGATTGCTGGTACGGGGGTTAATACGCCTAGAGGTGAGGATTTGTGCTCTACTTGTGTTTGTTTGGTTTAAAATGTGGAAATTAATTTGGAGTTTAAAGTGTACAGCTTGACATTGAAGTCCCTAGTGAAATTTTGCTTTAGGTTTGTCTAAATCTTTAAATTAGCATTGGTCTGCTCTATAAATGTTGCCTTGCGCTTTATTTCTTACATGTACGATGTTGTAAATAACCATTTTAGTTGCAAAGACTGACCGTTGTTTTCAATAACAGTTATGTAAACTTATCAGTGTTATTACGTTTACTGAGTGACGACGCCTTGCGGATGCGGATCGCAGATGCGGATTGAAGTGCGAAGAATTATGCGTATGGCTATACTTAGAGTGAGCGCTCACATTCCGGACGTTCAAACCTCTTGAGTTTTTGGCTCGGTTTCCGCGACATTACCCCTCTAATGATAAGAATTATTGGTGCTTATCAGGGGAGACTTATTTTTTTATTTGGCGTGGAAATTTGTTTACGAATAAACTGGTCTGGGGAGGACCAGAAATATGTGGGACTCGACGCCTTGAGAAGGGCGTTATACCCACTAAAACCTCTCCGGTGACCCTCGCTCGCCATTTTCGCCGAACCATGGGAACATTAAACCTACCGCGGCATCAGGAGAGGCCTTTGTCCAGCAGTGGACTAGTACAGGTTGATTCGGCCGCGATGAGCCGTCGCCGAGCACCTTTTTATCATACAATGTTGCAAAACAACTATTTAATAGCGTCCTCTGTAATATTTCTACAAATCGTTTCAGACATAATGTCGCAAAGCCTAGTGAGCACGCCGTCCGTGTCGCGCGACAGCACAGCGCTACTGGACGCGCCGCGCCGCACGCCCACCGCCGCGCCGCGCCGCCCGCGACCCGCCTCACTCTATGCCAACGCTAAACCAGGTAACTGTAAGGCAGACATAATTTCGCACAGCTTGCGAGCACGCCGTCCGTGTCTCGCGACAGACACTTTGAAAAGGAGTCGAATAACCTACGGCGTTATAGGATCATCGGTGCAACGAAATTATAAATACAAAGTGGTATTAAGCCGAATGATCTTCAAAGGAAATAAAAATCACATTAAAAACATAAATACGAAAGTTGTGGTACAAAAAAGTGGATGTTTGGATGGATGGATGTGTGTGGAACCGATCAGGCTGAAATTTTGCATAGATGTAGTTCTAAGCCTGGAATCAAACATAGCCTACTTTTTATCTCTTAAAAGAGTTCCCATGGGATAGAAATAACATTTAAACATTTCCATAGAAACAACGCGTGCGAAGCCGCGGGCAGAAACAAGTTTAAAATAAATGGAGTACCTACAAGAGTTTGTCCCATGTCCGTCGTACATAACCTCTTTTTGGTTCCGTTACGGGGCACCTTGTAGAACTGTTAATTAATAATAAGAATGTATTTATATAAAAACTTACGATGTAGCCTTAAAGTTAATTATTAGCTATTCATAATTATATTGTTATATGATCTTACTATTTATTTTTTAATAACAGCTTAATTTTAGGTGACTCGACGACCGATACAGGCACAATTGATGCAACGTCCACGAATTTTTTGTTCCTATTTGTATTTTGCTTATTTTGTAAGCCCAAATAAATAAACGTTACTGATACTTCTTGTGAATGCAAGGCAGGCCCTTCAACTTATGATAAACCGTCCTTATTCATCCATATTAATATTATGAATTTGAAAGTAACTCTGTCTTTTACCTTTTCACGCCTAAACAGCTGGGCGGATCAAATTTGTCAAGGAGGTAGACGGTATCCCGGGGACGGACTTATGCTACTTTCTATCTAGGAAAAAATCGTGCGAAGCCGCGGACAGCAGCTAGTATTCAATAAAAGTAATACATCATATAAGAGCTTATTCATACGTTTATTTTTGGTATTTCAGCGACGCCGACAGCGCCTGGTGAGGGCAAGCCGCCCGTGCATAGGAAACCAAAGCCATCCAAAGAACATGAAAAGGTGAGAAAATTATCTTCTCTTCTTCTTCGTGTTCTTCATTACTGAAGGTCGTGCCCGTTTTGGAAAGTCTTCGTCAAGGAATCGACCAGCTGCTTTCACGCCACCCTATCTTCGGCTTGTCTGAGAGCCCCGTGATCTCCTTCACTATGTCAGACCAGCGGCTAGGAGATCGTCCTCTTGGTCTTTTCCCAACCACAACATGATAAAAAAATCTGATATCTAAATAAAAATAAACACAGTACAAAAGGCCTTATCGCTGAGAGCGACTAGTTATTATTTATTTTGTTCATAGTTAGGTCCTGCCTGCATAAATGAATAAGGCTTGGTTATCATTTTCTTGCCCTGTTCTACTATGAATATTGAAAGAATAGACAAGCTGAATTTTTAAGAATGTTTACCTGGAAACGACATATCATTGAGTGACAGGGAATACGAATGTTTAATGGAATTTCAGTTACAACATTAGAACAGGATGCCATTACTCTAATAGTAAGGCTTTATTACAACATTGCCCCACTTATGTGGGGTCGGCAAAACTTTTTTTATTTCATGCACTTTATCCACCGTCAGTCAATACTCAGTCCTTACTTACTTACACACCGGTTCAGTCGGTTTTGTGCGAGCTTCATCCACAGTCTTCCAGGTTAAAGATTAAATACTAAAATAATAATATTTTTCAACCCATCTATTTGAAAAGAGGCAAAGGGTTTCTCGATAAGTGCGAGCAAAGTGGGTCATTCTAGCGCACTTAATAACAGTGACGAAATGACATTTCAACTTTAATTATAAAGTTTGAACGCAATTTGCTTCAATAAAGTCCTGGCCGGTAACAAAAGACCACGCGTGCCGACGCGGTGTTGCCTATCCAAAATTAAAAAAGAAAACGGGGGAACTTTTTATTAGTTTTGTTATTACTTTTTATCAAAATGTTACAGAGAATTTTAAATTGATTCACACAAATTTAATAAAAGATGAGTTCTAGCAGTAAAAGTGAAATATTAACACCAGATATAAATTTGTAATTTGGTTATGTACCTGAATATAAATATTCGTCACTACTAAAAGCATCTCTTATTTATTTTTCTCGTATGACGAATTTTTGTCATAGTTTAGGATGAAAAGCAGTGTGCCACACGGTACCAAAACTATTTAACCTCGAGCGACGTACTTTGAATCCCTCGCTACGCTAAGGATTCTACTATATAATACTATAGAATCCTTCGCTTCGCTCTGGATTCAAAAAATCGCTCTCGCCCTTAACACTTTATTTTGTTCCCTTGTGACACAATCTACTAAACAACCACAATTTGTTTCAGACTCCCCGCGGCAAGTCGTTGTCGGCCTCGCCGGGCCGCGCGCTGTCCCCGTCGCCGCGTGCTTCCAAGGAACCCAGTGTGGATAAGGACGTACCAATCAAGGTAAGCGTACGTACTTAACTACTGGCCATGGCGGTCCCGAGTAACAATCAACCCCTCCAACTCAGCCCGTGGATGTCGTAAGAGCTGACTAAGGGAACCTACCAGAGCAACGGCAGCAGCTTCCATCTGTGTGGTACCTGTGATGGTGTGTACCTAACACCACAACATCACTACGTGGTAATTATGGCAAAACCCCCCCGGTTGGGAAGGGCACGTTCAAGAGTAGATGTTTGTGTGCTGATTAGAGTACAGACAAATTGTAAGAAAATGTATGGATGACCCTGACCGAACACTGAAAGAAAAAGTCCGGTAGGTACCAGGGACGCAGCCAGAAAAGAGTACGTTAAATGGAGCACTCCCAAATTTAGTTTTCTGTGCGTTGTGCAGCGTGGCTACAAAGTAATTTACGCTAGCGACATGTTCTACCGAGTTACGGATTCTGTAACCTGATAACCATTCATTAAACTGTACCCTATTTTTTTTTTGTCCATCTGTTGATTCTACATTTGTTTATCTTCCAGCCAGTGGCAACAGAGGCGCAACTCGTGAGTGCGGTGGAAGTAACGCACAAGTTGGAGGCGTTGCAGATACAGAACGGACATGACCACGTACTCGCGAATGTAGTAAGTAAAATAAATAAAAGTTATAATATAAATTACCTAAGCCTTAACTGTGTGCTGCGTGAACACACAATCAGTTTATTACAATTAGTTTTAAGCTACTATTTAGTATCTGTATTTGATTGTAGTTATAAATACATTTAATTTCATTCTTTCTTTTATAAAGTGGGGAGGGAGGCCTTCGCCTACCTGTGGGATAGCGCAAGGTCCTAAATTAATATTAAAAACAAGCTTTTATTTAAAATTCGATAAGGTTACGGCGTATAACGTCGGTAAGAAATTCCTATGGCCTTCCTCCAGCTCCATCACCCGAACCCTGGGTATCTAGGACCAAAGTGCTTGGGCAAGACAAATCCAACAAACCCAATCTCGACGGGGTTACGTAGTTTATCTACTATCACGAGACAAGCTCGACGGTACCAAATCATTGCATTCTCACCGAAATTACATAAGTATGCCAAATTTGAGCTCAATCGGTTGAGGATAACTGGTCTAAGATTCAGTTGCAAGGTTTGTCCCACACTTCTTAAGGGCTAGTTAAATAAATGCTGGGAAAAGGTAATAAACCTCCGATATTTTCACTAAGAATCTCTGGTCCAGAGTTGTTGAATACCATGATACAGAAAATACAAAAAAAAATACAAAAGGTATTTATTTACTAAAAGAAAACATAGTTTATACAGGTTACTTATGGTCCCCGCACCAGATTCAGAACCTGTACCGCGAGAGGCCGGTTTACAATTGAGATTTAACAATTTAAAGGATGTACATACTACAGAGCAGCAGTCCACTCGAGACAATAACAAAATATGTACCAAGAAGTTACTTTAGTTAGTTGTACTACTTTAGTTAGTACTTAGAGAACAAAAAAAAATCTAAAACGATTACTAAATACAATAAGTAATATGTGTAAAGAAAGAAAAAGCTAGGTACACTCAAATATATTTACTTAAAATAACTAACAATAATTATTTATAGTTTTCAATACCTACTACATACAGTGCAACTTTACAATACATCGCAACACTCGGGCGGGATTCGGAAGGTACTCGGAGGGTAACAGGAAATGGATGGATAGGACGGTAGGAATGGGAAGGGTTGGGAAGAAAAAGTGTGTGAGATGAAAGATCGGGAGCCGTTGTACCGACTTTCACTGCAACTTTTTGGATACAAAATTATCTTACATTTAGAGGGTCTTATCCCTTGCCAGTAAAAAAAAGAAACTAATTAACAACCTTATTTCCAGAAAATAACCGATACCCAAGAAGCAATTGAAACGAAACCCGAATCGGAACTGAAACCCAAAGTGAAAGAAGCCGATATGCCGACTGAAACAGACGAGCAGAAGCCAAGTGAAACACATACACCCATTGAAGTACAGAAACCGGAGAAGGAGAAATCTGTGGAAAAGAAAGAAGAAAAGAAGGAATCTTCGCAAGAGAGGAGTGATGAGTCTGATATGACAGGTATTAAATTACTATTTATTTACTTATAAAAAAATATACCAACGAATCGTATACTAAAACATGGTTTATGTGGTTATTTCTTACAAAATAAGACTAGCCAAACTCGCTTGGCTCAGATCGAACTCGATTGGTCTCAGATATAATTGTAATCAATATTTATTGAAGGAAGAATCTCAAATCGCGACAAAAAAGACGCGGCAACAGAGTGAATTTTAGGTTAAGTAAGGGCGGTTTGTTTACAAACATTGTACATATAATTTGGCTGGGATATATGTGCCACCTCAATTACAGGTATAAACACAAAATCATTAACAACAGTAGTATGTCATAGCCAAGTCGTTACGAAGTAATATTCCGTAATCTGTGGCCACGTTGTAACAATCTGTACGCCCCATGTTCGTCGGAATATTTTATGGATTTAAGAGCGCGCAATGCACGCAATTTTGTGAAAACGATAGGCATAGGATTTCGCGTTTGCAGGCGCGGGACAAAGCATACGTTTTAGGAACGACGTAAGCGCAAAAAGTCCAGTTATTGTTTACTTACAAGAAAACTACGCAACTTGTGACAAAACTGGTTCAAGGAACCAAATAATTAGTAATAAATAACCTACGAATATAAACATAAGTCATGTAGACCGCAGGGTTCTTGAGATCGCGACCAAACTATGTGCGAAACAATGCACATACAAGATTATTTCTTTATCGTATGTATTTTATTTTTCAATCGTGTTTTCACTTTCAAGGAACCAAAGAAAAATGTTGAATTTTATGTAATTCGGGTTTTTACCACGGGTATCCCGTGAGTACTAAGATCTAGGCCTAGTTAGACAACCAAACCTGTTAGATTTGCCTCTTAAAACCACTGTCAGTTAAATTAAATATCGCTCTCTATGAGGCAATTATGTTCATTCCCGGGCCACCCGTATCCACTCTTTCCCGTCTCTAGTGACGACGACGGTCGTCCGACCATCTGGCAGGTCGTGTGTCTCAAAAGCAATTATTTATTTAACTTTTTTTTATATAATCATCTAGCTTTTGCCCGTGGCTTCGCACGCGTCCGGGCTAAAAAGTTGCCTATATTCAGATCTAGAACTACATATATGCAAAATTTCAACACTGGTTCGTATCAAACATTATCATTGTCGAATTCGTTATTTTTAGTGTGATAACCAACTAGAGTCTCACCTGATGGAAAGTGACGATGTATGTACAACGCAGGTCTAGAAAACACCAATTACAAATAATAAATAATGCTGGACAATTCACACAGCATCATCTAGCCCCAAGCTAAACAGAGCTTGTGTTATGGGTACTAGATGACTGATATACTTAATACAATACATTACATAGATAATATCTATATTATTTATTATACATAGAAAATACCCAGAACACCGTGAACAAATATGTGCAGATCGTACAAACATTTGTCCCTCCCTAGGCGGAAATCGCACCCGCTGCCTTCTGCGTCGCAGGCGGACGTTCGCCCGCCGTGCCACATCGGTCGTCGTATCCACTCTTGATTTATTTGACTTGATTATGTATGTATAAATAATTTGTTCCAGCCTCTATGATCGGCCGTAAGATCACAACAGAGGAGCAGGCTAAGGCCGCGCTCGCTGAAAGACGGAGGCGCGCGAGGGAAGAGTTGGAGAGACAAGCTGAGTTAGAAAGGCAGAGGTAAATATGAGTGCAGTTGATTTGTATTTATTTATTTACCATTTATTACATAGGTTGTTATACAAGGCAACTCAGAAATAGAAATACAAATCGTTTACTGGTACCATGTACATATTTAAAACTAAAACAATGCAATGATACTGACGCTAAAAGTATAAAACTGTCGCGTTCAGTATCGCCCTCCTCTGGACCGGATAAAAAGATAAAATTTATTTGTCCTAATGACACGTCCTATAAATATATTAATAACCAAACCCAAGCGTCTAGTTATTAAGGTATTGAGCTCTACCTTGCCGTAACACAGTTTTATAACTAGCACGGAAGGAACAAGACATGCAACTCATAGAAGCCTTGAAGTACTAAGTCCTTTAGCCCATATATGTATGTATACCGTTATAATGTGTTTGTACTAACTTATATATCTTTAAAGTAATTTTTTTTGTGGTATAAATAGCTATAATTAACTTTAAGGCTACATTGTAAATTTTGAAATAAAACATTCTGATTATTATTCAATTATTTTAATAATATAAATCATACTAAACTCGAACTGAACATAATATACAAACAAAGCCTTTTGGAATTCGTAGTAAGCTTTTAAATCAAACAGTATGCTATACGCAACATCCGCATCGATATAAAAATTTATGTCTCTTCCAGACTCCAACGCGAAGCCGAAGAGGAAATAGAAAGGCAACGCATTGAAGAGGAAAGGCAAAAGAAGGAAGAGGAAGAGGCGAGAGAGCTAGCGCGGCTGCAGCGGGCTATGGAGGAAGAGAAACTGAGGAAAGCTATCGAGGTGGGGATATTTCTTGTTAAATATAAAGCAATATAAAGAAGAAAACTATATAACGAACCCTGGTCACGTCACACACAACACTTGTTCAGAACTCTGCAGAAGTCTTGTAAGGGAAATCAAGATGTGTAAAAATAACCAATAAAATCTCAAATAACTATTTTGTAGATGATCCCCAAGTTATAGACATTTCCGCTTCGTCCGCTTCGAATTACCAAATATATATGTATGTATGTATTGTATTAAGTTTATCAGTCATCTAGTACCCACAACACAAGCTCTGCTTAGCTTGGGTATGTGAATTGTCTTATTTTATTCTCTCATTTATTATATTATTTCTTCTATGTTGTTAACTAAGTTGTACGAAGTTGATTGTAATCTGTTTTTTAATTCTGTAGGTTATCTGTTTACTTTGCTTTTTCACATTTTTTATGTATCTACTATTCTTTTTACTCGTGAAAACCTTTTAATAGACCTCTGTTTCCATAATATGACATATTTGACATCATTATTCATTTTTACCGTAATATGATTGCTTTAACGCTTCAACATATCTGAGATTCGATTTTATTATATTTTTTTGTATGTGCTGCTGGTTTTCCTTTAGTAAAAAAATAAATAAAATACCCCTATGCGAGATTTAGTATGATAGTTGGTGATAGTTTTTTCACCGACGCAAAAAGAAGAGTTGGAAATTTAATGAATATCTTATGTATGGTCGTACCCTCGTAGCATCCAAACGGATGACCCAATCGCTGGAGCGTTCGAGCTTTTGTAATATTAACTCTGTTGCTTGCAGTTACAACAACAACACGAGCGCGACGAAGCCGAGCGTAAAACTCGCGAAGAGGCAGATAAGCTAGCCAAGCTTAAAGAAGAGGAGGAAAAGAGGAAAGCGGCGGAGGAGGCGGAGAAACTGCGGAGGGAGGAGGCGGAGAGAGAGGAGAAGGAACGGATCGCGAGGAAGCAGAGAGTTGAGGCTATCATGGCGCGGACGCGGCTTAGGAAGGTAGATTGTATAGCCCAGAACATTGCATATTATCACACGTGCTGTTCAATTTAGTTGTATAATATTCGTGAGTACATACTATTTTCGCCGATCATTATCTGCACCCATAACACTGTGATGATGGTGTTTGAATCGACCAGCGTTATTATTATTTTTATTACGAATAAAAAACAAGAAAATTAACCAATAAAAAAATGTATTCAAACAGGGATGTTACGATTTAAATCACTGTTCACATTTAAATCGCGATTAAAATCAAGTGATTTTTTTATATAAATCAATGATTTAAATCCATACTTTTTTACCCGACTGCGTCAGAATCACGGGAGTATTATTCGATAAACATATCATAAAGAAAACTACCCCTACAGATTGGTGGGTAGCGATACATGATATGAAAAATGTATAACCAAAGAAGAATTGGATATATTCAAGCAACTGCTATGTACAGTTGCTTCTTCAGCTGGGCTAAAGAATATTTTCGGCATTTAATTTGGTGCAAAGCAAAATAAGAAATAGATTAAGCACCGAGAAAGCAGCCAAATTAGACTTCCTTGTGAAACAACTAAACTAATTATTTTCCTTGTACATTAAATATGACAGTGTGATTTGTTTTTTAAAAAGTGATTTCATTTTAGAATAACTTTTTGATTTTTGATAATTTTACTTACTTAAATTGATTTTTTTGCTACATATGCCAAATATATTTAGAACGGTTCTGTTAATTTAATTAAAAATTATAATATAAAAAATTATGTAGTTTCTTTCTATAAATAACTTGCTTCCAAATTAAAAAAAATCAGAATATAAAAAAAAATCCGATTTAAATCAAATAAATCCGAATTAAATTAAATAAATCCGATTTTATTGATTAAAAAAAATAATCATGATTTTTATCAACGCTGTATTCAAAAATTACTCAACACAAATGTTTATTATAGCAATAATAACTTAAATTCTAAAGATTGCGTGAACCAGGAGAACCTGTATCTCTGTATCTGTATTTCAGGCAAAATGAGCGGCTAAAATAGTATGAGTAATACAATCATCACTAATACATCTTCATCGACCAGGATGCAAAAGTGCTGTAGCGTAAAAATCGACCCCTCAAACTCATCCCCTGGATGTCGTAAGAATCGTCTTAGCGAATTTATCAGAGGAAGGGCAGCAGCTTCCATCTGTCTATTTGTAACACCTCTACTGCGGTCACAAATCCGCTCCCATGCGTGGCGATGTTATACCAAAACCTGTAGTTTGTAGTAGACATGTTCAGCAGTGAATGTGTGTGACGATTGGGAAATGTCCTGGAAATTTCTGCTTTACGGTTTTAATACAAAAAAACCGCATAACATACATAGGTTGCATTCCATTTAATGCAAATTGGAGCTCCTGAATACCCACGTCGCATCGTTTGATCCTCTATATTGTAGAATAGAATATAACTTTATTGCCCCATCAATACATTTATAAAACAAGAACTTAATACTATAATATATAATGTGGCACAATCTTATCGCTAACAGCGATCTCTTCCAGGCAACCTTTGGATGGATAGGATAGGATTGTATAAGTTTTTATTATCTCAGGCTGAAGAAGACAAGAAACAACACGAGAATAAAACTGCCCCCGAACCAACGCCAGCCGCTCGCGTCGACAACGACGCACCGCAAGACAACGGGAACGTGGCCACGGACGATCTACTAGGATTCACCACTAGTCAGGTAACTAAACAAAACAAGCACATAGCTAGAGAATCACAGTATTAAGAGATTACAAAAAGACGAGAATTTCTCGTTTTTTGGTCCAAATTGTATGATTAATAATAATAAAAAAATTATATTATAAAGAGATTTAAAATAAATGAAGTGTATAATAAAAATAAAACAAATTTTAGAACACAAAGAAGCGCGCCGGCGCAATTAATTATGTAAGTTAGTCTTTTATTAAATTCATTAAAAAAAAATTGCGCGATAAATACTCCTGATCGTCACGAGTTGGCGCGAGATTCAATCTTTTTTGTGGTTTTAAGAGTGCTTTTTATTTTTCCCGCAGGTGGAAGTAGCAAAAGTCCCTGAAACAAAGTCATTGCCTCTCCCGGGATCCGTAGAGACAGCGCCGCCGGCGGAGCCTACCAACGGCAACCACACAGCCGATTTACTAGGCATGTCCCTGCAACATAATGTAAGTGCAAGCTGGTAACACTGAAACAAACAAAACAGTTTCCGTATATTTCCGGAACTCTTTCGGTACTGGCCGGTGTTACGGCATTTGCAGCGAGCATGATACGTTTCGCCGTGTGCTAAAATCCGTCTCGTTGCTCGTTCCGAGCGCCTTCTTTCCCCGTAGGTACTGAGTCAGTACCTACGGGGAAAGAAGGCGCTCGGCCAGTACTACTGACTGCACGAACGCTCGCTGTCTAACATATCACATTACGGCCCGTAACCGTTACTTTAAAAGATATATTAAAAGGCCGTCTTATAACTACACCGAATTGGTTTTCAAATGAGTTTTATTCACTATCGAAGCATTTTCGTTCATCACTTTACTTGCGTTTGTGTGTTTTTTTTGTTAAATTTCTAGTTACACAAAAAGTTATGAGAAATAACATAAAAACTATAGAAATAATTAAAATAGCAATAACAGCACATACAAAACGTAATCAAGTAAATTGCTGTGATTGTTCTTTCTATAGCTTTTAAGTTATTATTGATAACTTTTGTGTAACTAGAAATTTGGCTAAAAAACAGCTTACACCAGTGTTTATGCTTTTGAAAAATCACATAAAATGACAAGTTTAATCTCCATTTCCAGTCTGAGGACAAACCAGTCGAGCAGCCAACGAAAGCAACAGAAAACAGCACCAACAACGGCAACGGCGACGGCCCCCACGTCAGCCAACCATTGACCAACGCTGGTCTCTCGGCCAACTTCATACAGAACGAGATCTCCTCGAACCAGGAGCAAACCAAACTACCCGACAAGATACTTGACGATGATTTTACCACGCACAATGGACACAACACGCATAGCCACCCTCTTACATTGCAAAATGCTATTTAATTGTAGACAGATAGGGTTTAAATTGCAGTGGAAACTGTGTAAGCAGTCGCATAATTGAGTAAAGAAAGTTAAGAAATTATACTTTTGTTGCAATGATACCTTTGTTGGAATGATACCTAATGGGTAAGGGTAAGTTGCGTACGAGTGTACGTATTGGTTGGATGATTGTGCGGCCAATTTCGATGCGATATTGGATTTGCTTTGACGCTTCGTTTAGGTAAAACATTAAAGTTTTATTCAAACCCATTTATCAGCAATATTACGGATGTACTATGAAATTTGAACGCTTTATCTATATAATGACTTTTATTTTAAAGACATACTTAACTTAAAACGCACACTACTTATCCTAGTACCTTATAAAAACACAAAAAGGAAATAGGTACCTAGATTTAACACTGAAATCACTTGTAACGTGATATTTACCATGATTTGTGAAAATTTGATGTAGTTTTTTTTTTATTTTATTACGGGATACAAAATCGGTGCTAACTCTTCTGTTCCCGAACTTTCATAAATATTCATAAAATGAATTATTCTTCCAATAACCAAGCCAGCCAATATGTATACTTTAAATCAGGTGAAGTTAAAACCAGTGGGAATGGTCACTCGAAGGAACATACACTGTTTATCAATATACAAATAATCTAGAATTCTAAGATTTGCCTTCAACAACAGTAGAAATTCGAGTTAACATTCAGTTTCGAAACAGAGGTAATTTCGGTTATTGACAAACAAATTGCATTACTACCTTTAGGGAACGTTGTGGCGCAGCGGGTGAAGGTTCGCTGACGTAGAGGTTGCGGATTTGATTCCTGCCGCGGAACAATTAGACCATAGAACTTTATAGACAACAACTGGGGGGTTAATTCCACTGAATTAATCGCTTCTATAGCAATGGTATCGTCTCAGAATTACACATTTTGGCGTTTTCTACCTATGATGTAAGAAACTACAGATGTAGGGAGTTGTGACAAAAGTGTCAATGTTGAAACCAATCTATAGATCTCTCCGTGCAAACAGCACCGCACGCACCACGCGCACTATCTAGAGTTTCTTTCATTTAAGGACGATTCATTGTCATAGTAAAGCGATTGGTTAATAGAATTCGGCCCCTGGTGGTTTCCCAAAAGTTTTATTCAAGTGGTATCTATATCTTTCGTCTGTTATTATAATAACACAAGCTCTGCTTATTTTGAGACTATGTTTTTGAATATCCAGCAATACAATACAATATGGCGTTGGTTAATCAGTTCCCAAGTCAGCAATAAGAAGTCAATAGCTCTATTTATCTCTGTTAGGTAACCGAATGCCATCTCTTTCCCTCTCATAGAGAGTGAGCGAGACAAAGCTTCGTTCGGGTGGGTTAGTTAGTTGTTGTGTAACTTAAAAACTATTAAAAAATTATATCTTGTAATGCATTTAATCGCAGCTCCATTGTTCGATGACTTTTTTTACGAATAGCTTTTGGTATTTTGCTATTTTTTGTACGCTTTATTTTTAAATACTTTTTAAACTGTAAAAAGTTTTTTATCAGGACAGGTTTTTTTACTATATGTTAAGCTAACATTTTAAAGTCTCTAAGTAAAGAATGTTAAAAATATATCAGTAACATTGAAGATTTTTCAATATCAAAACCTGGATTTTTAGAAATTTTAATGTGAAGTATTTAAAAATAAAGCCAATCATATTCGTTGCTTAGAAACTCATAATAAAATTATCATCAGTCCAATATATTATCTCTCTTTTACAAACCTCACTCAACTTCAGGCAATCGCTTTAGAAATTTGTTTGTTTGACAAAAGTCAGAAAGAGATAAAACATTACTAAAGTTGAGAAAGGATTATAGGGGATTGTTAGTAATTGTTAACAAATAAATTAGGTAAAGACAAAACATTTAAATAGGAATTTGCCATTTGGGTCTATCGAGATCAGATTTTAACCCAGGCTTAATCTGAGATTAAACCAAGACTGATCTTTATATGCGCAAATGGTTAAAAAATCATTAAGTTTAATGAATTTATAGTTTTGTCAAAAGTTCGTTAGGTTGTGTGTGCATCGTTAGGTTAAGTTTCTATTTATTGTGATTTAATAAATTAATTTTGTATAGTATTTCGTTACGATACATATCTGGATATTGTGCTTACTCGATGGTAATATTCAGTTATATGCTGGTTGTATATCCATTGGAAAGCTAGTAGATCAAGTTTTGACTAAAACACTTTGGTGTTAGCACATGCTTCGACCAACATAAGGTAAAATTAGCACATACAAAAATTGCTTGTGCAAATTGACTGACTTGGATCGAAATATCAAACATTCTATGTATGGTGTCGAAGCGTTTCCTTTGTTCTAAAGCCACTTCTATTTTAGTAATTCTACAATCAGTTTTGGAAGAAGAAAACTAGCAAATTAACGACAATCAGTCGCTAACTAGATCATACCTTTTTAGCGAGATAAATATACACGAAGCTGTAAGTGCGAGCGAGACAGATATCGCGCCGCGCTTCACACGGACTGACTTTGCGCTTACGCATGTTTTTTATCAGATTTTTGTTCATGCGAGTTGAATTAATTCCTAATGGAATAATTCGCAAATTGCTGGCTTTGGTTAGTCTAAAGTCTTTGTTGTTGTATCAAAGACAATTTTTAAGGGATAGTGGAATGGCTGAATCAATTTCGAGTAGATTTTGAATACGCTAGCCGATCGCATTAGTTAATGAAATATGCAACAAAACGATATAATAATTAATTTATTTAGATACCTTGCATAAAACATGTAATATAAGTAGTTAGTGTTCAACTAAATAAAATGTTAATTTCCGTTTTTCAATATGGCATAAGTTTTTATCAAATAACATATTTGATGTCATATTCATTATGTAAAACTTTTACTCGTATATAGCCTACACTGTGAAAGTTAACCTTTCGATCGATTTACGATGGAAATATCAAGAACAAACTACTATCGATCGACTGGTAATAAGATCACATAGTGTTTTCTTATCAGCTTCTTAAATCTTAAACATGTAAGTTAGCTGAGCTATACTTTGGGGGTAAAATATGAAAAATATCCACTATTTATCTATGTATAAGGTATATTTTAGAACTTAAATCTTCATCGCTGAGTTCCGGTTAAATATAGAATCAGGTTTAATTTGTTCTAGAGTAAAGCTGAGACCCTCCAAAGGTACTAATATAGAGTATCGTACACAAACAAATGTTAGATCTTGCTACAAGTCATTTCCAATTCACTAACATTATTTTTACTAGGTTTTGTAACAAATTAATCAAACTCTATGCCCTCTACGCTTTTCTCTTGTTACGTTTGAGAACTCCATTTTGGGCATAATATTCCTGTATATTTAATGTTATTTCATGTACTTTTAGTATCATTGTTTATGTAACAACCACTTAAACCCCTAAATAAATCATAAAATGGGATTTTTAATTTTATTTCATTTAAAATCTCTAAAAAATTACCTAATTATAACTAGTATTTACAATTGAAACAATTAAGCTAACTGCAGACTCTTGCAAACAATCTATAGGTAGCTCAACTGATCCATATCTTTAGTCTACGTCTTGTTTAGACACAGACAGTTTCCGCAGAACCGTGACAAGTTCTGTGAAAACGGAACAAGAATGAGTCGAGGTATTTTATCCATACGAATATAAAAAAATCGAAAGTAACTCTGTCTGTTTGTTTGTCTGTTACCTTTTCAGGCCTGAACGGCTGAACGGACCTTAATGAAATTTAGCAGGGAGGTAAATGGTCTCTCGGGGACGACACAGGCTAGGTACTAAAAAGCGCGTGCGAAGCAACGGGCAGCGGCTAGTTTTAGTTATAAGTATGTACATAGATTAAGTAGGTACCTCATAATATATTATTTTCAGCTAAAATACACTTTTTTCCCGCGTGTTTTTATACGGAATTTACATTACTTGTCAGTTTGTGATCCTTCTTTCAATAAATATTGAAACTCGACGCCAAGCAAGTAAGTTTCAGTTTTGGTGTCGTGGTTTGTTTACAAACATTCTACATCGAGTTTGGCTAGTGTATACGTTATTTTCCTTGTTACATGTTATTTTTTTTTTTAAGCAGAAAAACTAATTACGTTCTCATGTATGTATATCCAGGTTTTTTATTGATGTCAGAATTTCGAGAGTGAAAAATAAGTAAAGTGTGAAAAGTATGTCAAGAAGTTGAAATGAGTTATCAAGAATAGAAACACAGCAAAGATGTTGATATTGTTTGGTAAGTAAATTTATTTTTACATAATTTGGAAGGTACAGTCAAATATAATAACTAATTATTAGTTACGATTACGTACCGATCTAAGGAGTACCTACCTAATTATATCTTGCTTAATATTTTAAGTAGTTGACTATCAGCAAGGCTATTCTAAAATCAGGTCTAGTCGGGGAATCGGACATGGATTTGCGGGATTTTATTAAATGTTTGTTTTTTTTCTGCTCTACAAGGATTAAATAGAGTGGGAAAGTAGTTTTCCGCAAATCGTAAATTATTTTTCATGACCCATTTTACAACACTTCGATTTTTGAGCGAATCCGTATTTTAAACCGGATTTAAAATAGCCCAGCAGTGGTCGTCGTATCCGATCTTTAAGTTATCTGCATATAAAAGTTTTGTGCCACTAGACAGAGTTGACTGAATGGATTATGATGCAACTTTGTAAACGCACAGTGTTAGAAAAACAGTTTCCGTCTCAAGATTTGATAGCTATACTCTTCGTTATAGGAGGTAATGTACGAAGCTACTTGCTAAGTATTAAAAGGTAAATTAAAACAACATTCGTTATTTGGCAACTGCGTTTAATATACCACAATGAATATGCTATTGTTATAAATAGAAACATAAATAAAACATTTTGCCAGCCTTTCAAAATGTTTAAAATAATATAGATATAATAACCTTAAACTATTGGGTTTTAAAATATCTCTACATTTCAATGAGATACACATTTATTATAATATTTAGTTATTTGAATAAATCTACAATTTGAACAGATCTTGAAGCTAGCTACTCATTTTTAACAATTAATCCTATATTATTAACAATTAAATTTGCAATTTATAGGACTTGGAAGAAATATTTTTATAAAATATTCTAGTATACGTAGATAAAGATAATAAATAGAATTGATACATAGCGAGATCACATTTAGTTATTATACTAAATCAATGAAGTATACATATAAAAGATAGAGAAAACTATTCGGTAGTAAGTACCTACTTAATTATAACAAATTGATAAAGTAGGTACTGGTGGCCAGTAATTGGTTTACTCAAAGCATGCTAACAATTCGCATACTTTGACACTTCAATACGAATTTTTGAAGTAACCGTTATTGTAATAGCTATTTGTTTGACCGACTGTACCTACCGTGACTAGATTTTACATCGTCGAATAAGATAAGTTATTAAATAAACGCGATATAAGCTTTTAACAAAACAATTAAATTTATTTAACTTTTTTTTTATCAGAATAAGTATTCAATAAATATTCACGGGTATTTATGGTGTATATCTTATTTTTCGCGATAATAACCAGTGAATATTTATTATACCTACCATGTGTTCATCGCGTAACTTTAAAAAACAAAATAAATTTGTATACTAACATAATATGCTACAAATAGTCTACACTTTGAAGTAAAATTAATACGAAATCACAAGAAAATACACTTTAATAAGCCTTTATATTATTTTCCATTGGCCATTCATAAGAAAAAACGACAGCAACAAGTTCTAAATAGAATATTTTTAAATACGTATAGGTTATACAATTAAAACCTACGTGTTCTATTAGCTCTTAAAATACGATAAGTTTTTTTTTATAATATTATATTTTAGTATAGATATGTCATCGAAGGAGTCTTGAAGGAGGTAAGAGGCTCCTCTACAGGGTAGTTGTATTATCTATAATTTAATAAAATCCCTTTAGTTTTCCCTCTCGGGGCTCGATTCTGAAAAAAAAAACAAAGGTTGATGTTAAAAGGATAATAAGCGGTATTCATTATAGACAGTTAAATTATGAATTGCTTCTTAATGGACTTCATTTTGTGTAAGCGTAAACTTTTATAAGAAAGGCTTTTGAATTTAAATTAGCTATCTGAAAGAAAAATGTAATAGATCGGCACACAAATATTAATTGCTGAAATTTAAAAGAAGGTAAGCCTAAATCATTAATCAGTTCCTATTGCAGTTTGTAATCGAACCCTCACGTACCTACCTACAAATCGGGAATTATCAAAAAGTTTTGTAATAAGTCACCATCGACATGGCTTTCAAACTCGTTTATTTGAGTTCAAAAATATATTATTCACTGTTTTAAACTAAGGGTTAGCGATCTATCTACGCCCACATTTATAATCCTGTCCACCCAGTCTAACTCCAAAGTTGCGCGTGGCTTTACCGCACGCACTATGCGCGATTTATAAAATAGAAAATAGAATTTAAACCGTCAAAACAGTAATCAAGTAAGTAGGTAGGAACACCAGCAAATACGCCGCGCCGTGCCGCTAAAAGCCTAGAAAGAAGTAGAATAAACCCAATATACCTACAGTCCTCCGCTATTTTATTGAAGCAAGGAAGGTGGAGAAGAACCTTACGAGTAGGAAATCAGGCAGATGGAAGACAAGGAGCTAGGGCACCACTGGTAGGAGCCCCAGGACATTTGATTCATTTTCCAGTTTTCGCTTGTAAATCGCGTACAATGTGGTAAAGCCACGTGCTACCTGAGACTAAGGCCAAACGAGCGTAATTTTTTGAGTTGGGTGTTGCGTTAAAGGAGCGCTTCATACAAAAGGAGCGCTTCATACAAATGTCCTGTTAATGTCTCTCGCGATGAGTTGTTATTTCTATTGAAAGTACCTAAGCATTTTACGCGACTCACAATAACCTAACTTGAATTATATCAATATTTTCCTCACCATCAGTCCACTTCTTGCCACGCATACCAACGAAGCCCATATTGCCCTTCCTCTTCGGAAACGGTTCATCCATCAGGAACTTGATCTCTTGAGGCGCACTGTTCTTCAAATCCTTCTTCCCGCGAACTCCTATGAACTTTCCTCTGAAATTCACGTCAAAAGGGCGCTTGTTCTGCAGAGATTTCTTTCCTCGAACTCCGAAGAACTGGTGCGCTCGTTTCTCCACCTCATTTGTAAAGTGCTCTTCGTTTGTTTGACTGTGATCCATTTCGTTCTGGCCTTTGATCAGGTATTCTGCTAGCATTTGGTTTAGAAGCGGAAACTCTTCGCTGTTGGAATTGTAATCGATTTGACCAATCAGTGAGCCTTGTTTCGTGATGTAATCGAATCTATCTGGGTAGTAAAGGCTGTCTTCTATCTCCTTCTTACCCCTCATGCCGACAAAACCCATTGATGCTCTCTTCTCATCGGAGAAGAAGTCTTTCTTCCCTCTCATACCAACGAAGCCCATCGGGGCGCGTTTTTCATCGGAGAACAGGTAGTTTTTGCCTGTCATCCCCATGAATCCCATAGGCGCATGTTTGTTATATTCCTCTAGAACATCGTTGATGTCATACATGTCTTTCTTCCCCTTAACTCCGACGAAGAACTGTGGTTTCCTTTTGTAGAACTGCTCTCCCTCTATGAGCTTCTTGCCTCGCATGCCGAAGAACCCCTGAGGCCCTCGCTTGTCGGGCTCTTGGCTGGTGGCGAAAGCAATCATATGTAATGTCAGGAAGGTGATGATGGTTTTTGATAGGCGCGACATGTTGGATTCTGTAACAAGAGAGATAAGACCTATTATTATCCGGTTGTTTGTTGGGACAGAGATTTCCAATGTGGTGGATTGTTTAGTCACTATTTTAATTAAGGATGGGGGATTAGGAGGTACCTACCTACCTAGTATTTGTTCTGTCAATTCAGAGTTCGGCTCACTTTTGATAATGTTGTTGTAAAAACTTTCATAGCTTATCCCATAATTTTGTACATCGAATTTGGGTTTCACTCACGTTAATAATAAACGTAGTTCCTAACTCATAATGTTTAGTCCACTCACGAAAACTTCCAAAGTACCTACTTAAGTATAATTTTATATCGGAAGGACAATTAAACGTTTGATAAAGAACTCTTGTTACAAAGTTGTTATGAATAAGTATAAATTAACATTTTCACAAAAAACTGAAAGTTTTTGGGGGCTTTAACTGAAAACAATAGATAAATAGAATATACTTTATTGGACAAAAGTTGTACATAGGCGAACATAATGCTAGATAGTATTCTCTACCTGCTAACCTTTGGGTAGTGTTGACAACAATTTAGTAGGTAATGCTAGATAACAAAAATTATTAATTACAAGAAACAAAGGATATTACAATTAATAAATCGTGACATTAACATAAATAAACATAAACAATTATAATAATAATAGGTACTCACATTAATACTTCTATAATGTTACTATATTATATTATATATAAATGAATAATAAAATATATAACGTACCGAATTATTCCTGAGAAAGAAAATGATTATTAATATATAGTACCTACATTTTGTTAAAAAAGGAGACCTTATAACTTAAGCTTGTCACACACCTGGAAAGCACCGCTGCAGCACAGCACAAAAATTTGCATTCAACATATTATTTGTGCTTTAATTCGTAACTTTTAGATAAACTTTATACTGATGGCATCAGTTGACAGACAGCACGCGGACCACGTCGTTTGATGACTGTGGGAAGCCATTTTGTCACAGTAAAATATATCAAAAGAGAACGAGTTTAAGCACATATTTGAATGCACTTTTTTGTGCTGTGTGGTAGCGGTATTGGATTAATGAGCGCAGAGCCTACGATGCCGTCTGTCCGTCCGTCCGTCCGTCACTGGCCTGTAAATGTGAAAATTCAAATGTTTTCACCGAATCCCGGCGCGATGTCTTGCTGTTTTTAGTTTGTGGTACCATATACCACAAACTAAAAAATCCATCTGAGCAAGCATCTGCACAGCCCAGACGAGCTAAGAGACATCACCCCGAAGAAAATCCTATAGTTCCTAGCAGCAGCAAGAGTTAGTGGCGAACCATGAACGCCGCAGCTTCAAGGCTGAACACACAAAGTGGTGATCACAATTGGCCTTCACGGGCGCAGTGACACGTAATCAGTTGGATTTCGTGTTCGTGTGTGTGAAATCAAATAAATAATGTTACAGTCTGCAGTTAGCTTAATCGTTTCATTTGTAAATACTAGTTCTAATTTGTTTTTATTATTGAATTGTAATTTGTTTTGTCAATAAAATATAACTAAAAAATATAAGATTTTGTCTTCGTGCTTGAGATTATGTTTATGTAGGTACACTTGTAACTGATGATCACCTTCATGTGTCAAGATGATCATCAGTTACAAGGGTACATGCTACGTCATAAATATCCTAGCCTACTAATATTACCTAAACGCGAAAGCTTGTGTCGTTGTGAAGATGTATGGCCGAAGACAACGCCAAAACTGCTGAAGGGATCGGACTGAAATATTGCACACTAAAAGATTTTAACCTGGAATAATGAAATGTAATGAAAATATTTATTGAAAAATAAATACGCAATAACAATGGTTAACTCTACGTTAAGCTAAAGTTAGGTACGTGTTAGCAGTTTCTTTTCAAGTATAATTAAGTATAAATAACATAAATTACCATGTAGGGATTATTAAATTGATTAAAGTCATTAATAACATTATATAGGCTAATAGCTGTGCCCCGCGGCTTTGCCCGGCGCGTGGAAATTGATTGCACACCCCCTAGGGGTAGTTTTGTAAAAATAAAAAATATGTGTATCATTATTTCCTTTATTATTAATTAATCTTATTAAATAAATAAAAAAAAAATATTATTATAATAATCCCAAATTTTAATAACACGATTTACCATATTTTCAGGAAAATGTTAAAAATTGTGAAGCACGTGTTCAATAGTTTTGTATTCTTAGTATTCTCTGTAAGTTTCAAGCTAATTGAGCAACTGGCTAGAGTTAAAAAAAACCTCAATAACTTCAACCCTCATTTTACACATTTCTAAGGGTTTTTTTTTTAAATATTCCTGAAATATGTGTGTTAATATAATATATGATCAATCATTTTGATATATTATATAGAAAAAATCAGGTCAAGAGCATTCATTATGCATTAAGAAGTTACAGACATTTCAGTACGGAGCTAAATTACGAATCACTTTAATAACGCAACTTACCCCATTTTCAGGAAAATTAAAAAAAATCCTAAAACACGTGTTCAAGTTTGCACGTGTAGTTGTTTTGTATCCTTAGTATATTCTCTGTAAGTTTCAAGCTCGTTGGGCCACTGTTTACAAAAACACCAAAAAGAGTACAAACCCCCTTTTCACCCCAAGGGGCGGAATTTCCAAAAATCCCTTCTTAGCGGGAGGCTGTGTAGTAACAGGTATCTGCTTTTCAAATTGCAGCTTTCTACCTTCAGGGGTTTGGGCTGGGCGTTGTCCCCAGAAAATCGCTTGTTCTTTTATATATTATGAAGAATATTATTCCAAAAAACGCGTGCGAAGCTAGTATCAAAATACAATAATTCCTAGTTAACTTCGTTCGACCATTTGGTACCTACCGACCGACGTAACATTCCTAATCCGGTTAGACCTGCTATTGTTGGTCCCAGGCTACACCCCTGGGATCACACAACGTGCGTGAGTCCCTTAAGAGATGTCCAGCTATAGTTTACCCCTACCACGTAACAACAGAACATAAGGTACCACGGTCAATTCGACGAATTCAGAAACCCTTCACGTTATTACTTCGTCTTTATAAGTTAGAAAAACCTGCATAATATCTCCATGGTCATAAAAAAAATCATAAAACATAACTTAGAATATTCTCGATCAAATTACCTACCAATCGAAGAAAAATAAAATAATAGATGTGTAGGAGCTACGACGCTACACGTGTTAAACGTATTTTATCCCTCTTTTAAGCCGGGTTTTAAAATAGGATTTTAAAATAGGGAATCCCAAATAGTCCTAGTTAGCAAATGGGTAGATGTACTACCCATGTTTTGTCCTTCTCTTTCACGCAGGTGCGCTATGATTCCAAGAATTATTATTTAACTTGACGGAAGGGCCGGTTTATGATAAGGAGGGATGAGGCCTAACTTTTTCCAAAAATTGCCCAATAACTCGAAAACCGTGAAACTTTTACTGAATACAAATTGTGATTTTCGGAACAGTCGTGATGCCCCCCAACCGTGGGTAAAGGATTATCCAAACATTACGCCACACCCTGTATATATAAATCTATACTAATATTATGAAAGCGAAAATAACTGTCTGTCTGTCTGTTACCTTTTCATGCCTAAACGGCTGAACAGATCTTAATGAAATTTGACAGGATGTTATCTTTGGGACGAATATAGGCAACTTTTTTATCCCGAAAAGATAGAAAGTGTTTGAAACTGCGGGACAGGTTCTAGTAAATTAAAAAACTACGAGGTGGCTGCTGAACGAGAATCGACCCCTTTAACTCAGTACGTGGATGTCGTAAGAGCCGACTAAGGAGCCCTACCAGAGGAAAAGGCAACAGCTTCCTCATGTGTATTTTTAACACCTCTACTTCGATCAGCAATCCGCATTCAAAGCGTGGTAATGATGGCAAAACCCCCTTGTTTGGGGAAGGGGAAGACATGTTCAGAAGTGGACGTTTATCTGCTGATAAGAGTGATAAGGTAAATATAACATACTACACTTCGTCCACACATTTATTTTCTTTGACCGAATGAAAGAAGCATAATATTACATTAACTCTGTTTCTTTTTAAAAATACCAATGCGAATCTGTCGTCTTGAAAAATATCGAGTCTAACGAGAGCTTATCGAGCTAACAGATTACGTGTCTATGAAATATTGCATTATTTCATTCAGTCAAAGAAAATAAATGCGTGAACGGAGTGTAGACTCATGGTAGAGGTAAAGATTATTGTCTGTTACGTTGTAACGTAAGCTTGTAAACTTATATAGCAGTCGGTCACGTGATACAACCCAAGGACAGAATATTTAATAAATAAAGAACAAAGTAAAAAAGCTTGTTAAAATACGTGAAAAATTTTATCGTGTTTCGATAGAAATATTTTTCTTATATAATAATAATATGTTCGGCGGTTACAGTACATTCTTTAGTTTACGCTATGATACAGAATGTTCCGATTATAGAGGTAACTCGTAGATATAAAGTTAAATTTCTTAAAAATGGAACACCCTTATAGTACCGCCCTTCTCGATAGTATCAAGATTCGAGACGTCTTATCGTTATAAAATGCTACAAAGATTGACTAAAGTTACCCGTCCACTGGATCATTAATCTATACGTCTATACAAGACGATTGAATAGACTCTTAATTCTGTGTTAATCGTCAAGATGGTTAGTCCATGCATTGTGCGTTCTTGCCCAAATATTAGGCACACACTGTTTTCCCAAGAATGAAGTAAGAAGAGCACAATGAGTACAAGCAACAAAGTTTTTTTTTGACAGATTGTAGACTTTTGAGTTTCATACAGCGCCATCTATCTTAGGCAACCACTTTTTTTTAAAGGTCGCATTGATAAGCCCTCATTATCTTCACACAATAAAGATCGGTAACGGAGCGTACGGAGCGAAAGGATTTGTTGCTTTGTATAGATTTCTATGGTACAGCTAGATCGATGCAAAATCCGAAAGCAGTAGAAGCACCCTATCGCCATATTTTAAATAACGACGCCGCCGCCGCGTACGCTTTGATTCCGAATTAGTGGACGCGTAACTTTATAAAGGTTTCTAAGGTTGTTATACAGGGTGCAACAAAAAGTAAAGACCAAAGTTTCAGGGAAAATTTAAACAAAGGTTAAAAAATAGTAAAATAAAAAAATCTTCTTTTAGTTTCCGAAAAAAAATACAAAATGATCACTAAACTAGGCAATGACAACCATGTATGTGATTATTGTCATAGAAACGAGGAAAAATTCCAGAAGAGATAGGAAGGTACCACATACCTTCCTATCTCTGCTGGCACGTCGCGCGCTCCAACGATATAGCGGGTCGTTGACAGCCTCGAAGGGGTTTGGTGTTTTAAAGGAGATGTAAACAGGTTGATAGACCTATGTATCTATTTTATTTTTAATGGCAATAATCACAAACCTCCGTCATTGCCTTGTCTAGTAGTCATTTAGTTTTATATATTCTTATACCTATATTCAGGTATTTTTTTAAAAATATTTGATCATAGTTCCTTGACCGAGTCTGAACCACCCCTGAAAGTGTCGTCCTTACTTTTGTTTACACCCTGTATAGCAAGTATTAAGTTTATTGCTATCCCAACTAAATGTTTGTTACCCAGTCAAAATACATATTTGTTATCCTTTTAACTAACTTAAAAAAGCTCTCAACTCTAACCAAACAAGCTTTGAGTCAGTCTCGAATATTAAGTAGACCACTTACGTTTTCGAGAAATGGACAAAAGTTGTTTACTTGTCAATCAGACTAATATTATAAGCTAGTTTCAGCCCGTGGCTTCGCACGCGATGTTTCTATGGAGACGTATAAAGGTTATTTATATCCCATGGGAACTGATTTATATGATAAAGGTACCCTTTGTTTTATTCTAGGGTTAGACTTTCATCATCATTAACCTATCTTAGTTCGCTGCTGGACATAGGCCTCCCCCAATGAGCGCCATAGCGCCCTGTCTTCAGCTTGCCGCATCCAGCATCTGCCTGCAGTCATTCGCAGATCGTCATCCCACCTAGGACATGCAGAATCGGAAGGATACACAAAACCGATTTTTGTTCGATTTTTGATTTTTAAAATCGGTTTTTTCGGTTTTTTCGATTTTTTAGATTTTTGTTGTTTCAATACAAATAAAAATGTTTGATTATTTTTGTAGTCATTTAATAAAACATGAAATCTAACCCCGCGCTTGCTGAAAATACGATCTCAAATAGCAAAGTGAATCTAAGCTTGCTTTCTGAGCGAACTACGTATATTCTTTGATAGATATCCCGCCGCAGAAAAAGCACGTTCAGCTTCGACGGAGGTCGGAGGTATATTTAATAGATATTTATATACGGTATTGAGATAGTGGCCTTTTTCACCGTTATTTTCGAAAATAATCATTTCCACTCTTATCAAATCTGTAATGTTTTCTAAGGTGGTGGGTTTCTCAACATTTCTTAGAGTATTTATAATTTCTCTGTTTAGTTCTTCTGCCGGATTTAAAGTAACTTCTTCTTCGATGCTGACCATACTATCTTCCATTTGAGGAGCATCTTGCCGTAAGTCATCTTGGTAGTCGCTATTATGCCTGCTAGTATGTTCTTTATTTAGGCGCTACATATATATTGCAACAATCTGGTCCATTAAAACGTCATTATCGGCTCTTGAAAATATTTCTGAAAGTTCTGAATCCCTGGGTAAGCCGTGTAGATATTGTTCTAATGATGAATTAGTTGTGCGTCTGGCATAGATCCTACTAATCAACGCTGTTAACAGTCTCTGTGCAAGAGTATTTGTGTTTTCTTTTAATTTTCGAACCATACATTTTATAGCTACATCGCAGGTGAGAAGGTTGGCGTCACGTCTGCATATTGCTTCTACTGTAACTTTTACTATGTCCAAACTCGAATGCAAATAACGTAATTGTTCAAATTCATTTTCGGAAATTCTTATCTTGGATTTCGTGTCAAAAAGAGCTTTATGAATGCAGGATTTTAATAAAACAAATCTTCCTACCATGTTACACAGGCTATTCCACCTCGTCTTACAATCTAACACCAGTAACAACTCCTTGCCTTGTTCTTCTTTTACGTACTTTTGAAGTATCTTGTTTTTTGATGGAGATTTACGAAAATATTTGACGACATCCGGACTTTGGTAAGTAATTCTTTAAATGGTGCATTAAATTCCGATGCTCTTTCAGAAGTTATTATCGCTAATCCGTCTGATGAACAATCTTCAATATCATTTACTTCCTCCTCTTCCGATTCCATTCAGTCGTATTTTCTGTCGCAGGATGAAGATCTTTTTGTTCTTTTTATAAATGACGTCCAACACAGCGAGTTGGATACCAAGAGCTATACAAAGCTGTTGTGAAGGTTCAATCTCTTGCCCAAGTTTGCAGTTTACACTAGCTCCATCTGTTACTATGCAAATAATGTCGTCACTTAGAGATAAATTGAATTTGCCTAAAACTTCATTTAACTTTTCTTTCAAGCTAGATGCAGGCATTGGGCCAGTTATTCTGCAAAGGCCAAGATTTGCAAAACTTCCGTTTTTGAGGCCTTGACAGTGAATGTTAACATTCAAGTATATCTTCTATTTTTTGAAGAAGTCCATTCATCAAACGATAAGGAAAACCGTGATCCTTCATCTTTATTTTTTTTAATATCCCTTTTTATATCATCTCTAACTGTCTCAAAGCATGCTTCATTACCATGTTTTTTATTGTATTTGCAGATTTTGGTAATCGATATCCAGGATTTACAAAAAGAGACCTTAAGTCTTCAGACGTGATAAAAGTTCCGAATGGTAATCCATCTAATGCTGTCACTCTAGCTATAATTTTAGTTACAGAACCACGCTCCCTCGAAAAATAATCTGTGAGCTTGCTTTTCTTTTTAGGCGGGATGTCATCCTTTTCTGTTGAAGGTTCGATTGTAGGGGTATCGTAGCCAGAACAGGCTGAAGAGGTCATCGGAGAATCAGATGTAGAACTTTCTTTTGTATTTTTTTCAATTATTATAACGCGGGAACCACGCAAATGAGTGCGAACATTTGTAGTTGTTCCACCACTGGATTTAATGAACAAAAATAGTAAAGATCGGAAAAATCGAAAAACATCGATTTTGACGTTGAAAACCGGTTTTAAAAAATCCAGGAGTATTTACCGATTTCCGATTTTTTCGATTTCCGGTTTTCCGATTCTGCATGCCCTAACCCACCTGGCCGGAAGACTTTCATCTATGAACAATTTCAGCCTGATTCGTTGAGTTGTTTTGTTGTGAAGTAGTTATAAACATCCATGCATCTAAACATCCAAACTTTTGCATTTACAATTATTAGTGGGATGCGAAAGTTTCTTATTTAATATAATTTTTAATTCAATTTTATATTAGTTTTATCAGTTTCATTGTTTGATTTAATTATAATTAATTGGTGTACTTTATTTATTCATTTCATTCGGAATGCCATCAGCATAACTAAATACAATAAAAATATGTCATTGGTGATTTCGCCGTTCTAATTCATATTTAGATAAATGACTACGAAGCCAAAACTACTAAACGAAACAGGCTAAAATTTTGCATAGATGAAAGTCTAGACCGGGAATGACACAAAAAACTTTTATTCCATAAATCAGGGTTGCGATAAAAATAACCTTTAAACTTTTCTATAGAAACCACACGTGTAGCCGCGGGCACAAACTAGTTTAACTATAATTTAGTATCTTCTGAAGCTAGCTGCATGGTAGCATAGTGGTAGCTGAATGAATAGGGCAGGGATAATGTGCATATTAGAAAACAAGATAATTAGTGACACTCGAAAAAAAAATCGGGTTTTACTATTTTCTAGGTTCAACTAGTAATTTAGACAGCAGATAAGAAGTTTGGCGAACATTGTAAGCCATTAGCTGTGAACCCACGCTAAAACAATCTAATTGTCGTTTTGGAGTCAATTGTCGTTTTGAAATGAAATAGCATGAAATGAAATGAAATGAAATAGCATTTATTTGCATAAATATAGGTTTGCAATGGTGGTTTTACAATAGAGTTTCACTATATTTGACCTTTGAGTCGTGCAAATGTTTAAACTTAAAAATAACTATGAATAAAGAATAATAGATTAAATAACATTAAGTAAGTACTATAATGTCAAAATAAAAATTATGTGCATTTAAATTTCAAATAATCACTTATATTATAAAAACAGTTAACACAAAGCCAGTTATATAATTTACGATTAAATTCATTATCTGTCAGTTCTCTCATGTCAAGTGGAAGTTTGTTATATAACTGTATGGCCATTGCGTAACAGTTCTTTTTACACATTTCTAGTCTAAATTGAGGCACCTTTAGTGGTTTTTGTACTATTTTTCTTCTGTATATAAACTTTTCATCCCTCTCAAACAATGTTATGTTATTTCTGACAAATTTTAGCATCTCGAAAATATAGAGTGAAGGAAAAGTTAACAGTTTATGCTTCATAAATAAAGGTCTACAAGAATCTCTCCGTTTAATGCCAAATATGGCCCGAATACACTTTTTCTGCGCAACGAAAGCTCTCTGAGCATCCGTTGAGTTGCCCCATATTATGACGCCATATCTCAAAATAGAGCAGACATGACTATGGTAAACTGTCAATGCAGTTTCAATATTAGAGAGGTCCTTTATTCTTCTCAGTGCAAATATAAATTTATTAGTTTTCTTACACACATTATCAATTTGTTTCTTCCAATTTAAATGTCTATCAATAATAATTCCTAAAAATTTTATGTCAAATACCTGCTCAATATCACTGTTTTTGTAATTTATGTAAATTTTATCTTTAATATTATTGTTATACGTGGTTGGTAGCATGAATTTAGTTTTTGTTGTGTTCATTTTTAAGTTATTTTCATCTAGCCAATTAATTACGTCATTAAGAGATTTGTTCCCTACGCTCATAGCATTTATAATAGATTTTTCTTTCGTCAATATTGTAGTATCATCAGCAAACATGATTGTGTACTGGTCAGTAGCGCTTGGTAACTCATTAATATAAATAATAAATAATATGGGACCTAAAACACTGCCCTGTGGCACACCGTGGCTAATAAAAGAATAAACAGATCTGAAGCTTTCTTGTGTATTACATTCAGAAGACATTTTTGTTATTTCCGTGCATTGCTTTCGTCCCCTGAGATAACTTTCAAACCAAGAGTATGCAGGACCCCTTATGCCATAGCATTCCAATTTATCTAGCATACGGTCATGGCAGACCATGTCAAAAGCCTTACTCATGTCTAGAAAGATGGCGACTGGGATTTCTTTCTTATTGATTGAATCAAGAATTTCTTTGACAAGTTTAAAACATGCTAGAGTTGTCGATTTCTTACTTATAAAACCATTTTGTTGTTCGCACAAAACTTTGTTTTTTTCTAAAAACACAACTAATTTTCGGCTCATTACCTTTTCAAATATTTTCGAGATTATTGGTACTAGTGTAATGGGTCGATAATTCCCAGTATCGGATCTAGAACCTTTTTTAAATAGAGGTTTGACTACAGATAGTTTTAGACCTTCAGGAAATACACCGTTTTCAAGAGAAAGATTGACCACGTGTGTAAGAGGCTCTAGGATATAACCGATATTTTGTTTGAGCAGTTTGGTTGTTATCTCGTCGTAGCCAGCAGAGTTTGTATTACGTAAACTCATTGTTATTTTAAGTACCTCCAAGCAAGTCACCGGTTCAAGATAAATTGAGTTAACTACTCTACTTTTCTTGTGCTTATATATATTATTGTGCTTATTCTTTGTTGTCTTTTCATTGTTGGCAATGTTTATAAAGTGTCTATTGAAACAGCTTGCTATTTCAGCACCGTTGGTTATAATATTGTCTCCGTCAACTATTTCCTTGTTAGTACATTTGTCCTTAAGTCTGTCGTTGATTATTTTCCATGTAGCTTTACATTTATTAACTGCACCTGAAATATATTTCTTGTTCCTATCTTTTTGTAAATTGACTGCACACCGTTTTAATATTTTACTGTAGTTTCTATAAATGTCCCTATCTTTCTCTGATTTAGTTTTGTAAAATACACACTGCAGATTTCTGTTTTTATCAAATGATCGTTTTAAGCCCTTTGTGATCCATTTTGGGTTTGATGAGTTTTTGTTGATTTTCACTTTAATCAGTGGAAAACATAGTTTATAAGCTAAACAGATCCAGTCATGAATCATTGAGAAAGCCATATTAGTGTCCGTTTCTAATAACACATCCGAATAAGATAACTGGCTCAAACAGTAACTAAACTTCTCCATATTTTCAAGACAGATATCCCTTCTATATACGAACCATTGCTTTACCATATGAGTATCAGCTTTAATTGTTATAGTTTGACCAGTATTATGATCAGATAAACCTAATTCATGTACTTCACCTTTGACATCCTTTATATTACTAATAATGTTATCAATACATGACTTTTGTCGGGTAGGTACGTTTATGTGCGGTTTCATTTTATAATTGTATAATAAATTAATAAATTCATTCCTCATTTTACTTGTACTTAAAATGTCAATGTTAAAATCACCACAAATTATGTTAAAATATTTATCTTTTAAGTCAACTCTATCTAGCATAATGTTTAGATGTCTAAAAAATATTTCTATGTCAGAATTTGGTGTCCGGTACATACACAATACATTTATATTCTTATTTTTAAGCTTTATACCACATACATACTTCGAAATGTTTTTCAATTGCTATGCTGTCCAACCAAATTATACGTTCAAACTCAATATTTTGTTTTACCAGAATACAAACACCACCTCGTCTTTGACTTTGTCTAGAAAAGCTACTTGCCAATTCGTAAGACATAAGTTTCAGGTTGTCTTCGTCACCTTCTCTTAGAAATGTCTCACTTAAGCATATTATGTCAACTACAATATGTTTATCTACTAGTAAGCTAAGCGCCACTTCTATATCATCTAGTTTATTTAAAGCGCCAGCGATATTTTGATGAAGAACCACGTGTTTTTTTACGTTAGGCACGAAAAAACGTAGGTTCTTGATAATCTGGATATTCTTGGTCTTCGATATGATTGATGAGGTTTTTGAGGTCCTTGAAAACGACCCGTACGCCAAGGTCATTTAGAACGCCATAATATTGATCAAACATGGTAGAGTCATACTGTAAGTTCGCATTTGAGTCAAGAAGGTACACATGTTCATGGGTCAAAACATCCAAATAAAGAAGGTTGTTGAATGTTTCAACTCTCCAGTTGTGCATATTCATCAATTTACCATATTTATAAGTAGGCAAACATATTATAATGTTTGTATGGCATAACTTCATCAATGTGTTTCGAATCTCTTTGATTGTGCTAAAATAGTCTTGAGTAGTTTTGAAGTCTTCATGTCCTATCATTATTATACAAAAATCATTGCTTGTGAAATCTTCCAATTTAGTGTGAACACCTTTTAATAATTCTGTTAAATTGCTGTGTGATTTTAGGTAATGACATATTTTAGAGTAATCTAGTGTTTCCTCAGCGGTTGACAAAACTTTGGTATGTTTGTTTGAACTAAGTATACACATATTTGGCTTTTGTTTTTTGGTCAGTGTTGGTTTAAGACTATTTTTTGTATCATTTATCGTATTCTGTTGATTTGTTTGTGTGTTTACGTCTTTTCTATTCGTTGCTTTTGTGTCTCTACTAATGTCTGTCTGTGTGCTGATTTGTTTTATATTTGGCATATTTGTTTGTGTTTGTTGATCATTTTTACTCATATTATCCTTTTCTGTTAGCGTATATAGAGTTGTTTGTGTTTGTTGGTCATTTTTCATTATATTATCCTTCTCTGTTGGCGTATATAGAGTTGTTTGTGTTTGTTGGTCATTTTTCATTATATTATCCTTCTCTGTTAGCGTATTTATAGTTGTTGTTTGAGTCTCATTGTGTTTTTGCTCCAAGGAGATTTGAATTCCTTCAGTTTTCGTTTTCTTGTTAATTTTTTGTATTTGTTGAATTTTTGTGTTTCTTCTGGATATAGTAGGAGGGCTTTGCCCAACTTTTTTGTACAGTTCATTTTTTTTCAGCAAGTCTTGATTTGATTTCCTTAGACTTTTATTCTCTAGCGATAGTTTTTCCACTTCGCTATGAGCACTTTTTAATTGTACATTTAAGTGATCAATTATTTGTTGAAGATTTTTTAATTCTTCAGAGATGTCGTCAGACATGCTAGGAAGGCTATTAGTTGTGATATTCAGTGCGTCGTCAATACTCGCATCCGAATCATTTGCGAGATTTATATTTATTTGCGAGATTTATATTTATTTTTTTAGAGTCAATTTACAATAAGATATTATTTACTAAAATAACACTCCAAAACTACAATTTACTAAAAGGTTATTTTAGCAAATAGCTTACAATGTGCGCAAAACTTCTTATCTGCTATCTAAATTACTTGTAGAACCTAGAAATTTGTAAAATCCGTCGTTTTTAGCGTCTAACCACCTAGATTTAATTTCATTTCATCTATTTATTGTCAATATCTACATACGTTGGTAGTTTGCTGATTGGTTGGTACCAAAGGAAGGCTCACAAATAATAGGGTGGTACCTAGCTATCTATTAGAGAAATAATTTTTGTAATCAGAAATGGGCTAAACCCTGTTGCAAATGATGGTGCTAAAGGTACAATAAAGTATCAAAAATGTTCAATATTAAAAAAATACTTAGTTCAGTAGTAACAGTAAATCTACATATATATATATAAAAGAAAGTCGTGTTAGTTACACTATTTATAACTCAAGAACGGCTGAACGGATCTCGGTTAAATTTGGCAGCGAGGTAGATGGTATCCCGGGGCCGGACATAAGCTACCTTTTATTCCGGAAAAAAGCGTGCGAAGCCGCGGGCTGCAGCTAGTAACTGATAAATTAAATTGATTTGGCATAACTTCTAATTTGACCTTCTTTTGTACCTGCCTCTAAACTGAATCCTTTACCCGTGTCTGTATAGTTTACATTACAACGGAACCCCTGTATTAGGAAATACGGGTATTGTTGGCGTAAAACCAAGAAACGACTAATATTTTGTAAAAGTTCCCATCTTTGCTACGAAGTTTCGTAGTTCCTGATTCTCGTAGCACTTACATAGTGCTACGAGAATCCTACATCATACATACATCTTGCTACGCAGCGTCTACGAAAGTTAAGTAACTACGTTCATGCAGTAGAAATATGATGATAAACATCTTTCTGAAAGAATTTCGTAACATTTCTTACAAAGTAACGTTTGAGTATACTTATAGTTAGGTACTAGAATTCGCGGTTTTTTGTGTTTTGAAGTTGTCTTTCCAATGTATCTTCTAACGGATTCTTTAAAATTATGTATATTCAGTTGTGAGTTATTGTCTCCTAAAACTCGATCAATCTTCCATGTTTGCCTGCTCCTAGCTTACTGAACGGTTTTACAATATTTCATAATTGATATCTTTAGTGACAAATAAAATACGGCGCATTAAACCATACTGTATGAGAAAAACAGCAGCATGCATGAACTTGAAAGAAAGAGACAGAAAATACGCTAATGAGGCTGTCCACACTTAGAGCTTGAAAACCCTTGAAGATGTGTTTTCAGTACAGTTGATTTTTTTTACGGAAATGGGGATTTTTTGAGAAGGTTGAGAACCTCAAAGTATTTTCTTAAATAATTTCAAAATTGTAAAATTAAAGTTTGAATAAGTTATTCCATTAGAAACGATTACATAATATTGCCTGAATTTACTTTAATGAAACTCAAGTGACAAAATTGTTGAGTCAAATCGAATTTGAAATAACAAATACTTTATTAAATAGGTATTTTGAATTACGAAATATTTTGTGACGCAGTGGGTCTGTCATGAGACGTAAAGTCATGAGGCCGGACAAATGTTGCAAAATATTGAAATATCTGTTCAGTTGTGAGTGTTTTCAATTTATAATTAAGAACGTTTTAATAGTTTATAACAAAACAAGCGATATACTTTTATAAAGGTCCTTTATTAATGTTAAAAATGTCACGAATTATTTCTACATACATAATAATCTAGTTTGTCAATAATTCATACGAGACTAAACCAAATCAAAAATCTACAAGCAATCTTGTTACTTTCCACACGTTTTTACACTCTCCACTTTAACCGCAAATCCGCGCCAGTTAGTAGAACCGTCAGTTTACCCTTATAACCGGTTTTAGTCCCATTTACCAAAAGTGCCGAAAGTGTCGCGCGTTCGGATTGCATCCCCTGCAACGACAAGTGGTTTTACGCAATTCCAAGCTTTTAACAGGGTTAATGTCCGTGGACGTGTTAGAGTTGAAATTATTAGTATAATTTGAAAAACTAAAGAGGTGGACAGGTACTAGTAAGTACACAGCTATAGTGACCATAGTATCTACCTATTTTGAGCACTTGACATTCTAAATGACTATTTCTTGTTTCCATCAGGTGAGATTGTCGTCAAACGGAGATGTAAATATTCGAATCGGTGAAGCTGATAATGTTCGAAATCGTCGGGGAATTTTCTTTTTTGTGAAGTTAGCTTATGTTCTTGAAATAAGTTGGGTACATTCGCTTGTTCCATCAAAAACTCTAAACTCAAAATGCTATATCTCCTTGACTCTTGGACACGTCCAATTATTGGACACGAAATTACAAATTAGATAGATAGATAATCACTTTATTGCACCATCAATACACTTATAAAAATATAAATAAATAATAATACTAATATAAATTACTATATTCATATGTAAAACTGGGGAATAACGTGATCACTTTAATTTTTTGTTCTCTTCGGTATTTAATAAGGCAAAGTAAAAGTGAAAAGGAAGTGCCTTTACCTTGTTACAAACACCACTAATCTGAATCACTTCTGCCAATTTGTTTTAATTTATTACCTGATCATTTTTGCAACCCAAGTAGGTTGGGAGTTTTATTGTAACAGCGTACAAAACATCCATCCTCTACCGTGGAAAATAGTACTGTAGCAAATCCCCCAGAATAAAAAGCACACACCCCATAGCTCCATATCACAGTAACGTATGTTTTTCATAACACCGTACGTGAGGGGACAGCAGATTCAGGCAAGTTACGGCTAACGATATTGAATTGGATGAGCATATTTGTGTTTGTAGGTGCTTTATGTGACCTTCATTACGTAGGTGATAGAACATTGTATAGCTGATTTTATGTTTTAGGTGGAGGGAAAGCTGAGGTACGTGATTGGTCTGAATTTAAAAAAAAACAACTAAACAAATTTTTAAACTTTTGAGAGCTTTGTGGAATTCCTTGAGGGTATAAGGTATTTATCTAATAGACCATGAAAACGGAATTGTTAGAAGAAATACTATTATATTTTCCTTTTGTATTAACGTAAGGGCTTATTTCTACGAGAGCGGAGCCGACATTTGTAAACAATTTACCCATGGAATCTCAAATGTACACGTTGTGCGTAGATCGTTATTCGTTAAAATCAATATTAAACTGCTTTTTAACACTATTTCTAATTGGTTTTTATGACTGACTTAATTTTTTTATTATATTTGTATTTTTTTCTTCTTGATGAAATATTGAAATGTAAATCTTTAAGTTTAGATATTTATATAACAGACATTGTATGAATTATGCCTATTTGGTTTTCTTTTAGTTTCCCTGCCGATCCTATTCGGCAAAATAAGTGGATAGTGGTGGACGAATTCGTGCAATAAAATAGGATGTTGTTAACTAGATTAGGTAATATTATTCCCATGACATAATTATTATTGATCAATTTATAATGTGAATTGATTTATTTATTTATAATTTTAATTGACTAATTATATTTTTTATTGATTTATGTATAATTTAAATTGATTTATTTTTTAATTGAATTGATTTATTATTTTTATTGAAATGTATTTTGAAATATTATAATTGAATGTACTTACCATCGATATACTTAAGTATATTTTAAGGTGTTTGTTGTACTATTTGACGTGTAATGCTATATTTTACCAATAAATGAACCATTGAACCATTGAACCATTGATAGTTGCAGTTAAGCTACAAATACAAGAGAATGACTGAATGCCTGTGAAAACCAGCAGCTCCATTCATTTTGAGAAAAATGATTTTTATAAATCAGTAAAAGGATATACCATGTTGCACAAAACTGCAGTACTAGTTTCTACAGTAAGTTCTTACTGTTTTATTATTAAATTAATTGTGATATGATATCAAATCTTAAATTATGCTGTTTTTTATACAGATGATTCGTCCCGAAGAAACATCACCATCTTTAAGTGATACTACAGAAAATTAAAAAAAAACAATAATGAACGATTACAGTTGGTATGTAAAGTGGGGTTGGCTTTTTCGACTTCCATTAAAATTAAATTCAAAATTAAAAAAATTAAGTTCATTGTTTGGTCGAATTAAAATATGTATTTTTTCAGGTTAATGAAAAAGTAAATTGAGAAACGATAGAAATAGTAGACAGTACCGTATTCTTAGGAATTATCAAAAATAATAAACTTCAATGGACCCACATATAGATAAGCTATCGAAGAGACTTAGTTCTGCAGCTTGTGGTATATAAATACTAGATTATTTATGAAACGATAAAAAAGCTTGTGACGAGTTGTGCTCCAACTCGAAAACTAACAACCTAACAAGTTAATGGTTTCTATTTAGCTTCTTTACTTTAACTTAAAAATATTGAAGGGAACAAAAAATTCAGTGATCATTTTATTTCCTTTACTTTTGTAATTTGGATATTGTAAACTGTCCAAGAGTCCTGTAATATCTAAAGGAAATAGAGCACTTTGATATTATTTGATTGAATTGTAAAAAGTAACAAAAAAAATATAATAAAAAACATTGTACAAAATATTGTTCTATTATTGACTTGTTCCGATCTACTTATTGCATACATCGTCCACGCCGCTATGACTCAGCTGTCAAGGCAGACATTACACCATGCGCGCTAACCAATCCCTGCTTTCGTTCAGCAAGCGCCAACCAATCCTTGCATTCGTTCTGAATTTTAACCAATCACGAAGAATGTCTTTTTGTGAATTTTGAAAGTGATTCGTGTTTTAAATCATACGTCGTTTTGGTTTGAAGTAGGGCCACTTTTTGTTTGGAATTTGTAACTTATGTTTCCAGATATTACTTATTCTTAGGGTATTGGTTACATACCTACTTGATAATGCAGAGATAAAAATAATTTGCTGAAGAAGATCAAAGCACATGGTAATGTGCTTTGATCTTCAGCACATTATTTTTCAGCAGATTATTAAGTTTTTTACAAACTTCTTTGAAATAAAAATAAAATTCTTGAAACGATATCTAAATTAAAATATTCAAAAACATCAAACACTCCTCACAATGAAAACATTTAGTCCTAACAATTAGTAAATCATTATCTGTAGAGCTCTACCAATTTTACTTTGCCGGTGGGCAAAATCAGAACTAACGGTTTTCATAAATAAAAACCGCTGATTTCAAACTATACTCGACGCTAGCGCCACGGCCAAGTGAAGAACTAAGTTTGTAACATTGTAAAGAGGTCCTTCCTGTCTCAAGCAAAGGTGTAACGTTCTAATTGGCGACCATTGAGTCGGTCCTCCTTAATTGGAGCTTTCTTTGATACAATTTTTCGGTCGAAAAAATTGTGTTTGTGTAAATATAAAACTCAATGTGATGAAAAGAAATGGAAAGTACATTATTGTATCTCAAATTTCTTAACTATGACGAGGTCCTTCGTACCTACTCTTAGATGATAAATTTATTTTTAATAAACGTGAGTTATATTAATTTATATTACTTTTATTTAAAAACATAACGTAACTTTACTATGTTCGAGTTTTAAACGAAAGATTTACGATATGTTGCTAAGCTAGTCTAATCATTATCGTTACTTAAACAACTTTTTCTCGACCCAAGGTGCCCCTAACTGGTGTTTGCGTTTAAAGTGATAGGGGTCGAGTGATCTTGACTCGTGTATGGTGTAGAGCACAAGAGTGTGCGCAAACACAGGTGCACTCTCTATTCTCTCACTCTCATAATCTGATGGGACGGCAGACCGACACGACTGGAGAGAGGTCAGGCACAGGACCAACGGCTTAAAGTGATTTCCAAGCCACGGATTTACGGCCATTTCATTAGTAACTACAGTTATCGTACAAATATATCGGTTATGAGATTGAGGGAATAGAGAGTGCATCTGTGTTTGCCCGCACACTTGGGCACTATAATATGTCTTGCTCACCTGGCTAGTCTTCCTTGAGACTGGCCGCCGTGGCTGAAATTCGGCTAGGACGCATCATCATCAACATCAAACATTAGTTGAATTATATCTCTTGGTTTCTCTGATAGGTTTGTCTTCATCAATGCGCAGGCGTGCACAATTAAAGTAACGCATGACGTTCAAACAGCGCAGCATCATTGAAAATACTGACACTACGCACGTATTCGTAGCTGTTGTCGGTATTTACACACTTCTCTTTGGTATGACAACCGATGAGGCGCGGCGGGCAAAGGTCCGCCTGTGACGCAGGAGGTTGCGGGTTCGAGTGCCAGGTGTTCTGGGTATTTTCTATGCATAATAAAAAAAAACATCAATCTGTGTAATATATTGCATTTAGTATATCAGTCATCTAGTACATACATACCCATAACACAAGCTCTGCTCAGCTTGAGGCTAGATGATGCTGTGTGGCTTGTTCAGCATTATTTATTTATAAATCGGGCGTAACAGAAAATTTGACTCGCACTTAACAGTTGTAATGACTTATAACATGTTGTCGTCACGAAATTTCCACGTTTTGAAGAGTTCAATTTGCCAAACGGTACAAATAGGCACTTAGAGTAACAAGCACTTCTGAAAAAGCATTGGGTTTGAAAATTATTGTCCTAAAACAACGTTTTTTGCTTGTCTTTTTATCCTATTTTACTTATACACGCTTCTGCCTGCGGCTTCAATTATATGGTACCTACTGACTATACAGAAAATTAAATTTAAAGTCAATTCCTATCATCTAGAAATATTATACAACTAAATTATTTTTTCTAAAATGTACTTTAATAAACGGTTCCTAAAAACAACTTACATGTATACTTACGTAATTTAAAAGAACTAAGTCCAATATTCAATCACCAGTCCACTGCAGGACTTGGACCTCTCCCAAAAGGGTAATGGGGGGGCTATCCGTTATCAAAGTCAATATAATTTGAAACAATGTCAAAAGGGGTGTGGCCAAATTAGATGGCCTACCTGATTTGGCTATACGACGGATAATAATTATTCTACGCCAGACTGTTTGACCTCGACACAATGGAATAATTGTTTGTGAATAAATAAATGAAATTAAATATTGTGTCAAATCACAGTTGGAATAACACATTATTCGGATCTTCTCTGCGCACATCAATCGGATACCGCTACCACACAGCACAAGAATGTGCATTCAAATATGGGCTGTAACCTAGTTCTTAGATATATTTTATAGCGACAAAATGGCTACCCCAACGCTTCAAACAAGTGGCCCGCGAGCTGTCTGTCATCTTATGCCGCCAATATGAAATGCGTCTAAATGTTACGAATTAAAGCCCATATTAAAATGCACATTTTTGTGCTGTGCTGTAACGGTGCGCCTTTGATCTGCGACAACCTTAATGCTCATTCTTTGTATACGAGTAGGTATTGTATTGTTGAGTACATTGTCAAATAAAGAGGTAGGACCTAACCATCCATGGAGCTCACTGTTCTAAAAATTTGCATATAATAAACAAATATTTTTTTCGGACTACAATTGGTTCTTTTTTTTTTTTTTTTTGTTAATATAGGCAGAGAGAACTTATTTTGCACTTAATAATATATAAAAATAATGAGATCACTCTTCACACGAAACAGTGCCACGTGGGAGTGGGTTATTCTACAAGCCAAAAATGAGCCTGATCAGGCCTTTCAAGAGTATAGAGATATGTAAATAAATAATAAACTGGACAATTCACAGAGCATCATCTAGCCCCAAGCTAAGCAGAGATTGTGTTATGGCTACTAGATAGCCGATAAACTTAATGCAATACATAGACAATATTTTTTATTATTCATAGAAAACATCCAGAACACCCGGAACAAATATTTGCAGATCGTACAAACATTTGTCCCGAGGCGGTAATCGAACCCGCAACCTCCTACGTCGCAGGTGGACCTTCGCCCGCCGCGCCACAGAGGTCGTAGGATTAGATTATGCGTTTTCCAGTATTTGGATTGCATCCATTCAGCTGGATTTGTTTTACAAATCGTTTAATTGGCTCAAAGCTAGCCCGCTACGCGTACGACACGATCAACTCCCACGGTAATGCAATTTTTGAAGCCATTTGTTTGTTGACAGAAATTGAATTGGAACTACAGCTGGGCACTTCAGATCTATTCGTGAGTGTATCACTCATATCTAGGTACAATTTTCGCCGCTTTTAGCTGCATTTTGAAAACGAATAACAAAACAAAGTCATGAGCGGCGAAAATAGTTTGACTCACGAATACATTTCTATTGACCAGCAGATGTCGTTATCTTGTAACCAGTAGGCAGTTTCATAGATTAGCCATTAAACTTATAGTGGAACTAGCTCCTGCCCGCGGCTTCGCCCTTTTTCCGGGATATGAGTAGTCTATATCCCTGTCAGGTGTAGAACTTCATGCGTGCAAAGTTTCAGCCCGATTCGTTTAGCAGTTTTGATGTTGTTTAGTTAATGACAAACACACTTCACAAACACGATTCAAAATAAATGAAATTTGTTTAAAGGTTTGCAAAACGAGTACCCCGAGGGAGTAATTACTTTGCATAGGTTTTCATGTCAAAGTTTCCTTATAAAAATGTTATTTTAATATCGCCGAGATTGCAGCTTGAGGTAAACACGAGTTGGTACTAGAAACTTTCATTGTAGATTGTGTAAACTGGTATTATATAACAATCACAGAACCCTGACAATTTCACGGTATTTTTGACTACCTATTTATTTGTTTTATTTATTTTATATTTTAGGAGAACGAACAGCTTATCAAACCTCAATATGTTAAACTTATTGGATAACTTAAGCCTACCAGTATCCACTTATGAATACATTATGTGTCCATTGGAAGTAACAACTAAAATAACTTTTGTAGCAGTAGTAAATTAATAGCGTTGCACCCAATTTGATAAGCGCTAATAATAAGAATGCTTAATCATTTGGATCCTACAAAAAGAATAGAGTAAATTAAAATTAAACTCAAGTTAGTACCTTACCTAAATACAATTTTAAGCCAAACAAACCAAGAACACTAAAACAAAAGACAAAATAATAGCATGTTTAAGTTTTATCAAAGACAAAGCAAAAACTCTTTATTTCCATAAGTACAATAAATGTACACTTAGAAAAGGTCAAATCATTAATAATTAAACACTGACACGGAAATAAAGTGATATTTTTAATTGCAGTGGCTTCGGTGTGTAGACTAAAGTAAAGAAGCGACGAAGAAACCTTTAGCCTGTTAGTTATTATTTTTCGAGTTGGAGCAAATCCCGTCCCAAGCTTTTTTATCCTCTAGATAATCTGATATTTTATAGTAGGCCTTTTTACACAAGAAGGTTTTGACAATTTGTTTGAATTTATTTACTGATAATTTTTGAAACTCACTAGGAGTTTTGTTGTAGAAGCGTATACATTGCCCTTTATAGATTTAATCTGTAAAGAAAGATTTCTTAATTTCAGTTTTAAAGCCATTAGTGGAACTAGGTAGGTATTTGTTATAAAAATAATTTTTCTAGAGCAAGTTCTTCGATTTACTAAGAAATAGAAGACAATTAGAACTAGTATTTACAGTTGAGACAGTTGAGCTAACAGCAGACTTTTGCAAAAAATCTAGAGGTAGCTCAACTGATATAGTTCTTTGAAAATAAACAAAAATTAAAAGCAAAATCAGTTCTTAATATAAAAAAAACGCAGTATAAAAGGGTTAATTAGTTCGAAGCACATTGGCCCAAGATCCCTATTCGTTTGATCCTCTATAAATAATAAAACAAAATTCGATTATTTCAGGCAAAAAACCCATATCACAAACGAAAAATCAAACACAGTTTCAAAAAATATACAATAATAACATTTTAATACACATAAATAATAAATAACTTAACTAATGTAACTTTCTGTTTCCCTTCATAACTCTCTATATGGAATACCCTGTTTAAAACTACATTATAATAGCTTTAATTATAATAATAATACACCGTTTTGATATATTTTCTACTGTAGAATAGTTAGTAATACTTTATTTTCTATAGTAAAAAATATATTTTATCACGAGATTTTAAATAAATGATGTATATAACAATAATATAGCTTTTGTTTCCAAAACTGTTACATTAAATGAAAAGATTCTTAAACTAACTAAAATACTGTTTAACTAATTTATGTTGCCATTTTTTTGCTAATTTATGTCTATGTTGCCAAGCGACGCGTTAAACAACAGTAAGTAATAATAAATTCTAAAAATAAAGAGAACCCAGTGCTTAGACAAACCTAACATAGGCTTTAAGGCATTGCTAACCAATTTTTTATTGAATAAATAATCTATCTATTTTTGTTGTTTCTACAAATTGTCTCTCAGTTTGGTGTGCCTTTCGGCATAGGCCTCCTCCAACTGCCTCCATTGAGACCTGTCCACTACGACTCTTGTCCAATATGACCCAAGTGTAAGTCTTACGTAATGTCGTCTTCCCATCTTGTCTTTGGACGCCCCTGGCTTCAGTTGCCGTCCGTTGGGTACCATATTGTGATTTGCTTGCTCCATTTATTTGTCTTATTACGTAGCATGTGTCCAGTCCAGTCCCATTTCTGGCGGTCAATGCGAGCAGGTATGTCGGTGACTTTGGTTTTTGGTGGCTTTAAGCTACATACATTAGCAACCAGAATACTTGTATGCGAAGCTCAACTTTGCAAATCAGAACTCCACAAGGCAGCTAAGACCCATAAGATCAGCGCTACTGTATCACGAACATAGAACGGCGGCATTTACTGGTAGCTTCCGGTATGCGGCGACGAAGTGCTGGAATAATATACCCCCTCCCCTAAAAAATCTAAATATACGTTAAAATGTAAACTTAAAATCCATTTACTTGATAAACAAAACAGGGAATTCCTAAGTACTTCGATCGCTGACAACAGGGTACGCGCGAAACGAAACGATACGATACTCATTCAGGTAGTAGGTATTTAAGCACATAATTTAAATGCATATTTTATTTATTTTGCTGCATAGGTGGGTGGATCTCCAATGTTGCCCAGACTCTTATGAGATTGGTGTTCTCAGAGGTGAGTGCACCCATCTTATAGTTACATTTGTAGTTAGTATGTTGAATAGGTTATAGGTATTTGTAATAAATATATTTTGTAGATTTAAATTCTATTATAATTGTAGGCTATAGGTACATTTACTGACAGACGTGTGTCGCTGAGCTCGCCTTGTCTCGTCAGCCTAAAGGTGGTAGCTGAAAATCAGTGTTTGCTCATAGAGCAATATTATCACTGAGCTATTATCCATTTGCCACTGCTACACACACGTATTTTTGTTTAAGATAATCACAGTGCCCTGTATTGTAGGCAGGTACTTAGTGTTTAAGCCCGGTTCCTCTAAACTACCATAAATCATTAAAATGACGAAAACTCAAGTGTTCGCAGCAAAATGCGAGATGTTTGATGTAATTCAGTAAAAGGCGGCGTTCAGTAGCGGCGGGGTTAGCACATGTAAAAGAGGCGCCTCTTCTTTTTGTTTTTACTCGCAATTTTTATATATAAGTTGTGTTATATTTTACCAATCTGTAATGAGTAAACCAACTGTATGTGTGTGTTTCATGTGTGCAAATAAATGATTTACTTACTTACTTACATATAAAGAATTAGGCAATATTTGTATTCAGATAGCAATCCATAGAGGATTAGCTAAATGCGTGAAAACTTACGAAAACCCCATTTTTACGAGCAAACGTAATGGACTGAAGTTTATCACGTTACGATAAGAGGGGCCATACAGGGTCGTTCCCATCCACGTTAGTCATCGCCATCCATCCATCTTTATCCCTACCTACTAATATTTTAAACGCGAAAGTAACTTCTGTCTGTCCTTCTTTCTGTCTCTTACATTATTACAACTAAACGGCTGAAAGGATCTCAATAAAATATTTGTTTCCGACTTGGATGTTTCATTTATCAAAACGTATCTAAAAACAACACGTATTAGTAGGTATATCAGTCATCTGGGTCCCATAACACGAGCTTAATCTGGGGATAGATTACGCTGAGTGAATCATCTAGGATTATTGTAATTCTTTGAATTTATGCATCAAATGAAGAAAGAACTATCTTTTCACCACAGTGATTAGTGTACCTAGGTTGCCTGGGAGAAATCACTCTCAGCGATAAGGCCGCCTATGGTACTGGTTATGTGTTAAATGTAGATATAAGGTTTTCATTATGTTATTTTTAAGTGCAATAAACTGTTCAATCATTAATTAATTCATTCATTCCTTATTAATGACACTCGTAACGCCTCTTTGATTTCGTTCAACACGATGTATTGTTTCACTCGTCAGATATACGCGGGCCATTGTTTAGAGTTTATTTCAAATGGTTCCAATTTGCCTATCGGCAAGTTGTGCAAGTTTTGGAAACACTTTTAGAGTCACACACACGATTATTACTCAATAAATACGCGTAAATTCGGATCGTCGCCAAGGGAAATTCTCTTTCAACATTCGTGAAAAGTGAAAGTGGAGCGGAGTAACCATGTATGTCGTACTTAACGATATTGGTAATGATAATGGGACGGATTTGACAGTTATTGGGGGTCAACAAGGCTTTTTGTGATAAAGCTTTGGTTAAGCCTTAACATTAACACACATACAAAAATTTACGAGCGTAGGAATCGGTATCGCAAGGATTTTTATCAAAATGTACACAAAAAAAATCCGCTTTAATTTGTTAAAGGCGAAGGTTTTGAGTTTTGAGATGGTTGGGACAAGACAACGCCAAAACTATGAAATGGATAAGAGTATAATTTTGCTTAAATGCTCTGACCTTCTCTATTCCGTGGCTTTGACCTAGAATCAACCAGCTGGGCGCCACATGAGTGGAGCGGGCAGATGCTATAGGACCTTATATGTAGTGGGATATTTATATTACTGGTAACTATGTAGATGTCTTAGTCATTCTTCTGCAGGTTTTCAATGAACACTAAGATGTTATACCTTCACTTTAACACACCAAAACGGAGATGTCCGAATCGGAGACAAGAAGAGACGTTTTTCAGCTAGATCCACCGAAGCTGTGCGGATATGTATACTGGCTAGAGCGGAACTGAGCTGCGTGCGGCGAGCTACGGATGTTTGTTGAGATGAATGCAGCGGCGCCGCTCACATCTCTTCTCGTCTCCGCTGCGTGAGGTCGCCAGTTTGCGAGGCACAGCTCACATCACATATGATACATCTCCACACCGTGGTATCCACTGAAACTGAGCGAAGACACGATGTGTCAATAACGACGTTCTATTGGTTGTTTAAAACACATCTTCTCTCGTGTCCGCTTCGGTGGCGCCCGGCCCTAATAGGTACCTTGTCAACTTGTCTTGACAAACATAACGCAGTCGTCGCGTGAGTCATCTTTAAAGCGACAAGGTACTAAGTGCACCTTCATATCGCACATATGTAGGTAGAAGTGAGGTAAGAGAAAGCTTTTTAAACTTGAGGACTATAAACAGTTGTCATGCTGTCACAGCAATTAAACCTTACCATTTTATAGCCCTCTTAAGTGCAGTGTTTAAGTGCCTCCGGTGTTCGGTATTCTAGATATGTCAAATATAAAAAAATGGCATTCAAATGTGTATTTAAAATTTGCCATGTTTCAATTATCGAAATAAATCTATGCGAATCAGCCAAAACTAGTAATTTGCAGTTAAACACAAAAAAAAACATATTTTGTCAGGACTCTACGTTCCAAGATAAAGTTCTAATACGAGTTCGCTCACTAATGAACATACCTCCCGCAAGCAAGGTAGGTTGCCATAATCATCACGCTTGGCTGGCGGTTTGGTGGCCGCAGTAGAAGAGTGGTGTGTTAAGTCTTAGTCCGGTGAGTCAAAGTAGGTAAATTCAAATACTAACAAAATAACGAAAATATACGGTTCATCAGGTCTCGTATCGTTATTGCTGTTTCCACGTTTATACCCTAGTACCTTGTTCCTCCTAGTAAAGGGTGTTTTTTATAGGTATACAAATTCAAAATGAAATAAAATACTTTGAAGTAATGTTAATGTTTATCATATTTTATAGGCAATTTCTTTCCATTAGTGTTTAAATATGATTTCGGGCATATGAGCGCCACGGCTACTTCGAATGAACCGCAACCGTGAAGTCGAATTTTCGACAACTTTATCGAGCAATTGGGGCCGTATATCAGCAATAACACGAGAAATGTGACTTCTAAATGGTCCAACGTCTCTGGTTTATCAGCATAGACTTCACATAACCCCAAAGAAAGTAATCTAAAGACGTAAAATCACATGATCGTGGAGGTTGATCGTGGAGAAGCAGAAATTTTGTTATGAAAAAGAGGATCAAGCTGAATATTGCTTTCGGCCCATTCACCGAACCTATAACGCGCATAATGTTCACGCGGTTTTAGCTTTTCACAAGCTGGATCTTGTGAGCTTTTAAGCCAAGATCTTCCTGCAGACTCTATAACAAAGTGGATGGGCACAGCTCCAATTGCTGTGCACGATGGTGAATCTACTCATTCAGGTTCTCTTCAACACTACGCTCCACAGCTGCAATAACTTCTTGTGTGTGCACTGTTTGTGGTCTTTGTGGATACGTATTATCCACTGGAGTGTGAGTGGTGCGAAAACGATCCATGGTGTTCCGAATAACTTGCTCCGATGGACGATTATGTCGACCGTAAAATGAACGTAGTGCACGATAAGTTTGGCAGACCGAACCATGATTTTCAAAATATAATTGCACAATTTGCAAGCGTTTTTCTGGTGCCAGTCTATTCATGGTAAAATAGCAAAACGTAGTGACTATAAATCAACTGTCAACTGTCAAATTGACAATCTGTAAAACAATGTTGCCAGTTTAAAAACAAACCTCTAAAAAACACCCTTCACGTAGTATATCCTTGTACCTAGGTAAGTCAAGCTTTATTTTCGCATAGCTTTTTCAAGTAGAAGACATGGTGTGGTTCAATGTATTGAAAAACAATTCAGTTCCGATCTAAATCATGAGCTTCCTCGTAAAATATGCAATAAAGAATATCGGACGGAAATAAGTAGGTGACTCATTGCTTCCTTTTCTTATATTATGATTCCCCTCAAAAAATAATCCTTCCTAATTGCATCACTGTGCTATTTTGTGAAAATAAATAACATAACGCCGCTCACCGCTCTTCTTACTCGAAAATGGTGACTTGCTCAAAAACAGTGAACAAAAGTTTGCCTAGGGTATAAAATACGGCCTAAGAACTATCTGTTAATTGTTAATGACTAGGATTATATGTCAGATAATGTACTACATATTTGATATTTATGTAGTCACTCAGGTATCTGACTACTTTAAAAAAAAAGTAGTCGATAATGAGTTTCTTACTTGTACCATTCGATTTTAAACTGGTCGAGATGATTTTTAGTAATGATTATCGGCACATTTTGGACCGACGCAGGATTGGACCAGACATATAGAGGTACTTGTATTACAACAATTGTAGCGCCACATTTACCGCCCCGTATATTTGCGCGCAACACACACACCAAGGACACACTGATACACTACTAAAGATGTGTTCTCGGTGTGCGTAACATAGATACTGTAACAGTGTAACGAAACGGTTTGAATATCATTTACTACAGAACTGTTCTCTCTGCAAGATCCTGATGACATTTTAATCTCAAAAATGAGACTCTCTCATGAAACCCAGCACTGCTGCAATAACTCAGTTGAAGGGTTCTCGCACTTAGCTGATGTATTTTAATGCCTACGCCCAAGTTTATAATATGCACCTCGTTAAACAGTTTTTCTAGGTCTCAAAGTTCCCGGCAACAGGTGCACTTAACTATAGCGGCGTAAGTTTAGCTCTTGTTAAGTTATTGATATTTTACTTAACTACTAGCTACTTGTTGCTAAATTGTTAGAAACTATTTTAAGTTAATTGGGAGTCTGGCGTGGGTGTTTCTTGGCAATTTTTTACATAACATCTGGATCTGATAGGAATGTAAGTAGTTTATTTATCTGTTTTGGTATTTCATTTCGGCGTTTCATAATTCGTTTTCTTCTTTTACGCAAAAATAGGTTAGATAATAATAAGAACTCTGCAAAAACGTACCCACATTATGAAACTCAACCAATGATAAATCAGGAATCGATATCTCATCTTTAGAAACAGAGGGATAAATCGGTACGTGTAGGTACTACAAACCACAAAATATCAGATTAATTAACTAGACTCTAGACAAGAGGATAAAAATTCTTGGGACCGGTTTTGTTCCAACTCAAAAACGAACCACCTAACAAAGTTCTTGTTCGCTTCTTTACTTTACTTTAAACAAGATTGAAGTGAACAAAAAATCTCTTTATTCACTTTATTTCCTAGTTTTACTTATGTAATTTGTAATTTCTGACGTAAACAAGAGTCCTGATAGGTTTAAATGCGATTAAGAACTTTGAGTTTTTTGAGTTTTAGGTATGTTTGTTTGTGCTTTGAACACACGTAAGTACTCGTACCTAGTACCGCTGGGCCCAAACAGCCCATTCACTAAATCATACATAAACATGGTTTTTGAAAGTATTTTTAGAATTTTCCTTACCTCTAATACGCGATCGTATCAGGCCCATACATCAGTCCCATGCATGGGCCGAGGGCGGGTTGCAAACCGCATTCAATTTCACAATTCGGGACTACGCTGAACATTTCTCAATGTCACTTTTTAACCAGATTTGTAGGTTCATGAGCTTTAGGTACAGTCAGCAACGCAAGTCCATGAACATATATAAATTTACAAAACATCTTTACACTAAAGCGTTCCATAAATGACTGACCAAAATAAACAACGAAATAATTTTGTCGTTCTACGGTTAAAAAAATCACGTCTGATGTCCAGGGGCAGAGCATTCCATATACGGGTAGCTTGTACAGTGAAAGTTTTGTCGTAGACAGTGGAAGTGTGGGCAGGGACTTTTAAGATGAGGGTTTCAGAGGAACGCAAAGAGAGAGAGTGAGAGTTAGAAAAGAAATTCAAAGCAATCCTTGACATAGGTAGGGCTGGAAGAATAGAACTACTGTACAAGAGAGATAGTATGTGGTCGGATGAACAACCACTTGAGTTTAGCGCGATATTCGGAAACGTGGTCATATTTGCGAAGGCCAAATATGAACCAAACTTGTTTAATTGATCTTCAGTGAGGTCCGGATAGGCAAGCGTTACCGTAATCGAGAATGGGGAGCAAAGGGACTGGGCAAGTGTTACCTTAGTGGAAGTCGGGAGGAAATTGCGCAGTCGCCGCAGTGAGCCAGCTGATGCGAACATTTTTCAGCTGAGTTCAGCCAATTGCGGACCCCAAGACAACTCATTGTTTAGAATCAGACCCAGGTTTTTGACGGATTTATTAACTGGAATTGACACATTATCAAAATATATAGGAGTTAAGGTCGTCATATCAATTTTAGCTATCATCCTTGAGCTGCCTACAATGATGACTTGCGTCTTCTTGGGGTTCACTAGGAGACCATGTGCTTTACTCCACGCAAGGACGCGCGAAAGATCCTCATTTATACTACCAATAGCGGACGTAAGGTCTAGAATTGAAGTTTGTTGGTAAATCTGTAGATCGTCAGCGTAAAAGTGGTAAGAACTGGACAAAGATTCGGATTTGGAGTTAATAAAAATTGCAAAAAGGAGAGTAGAATGTACGCCGCTGTGTAGAACACCAGCAATAACATCACACCAAGATAAGCATTTATTTTTTATTTTATTAAGCATTTTTTTAATAATAATAAGCATTTATTGTCTTGCCGGCGACCGAACAGATAATTATGAAGCCAGTCAGTAACCAATGGAGACATGTTAAGAGAACGAAGCACATCAAGAAGAATGTCAAAGTCGACATTGTTAAGAGCGTTACTAAGATCAAGCAACGACAACACAGTCACCAGCTCACCGTCCACGCCCCGGCGAATGTCATCCGTAATTTTTAATTATATTATATTATCTGTGCCTAAGTTATAAATAATAAATTAGATATAAGTTTTCTAAGCTAATTCCTAGAATTAGATTTACCTAGTTTAAGTTATTTTGTAGGCGCCCAACGGGGTATCTACATGTTTTAGTATTCTTTTATTACGTAACAACATGTACCAAATGATTCTACATGACTTGGCAGGGCCAATTCAAACATTTTTACGTAATTTCGCGGCAAAATAATCCACAAGCCCACCTAAAATCCAAACAAATAATTCATAATTCTTTATTGCACTAATAAAAAACAAATACATGTAAAACTTAAAACTAGAGAGATTATGGCAAAGGAGAGCTTAACCCTAAAAAGAGTTCTCTTCCAGCAAACTTTATTGGGAGAGAGAAACAAGTTTGTCATAGTGGGTTCATGTGCATGTACAGAAAGAAGATTGAATCCTTAGCCTACATTAGTTAATAAACTACTACATATATATAATAATATATTACGCTACCTATAAAAATATATAACATACATTAAAATAACAATTCTATATCTACATACCTAAATTCACCACATAACTAAAAGACACTTTAAAGTATTGTGTGAGGTAGGTGATTGTGTACAAAATGAGATCCGCCTGGACTTCCGTCTGGCCTCGGGCCCCGGGGAGATCGAGGATAATTGTCCGATTCCACTTTAATGCGGGCCTTCTAAGTGTTCGGTTTCATATTTTTTTCTATATAACGAGACCGTAGGTACTGGGTATTGCATTCATAAAGGATCAAACGTTAGAGCTGATGTTGGTTTTCAATATGCATGATGAGAGTAATTAAGTATCGCCAAAATATTTAACTGATCTAATGAAAAAAGATTCAAGGGTTTTAAAAAATCTTTTTATTTTCATAATAATGGCGAGATTAATAGTTTAATTATTAAAACAAATCTAAAAAAAAAACAATCCGCCATTATAGCTTAAACACCAATCAGAGCGTACGTCACTCACGTCTGAGTAAACGTCATATTGTTTCGTTTAGGTAAGCAATGACGCGAACTCTGCATTTTTTACAATACAAAAAATTGTTTTCGCTTTACTTGTAATTAGTTATTTATATTATATCTAAAACTAATATTCCACACCAAACTAATATAGTATATTAGTTTGGTGTGGAATATTAGTTTGATGTGATCTGATTCCCCGCACTCGTTCGATAAAGAGCATAGGCGTTGGTTGTTATCAAATTGCCCGCTTGTTATCTGCCTACGTAGCAATCTGACAATGGCGTTCGTTTTTTAGTAGATAACCACATGACTACGTAGATTACGTACCCGAATGTAACTTTCATTCTCATTTCAAATGGTTTTTTTTTCGTGTGATCTACTACTGGCACTATACCGACATACTTTTTGCAATCTCCTCATTACGTCTTTCTTTATATTCGGAAAATACTTTAAAATTTACTTTATTTTCAATTACAAAATAATTTTTGATTGTTAAATGTAGATTGCTTGCAACAGTCTGCAGTTAGCTTAATTGTTTCAGCTGTAAATGCTATTCCTCATTTATTTCTATTTCCTTGTATTCTTTGTATCAATATAATAAAGTTTATGTTATTTTAACATAATTATTATGCATTGTCTTATCTTTCAAATCTCTTAAGATCAAATACCCTGGTAAATGTCCCTGTTCTGAGACTTCAACATTTGGAAAATTATACATAAACTCAGTCAATGTGATTCGAATTTTCTGTATATTATATTAGGTTTAAAGATCTTCATATATGTAGACTCAAAAGAACAAAACAAGTTCACTTAGGATGATTATACATTGGTATCTAAAAATAACCTACTTTTACGAGAGTTTAGTCAATGTCTGAAACTTCTGAAACTACCTTGAACGTCATTGACTCAATGAACCTTATTTACCCACGTAAAGTGTCACTAATCCCTTGAAACCTTATGATTTATTCTTCTTCAAAATTTGTGTTCCACGCCCTCATAAAAACATTGGCATCCCCAAAGTCAACAAATCAGAAAAATCGCAGCTAATGCAGAAACTTTTAATAGTGTTTACCCAGCATCAGGGGTAGCAACCCCATTATAGTAGGTATATTCAGTAACAATGGTGGCAATTCAGTGTCTATTTTAAGCTAAGCTAAGTATTTTGTGTCGCAACTTTCAAAATTATATTTTACAAACTTTAGCCTGTATATTTGCTTCTAGACACATTTCCTAATAGTGAGTTTATAATTTGATTGTAATCAAAGCAACTATAAACTGACTTAAAGTGAAGGATTAATCCTTTAATTTTACACTGTTTTGTTTTGCGGGACAAATACGAATCCCTTCAGATTATTTTCAGTGTATGTATACATAAAAAAAACATTATGTATACATACAACCGAATATAGAACTTCCTTCAATTTTAGAAGTCGTTTAAAAAGTAGCATAAAATATATCCTTCCCGTGATTAAAGGATGACTCACGCTAGACCGTGTCGGGTCCGAGGCGAGTGTCGCCCGTAGCACAGTCAACTAATAAATAATACATATATTTTGTATGGACACACTTACGCTATACCGATCGGCAACCGAGTGACGGCCGAGCTACGGACACCGGTCGGAAACAACTCGGTCCCGGCTCGGCTCGGCTATCGGCTCGTTGCATGAATACAGTGCCGCCGAGCTGCGCCCGAGCAGTCGTTGTGATGCTAGAGGTATATAGTGCACTGAGGTCGCGCGTCGATTGCTCGGAGCATACTGCATCACGGCGCAACGGTAATTGCTCAGTCGAGGCCCGTCTTTGTAATTACAGGCGTGGGACTGGCTCGGTGACCGTGCTACGGCCGACACTCGGCTCGGATCCGACACGGTCTAGCGTGAGTCGGCACGGGACCGGCTCGGTGACCGTGCTACGGCCGACACTCGGCTCGGATCCGACACGGTCTAGCGTGAGTCATCCTTAAACCTATCTCATTGCCAAATTTCATAAATATCCGTTCAGGTGTTTAGTCGTAAGAAGGTAACAGGCAGACAGAGAGACAAAAATTACTCTCGCATTTTTAGTAATTTCTATTTAATTTCTAATTGTACATTGGTCTGAACTCTCTGTACAATTTCTTCTTAACATTTTTAGTAGTTATTTCTTAAGTGCTCTAACCTAACCTACACGTGCCTACACTTTAGGTACCTACACAAACGTTGACAGGTTTTAGCTAAACCGTTTATTGTTTATTTTTAATGTTTGGCTTAATTCGTCTCGCCTCGTTAATGCAGTAATATAAAATATACCACTGCCCAGCCCACGCCGACACTTAACTTCATCACGGAGATTGCCAGCGCCCTCTGGATTAAAAACAGTCTGTTTAACACTCCCGATTCGCGACCTTTTTCTGAATGATTAAAATGTATATTTGAAAGGAACATTTTAGACTGCTAGTTTATGTCCGTGGCTTTGCATGCTCTTTTAAGAGTAGCTTTTGTTCTTTTCCGAGGTACCTACCATATATCTTAAAAAAATATCAAAAATAATTAAAAAAACATTATGTACACATACAACCGAATATAGAACCTCCTTCAATTTTAGAAATCGTTTAAAAAGTAGCATATATCCTTCCCCTGATTTAAGGATGACTCACGCTAGACGAGAGAGACAATGCAAATATGCAGGTCTCGACAGAGCCTACACATTTGCTCCCTTTGGGGTCGAGACCCTGGGTCCGTGGGGCACCGAGGCTCTCCGGGTTTTCAAAAAGTTATCTGAGCGTCTGGTCGACGCGACGCGTGACCCGAGAGCGGGCGGGTATCTGGCGCAGCGCATCAGCATTACCATACAACGGGACAATGCAGCCAGCGTCTTGGGGACGCTTCCGACTGGTATTGATATGGATCAATTGAGCTACCTGTAGATTGTTTGCAACAGTCTGCAGTTAGCTTAATTGTTTCAATTGTAAATACTAGTTCTAATTTGTTTTTATTATTGAATTGTAATTTTCTTTGTCATTAAAGAGTTATTAATATTAAAAGAGAAAGTTAAACAGACAGACAAGTTTTCATGACATTAAAAGACAACCTAGGCTAGGTTGTCTTTTACAATACCTAATGTCATGAAAACAGCCTTACACTGTCCGTAACCACAAGAACAGAAGCACGCAGACCACAACACGACTGAACAGCATAATATATTCGTAGTGAGCCACCTATCCGTTCAGATACCCTATCAATAGACCACTACTACACTAGGGTAAGTTTTAGTATTTTGTGCTTGGAGGCTTCTTGTTGTAAATATTACTCTTTTCTTTTGAACCACGACGTATTTATGTACCACGCACACAAACATTTTTCTGCAAAACTAGAAATGATGTCGTGACGTGTCACTTCGAGTCACAAAACGTGCAAATAAATAAATAAATAAATAAATAAATAACAATAAATAATGCTGGACAATCCACAAAGCATCATCTAGCCCCAAAGTAAGAAGAGCGTGGTACTAGACCACTGATAAACTTAATACAATACATAACATAGATAGATATTTTTTTATTATATTTAGAAAATACCCAGAACACCCGGAACAAATATTTGCAGATCGTACAAACATTTGTTCCAAGGCGGGAATCGAACCCGCAACCTTCTGCGTCGCAGGCGGACCTTCGCCCGCCGCGCCACATCGGTCGTCAATCGTCGTCATATAACCTCTTCTTTTCGATAATGACAAAGCAGTAATTTCTGACGTTGACATAATTAATTCGGAACAGCTCTTTCCAAACACCATAGAGTAAAAACACGTTGCTGTCTCAGCCTTGCACAAATTCCACATTTGTATATTTGTTTAAGCTTGAAATCTTGAAATGCACTGAGCTCGACGGCTCATGGTGTCACCAAGACTGGGTCAGTCTGAAAACCAGCGCTGTTTTGTACCCCGGTGCAAAACAGCATCAAGCCGAGACTGATACGTTTTGGCTCACCTTGGCAACACTGATATTCCTTTAAACCTGTCTACGATTAGGTAGGTATATACTTATCTACGTGGGTAACCCTAACAGATTATCTAGAGGATAAAAAGCTTGGGACGGGATTTGCTCCAACTCGAAAAATAACAACTAACAGGCTAAAGGCTTCTTCGTCGCTTCTTTACTTTAGTCTACATACCGAAGCGACTGAAATCAAAATTATCACTTTATTTCCGTGTCAGTGTTTAATTATTAAGAATTTGACCTTTTCTAAGTGTACATTTATTGTATTTATGGAAATAAAGAGTTTTTGACTTTGACTTTGACTTTAACTTCAAATAATTATATGTACTTACTCTTAAGTTTAAATATTAGTTTATATTCATAAGTGTACATTGTAATGACAATGTGTACGGTTTATTATTTTGTTTGCTTGTTGTACTTGTACCAGACTTGTACCTAAAAAACAGCTGTTACCTATTGCTGTCCTACCGATACTTACCCACTTTATTGCCCATGTTTGATTTTGTTTTGTGCTGTCTATGTTTGTGAACCAAATAAACCATGTATCTATCTATCTACACCCAGACGTCAGTCACATAAGCTAGTTGAAGTCCCGGCAGGGACCCAAGTTGACTGGAATAGAGCAAGTTTCTTATTTCAAATGATGAATCGCGCAGTCCCCGCCAGCCAGCACGCCCAATAGAGGTATCTTCAAAGAAGTCCTTAGTAGTATAGTAAAAATGGATCATCACTACGAATGGTAGAATCGTTAAAATATTTTTTACAGGAACCTTTGAAAAGGAAAGAAAAAAAGCAAAACAAAAAATTATTTAACTTATGATCTTATGGGGTATCCAATCCAAGACGTTGCCCACATTGCCGTCCTGAAGATTTCTCGAAGGCACATCTAATTTAAGTGATAAAAAATATCACATTATTTAAACAAATAACTTTTCTTCATAGGTTTATCCTTCCTTTTAAAATATATTGTGTAGTTTTAAGATAAAATCATAGAGAAAAACACTTATAAAAGCACGGAATTTTAACCCTCACAGAAAACTCTAAACGAATTAAAAATATTAAACCAACTTCTTCAACATTATATCTTTCCGTTAAACAATACAATAATTATAACACCCAAAAAACACATTTTAGTAATGCGTATTATATACAAGGTGCCACGTTACTCATGTACCAAGCCGAAACTGGGTTGTTGTGCACCCTATAGCGATCTGATCCACATGGTGGATTTTCAGAAATACATTGTTTAAAATTTTCATAGTAAAAAATAACTTTACGCTTACGCTTAGAAAAATGACAACCCTATCACTAATGCAAAATCGACAAAATTTGAGTGTTCCTTTTTCATGTGCGTATAAAGAACACATTCATTCATGCTAAAAATATAACTAGGCACGTAATAGCACTTTTTTAAAATTTGTCGATTTTTTAACGTACCTACTTAATGAAGATTATTTATCGCGTAACTTTTATTAAAATATCGATAAATAGTTTTATTAGGTACCTACGTAGACGTACCGTCCACGAAACAAACGTACCTACCTACAGATAAATATTGTAAGTTAAAATAATAGCTTAGAAGAAAAATGTACGGAACCACCGTAAAATTGACGGAATTCAAAGTCAAAGTTAAAAAACTCTTTATTTCCATAAATACAATAAATGTATACTTAGAAAAGGTCAAATTCTTAATAATTAAACACTGACACAGAAATAAAGTAATATTTTTGATTTCAGTCGCTTCGGTATGTAGACAAGTATAACAAGTACAAGTATGTAGTAAAGAAGCGACATTGGCTAAACAAAAGCGATTGAAAGGTCAAGCACCTTACTGATGAACAGCTGATGTTAAGGTTGTTACATGGGCTATTTGCGATGAAAGTTTCGAGGTATTTTTTTAGTAAAAAACCTTGAAACCCGGAAAGTGCTAGAACAAAAAATGTTCATGGGAGGGGGGTAGATCCCCCCTTTCCGCTTAGTACACCAATTACGCGGCACCTTGTATTATAATATAAGTATTAAAGAAGGTAGCCGCTTCTTAAAGTAGTTTTGCATTGGTCTATGGAAAATTACAGCTTCCTCTGACGTCTAAATTTATAAAAATTCGCATGCCAATTGAGCACCATGGTAGGCTCTTAATAAACAAGAAGAAAACATTGGAATACGTACAGTTGGTTGTATGTGAACTGGACTGTGAAGTATTAATCAAACGAAAACCTAACCAAAGAAGCTATGGGTCTTAGGATTTTTTACTCACTTATTTCTCTGCTCTGCTTAGCTTGGGGCTAGATGATGTTGTGTGAATTGTCCAGCTTTATTTATTTATTTACTCTTAATCAGAACTGTGAACCTTTTAAACCATAGGTATGATTAATTATTTCTTCCTTTTATTGGCCGTTTTGGTACAGTCGTAAAACAAACCGCTTTCACCTATCAAACACAGTCGAGAAAAGTAATTGATCTTTTAACAAGCTTTAAAACCTCAAATACCTATTTATATTAAAAACTAGCTGCGACCCACGGCTTCGCCCGCGTGGAAATTGATTGCACACCCCCTAGAGGTACTATTGTAAAAATAAAAAATACGTTTATCATTATTTAGTTTAAAGTTTATTTATACCGAGTGTTGAGTGAATCGATCCAATAATAATTTTCCATAGAAACTCTACCACCCTTTTTAACCCCCTCAGAGGTATTTTTTTTTAAATAAGTTTATCCTATGTGTTTTTCTAGAACTTAAAATATCTACACACCAAATTTTTATTTTAAATAAGTTTAGTAGTTACGGATATATGTAACAAACATTCACACGAACATTCGCATTAATAATATTAGTATGATATTCGTATGATGATATTATGATCTGTCCAAATGAGGTAACTTTATGTGGTTCGCAACTACGGAACTGATTTAAATAACAATGAGGACCTACGTCATACCATATTTTAGATGTCACCCCTAGACCGGGGCTGATCCCTTAATATCATTCATATGTCCGCAAATTAACAAAAAATTGTGTTACTCAGTCACACATCGTAAATTATATACAGTTTTCATTAGTCTAGTAAACTACAAAGAGTTATAAAGAAAATCGCCCTTAGTTTTTTAGAGTTTTTATTTAAATGAGACGTATTCCAAAAAAAATCTATTCACGTTAGAACTCCTAAAATGGCGCGGATTTCGCGGAAGAATAGAGGCTGTCATAGGGATGTTATATCCAACTATAGGTACATGATGCAGGGCATATGTTATTTTTATTTGACAGACCGGTGCACAGCGCCCTCTATACAGGGTGCCACGAAACATGTGTACTAAGCCGAAAGGGGCTGATTCTGGACTCCGAGGGGATCAAATTTTGTTCGACATTTTTTGAAATCCAAGTACTAATTACGTTTTTGAAAAAATATTGTGATCTTTTATGTTCATATTCGTGTTCGCGTATTTTTACATTATTATTATTGTTTTGAAATTTCAAAGGAATTAGGTACATAATTTTTTAAAGAACAATAGAAGGAAGAAGAAAAAACCTTTTTTTACAAAAAACATATTCGTAATTCAAAAACCGTTATTCTAAAGTTGGTTCAAGGTCCAGAATCACCCCCTTTCGGCTTAGTAAGTACACATGTTACGTGGCAACCTGTCTTTTTTGACTAGATTAGATTAGAAAATGCCATTTCCCAATCTCAATACAACTTTAGATGCTACAGAACCTTTCCTATTACACGTAGTACTTTAAAGTTATTCTGTGCTATTAGAACAGAACACACACACAGCAACAGAACTTTGTTTGCAAGTACAAATGCCAGGTTATAGAGAGTACTGTACCTACATACGAAATTTCTGGGACTCGAGAAGACAGAAATATAAATTAGAACTTAGATGAAATACAATACAAATATTCTTTATTGCACACCAAATAATCAAAAAATCCACAGAACACAAAAACAATAAATATGTAAGGCCCTCAGCAAGAATGCGTACACTATGGGATTATATTTTGGGGCCAGTTTAAAAATGTTAACCGTACCATCCCTTTTTATATTTGGAATGATTTGTAAAGTCTAATCAAGAGCTCTACCATAAATCCGCTCATTCGCGGAGCAGGCGTGACCTGTGCCGCCTTTGCTTAAACGGAGGCCACACAGCTCTATGTCGTAAAACCTTTTGTGGAATAGCTTCAAAATATCTATTAAATTACCAGCTGCTCGGGAGTTCAGCTTAGTGATTTATAAGCAATACATTTTTAAATTTTATCATATTAATAATTTTACGGACTATAACATATTAAAATTTTGTAAGTTTTTTATCCTATTTCGTTATTTGATATTTGTTTATATACCAAATTAAAATTTGCTAATCTATTTGCTTTATAAAATATGCTCTTTTTGCTATTTGTTTTTATTATATAATTTTGCACACCAAAGCTACCACCACCAGCCAGCTGCCCACCACCACCAGCTGGTAAGAAAAGTCATAAGGGTAAGTCATCGCATGGGATATTTTAATATAAGCATACCAACTTGTAACCCGTTGTCTGCAATTAAATGATTTGATTTACTAACTGGCGAGAAACAGCTCAGAAGCCCCCTTTAAATTCTCGAAAATACACATAGCGTGTTTCATTTTGTTTTTTTTTAAGTAAATTACTCTACTACTACTCTAATTCGGTGTATTAGAGTACCAATTGGCCGAAACAAAACACGCAATTGCGTATTTGGAGAATTAAAGTAGCCCTCTAGAACCGCGATGCACATAGTCTTGTTGAAAATAAAGCTTCACTATAAGTCGCTTAGCCACAAATGTAGCAATTTTTAATAAAATTCTTACTTCACTTTCCTCATAACATAACTGCAAACCAAACCTAATTAAACCTCAAATAAACATGGAAACGCTGTTTTTATTTGCCCGTAAAGTTAGCATTTCGTCGAGCGGCGAAGGTAAGCGTTGCCCATAAAGAACTGGTATAAAACGACCGGTAACATCATGATAGTATTTTGGTTTACTGCTGCCGAAGACCTGGTGATTTGACGATGATTTTATGGAGCAAATTGAGCGTTTAAAAGTGAGCCAGTTGCACACGATGTTTTGGAAGGTACTTTCGGTGTAAAGACCATTAATATTTTACTATAAAAACTGTCGTAGTTTGACGAATTAATTATGAGTGTAAGCGGGTGAACTTCGCACCTTGTTTGTGATAGAAGAACTCCACAACGAGGGATCTCTTTAGGGTGAGTGCGGCTGTAGTCGTACTTGTATAAAGTACAATGTGTCAGGTCAGGCCGAGAATCTATGTAGTTCACCTAAAGTTCTTCATTATACTACTATGTCTACTTGCAATACGTGATCTTTGCTGTTCCGCATTGAACCTTCATGTAACTTATATCTAAAAATAAACCAGTTGCGAATTATCAGCGTTGGAGTTATCATTTCACGGTACCTCTAACAATACACGTTCCTTCGTTGGAGATGAAACAGTGCACTTCTAAGATTTTTTTTAACGTAATGTGTTTTCATAAACGTGTTTTCACTTTCAAGGAACCAAAGAAAAAATATTGAATTTTATGTAATTTGAGTTTTTTACCACAGGGGATCCGGTGAGTACGGAGATCTAGGCCTAGTTTGACAACCGCCCCTTAAGTAGGTATAACGTTTTCTGAGCTATCAGTAAATCTGTAAAAACGCCAAGCGACACCGGTAAACGCTTTTAAAATGGTGATGGATCCTCTAGAACCGGCTTCTGTACATCTCCGTCGCATTTGACTAAAAGCGTTTGGATATAAATAATTCATATGAGAGAGAACTATCCTTGTATTTGATTATGTACCTATGTCACGAAAGTTCAATTATTGAATCTTATGCTTTTCTTGCTAATACGGTAAATATCAAAAACTAGACTTTTAATTCTAGGACTTGTTGAGATTCCGTGAGTCGTCACCACAGAAATATATCTAGATAGAAGCAAAAAGTTTATTTACCTCACGTGCCGAAAAGAAGGGCTAAAGAGCATCTTTGCTCACCGCGAAATTCAGTCCGCGCTTTCCAAGTGTGACGTCAGGTTATGAAAACAGAATTCCTTATTGTTCATTGAATCAACTATTCAAACACCACCAAAAAAAGGAATATGAGTAATTTAGTAGTGTTTTAAATCATTAAATTACACTTGTGACATCAATACAAATCGGCGAACTCTTTGCTTCTATCTAGATATGTTTCTGTGGCCGTCGCAACAACATTTGCCGTGCTAACGCGCATCAAAATGGGATTCGAACTTACGTAGTTGCTGCTGAAGGTGCTTCCCTCACACAAGGAGGGTTTTGGCATAATCATAAAAATGGACTAATAGTTCCGGAGATAATCCTAGGACAATATTTATATAATTTGAGCATTATAACTTGAACTTGCTAGTTATCTCTTAACCATCTTCCTGTAAACAGACTACCAACTGACGTAGATTATGAGTAGGTATACATTCGGCGTTGTGTTTGGCGCGCGTTGTCCGTACAAATCCAAACGCGCGCTTGAATAGAAGCGCGCTTTTAGATGTGTAGGTCTGCGAATGCAGGGGAGAGTGCACCTGTGTTTGCGCACGCACTTGTGCACTAAAATATGTTTTGCGCACATGGCTAGTCTCCGTTTAAGCTGGCCGCCGTGGCTAAAATTCACCTTTCAGCTACATAATTTTCGCGACACTTTTCGACCAATCAAAAAGTTAAATTAAACCTTCTATAATATGATTTCAGCTATTAATCTTTTCTTCGAATATTACAAAGCCCTGTAATTTATCAATTGAGTTAAGTAAAGGGATCGAGAAGGTATCTAAATTAAACTCTTCATCAATTTCGCACCCTTGTAGACTAGCGGACGCTCGGCACTTCGGTTTCGTCATTTGACGAACGATGTGGCGCGGCGGGCGAAGGTCTGCCTGCAACGCAGGCGGTTGCGGGTTCGATTCCCGCCTTGAGATAATGTTTCTACGATCTACAAATATTTTTTTACGGGTGCTCTGGGTATTTTCTATCTATATTAAAAATATATATATCTATGTAATGTATTGTATTAAGTATGTATATCAGTGATCTAGTACTTATAACACAAGCTCTGCTTAGCTTGGGTTGCTGTGTGGATTGTTAAGCATTATTTATTTATTTCTTAAAAATGTTATTGAGATTTTATTGGGCGGAGGAGTTACGCCGTTTTTGAGTAACACACTCAAATTTACCTAGAGCTAGAGCATCGATGGCTTAAAATTAGGTCTTACTAAAATATAAATATAAATAAATCTTTAGATTGCGTAATCTGTAATGCTATTTTAACCAACTTCGAAAAAGGAGGAGGTTCTATGTTCGGCTGTAGGTAGGTATGCATATTTATTGTATTATCATATTTGAAAATATTATATGTATAAGCGGGACAGTATGACATTTCAATCCCATTCTTTATCTCCGCGATTCATACATATTTTGGATTGGAACTAGGTACTCTAACTGTATCTATGTAATATTTAATTCTGTCATTCAGTTTTCATTCACTCACCTGCCGACAATTAGGCAACTTAATAGTCATAAGTTCTTAGAATGAGTTTAAGTTGTCAAAGTAAATGTCCGACCGCTTTTTGAGTTCGAAATGGTTCCATCCTATTTAAACCGCGCGCGGATTAAACATTGTTTCTACGGGGAGTATTATTATGTGTGTAATTGGGGTTTAATATGTGTGAAATAATTATTCTGTAATGGCTGATCATAATCACAACCTATGGGTTTGGGGGAGGCCTATGTCCAGCAGTGGACTAAGATAGGTTGATGATGATAATGATGATGATGGGTTAAAGTGGTAAATTATGCCCTAGTGGCTAACAATCCATTTCCTGAGATTTTACACTTGGCCAAAGGATGTGTTTTGGTCGCATAAGGACAGTTGTCACATATGATACGTAGAAACAATGTTTAATCCGCGCGCGTTTTAAATTGGATGGAACCATTTCAAACTGAAAAAATGGTTGGACATTTACAAACACATCCTTTGGCCAATCAAACATTTGTGTTGTATAGTAATTTTTCTGAGTAATAATTTTTAGATTATAAGATATAGAATATAATTATAAGATTTTAAGACAAGTCACTAACAAACAAGATCCGTCAAGTGCGAGTGTACTCGCGCGACAAGGGTTTCGAACGTTTGTCAAGTATACAAATATGTACTATAGGTACCGGTTAGACTTTGCTATTTAATGAATAGGTACCTAAACTTAACTTGTAGGACATTTCAGATGGATCGGTGTGCAAACTTCGGAGTATAGGGGTAATAATGAATTTTACGACTTTTTTCAACATATTTCGAAAGTATTTAACCTACAGGAATTTCAAAAACAGTTTTGAATAAATTTAATTTAACCTAATTTTAATAACAATAACATATAATAAATTTTCAAATGGCCGTGGCGATCGCAGCGTAAAAATCATCCCCTCCAATATACCACCGAGAATGTCGAAAGAACCGATTAGAGGAATTCCCTTAACCCATACTAATATTATGAATTCAAAAGGAACTCTGTCTGTCTATCTGTCTGTTGCCTTTTCACGCCTAAACGGCTGAACGGATCTCAATGGAATTTGGCAGGGTGGTTGATGGTACCCCGGCAACGGACATAGGCTACTTTTTATCCCGAAAAAAAGCGTGCGAAGCTGCGGGCATCAGCTAGTATATATATTTATGAATTAAACCTACCAGAAAAAGGGCAAGCACTTTATTTGGTGAAAAAAGTATTCAAATCAGTTGCACTGCTAGTCCCCTACTTATGTTGACATACCTAAAGATCGTTCCACCCTTAGAAAAACATTTTACTCGATATTTTATGCGTATAAATATTGGTGGGTGTTTGTATAAAAATTTAGCATCGATATTATGTAGAGTTTACGACAATCCCCGATCCTACATCTAGACAATACTTTATGACGATTTTGTGTTGAATCTATGAGAATTGAGGGCGATAGCTTGTGTCTACCCTAAATATTATTTTTATCATCAGGTTGTGGTAAAACCACGGAGAGTATTCAAAATACACGCTTGTTTATATGCATTATTGTTTTGCTTTTCTTTCTTTTTATGTAAGTACCTACATAAAGATTTTGTACGTGAAAGAAAGAGAGGTTGAAATTCCTTTTACATCTACAGAAAAAATATTGATTATTGGTACAAGTAGGAACATAAATTAAGAAAAAAATAAAAGTCAGAAATAAACAACTTGCTTGAGTCACAAAATGATCCCTGTCTCAGCATAAGTTAGTTGCGCTTGCAACCAACGGCTGATCATCCGACTGGGCCGTTTGGTGACGTCACTGAAGATAAAACAGCCACAACACAGTATGGAAAAGAATGACTGAATTGTCTACGAAGCGGCGTTGTTATACACAATAAAATGCCTAAGAAATTATTACAGCATATGGACTGGTTCATTGCTGGACGCAGGCCTCCTCATAATCCCCACGCTAGGCAATCGGGTTGGGTTCGCATTCGGCGGTAGATTAGTTCTGCAGGGGGCACTGCTGCCCGCCCCCCCGTGGGTATCCCTTAGTGGCGTATTAAGACACCCGCGAGAAGAGTTAGGGTGGTGCTAATCGAACACACGGCCAATTTTTATTACAATAAAATAAAGGAATATCCCGTTATTTTAATGTATTATATGCTATGTATATTGGTTTCACTTGAAACAACTACCTTCCTCCTCCTGCCGTTATGTCACTCTAGGTGAGGTGGTACTTCAAGTAGGTACATGCCAACTTTTAGAACAATGGTAATTGGATTTTTTTTTAATTGTCAGTTAATCTTTTCTTACAAGATTTTTTGTAAAGTTACGATACTATATCTCAAAAGGGGCAATGGCCTTTATTAACAAAGAAAATTACAATCAAATTATAACTAGTATTTACAATTGAAACAATTAAGCTAACTGCAGACTGTTGCAAACAATCTACAGGTAGCTCAACTGATCCATATCATTCTCAAAAGTAATGTACTAACTTAACTTGACGACCGATGTTCGCGGCGGGCGAAAGACCGCCTGCGACGCAGAAATTGCGGGTTCGATTCCCGCCTCCAATAAGTTTTTCAATTCCCGATGTTTGTATGATCTGCAAATATTATGTTCCGGTTGTTCTGGGTATTTTCTATGTATAATAAAAAACATCTATCTATGTATATGTATATTGTATTAAGTTATCAGTCATCTAGTACCCATAACACAAGCTCTGCTTAGCTTGGGGCTAGATGATGCTTTGTGGATTGTCCAGCATTTTTTTTTTATTATTTATTTTAACTTATTTGTAAGGTGGATGACGACATTAAAGACACAAATCCAAGTCCAAAAGGTTGCCTTACCTTACACTGATTTATGACTTTTTAACTTAACGGTCACTTACTAAGAAAGTAAGTTAATGAAGGTAGCTCTAACTTTGAGATGTCCAGGTTCTCAGTTCACTTAAGTTTATGGACTTTTAACATAGTTGAAAACAACATTTTGTTTAGTACAAAACAAAACGACCTCTGTGCGCATCCGGCAAATGTCCGCCTGCGACGCAGGAGGTTGCTGGTTCGATTCTCACCTCAGGTCAAATTTTTGTCGTATAAACATTTGTTTATAAACACATGTTCAAACAAATGTTCATAAACATTTGTTTATAAACATTTGTTAAAAAATATCTGAAACTCGTGTTTCAGATATTTTTTCGGGAGTTCTGGGTGAGATACATTTTTCTATGTATACTTAACAAAAATATATAATCTATGTATGTAATTTACTACATATGTACATTTATCAGTTATTTAGTATCCACACCACAAGCTCTGCTTATTTTGGGGCTAGATGGCGCTGTGTGGATTGTCCAGCATTTTTAGCTTATTTTCTTTATGTATCCATTAGAATTATTCGAATTAAGTTCTTGTTCGAAACAACATGCTTAAAATAGTGCCACAATTTTTTTTTTATATATTTGTAATATGAATTATTATTTTTATGAAAATTGAAGGACAGCGTCTGACGGGTCAGCTTATTAATATAAAAAAATATTCATGAAAAAACCACCTTTATTCACAGTCAAATACAGCATCAAATTCGGTGATTGAATAGACATAATTGACAAGTGACATTCACGTCGCCATTTTGATTTATTAACCGAAGGGTTTGATATGATAACACATGAATGGGGGCGGATTCAATATTCCCGTACTTAATGTTTATATTTTTTTGTGAAAGGCAGAGATTGATTGAGAAAATAATCATTAAAAACACAAAAAATCCAGAAATCTTCCATTCATGCCTGGACCAGACCTGGCTGGCGTATATTAATATAACTGTTTTTTATAATACCACCTATCAAAGGCCATACTCATACTTATTTATTCGTCGTAGGAGTACAAGGCACACTTGGATACGTCAATTTACAAAAATATGGGTTATAGAAAAAGGTGCTTAAATTAATAATTCATAGCCCTAAAACAGACAAGATCGAAAAATAATCAAGGAACTTAGGAATATAGGTACAAAAATAGGTAAATAGTTAAATAGTAGATCAGCTAAAAATGGGCATCGTTAAAGTCATGTAAAAAAATAATTATAAATTCATAGTGCTGTAAAATGGCATTGTGGTCATTTCAGATATCGCTAAAACTAAACTTATCTGACAGGACAAAAAATGTTGACGTCCTTTTCATAACGATCGAAATAATCATTAGAATGCTTTTTTATTGCTGTTAAATTAACTAATTTACTAACTAAACTTAGTGTTGGCGAATTTCGTTACCTAATTTCCTACTTTTATTTTCTAGTTAATTTGATTTCACTTTTTACATTAAATAAACACGAAACCGTGAACCCGTGAACTATTGAAACAAATCTCATAAAAACAATCAGCCTCATTCCAAAACTCCTTGTCCTAAGCAAAGATTCGAAAATGTTGATCACACCTGCTCCTCTCGCGAAAGCCCCATGTTGAGTGAGTGTTGACAAAGAACTCAGGGGTGCAACGTTCTACTAAAACAGTTTTAGTTGAGCCAACAGTTGCTGAGCTCTGGATGGAAGTTCCTTGTTTCTTTACTAGCATTTTTGAATTCCAACTTAACCTATAAAACCTAATAAAATACTTAACTTTGAGTACAAATATGCACCTTTACTTTACCGACTGAGTTCTGAAGTACTAAAGGAATGTAAACTTTTCTCTTGGTTTTAAAAGTAGGTACTTACTACAACTTGAATCTCGGCACTCTATGCGTTTCGTTGCGTTGCTTTCTTTGCGTTTGTGCATCTCTTCTTAATTCTCTCTTAATTCTTTATTGCACTATATGAAGCATACAAAAAAAAACATAAAACTAGAGAAGGAATGGCAAAGGCGAGCTTAACCCTAAAAAAGTTCTCTTCCAGCAAACCTTATTGGGAGAGAGAGAGACAAGGTTATGCGGGTATCTAGGTGTGCACAACTTTCATACAGAAAAAGATAGTAGTTTAATCATTTAATTACTACACTATGTCTATTAGACTTAATTCAATACATAAAATATCAATATTATCAAAAATATCATTACCATAAAATTTCAATAAAGTCTTCATATTCTTTCTAGCCTTTGTCGACCAGTAGACTGGTAGGTCGCCTTCAATCTCTTCCATTACCTTCTACTTTGGGCAGTTAATGTCCAGTTGCTGCTCGCTATCTTTTTGATGTCTTCTTCCATCTCATTTGTGGCCTTCACACTGGATTTTATTTATTTATTTATTATAGTACACTATTCCTGATACATACGACAAGATGTATGTACATAAGATTTAGCATTGAGTGCGTGCACTTAAATATAAAAAAAAAATCATTACAAAAAGGAAAATTAACCTAAAAAAAAGTTCAAAATAACTTATGAATAGGTAATACAAAATTAAGTAAGTTAAATTAGCCAAGAATCTCAAGAGGCGCAAATATCAGGTAACAGAGCCTACACATTTGCTCCCTTTGGGGTCGAGACCCCAGGTCCGTGGGGTACCGAGGCTCTCCGGGTTTTTAAAAAGTAAAGATGAAGGCACTTTTCCACTTAATGGGCAAACCGGGCAAAGGCTTCCTGTTGAAAAAAAGAACAAGCTTTTGCTTTTCATAATTGAACATTTAATATCTTGTTCACAATAAGTAATATTAAACTGAAAACCCAGTAACATAAAAACTGCTTAACCGAGTTAAACAGTACGAAATTAAAAAGAAATAATTAAGGTACCCGCTGCACTCCGCGAGTTATTCACAGTATTCACTATTCCACTCTCAGGTCGTTATTCAATTTGCACCTGCCATTAAGATACGAATTACACAATCAACCTTTAAGCCCACGCCTTGAGGCTGCAACTTTGAAGGAGCTAGTTTTAAGGATTTATGAAATCGAAATGAAGTTTGTTAGCTATGGTGATTCTATAGTATCTTACAAAACGTGTTTTTGCAAGTAGAAAGTTATAAAAAAGACCTATGCCCCAACGGCCTTGAGATCACAAAATAATTATCTGTGGCCGTATAAATAATTTGTTTTATTCGTGAAATGATCAATTTGTGTAAAATTTTTTGACAAATATTTGAGTAAAAGAAAAATACATCACAATACAAAATTAAAATATAATAAAATACATCTCAATAGCGTTTAGAAAAATATCCAAATTAAGAATACAAAAATATATTCGATATTTCTTCTAAACGCTATTGAGTTTGAGTATTTTTACAGGCTTCAAATAGTTATTTTGTGTTCTCAAGGCCGTTGGGGCATACACCAACCTTAATACGCTATAGTGTATTAAGGCATGTGTATGCCCCAACGGTGAATAAGTATATTATTAAGTGCCCCAGGTGAATAAGTTATTATTCACCTGATTAATTTTACTTTTGAAAGTCATGCACGCCTATGCAGTTCCTTATCTGTTGACAGGTAAGTAAACGAAGATTAAATGAAACACTGCAATATTTCAACGACTGTTTCTTTTTAAAAATAGAGATGTGAAACTGACGACTCGAAAATATCGGGACTGCCAATTGACGGAGTATAAACGATTTATTTTCTTGCTGCCACTTCTTTATACCTCAGTATTATTTGTTTATATTAATTTTATTTCAGTATAGTGTTTGTTTTATGATATACATTTTCATTTGTTTATAAACTTTAGTCGTCTTCTAAAGTCATATCGAACCTATGACTTTTAATTCTATTCGATGTCTCACTGGTTCAACATGGCTATAAGAACATAGGTAATTCATTTCATACGTATAGGTAACATAAAAAATAATGTCCAATGTCCGATTTCCTCAATCCGTTTCCGTTTCCCTCGGGAAAGGCCTCGGTGGCCTCACTTAGAGGCACCTGTCGGGATTTGTGAGAACTTGAGATAAAAACTTACTATATTATGAAGTAGGACGATTTGTCCCATTTTCTGGTAATGGCTAGAATATATTTTGACCTTTCGTTTACATTATAAGGGACGATCTCTACGGAAGTCCTATCAGCAAAGATCAAAATAAATAAATATGAATTCAAAGTAAGTATCTAGTATTTACTTCTTTGTATGACCGTACAGGACGTTTGGACAAATCAAATAAGTAATTAAAATTAAAACAAATTATTTGAAATTAAAACGAATCTAGAAGTTTCTCAATTTATCCAGATTGTTGTGTAATTGTAGATTGTTTGCAACTGTCTGCTGATAGCTCTACTGTTTCAATAGTAAATAATAGTTTAATTTTTTTTATTTAGTTTCTATTTTTTGATTGTAATTTACTTCAAGTAAAATATCGCACCGTGTTGACATGCATATAGTTCACATAGGTACCTATTAATTTTAGTTACGAGGCTGAAAAATAGCCTTCCTTCTCCGAGATACGATCTAACTCACTGCCAAATTTCATTGAGATCCGTTCAGCTTTCAGACGTGAAAAGGTAACAGACAGACAGACAGAGATACTTTCGAATTTATAATATTAAGTACAAGATGCTGTCCGCGGCTTCGCACGCGCTTTTGAAGTAGTTTTTATGTGTATTCATAGTTTTTTCCGTCAATTATGGACCGATTTTGAAAATTATTTCGCTATTGTATATATAATGATCCCGAGTAGGTCTAATATTAATTTTATTCCCGAGGGATTAGTATTTGGCTCGCAAAACTTAAAAACAGTGTAAAATTAAAGAGTTTTTTTTTAAACAATTAATTATTTGTGTGACTTTTCATCTAGCAGTTCCCAATAGCTTCCAAAAGAAAACAGAGCTTGTTATATTTTTTTACACACCTACATACAAAACACCCACACCCGAAACAAATTAGCATAATTTGTACTCATACATACACATATTTATCCTACGAATCGAACCCGTTACTTTTGCGTCTCTGCCCGATCTCCGCCCACTACGGCACAGTAGTCGTCAAAGCTTACCAGAAATAGCTCATCAAAACGTATCAGTCATGGAGAGAAGATGGGATCACCTTCTCTCCAAAATGACTGATACCAAATACCACACATAATGAAGTAATATGTGATTGAGTACTCAATCGGCGAAGATCGTGGAAAACCATTAGGTAGGTACATCTAACGGCGGATATTAGTCGTTATTAGTCGTTAGTAGGATGCGGCTGACAGGTTGATCTCCTATCAATTAGTTTCGTGACTGGTGACAAATTTGAATGACTATTTTTGTAAATTTCGGAGCAGAAGACGCAAAACCGTTTATGTTTGTTTCTTATAATGACGTTTTTTTTTTGACATCGTTGTCTTTTGTAGGTTATGTTGGATTTGAACACGATAATGCCGCTTAAATAAATAATGCTGGACAATTCACATAGCCATATTAATCTATATAACTTTTTTAACCTGTCGGCCAGGATAACTCATCGATTGCATACAAAAACGGGGACGCGCGGGCCTTTCGTGAATTAACTTATAAACTGCTTCACATTAAATCGGACCTGCTAAATCAAATTCCAAACAAAGAAAGTCTTGCTTACCAGTTTTTATATTAATAATAATTAGCTCCCGCCCGCGGCTTCGTATGCGTTATTCCAAAGTAATAAGTAGCCCTTTTCCGGGAAACCATCTATGACCTCACCAAATTTCATAAAGGTCCGTTCAGCCTTTGTAAGGTAACAGTAAGGTAACAGACAGACAGACATGAATTACTTTCGGTTTTATAATATTACTAGCTGCTGCCCACGGCTTCGCACGCATTTTTCTGGAATAAAAAGTAGTCTACGTCCGTCTCTGGGATACCATCTACCTCCCTGCCAAATTTCATTGAGATTCGTTTAGCCGTTCAGGCATGAAAAGGTAATAGACAGAGTTACTTTTTATTACTTATTTATATAAATAAAGTATGGATGGATAACTGGAAGCAGATCAAGCAGAGAGTAGTGAAGCAAGCAGAAGCCCCAACTGGGGGAAAACCGAAATTTGTTACTGTATTAAAAAGGTAATAGAAAATCTAGCAGTAGGTTAGTTCCCATGGGATGTAAACCAATGAATTTTCTTGCTAGTTATTAATGATTTCGCGAAGGTATTTGGGAATCGAGTGCCGGTGGGAGTTCTAGAAATCCCGGGCTGTTTCCGGAACCATTTTTAATCCCAGTTCGAAAACACAATAAGGGAATAGTGAAACCTGTAAGCTTAATAGGTTCCAATAACCAGTTGAAATTGTGATTCTCGTTCGTGAGACTCTGTGCCACGGGAGAAATTCGAAGGAAATGCCTGTGTGCTTACTTTATAAAATTGGTATATTATAACTAATATTATATTACTAGCTACAGCCCGCGGCTTCGCACGCTTTTTTCCGGAATAAAAGGTAGCCTATGTCCAGCCCCGGGATACCATCTACCTCGCTGCCAAATTTTACCGAGATCCGTTCAGCCGTTCTTGAGTTATAAATAGTGTAGCTAACACGACTTTATTTTATATATATAGATAGATAATAGATGTAACTATGCAAAAATATAATATTACTGGTATTGATATGGATCAGTTGAGCTACCTGTAGATTGTTTGCAACAGTCTGCAGTTAGCTTAATAGTTTCAATTGTAAATACTAGTTCTAATTTGTTTGTATTATTGAATTGTAATTTTCTTTGTCAATAAAGTTATTAAGGTACCTACTGTCGAAAATTATATTTTCGACCACGAGACTTGCTACGTATAAAACGGTAATATTACAAATTTGAATCGTTTCACTATGATAATGGTATCCTCCAAAGCCTATATTGGTCCACTATTGTACCCAGGCCTCCCTGATAAGCGCCTTATTGGCTTTTATCTCACGGAGTGTAATGGCCATAATCTCCACGCTGGGCATGCGGGTAGGGGATCGCAGTTCGGTCGTAGAAAATTTCTGCAGGTGGCGCTGCTGCCTGCCCCCGGTGAATATCCCTTAGTCGCCTCTTACGACACCGGCGGAAAGAGTTGGGATGGTACAAATTCGTCATTATGACACTTTGTATCTTTCCTAGCAAATAGCACCGCACGTATTAATTATTCTAGAGTTTCTTTCGTCCTAGAACAACTCTGGGACGATACCATATTCGTTTTTATTTATTCGGGGTAACAATCAATTACACTCTTAGCCTAATTAAATATATATTATTCAAAGTGTTGTTCTTTAAGTGTAATCAACACTGTTACCCTCATTAAGATAAAAGACTTCCCATCGTAAGAGAAGTGTAATAAAAATTGTAATACCATTGTCATAGTAAAGCGTTAGCATTAGCAGAATCCGGCCCAAGCCCTTTCAAAATTGTACTAGTACAGCTTCTAAGCTCTATTGAATTACTGATTAATACAATCAATGCCAAAAATCGGTGAACAACTCGGGGTATTATTTTTTAAACTTGCAATAGATCACAAGATCATTATGGTGAGTTACAATTATTTCAACTCACCATTAACCATCATAAGCGCTTGTTATATTTATTAATTGCGTCTCAATCTGCACTTACTACCTTACACTACACTAAACTACTAATTACTAATTAAATAAACTAAAAAAAAGTTCATCAATTAGGTACATAACGTTGTTAACTCAACCTTTCGATTCCTATTCAGGGCTCCAATCTTACAAAAATGTGTGTGTTGAACATCGATCTAAGTAAAAAAGGGGAGATTAGGTTCCACTTCCGAATAGCTAGCTTCTCAAAAGTGGAAGGTTCAAATTAGGTGCAATTAGGTCCCACCTCAGTCAGACCGGCGTTCGAATTAAGCGTGCCTGCTACGACGTACTTTAGATAGATAGATAACTCTTTATTGTAACACACAAACACAGAATATAATACAGAAGAAAATGCTGAGAAACAAGGAAGTACAAAGGGCGGCCTTAGTACTTAGTACTTTAGTGTGATTTATTGATTAAAAGAGTACAGCAATGCCCTCGTGTTGGTTCAGTATAATTATTGCAAGATTGGAAATGTAACTGTGAGCGAGTGTTTGCGTGTAGTTGTAACACAAACCAGTTATTGAGTAAGCGCTGGGAGAACGTACCATACCTACAGATTTTACTTAGATCTATGGTGTTGAAGAGACAATGGTACAAATAAATGAATAGTGAAAACTGATGAAGAGATTTCCCTACACAGTGATATAAATCGTAATTATCGTATTGTAAGTAGGTATTATGTGTATTAGTTAGTTAAATTAGTTTGAATTAATGTTGTAAAGCACCGCCATCCTCTATTTTTCTCACCATCGTTTTGGTTGCCTGGAAGAAATTGCTTTATCGATAAGGCCGCCAGTTCCATTGCTGTTCCCTACATTATGTTTAATGAGTACTATCTGTTTTATAAAAATACAAAATACAAATACAAAATGTTTATTAATTATTCTCTTAAGTTACATTTTACGCTGTTCAGTGTTCGAGACCTCCTTTTAAGTATGTATATAAATACCTGTATTAGGAGGTAACGCTCTTCCTTATCATACATTATGATTACCTATGAGTTAAAATAATAGTTTATTATACAACATTTCACAATACTAATCCTATTAGAAACATGAACAACAATTTTTACAAAATTTGTTGAGGGTAGGTTTCTGTTTCTTTATACTTTATTCTATTGTAAGTTCAAGAATGTTGCGTGGTACAAGTGCAAGTTAGTGCGAGTTGAGTAGTGGGTGTAGTGAATGTTTGTGTAGTGAGTGTGTGAGTTTTGTTATGTGTTTCTGAGGGCACCGGTCTCTTAAGAGTCCGGGCAACAAAAGCTACCTACTTAGTGTGTGAGTGTTGTGTGTTTGTGTAATGCATGTGTATGTTTGTTGATGTTTAGGTGTTAGCGTACTGTATGCAAGTCTTGTACGGTTGGTAAGTAAAATTTTGTAACTCAATCAATTTAAATTTAACTGAAAATAATATAACTAGGATAACATGATTATAACTTAGATACATAATTATATATATCACACTTTATTGTTTATTTATTTGCCTATTTCTAGAATAGATTCGGTTTGATCATAGTTAAGATCAAGTAAATAACTAGTTAAGCTAGATTTACATTCGAAATTATTCATGGAATAAATGTTTAGAATTTTATTTAATTTATTGTAAATATGTGCCGATTTAGCTACGGTTTGACGAGCGGCAAAGGTCGAATTAGTCTGTTTTTTATTTATGACGTTTTTATTTTTTCTTCTATTTTTATTGATGTTAGGGTCGTATATAATATTTTTGTGTAGCTTGATAGCTGAATGCAGTATATATAATTTTCTAATAGACAGTGTACTTTTTATTGAGTGTAATTTTTCAGTCGGATACCTAAATGGTTTAAAAAACATAACTTTCAGTAGGGATCTCTGTGCTCGTTCTAAGTTTATAAGTTTTGTTTTGATCGCTCCTCCCCAAACTGGTATGCAATAGGTTAATATCGATTGTGCCAGAGCAACATACACTTTGTGTAGGAGATCTTGTGTTGCTATATGCCTCAAATTTTTGAATATCCAGATGAGCTTCCTTGTTCTGCTCATGAGTTGTTCAAGATGTGGATGCCATGAGAGTCTCTGATCAATAATAACTCCCAGATATTTAGTAGTCTCTACTTTTTTGATTGCTGAGCAAAAACACAAGTCATTTCTCTTACTACATTCATGGATCTTAACTTTAAAATCAGAAAGAGGCTGAGTACGATCGTACATAGTAAAGCACATAAAGTTGGTTTTACCAATATTGAGAGAGAGTAGATTCACCTTTAGCCAATTAGCAATAATTTCGAGACCTGTTTCAGCCCGTTTCTTAACTTCATCCCAAGATGACCCTGCGAAAACAACAGCAGTGTCGTCTGCATAGGAAAAGATGCTACCGTAGGGAATGTCCAGGTCACAGAGATCATTTATATATGCTAAGAAAAGTGTAGGTCCCAGAACACTCCCTTGGGGGACACCGTAGTTAATAGCGGTATCTTCACTTTCCACCTCTCCAATCCTAATTCTTTGTTTACGCTCATGAAGGTAACTCTCTAATAGACAAAGTGGTACACCTCTTATTCCCATTTTTTCTAATTTTTGTATGAGTATAGTAACTGAAATAGTGTCAAATGCCTTTTTCAGATCAAGGAAAACGGTTAAGCATTTTCGTCCTTTATCCACCTCAGATACCACGAGATCACATAATGCTGAAACAGCGTCTTCCGTAGAGAGACCCTGCCTAAATCCATACTGATTTTTAGAAATTATATTATATTTGTCAAGATATGACAGTATTCTATTATTAATAATTTTTTCCAGAACTTTTGAAATTGCGGGTAGGACTGAGATAGGTCGATAATTGCTTATTTCATTTTTATCACCATTCTTGAACACAGGTGTGATAATTGATTGCTTAAGAATGGTAGGAAAGTAACCCTGTGTTAAGCACAGGTTCACAAGGTGACAGATGAAAGGAGCAATAGACTTACATGATAATTTAAGAAAGATAGTGGAAATACCGTCCCATCCTGGGGCACTTTTTGATTTCAAATTCATTATAATTCTATGTATTTCAGTTATGTCACTCTCTAACAAAACACAAGATGAGCTGTGGTTAAAAGATATGTCAAAAGAGTCAAAAGAGTTTTTGCTGCGTACTGTAGTTTTTTCTATGAGATCTTCCGCCAAGGTTTTTCCAATATTTGCAAAATATAGGTTTATAGAATTTGCTGCGTCTACGGGGATAGGCTTAATACTAAGAAGTTGGTTGTTTGAAGTTTTTGCAGGCTTATATTGAGTCAAATGATTGATCGTTTTCCAAAGTTCTTTATTATTTTTCGTTGCTTTTTGTAATTGTTCTCGTTCGTATTGTCTTTTTACTTTTTTTATAAGGTTGTTGCAAAAATTACGGTATCTTCTATAACTTATTTTTAGTATTTCATTCTTGGGGTCTTGTCGTAATTTTCTTTGCATATTGTTTCTGTTATTAATACAACGTAGGATTCCAGGTGTTATCCATGGTTTTATTATTCGCTTACTCCTAGGTATCGTGACTATATTAGTATTTTCTTTCAAACTTTCCTGTATTCTATTTATAAGCATGTTACATACAATGTCGGGATTATTTAGTTTAAGTAGATCATTTAGGTTTCCTTCTAAGCTTTCTATGGCATTTTCAAAATTAATATATTTTTTAGTTTTATGTGTGCATTTTAGATTAGTATTATTATGTAATATGAGAAGAACCATAAAATGATCGCTTATGGTTGTTTGCAACACAGCTACTGTAGCCTCAGTTATATTTCTCTTTAATTTAAGTATACAATGATCTAGGCAGTTTTTCTCTCGAGTAGGTAGGTAGTGACCTGGTAGTAGGCCATTCATAGACATTGCGTTTAAATAATTTAGCCTGTTATTTTGTTCATTGTTTCGTTCTTCCCTTTTTGGAATTAGGTTAATATTAATGTCACCTATCACAACTATTTGTTCATACATTTTAATCTTAGTTAGGTGGTCACCCAGTGAATTTATAAATTTGTCAGCGTTTTTATTAGATGGGGATCTGTAAATACATAATATAACTGAATTGTAAATAATTATTTGTAGACAAGATGCTTCTTCGAGTATTATTTCGTTGACAATAGCTTTATGATTATTTTTAATGTAGACAGCGACACCGTCGTTTTGGTTAAGATTATTTTTGGATGCGTAAGAATTATAATTTGCAACGGATGGTATAGGTTTATAATCTTTTAACCTACATTCTGTTAGTGATAAAATATCAACATCAAAATTAAGTTTAGTTAAATTTATGTGAAGATCATCTATATTTGCATAAATACTTCTTATATTTTGCGTTATAATACTTAAATCAGATGTCTCCATTTTAGGTAATTTGTGTGATAGCTTGTCTATATTACATGTAAAAGAATTTGCAATCTCAGTATTATCGATTTCATGTACTATATTTTTGGGATTATCCATCATATGCTTTGTAAAAGATGTTTTCACTCGTTACCAAAAAGTCACCTATGTTTGAAATTATTATGTAAATAAATCCTTCTAGAGCTATTAATCTTCGTAAATGTGTGTGAATGTGAGTATATTGTTTGTGTTTGTTTGTATGTCCATTTGTGTGTGAAAGTGTTGGAGTGTTGTGTGTTTGTGTATACAAGATGAACATCAGATTTTTGATTATATTAGAATTAGTATTTAAGAATCTAGTTATTCCGGGCAATAAGATAAGTCATGATGCTGAGTTGACTAGGGCATTCACCTGGTTCTCGCTGTGGATTGTTATTATTGCAGAAGTTTCGTCCTTCCTTACGTAGACCCTTCCGTAGGCAGTCCAGCAAAATTTATATCCCTTTGATTTAGCAAGATCTCGTGCGAGGAAGTACAGACGAGACGCTTTAACCGTCAGTTGTTCTGAGACAAAAATGGGTGTGTCTTCATTCTTTGTAAAGCCCAGATTTTTGGCGCAGAGTTTACTTTTGTGCCTACGATTATGAGCTTTACTCATTTTTAGTACGTCAGTCTTCAAGACTATCGACGATAACTCCACCACTATCGGAGTATTACTCTGTCCTTCTTTTTTTGCTCTTACTCTGTAAATATCTTTTATATCAGATTTATTCATACTACAATCAATAGATGTTCCCAGCTTCATTACCATGTTTATCATGTCTTCTTTTGTTTCTTTATTGCCTTTGGGTACATTTTTTATTTCAATGTTGCTCTTCCTAGCTGCTCTTTGTATGTCTTCTATCCTATTTTCTAGCATTGTAATAACTTCCCTGTCCTGTTTTTGTTGTTGTTCCAAAATATTAACTTTTTTTGTGAGTTCCTCATTATTGCTCATAAGAAGAGCAATAGAATTTTCTATGTTTTTGTTTGTGTTCTGAATTTCGTTAAGCGTCGGGGCGAAGTATTTTTTAAGTCCAGTTTCTTGATCGGACAAGAGCTTTCCCATCATTTCCCTCATCTCCTCTTTGAAAAGTTCCTGTTCATCATCTCTATCCCTCTTGCCGCGCAGAAAAACATAGCTTGGGGGGGTAGTTTCTAATACCGCTTTGTCTAAATTCCCTTCACTAGGGTATTTATCACCTAGGTTTCCAGACTTGAGGAATTTATCCATCGTTCTGCTACTTGTTGTTCACAAAGTACAAACACGCTATCGCTTTTGAACTTGGGCCAGACGACCACTTATATCTGTAGGTATCTGTAGGTACAGAGACGGTGACGTAAACACAGAGTAAAATCACAGTAGGGCTGCTGTCTCTGTCGGGTCCGTGGTATAGCGCGTCTTTCTATCTCGTTCAGCTGCACCGGGAGATTAGCGAAACTTCTTGCAGTTTATGTTTGCCTGGTACTTGTGATATTTTTTAACGACTTAAAATGAAATTTTTCCGGTAATTATATTTATAAGGTGATGAATAAAGCATTATCTATCTATCTAAATCGTTGACTGTACTTACCTGACTCTTCCGTTCGCAAAGCTATCCCCTGGGGACATTTTACTTGTTCTGTTTACATGGTAATTAAGACGGTCCCACCCGTGGGACCCTGTGTATTGACTGAATGTATTAGGTGGAAGGTTGCCCATACAATCTGTTATATATTTTCACTACCTACTTACATATCTGCATAGAATGACGAAAGCGTATAATAAGTACTTTTCTCCATCCACTTGCTACTTCATCATCCACTTGCTACTTCACCTGCTTGTATAAGAAGGCCATCAACTTTATCTTGTCGTCCGATGTTATTTTTGAATAATAAACTATTCATATTAAAACAAAAAATATAACTAATCAATGTTTAACTGTCAAATAAAATGAAGTGTCATGTTGGATCGTGATTACCTATGTACTAAATAGTTTAAAATATTAATATCTAGGTACTATAAGTTCACTGACACCACCCCTTTCTATTGTAGTAACTTGCGGAGAACGGGGCTGGTCACACTTTTAGAATTTAGTTTATTTAAGATTTCCGTGGTATAGTTAATATTTAAGTGTTATTGCTAGTTCTCCCTATGAGATAATAATATAAAATATCTGAACAGAAGCTTGTTTTAATAGGTAGGTATTTTGTCTGGCGACTTTAGTTAGCCATCTTAACGTGGTTTCTTTTAACGGGTAATAGACCTTCGTTTGAGTACAATCTCATCTGTTGGTAAGTGACAATGTGGCCGATAATGCTTCTTCTTGCCATTTTATTAATAATTCAATCAATAAATTTGCAAGCTCTTACTCATATGACAACTCCGATTTTTACTTAATATATTTCGTAGGTATACCTATTTTATTATTATGCTTTTTTTTTGCCTTAGGTGGCTTTTGTGTCATTGCAGCCATGATAGGCCTATTGTGATCGCCACTTTGTGTGTTCAGCCTTGAAGCTGCGGCGTTCATAATTCGCCACTAACCCTAGCAGCTGCTAGGAACTGTAGGATTTTCTTCGGGGTGATGTTTCTTAGCTCGTCTGGGCTGTGCAGGTGCTTGCCCAGATGGATGCTAAGTTTTTGCATCAGTGCTCCGCACTATTCCGCCTCCTCGCAGAATCCGCACGATTGTGAGTCACTTGGACCCAGTTTGAACATGTGCTTGATAAGGCGACAGTGTCCAGTTAGGGCTCTAGTCATGATGCTAAGGTTGCTTCTGCTTAGCGCTAGGATTTCATTTCATTTTTCATTTCATTTTATTTATTCTCAAACAATTTACATTGTGTCGGAAATTACACATCAATACACAATTAATACAAAACGGAGAATTATAGTACAGTTTATTTTCATTTATTATTGTATTTTCATTTTTTAGTTGACATTGTAATGTGTTTTGTGTGATAAATAAATAAATAAATAAAAGTTACAATATTAAATAAATGTTATACATAGGTAGACACAGAGCAAAAAAAATAATAAACAATAATAGTTCATGATCAAAATATTACTCAAATGTCCAAACAATTAATAATCAAGAATGCTAGATTTAAAAATATAAAATGTTAAAATAGCAAATATAAAAAATATTATTATTATGTAAAATGTAAAAATATTCATAAAATTATGTTAACTATGTTACCTAAATGTTAAATTATTATCATTACAGATTCTCAGACTTATGTTTGTTAGCTCGGACTGGATTAGGTTGGTGTATCGTTTAATTAATGCTGCTATATTTTTTCATTTTGTCTTTTTGAAAATAAGGAGGTTAGTAATTTAATTTGATGCTTCTTCGTAACTGTATCTTGTAAGGCTTAGTTATAACTAGCTGTAAGTATTTCATTCTCCCACTACCCACCAGGTAAGGTCTATTAGCAGTAGAGGTGTCAAACTAGCACTAGCCGATTGTTATTCCGCTACACCCTGCCGCAACTTACTGGATTGTAGGGAATCTTGTTCACAACTCGATCTTAGACGTGAGGTTATCAAAGCTTATGAACCTGTTGTGGAACTTCGGAACAAAGAACTATTATATTATACTAGATTTTAGCGAGAGTGGAGTTGGGGAAAGAATTTCTATAGATTCTAGCGACGATAATGCTGGATTCTGGGGTAGAAAGAGGAGAGGAGAAATATATCCCACTATAATGCGAATAGTTAATTATTCTACTAGGGATGCTCCAAAACGCACTGCCCAGCGTGGTGTTATAATCGCAATTTAACTAAATAACTCCCTTCAGCTATGACCGAAATCAATATTCATAACGATAAATAAACCTTTTGGAACAAAGTACAAAGGAACATGAAATTGTGTGAAAACGGTAAATACCTACTGCATTGCGGGGATTAAAGCGTGGAGGCGCTCTGCAAGCACCCGTAGGACGGCGAGTGCGTTGGTGGCAGTCAAAGTGGGCTATTGTGAAAATATTAATTTATGACGGTTGTATTTTTTTTTTTTCTAATTTTATTTTGATCACTTTGCTTATTACTGTGCTTTTTATCATCTAAACTGATGTACTTACATGTCATAGTTGTGTATAATGTCAAATTCTTTATTTTTCTCTGTTGTTTTTATATTATTTTTTTTCGTATTGTATGCGTGTTATGTTGTGTACATAGTTTATCTTCGATATATTCTAGGGTTTCGAGGATCGGAGATCGGTTGTGAAACCCTTATCGGTCTCACTTTTTCTGTCCTTTTTCCGTCTTTAATATCTCTATCTCAGCAGCTACAGCAGCAAATAACTTGAAATTTAAAATAATAATACATTTTGTGCGCTTATACAGATTAAAATAAAAAAATAAAAAATGAAAATGAATATTTTCAGAAGATATAAATTGTGGTCTCCAAATTTTAAAAGAGACCTACAAGGAAGTTTGCAGAGCGATCCATCTGAAATGTATGTAGCGTTTGTAGATATGAATCTATATTTTACAGTAGAAATATATAGAAAAGTCTGTAAATAATATACATTTTGAAAAATGCTCAAAAAAGGGGGACTTTTTTTCTAATGAAAGGTATTGATTAGTACATCTCAAAACGGTTTTTAAAATTTCTGCAGGTTCCTGTAGGTCTTTACTCCAAGGGAAGCAAATCCTCTCCCTTTTAATACGAACACATTGAAAGAATTTACTATGTAGAAATACCTATCTACGTTTAGATAGGTTTATAGACTGTACTAATCTACTTACCAATTTATACAAGCTAAGATATTGATGGTTATTTCATTAAAAGCAAAAATGAAATCGCGAAATATGAGCTTGAAAGCTAAAATAAACATAACGTATCGAGCTGAATTTAAAATCAAAGGTGAAATGCAATGCTTTGGAGCAATAGTTCCATTTATTCGTGGATTAATATCAGATGTGAGTCAGCGAATGCTGGAGTTATAGGGCAAAGCATTCATAGATCCATACTAATATTTTACATTCGAAAGCAAATCTGTCGGTCTGTCTGTCTGTTATCTTTTCACGCCTAAACGGCTGAAATGATCTTGATGAAATTTGGCGAAGATAAAGATGATATTCCGAGGAAGGACGTAGGCTACTTTTTATCTCGGTAAGACGCGTGGGAAGCCGCGGAAAGAAAATAGATTTATTTTTTCTGCAGTTGGTTCTTTATTGACAAAGAAAATTATAATTCAATAATAAAAATAAATTAGTACTAGTATTTACAATTGAATCAATTAAGCTAATTGCAGACTGTTGCAAACAATCTACAGCTAGCTCAACTGATCCATATCAAAACCAGTCGGAAGCGTCCCCAAGACGCTGGCTGCATTGCCCGTATGGCAACCCTGATGCGCTGCGCCAGGTACCCATGCAGTAGATTAATTGTTTCAATTGTAAATACTAGTTCTTATTGGTTTTCATTATTTGATTGTAATTTTCTTTGTTAATATAGGCCAGTATATTTTTATATATATATTTATATATATTGTTATATTTTTAATGATAAATAAAAACTTTCCACAAGGTGAGATTGTGGTCAAACGAAGGTCTTGGTTCCAGGGTCTTATTATGGTATTGACTATAAAAAAAAACCTCCAAGTGCGAGTCGACTCGCACACGAAGGGTTCCGTACCGTAAAAATCAGGCAACTTTTTCAAAGAACATCAAATTTTCACTTGTATGACGACCCCTTTAAATTGTCAACTTTATTATATTTTTAGTATTATGTGTACCTATAGTGGTTCAAGAGATACATTACAAACGAAGAGCAAAAAGAGCCAAAAATATCACGATTCTTTTAATTCCCTTTAATTTGAATATTTATTTTGTATTTATTATGTGTTGTTATAGCGTAAAGAGAAGTACACATTCTCTGAAAATTTCAACTGTCCACCTCTTACGGTTCATGAGATAGAGCCCTGTGACAGACGGACAAACCGACGGACGGACAGTGGAGGCTTAGTGATAGGGTTCCATATTCACCCTTCGGGTACGGAACCCTAAACACTATATAAAAAGGGTCGGCAACGAGCCTATAATGTCTCTGATGTTGCAGGCGTTCATAGGCTGCGGTAACCGCTTACCATCAGGCGGGCTGCATGCTTGTTTGCCACCCTAGTGGTTGTGTAGATGCACACTTTCCTAGAAACCTCTGACTGAGTTATCTAAAAAACCTTAGACCGTTAACCAAGACTTTTTAAAATTGTTTAAGCAAAAAATTTAAATTTATATTATGGTATCATTTGTGATTTTGAGTGAACCACGATTGATTGACCGACAATAAGCTATTAGCTGCCGCTCGCGCCTTCGGGCGCGCTTTTCCGGGATTGAAAGTAGCATATAAGTCCTTTCCTGACGTCCTTACTGTCTTACTCTTTGCCAAATTTCATCAAGATCCCTTCAGCCGTTTAGGTGTGAAGAAGTAATTGACAGTTATCAGGCTACTTTTACGGGTTACTTTCGCTTTTAGAATATAGATTTATTTATAAATTTATTTTTTTCTTCTATTAGTCAACGAATTAGCTTTGCCATTCAACGTGGCAATGCTGCCAGAGTTCTGTAAATACTATTTGTAATTGTTTTATTCTATTAAGGTAATTTTCTTATACGGTAATTTACACAGTACGGATTTAAACTAGTCGCATTTTTAAACGGAGATTCAACACGAAACACAACTTGATTCATCGATACATAGTTTACGAATGTAACTTCGTTCTAGAACTGACTGAAGACATTTGATTTTGTTGCCAGACTTCAGAGTTATTGACAGATCCAACAAGATCCATCTATTGTTATGACAACGCGAAGGCTCAAACTGCCCATAAAACGAAAGCCATCTTGCCTCATAATATTACAAAGATATCACCTCAATTAAAGAACAAATACCCACACGATATCTCAGATCTATTTAACCCTGAAATGCAAATGCTATCCAAAATATTCATGAGGTATTGACAGTGTCAACACAAGAGATTTGGAGTTGCAGTAGTGCTGCTCTGCCAATTTAGGCCAATTTGAAAAGTGAGAAAAACCGAAATAACGTATAATAACAGTAAATTAACTTTCGCATTTATACTAATAAATATAAAATGCAAAAATTTGTATATTTATTTTATAGGCAATTTAAAAACGAACAAGTTAGGGCGGTATTTTTGGACAATTAGTCGCAGCAGACGACAAAATTAGTTTTGTTGACTAATTTTGTCGTCTGCTGATTGTCCACTAATTTTGACGTCTACGAAAACTTCTGTCAAAAAAGTTAATTATAATGTTGTTGTCTGATTTACTGGCTGTTACTTTACATATCACGTAATACATAAGTTTTGATACGGAGTCTTAAACTTGCATCACGGAACAGTACCTATGTAATTCTAGTAATTCTTCTTCTTCTAATTCTAATAAAAGTAAATTGAAGACAAAGTTTACGAAAACAAAAACCGATTATTTGTTTTTAAGCACCACAAATGTTTTTTTTTTATTTCATCGATCTGGGTGTTTTTCTATATTGTATAAGTATTGTATTCATGGGTACCATACATAATGCGCACCTATTCACAAATAATGTAGGCTCTTGCTCAACTAGCACAACTTTCTGAGACCGTTTTTGCCCTATTATGTAATTGTTACAATTCGTGGACAACGGGACTGATTATACATAGAGTAAGACTGTTTAGTTTACAGTAAGAGCTGTGTATAATTGTTTGTTCTCGTAAATAAATAAAATTAATTATTAAAATAAAACCTTAACTTAACTGTGTGCTCAGTATTTATCTCGAAGTCCGGTTTATTGTCGCAGCTTGGTGGCAGCCAATATCTGGTTAAAATTGGTATGAGGCAAATTCTGTATAGATTGGTATTCTGTGTCTCCATTAATGCACAATCCGTAGTCTTTGTTAATGTGTGTGTCATTATGAGACAAGCTCGCTGGATTGGAAATGTCCTTTGATAATGAATATTTTGGTAACCAGGGCCTCAAGTAGGTGCCGTTTTAATCGGCCACTTCCATGGTCTCGACAATTTCGGTTTATACATCTCGACCGACACCATAGGGTGCCGGATGTCTGCGAACCGACATTTTTCGATAAAAACCTGGCACGCAGAATTCCAGAAAAGAGCCAAAATAAATATTATTTTTGTAGAAAAAACAAAATTAAAAGCCGGTGGGCCACAGGGTTAATAGATGCGTAAAAATATGAAGGTTACAGGGTAAGCAATATATAACAAAAGTCGGCAAGAAAAACTTATTTTGAGAAAATTAAATTTCAATATTTTTTTAAATTTTCTACTAGTGTCAAATACAGACTATTTTATAGAGTTCAGCTGGTCAATTCAGATGTAAATATATTAACAAAATATATATTCAGATGTATTCCTGAATGTGATCGTCGATCGGCTCCATCCCGTCAGAAAGTTGTATGTATTGTTTTAGTAGCGTATCCGAAAATCATTTATTATTTTATTCATTTATTTCAGATAAAATTTATAGTTTATAGTATAACTGGCTTCTGCCCGTGACTTCGCACGCGCTTTTCAAGTAGTCTATGTCTGTCCCGGGGATACCTTTACCACCCTTACAAATTTCATTAAGATCCGTTCACCCTTTTAGGCGTGAAAAGGTAACAGACAGATAAACAGAATTTCTTATGCTTTTATAATATTGGTATGGATATAGTTTATGCCCAGTCTCCCCGGATGGCTCATTCACTGGGCAAGGGAGATTTTAGCGTTATCGCACTCCCTACGCCTACTATACTCTCAAGTTGGACAATGATTTAACCCTTGAAATAGTTCCTCCCCGAAACTAAAATAAACTGAAGAGAGGCTTTCACATAAAACTAGAATTTCATGTTAGTTTGCTCCAAAGTTTACAACTTGGCGACTTAAAACTTTATTAGGAATTTATGAAGCCTATCGGATGTCCCTTCGTGGAATATTTTATCGAAACATGTTGTTTGTATTTAGTTTAAAAACTATTAGAAAATGGCTTGTCAAAAAGGTTTTCTATGAAAATAAACGTTAATATTTGCTTGGAAAATACCTTGCTAATATTTTCTATTTGGGCTATGAAATAATATTTTATTTTATACCAGAAAGTGCCGTAGCACTTAACTAAACTAAACAAGTAGGTACAAATATTCGGTTTTTTATGTACCTACAATTCTTAATTCTTTATTTCTCTAATAAAACAAATGCATGTAAAACTTAAAACTAGAGAGGTAGGCAAAGGTGAGCTTAACCCTAAAAAGAGTTCTCTTCCAGCAATCCTATTTGGAGAGAGACACAAGTTTGTCATAGTGGGTTCGAGTACACAAACAGATAGAAAGAAGATTAAATCCTTAGCCTACATATTTAATAAACTACTACATTTATAATATTACTAGCTGCAGCCCGCGGCTTCGCACGCTTTTTTCCGGAATAAATGGTAGCCTATGTCCGGCCCCGGGATACCATCTACCTCGCTGCCAAATTTCACCGAGATCCGTTCAGCCGTTCTTGAGTTATAAATAGTGTAAATAACACGACTTTCTTTTATATATATATATATATAAAGATATTTATATAAATATATAAATATATATTACGCTACCTATATAAATATATAAAATACTATATTCTGACTAACATACAATATAATAACAATTCTATAGCTACATACGCATTTATAATAAGTACAATAACGAGCAATTTTATTAATTCATCGCCCACTCACGCAACAATTCGGTTGAAACTTCTTCTTACCAGCATGCATGTTGCACTAGGACGATTTAAATAGTCTAGAAAACTGCGTCATTGTGAATCGGATTGACATTTTATACGCAAACGCAGTAAATAGCTACAAGTACGTTATGTATAAAAATCAACAACAAGAAAGTAAATTTTAGGTTAAGTGCGGGATTATTTATCTTTTTTGCAGATAATTAAAAAACCGAGTATAGATTTTGTGTGTGTGAGTGTTTGAATTACGAAACAACTTTTCCACGAGTAGTAAGAACTCTTTTGATTTGTTGAATTTATGAGAAACTTTGAAATTTTTAGTGAAATGGTACTATGTATATGTACAAGTACAACCGCAGGCCGTAGTTAGGTATCTAAAAGTTCTTTCATCATTTTGGACTTAAATTTGAATAATTTTACGTTGTTGTATCTACCAGAGAAAGGGCAGAAGCTCGAAGAGACTTAGTTCTGCAGCGTACGCAGTCAAATAATCCGTCATCTTACAGACGTTGATACTTCTAGACTAGTCTATTTCAGCTACTTCCATAGTGTTATGTCTTATGGCATACTGCTGTGGGGGAACGCTGCAGATATTGACACGGTATTTGTGCTGCAGAAGAGGGCTGTTCATGCAATCTATAATATGGGTCCCAGAGAAACCCTACGGGAAAAATTCAAAGAAATAAACGTAATGATAGCACCATGTCAATATATTTCTGAAAACTCATTGTACACTCATAGGAATATCAATCGGTTCCCTAAAAATAGCGACATACATAATTTAAATACTTGGAATAAGAATACCTACATCGCCCACAACAAGGCTACACAATTTGTTTTTATTATTTGATTGAAATTTCTTTTTAAATAGGCTACACAAGATTAATGTATCTTTTAAAGAGCAATGTATATACGCTTCTACAATAAAATACCAAATGAGTTGAAAAAATTATCAATAAATAAATTCAAACAAATTATCAAACATATCCTTTACAAAAGGTTTACTATAGTACAAAATATCAGATTATCTAGAGAATAAAAAAGCTTGGGACAAGTTTTGCTCCAACTCGAAAACTAACAACCTAACAAGGTAAATGTTTCTTGTTCTTTACTTTACCTTAAAAAGATTGAAGTGAACAAAAATCAAAGTGATCACTTTATTTCCTAGTTTGACTTATGTCATTTGAATTTTGTGACGTGTCCAAGAGGCCTGTAAGGTCTAAAGGAAATAAAGCACTTTGAATTTTAAATTTTTTGCTTCTCTGTATTAACACATACACTGCGATCACCAATTTGCCACGGCGTTAACAAACGTTAATTCGCAGCGAGCATAATACGTAACGGCGCCGCGGCGTTACGTATTATGCTCGCTGCGAATGGTATGTTACGCCCTGTAACACCGGTCAGTACTCAGCTTTAAATATTTAGTAACAATTCCGCATAAGTAACTTCTGTCAAACTTTGTTTTGTTATTAGCTAAATTACATTAGCAGCTTGTTTATAACAACAGCTAACACAACAATAACATGTTTGTTAAACGCAAACAATTAGATTAATTTATTGCCGAGTTCTGCTCTTAGAGTCACAAGGATGTTATGATGGAACACCTAATAAATTGTAGACAATGTAGCGGTCGATGGATGGAGGCGGCTCGCTAGTTGAGGCGTCGTCTTATGGGGGAGGTCATTGTTCAGCAGTGTACAATATATATAAGGCTTGTGGGCTGATATATATAAGTAACAAATAAAAAAAAATTGGTATCAAATTAAACTTAGAAAATGGTAGTGCATCAAAATTCTTTGGAGAAGGTAGAGTCAATAGTAAAAACGCTGAACAGGGGAAATCTTCCAAAACCTATTTTGGACGACTGACAAAAACTCAAGGTGGTAAGTAGACATAACACCTATTTCTGTCAAAGCTCTATATAAAACATTTTTGGGGTACATTTTTGGTTTTTCCGATGATATTTTGTTAATACGTAAATGGGCTTTACCTACCTTAGTCCAGTCTTATTAGGGTTTCCCCTAACAATTGCGACCTAACCAGCTAGAAACTCGTACACGCCTTCATGTTGGCGTTATAAACGTTGTCTCAAAAGTCAAATAAAGTATCGTGTTCGCTATTAATATGTAAAACGCCGCGCTGCGCGGTCTCCACCCTCTATCTCAAAAACGGTTAAGCACGTGAAAAAATGTTAGGAATAAAATTTGTAGCAAATTTTATGTTTTGTAATTTTATATTACATGTCAATATCATTGGAACTATAGAAATCTAGATAATTGCGAAAAATCGGTTTTGTGTGACATTTGACCTTGAATAACTCACGAAGTTAACGCGTTATCTTATGACTTTTGGGACAAAGTTTATAACGCCAACATGAAGGCGTGTACGAGTTTCCTGTTGGTTACCTCGCAATTGTTAGGTTGACCCTATTTTTTGGCTATAATGACTGGACTATCTAACTGGACTATCCACATCCTACGTAGGTAGTAGGTAGGTATGCTATCAGCTTCAATTATTAGATAGATAGATAGAAGATTTTTTATTAAATTCACACACTAACAGCACAGGAAGACAACAAATCAACAAAAACAGTATTTAGGTATACATTAAGAAAAAAATAATTTAAACAACCAAAAATAAAAAAACAATACCAAAAATAGACCTACCTACCTACCACCAGTGCACAAGCCCTAATCGTAATTATTAAATGTATTCTTACAACTGCCAATAAACGGTTAAAATTTCATCTTTCATTTTATTTCCAATGGAAGAACAAGTTTATTTAGGAAGCGAATAAATAACATTTTATTCAGATTTTCTGTTTGTATTGGACGTTTCATACTATTATTTGATCATCGATTCTTTTAAAAATTTTATTATTTTTTAAAGGAACGGTTAAAAGGATCGTAGATACATTAAATACTTAATGATATGAACAGCATATTGTTCATAAGAGGTTGGCAATTCAGCTGTGGGATTTAATAGTGATGACTGGTATTCTTCGTAGTGAAGCGGAAAAGAGATGTTAAAAAAGTGTTCAGAATGGCGTCACATGAACATCTATCTCAGAAGTATTCGAGATTATCTTCGTTGTTTATATGCCAACTTCTAATAAGTGACGATCGAAAAAAACGGGATTTCGTATTTTCTAGGTTCAACAAGTAATTTAGATAGCAGATAAGAAGTTTTGCGAACATGGGAAGCCATTAGCTATGAAGCCACACTAAAACAATTTAGAAAATAGTAAAAACCTCTTTTTTTTGAGCCTCACTGTCACTAACTACCATATGTAGAAGACGTAGGTGCGTAAATAGGAATATTGATAAAATCTAGCTTTTACATAATACCTATCTCTTTATCTAAATAAACAAGATTTGTCAAGTGCGAGTGTGACTCGCGCGCCGAGGGTTTCTGACAAACGAGACTGATATTTTATGAATACCTAAAAATTTACCTACATTTCAGATGTATCGGTTTGAAAACTTCGGAGTATAGAGGGTAATAGTAAAATTTTCGATTTTTTTTAATATTTCAAAAAGCATGAAACCTACAGAAATTTTAAAAATTGAGATTTACAAACTGCTACATTTCATTTGAAACCCCACAGGGTGAGGTAGCCCCCTTTTTGTATATTTTTCAAAAAGATTTCTACTTACAGACTTCTCTTTATTTTTCCTGTAAAATATAAATCTGATATCTACAAACGCTATATACATTTCAGATGGATCCCTCTCCAAAACGAGGGGGGGAGGGGGTTAAAACATTCCAAAAAGTATGAAACCTACAGAAATTTCAAAAACCGTTTTGAAATTTACAAAGTGATACCTTTCATTTGATACCCCATTTGACCTTGAACTTGAAGGTCTAAATTTCAAGTTGATTGCTGCTGTAGTTTCTGAGATATTAAAGACGGAAAAAAGAACAGAAAAACTAAGACCATAAAGGTTTCGAAACCGTTCGAAACCCTTGGTATCGCTTTTTCTGTCCTTTTTTCCATTCTTCGAAAAGCAAAAAATAATGTGAGATAATTAATGAGCATTAATTAGTAAATTAACGAATTAATAAGTCGGTAAGTTAAGTACTGATGAATAAAATCCTCATTCATTTTTCATAGGGGAAAATTATTTCCGGGTAAGTATTTATGTTCCGATAATCCAATTATCCTACGATGACTTAGCAATAAATAATGAATGCTGGATATCTTACACAAAAATCCACAGCCCCTAAGGTGAGCAGAGTGTACATGAAATGTACATGAAAATTATGACAAGGATAGAGAATAAAACAATACTTAGAGGATAAAAAGCTTGGAACTGATTTAGCTTCAACTTGCAAAATACCAGCTAAAGTTTTCTTGGGTCACTTCTTTAATAGATAACATAACGAAGTGACCGAAATCGAAAAAAAAAACTTTATTTCCACATTGTCATTAGTGTGTTCTGTTGTGGTATTTATGGAAATAAAGCTTTTTATTTTCTCATTCAATCAACTGGTGATTCCTAAAGATTATCTTTACATGCGTTATTTATTTTACTTTCTAGCTACCGACCGCGGCATCAAAAACATTTTTCCAGGTTAGAAAGTAGCGTCTTCTTTTATTCCAGTTCTTGAACTACATATATGAGGACTACTACTAAGAAAATATTCTGATGACTGATCTGTTGAGTAGTTTCACACATTTAAACTTTCACATTTATAATATACCAGCTGCAGCCCGCGGCTTTGCACGCTTTTTTCCGGAATAAAAGGTACCCTATGTCCGGCCCCGAGATACCATCTACCTCGCTGCCAATTTTCACCGAGATCCGTTCAGCCGTTCTTGAGTTATAAATAGTGTAACTAACACGACTTTCTTTTATATATATAGATAGATAACAGACAAGACAAAATAATTTATTTTGTGGAAAATGCAAGAAAATATCATGCGATGTGATGTCGGAACATCTCATCTTGAAAACCTTGATAAGTTGACTTGAAGTTGAGTACAAAGTTTTGACAAAACGAAGAGAAACGGCCAAGATACCGCGGTTACGTCAAAATGAGGTAAAGCTTCGTAAAGTACTTGATAATTACAACAAACTGGCTGCTGCTGCGGCTTTGCATGCTTTTTCCGGGATAAAAGTAGCCTATGTCCGTCTTCGCGATACCATTTACCTCCCTGCCAAATTTCACTGAGATCCGTTCAGCCGTTTAGGCGTGATAAGGTAACAGACAGACAGAGTTACTTTGTAATTTATTATTTTAGTAGTTTATTGTAGTAGTATATCTAGCCGGTTTGGTAGAAATTTAAAATATAATTTGGCCACAGTGTAGATCACGAGACCGGACGCAATGAAAAAAGACTTAGATTTGTTTCACTAATAATAAAATGCAGCTAAAGTTTAAAATAGTTTTTGTGTAGAAGAGAACGCCCGTTGGGTGTTTCCTAAATCAAACCTAACAAACCTACTGTCACATATAATATACATATAATATACATATATTGCTGATACATCGTCGACCACATCGTCACTTACCATCAGGTGAAAAGTATTAAAGAATCTGTGCTATCGTCAACCGGACATAAACTTCTGAACACAATAATTAAGGAAAAAAAATTTAAAAACTGTATATAGAAAACTAAATATTCAAAATAGCTAATTTTACTCAAGGGAAACAATCGTTTATTTTTTTAAACTTGTAAAACTGCACTGCCAGACTTTTGAAAAAGTACTGGCCTGGTAATCGATCCTACGAAAATCTAAAAAATAACACCCGTACTTTCATGACATTGATTTCATCACATTACACACATACCGATCAATGTCATGAAAGTACGGGTGTTATTTTTTAGATTTTTTTTTTATGATTGCATAAGAACAAATCTGTCAAATAAACATTGCATATACTAAAAGGAACTCCATGAAATTCATCATTTAAATTAAACGCCTGTTTAAAAAGATGTTGACACGGTGACCGAGCCACCAATCCAACTAAATGTTTTTTTCATATGAAGCCTGTTTTACCATATTACTTGATATTATTACCATCGGGTTGGTCCATGAATTCCGCGCAACTGAAAGGATCATTGATTTGACGCAAAGCTAGTGGAATGTGTATAAGATCTGTTTTTTCCGACTTCAAATAAAGGAGAAGGTTCTTTGTTCGGCTGCATGTATTTTTATGTACCTACGTTCGTCGATTTTCCGTCAACTGTTGACCGATTTTAATGATCCATTTAGTATTGCTAAAGAATGATCACGAGATTGTCCCATAAAAAAAATCCGAGTAAAACTTAAAAATCAGTGTATATATGAAGGAATTAGAAGTCGGTTTTCTATATTTTCAAAACAATCGAATTATCTGATAAAAAGTTGTCTGTCTTTTATAGGATAACCTACTTAATGTACGTGTTGAAATTTTATTTCCAAAAAAATTTTGGCAGTAGGGATTGTCATTCAACAATTGTCTTGATTTTGAATCCATAAACGAAAATCCAGAAACGAAGTAAATGCAGTTGTGTGATTTTCTTTGTACGAGTAACTTAGGGTTAAATACACAGAACATTTAATAGGTTACCTATTCAAAAACGTTTAACAGAACTGGTGCCTATTTCCACTGTCTGGTCTGTTTTAATATTATTAACTGAATTGGTATTAAATTTTAATTTATAAATTAAAACAATAATAAAATTGTTCTTACCTTTTCGCGCAGCAGCAAGAAAAATAAAAACCTTCAACGACTAAGCACTCTTCATAACTTCCGAATGCAACTTCGTTCCAAATTAGAACGCCACGCAGCGCGGAAAAGTTTCTACTGATGCAGAGCGCGCGAAAACTCGACTACTTACGCTGGAGCTCGGCCAATCAGGACGCTCGAACGCCTCCGCCAAAACCAGCCAGCCAATCACATTAAAGGCGAACCACTCAAAACTTTAATAGGTTTTTCATGTTGACACTATTGAATGATGTTAGAAATTATGATTATCGGTAATGATAGACCTAATTATGTGTATACGGTTTTTCGCGAGGCTTTTCAGGAAAAATTCATAGATAGAGTGGATTATTACATTAGGGAGGAATATCAAAAAGGTACCGCGTGCGTGCAGTTTATGGATAATGATTACCTAGATAATAACTGCCACGCTTTGAACAACTTTCATGTAAAGGAGTTTGAAGTTTTTTGTATGGAGGGCGATGGTTTTTTTTTTAAATCTCAAAAGCGCCATTATTTACATATCCAGACAGAAGACATTAAAATAAATAAAAAAATTACTTTTAAAATAATGTCCTAAAGCGTCAGGCTTCTGAGATATTCACAGATGAAAATAAATATACTTTTTTTCTTCATATTGTAAATATCTCAGAAGCCTGACGCTTTAAGACATTAAAGTTAGGTACATATGTTATGTGTGGTATATATGTTCTTATAACATAACCTCCTCCTGCGTCGCAGGCGGTTGCGGGTTCGATTCCTGCCTTGGGTCAAATGTTTGTACGATATATTTGTTCCGGGTGACCTGGGTATTTTCTATGTATAATAAAAAATATATTATATATTTATGTAACGTATTGTATTATGTACTCGTATATCAGTCACCTAGTACCCATAACACAAGCTCTGCTTAGCTTGGGGCTATATGATGTGGTGTGAATTGTCCAGCGTTATTAACTTATTATTATATATTCTATTTGTTTTAGTCTCCTCCATCCAAATACATAACTTTTATTGTGCGCGGTGATTTGGAAAAATAAAAACAAAATTGTGGTCACCATTTTTTTTTCAAAATCACGGTGTTTGGCACAAAATGAACCCCTTTGAGACACATAATTTGTCAGTTGCCATTCATAAGGTTTAGCGTATTCGATGGAGAAGCCCATTTCATAAGTTTTATACATACACTGATAAAAATAAGTATTTTATTTGATTTTTTTAATAAGCTAGAAAATGTAAAATAAGTAAAAAAAATATATTAGCAGCAAATACAAGGTACAAAGGTTAACATAAATTATATACTACATCTAAAGAAACAAACAAATGAAACTTAACCTGAAATACATTTTGTAGTTAGCTGAGTTAATTTTATAGGCATTTTTCGTAGGTTTCCTCACTAGGCTGAGCCTGTATCAAGGAAATCTCACCGGAGACTGGAAACTAATTAAGTAACTTTTACTATTGTAAAAGTTACTTAATTAGTTTTATTGTGTTTAGTTTATAGTTCAGAAATAATTAACAAGTATGAGAAAAATTTATAAAAAAAAATACTGTAAAATAATATTAATCTTGTTTTACGTACTTACGAGCACATTACAATACAACGTTGGGTTTGTTACGAGATATTTACCTTTATTATACCATAAGTAGCTGCTCGGTTTCATCATAATATGTTAATGAAGAAAGGCATTTATTTAATTAACATTTTGCTTCAGTAACTGATTTACGTTTTGGATCGCAAGATTTAACAACTCTGTTATAAATGTGGGTTTTCTAAAACTACCTACACGTTGGGAAAATTTGGTTTAGGGAAAGAGATTATTTATTTGTGTACCAGAAGCGAGGTTTAAAGGATGTAAAGTTTACGGACACTGAGGATTTTCGCTTCTGAGTACAGAATTGAGGTGGAGTAGCGATAGGGTTTTTGAGCATTACCTTTAAGACTGATCTTTGTGCTCTTTCAGCATGAATTATAAACGTTTTTGCGGCGCTATTCCAACAGGAAATGCAGTAAACTATGATAGATTGACAAAGTGCGAAATAAACAGTCTTGAGAGTCTCGAAACAGGCCGCATTTCAAAGGTTTCTCATTACATTAATAATATTTCTAATTTTAGCTGAAAGAGCTTTGATATGGCCTTTGAAGTTGAGATGTTCATCAATGTAGACTCCAAGGTATTTAGTGCGGAATAACAATTCGCATGAATAGGAAATATCAAAACAACTATTTTTATGTACATGAATTTTAAAATCAGAGTCAGGACCTGTACATCCGAATGACATTGACCATGCATGCATGCATACCATAGGCATGTATACTGGCGGGTAACTTTTATCAAAAATTAAACCATTATTAAGGACAACACTCAGATCATCAATTATTCAATCGTGAGTTAACTCATTGAAGCAGATGATTGAGGTGACCTCACTGATAATTTTTCCTCTCCATTAAAATTCAAATTACAAGCACCTTTTCCAGCAATTTAGTAAGAACCGACAATCACTGAGGTAAACGAGTTCTTGACTGGATACCACCACTCGGCAAACCTCGTGTAGGACGCTCTCCGACCAGGTGGGACGATGTCCTGCGAAAGACTGCAGGCAGATGCTGGATGCGGCAAGCTGGAGACAGGGCGCTATGGCGCTCATTAGCTGTACACTTAAATAGGCTGATGATGATGAGTAAGACACTCTAAAATGAAACACAAAGGATCTCAAGAGACGCAAATATGCAGGTCTCGACAGAGCCTACACGTTTGCTTCCTTTGGGGTCGAGACCCTAGGTCCGTGGGGTACCGAGGCTCTCCGGGTTTTTAAAAAGTTATCTGTCTGGTCTGACCCGAGAGCTGGCGGGTATCTGACGCAGCGCATCAGCATTGCCATACAGCGGGGCAATGCAGCCAGCGTCATGGGGACGCTTCCGACTGGTATTGATATGGATCAGTTGAGCTACTAGTAGATTGATTGCCACAGTCTGCAGTTAGATTAATTGTTTCAATTGTAAATACTAGTTCTAATTTTGTTTTTATTATTGAATTGTAATTTCCTTTGTCAATAAAGTCCTTATAATAAAAAAACACAAGAGACCTCATTAAAAGATATTTAAATAAAATATTATTGCAATTTTAAACGTGTGATACTAAGTTTTGCAGGCCAGTGTAGATAGAAAACACTATATTATAGTATACAAAGATAGGAAACAATACTGACAGAAATGCTTAGAATAAAGGGTGTATAAAGGTCGGCCTTATCGCTGAGATTGATCTCTTCCAGGCAACCTTAGAATGGACTCGACATTAAAGAACAATAGTAGATGGTGGCATTTGAATAAATCTATCAACTACATAGATAAACTTTTATTAAAAAAAGCCTTGTATTTGCTTTGAAACATCAAACACCGCTGTGATAATGAAGCCCCCTATAAAACGGACGTGGGCAAAGAAAGTCTAATAAGGTCTTCGTTTACTTTGCCCGTACGCCGTCATCAGACTGGTATTGTTTAGTTTAGAAGATAAGACTTGGCTTCGTCTATTCTATACTGAACAAATCTATCCTCTTCTCATCAACACACGTACAGCTGAACATCCCCAAATAAGGAGCTTTAGTCCTAATCACCACGGGTCTCAGCCAGATTGGTGATTGCATTGGAGGTGTTGAATAAACAAAGAAGGAAGCTGCCGACTGACTTCCTCTGGCTGGTTCCGTCGCCTCTTACGCCACCCACGAGTCAAGTCAAGTCAAGTCAAAAGCTCTTTATTTCCATAAATACAATAAATTTACACTTAGAAAAGGTAAAATTCTTAATAATTATACACTGACACGGAAATAAAGTGGTATTTTTGATTTCAGTCGCTTCGGTATGTAGACTAAAGTAAAGAAGCGACGAACAAAACTTTAGCCTATTAGTTAGTTGTTACGAGCTAGGTTATAAAGGTCAACCGTCACGACACAAATATTATCTATCTATATCTACTAATTTAACAATGAGGTTCTTACCTTACGAATAAATAATCTACTTATATAAAAATTAATCCGTATTTCTCTTGGTCACGGCATCAAGCGTGAACGGCTGGACCGATTTCGCTAATTCGTTTTTGTTGTTTTTGTTATTGTAATGAGAAGGTTCTTAGAAAGAAAAAGTAAAGAAAGATGCACAGAAAATTTGAAAATCTAACGACCATAATACCAATTTGAATTTAATTTTCATAGTTAAGACAGGATAACGTCTGTAGGGTCAGCTAGCGCGGGATGAATGTGAAAATTCACAATCTAAACTAACAGTCTAGAGATATATGAACTTCTGATATCAATTTATTACAACGTAGTATAACACACTCACAGTTAACTAAATATAAAAATGAAATTTAAAATAGAATAACTATTCATAAAATGAATTCAGTTAAAAATCACCGACTACGCCGACGTAGCATTGCTACGAGCCTACGGCGTAGACGCTATGTCGTAGCGAGCCTACGACGTAGCACTAGTCTTACCCCCGAATACACAAACGCAACTCAGATTAAAATTTAAGCACGTCACGGCACTCAAGTCGCGTTTATTTGACAGTTTTCAATGAAATCTGTTAAAACTCTGAGAACCTTATACGGAAATATAAGGTATAGCAACTTACGTTTTGCTGCGTCTTCGGCTTTGCCTCAAAACTGCCGTATTAACATTTATGATTATTTTGTAGAATTACAATCTAAACTAAAACTATCTTCATGAGTGTTGCGTTTTTATTTTCGGAAAGTTAAACTATGTAAACGAGTAGAACTGAGATTGTGTACAAAATAATTTCCGTGGAATAAAGACATTCACGTGTTTTTTCATAATAAAAAACAAAAAATCTAAAAAAAATACACTTAAAGTACATCATCTAAGTATGTCAAAAATGAGAAAACAATAAAACAGTCTTAATAGTGCTTTACGACTTTGTTTTGTTGGGGCAAGGGCTACTTCAGTAACGCTTTTCAACGGAATAAACGTCACTTAAGCATAGATCTATGACTGAGCAAGCTTTCATAATACTGTCCTTAGCTACGACCATACTCTAACCCAACTCAATATAAACATTTCAAAAATAATTAACCTAAAAATCGCTTTCTTGATTTTGATTTTGAGTCAGAATTCGCACTTCTAGTCAACATGAGCTCTTTCCTGCAATGCATAACGCTGACAATATCACGATCCCTGGTGCGCAGGTTGCGGGCTAGCTCCAACACCGTCCTGGCAATGATAGCCACTAGGGTGGACTGCCAGTTCACTAGGCCCTGCTGTGAGCGTCACCTGCCCAGCAACCCAATTAGTTTATAAGTTCCATTTCTATAATTAATTTTACACATAAATGAGTTGAATCTGCTCGAAATCAATGTTTTTTTTTTTATTTTTCATTTAGGTATATAATATTTTAACGAACACAAGAATTATTTAAGTTCATTTTATAAATCATACCTTTTTGAACTTTAGTTAGACGACCTCAGTGGCGTAATGGGCGAGAGCCTGTAATGCAGAAGCTTGCGGGGTTAATTAAACAATCCACACAGTATCATCTAGCTTCAAGGTAAGCAGAGCTTGTGTTATGTTATGAGTACTAGAGACTACAAAACTTAATACAATACATTACATAGGTAGATATTTTTTTTATCTTATTCTTATCTATATATATATAAAAGAAAGACGTGTTAGTTACACTATTTATAACTCAACAACGGCTGAACGGATCTCGGTGAAATTTGGCAGCGAGGTAGATGGTATCCCGGGGCCGGACATAGGCAACCTTTTATCCGGAAAAAAGCGTGCGAAGCCGCGGGCTGCAGCTAGATATTTATACAAATGACACAGAACACCCTGAACAAATATCTGCAGATCGTAGAAATATTTGTCCCGAGGCGGGACTGAATCTCACAACCTCCTGCGTCGCAGGCGAACTTTCGCTGGCTGCGCCACAGAGGTCGTCAATGATGATGAAAGCCGTGCGAGTTTTTTTTATAGTTTTTTACTTATATTTCTGGTCGTGAATCAGTTAACAATCTGAAATTACAACCTATTTTTAAAATATTAGAGTTTGAGAATATTAATGGGTGTTATTTTGGGAATTACAAAGAAATTGCGCTCCAAATCAAAAAAATGCAAATGAGCAAGGAAATGCCCGAAAAAAGTAAACAATGTCAGCAGGTATCCTAATGAACTAAACATTCAAACAGATTTATTTTTAGCCTTGTATTATGTACAGCCAACTTGCGTATCTCTGTACATTCCCGTAGTTTTGTATGAAAGTTTGTGATAAAATTGTGTGCCACATTTTCATGCCTCATATACGGTACTCATAAAAAGCTTTCAAACAACTATTATACAGCTAGCTTCAGCTCCCGGCTTCGCTCACATGCTACCTACGTAGGCAGCTAGATATAAATTTAGCCCAAGGTACTCTTTATATCATCTACGGTATATTTTTTGTTTATTGCCGAAATAATCTCTAAAATGCTGCGGCTATCTCCGCTGGCCGTTGTCTTAGCTTCCTTGTTTTTGTTGCTTACCCGACCTCATCAAAATCCAAAAGAACCGCGGCTCGCTCCGCTCGCCGTTATATATATTCATATCTATCCCCGCAGAGTTTACAATTTTCAGGGCTCGCTATCATATTTTCGTCATAGGTAACTCTTGCTAACTGATCCAAAAATATCCGAAAAATCAAGAAAAATGCGGGTCGCTCCGCTTGCGTATATACTAAATATTTATAAGTAAAGGCAAGAGGAAGTTTCGGTATTTTGAGGGAGGGAAGTGGGGGGGAGGGTGTAGAAAACCAACCCACGCTACGTCGCCACTGGGTAGAAGATGCAGCTCACGAGCTCACGCAGTGTTAAGTGCTAATAATACCCACCCATTAAACGTGTATTTCATTCAAACATTCACCTCATTTTGACTTAGAGATTTTGTTGGAGGCTGTAGATGATGACGATGAGTCCAACCCTTTGCCGAAAATCAACATATTTCTAGAATGGCGTGAAATTGTGCATAAACACTGAAATTGAGCATCATTGATAAATGAACAGCATTTCACGGCAATCAACTGAAATGCGAACATCATTAGCCAATTCATGCCTGCTGGCGTTTTGTTTGCTTCACGCTTTTGCATTCAGCATTTCGTCAATTACCTTTATGAACTAGTTAACGCATTCACTGCCCATCTGACAGAGCTGGGCAAGTTCGTCGTTAGAGTAGCGTCTGACTTTTCAGAGCTGAAACTTGAAATGGCGCTCCTTCTCACTCACACATAGTCTCTGTGTGCAGCTCACTCTGATAGCCATTGTGTATGTTTTCGTTAACTTTTTTTCCGACCAGCGCCCAAAACACGTCGCCATTTTTTATAGCGACGAGTGGAGTGAGCGATTGCAATCTTTAGGTTTTTTGTGCGGGGACCGAAGTAAATATTAAAATTTTATCGAAGTGTAGTATTAAGCTTAGACTATTTAGAATAGAACTTAATTTGTAAGTATTTTGCCCCTAGCAAAATGTTACATTGTCCTATCAGGATGCATTCTTGATACCTCTAAGTCAAATGTCTTCAACCCGCGGCCCGCCGCCGGGTCTTTTCTTGCGGCCCTCGGAGGCCATATCAAATTATAATATTTTATTTACAGTAACCATTTCTTATTCACGGTTCCCTTTTTCACGATTTCTCTATTAGCGGGTAAAAAAATTGTGACTCGTTTCCTGTATTCGCGGCTAAATATTTCGCTATTCGCGGAACCAGTCGGTACATTCAACATATTTTGAATAAAAATCCAGAAGACCCACTTCTGGATTTTTATTCAAAATATGTTGATAAAAATTCATTTTCAGAGATACGCAACATGCCCAAAAAATTATATCATTGTTTGGGAGCACTTATGTGTGCGAGCAACTGTTTTCTCGCATGAAAAATGTCAAGTCTAAAACAAGGACAAGAATTACAAACGCACATTTGGAAGGTAGTCTACGGGTTGCAACTTCAAAAATAAAGCCTGACATCGATGCACTCGTCAAAAATAAACAGTGGGAACATCGCATTGATTCAACTTCCTGTACTTATTTTGTAAGGTTTTTAATAAATAAATAATTTTTAATAATAAATAAACCCATAAAACCTATTGAAAATTTTAAACTTGCTTGTTTAATATTCCTTTTTTAGTGTAGATAGTAAAATTAAATAGAGTATTGCAGGTTGCGGCCCTTCGGGCGATGTAAAATGGATTATTGGCCCTTTCACAAAAAAAGGTTGAAGATGCATGCTCTAAGTTATTATAAGGCTTAAATATATAAGGTATGTACGCATGTATCGCAATGAAGAATTTTGAACTGCTATTATTTTTGACTCTTTGGCTAAAAAAATTGCAGGATAAGATTTCTAAGTAACTTTTTAGATAAATGAAAAGTTAGGCATAAGAGCCACAATTAATTATTTTTCGGCGATTTTCCAAAAAAAAATTAGCAGGCTTACCTTACTTACGCCTTTTCAATTCAATATTCAATTCAATAAGTTTATTTCAGCTTAGAAACACGATACATATGTATTTCAGCCATTTTTTTACTTTTACTAAAATGTATTGCATTTTATTATAAAAAATACTGAACTTTAATGGGCGCCTAACATGTCTCAATAAATATACAATTTTGATAACAAAACAGCGGAGCTTGAGAAATATCGGCGAGCGAAGCGGGCCGCTATTTATTTTTGAAAAAATAATACCTAATAATAAATCTTTATTTCAGATAAGTCCATAGTTTTACAAAATATCCAGTTCAAGAGATAAGTACCATATAAACATACTATAGCTACATATATAAATGTCATTACCTAGTAGGTAGGTATATATTATAGTCTACTTGCGGTTCCCACTGTGGTGCACCGATATCCAATAGCGGAAGAAGCTATTTTCTTGGCACTCAGCGATGCACTGCAAGATATAGTTTTTGGATGCAGTCAGAGGTTTCAACAAAGAAAAATGCGCGTTCTGGATGGCGTACAAATCGGGAACTCTGGCCTCGGCGAACATACCCGACGCACTACAATAACTATGTTCATTACGGATGTAAGCGGGTTTACTACGAACATTATTTGTGTTGGAAGAACGCCAACGTTTCATCCCTTTACGAGCTTACATCCGTACAACAAACATCATTCGTCAAGATACGATAGTTTTTATAGGAAAATAACTAGGTTATTTAAATATTTTAAACTTACGTGATAGGAACACATTATAATTAGTATTATTTAACGGGTATTTATCGCGTTTATTTACCTATTTTTCCCGACGTTTCAACAGGTTTCACGGGATGACTGGAGTACCTACTGGAGCTAACGCCTCTGCGAAACGAAAGCAGCATTTTTTGAACTCACTTGGTTTTTCATGTCCATCTACACACTCGGACGACACACTGAGAAACCGGTCCACGACGAGTACACTTGGCTATAACTGGATTCCCCGAGGCAGAGAGTTTGAAACAGTCTTCACGATTGAAATTAGGATATTTCTTAATTTCAATCGCTTCCCGAACCATTCTCTTGTAGTAATGCCTGTCATTACAGATGACTTGCGGTTTGTGTAATTCAATCCAGTGATTGGGGCCTGAGTCTACTACGTGCTCAGCTATTGCCGACTTATTTATTTGTCGATTTTTGACCCCTGCTATGTGTTCCTTAACACATACCGCGACCGTGCGTTTAGTCTGGCCTATGTAGGAACGCCCGCAGCTGCAATCGATCTTGTAGACTCCAGGAACTTGCAAGGGCACTACGTCTTTTGGTGTTCGAAGTCGCTTCGCCATCTTAGTGAGTGGAGTGTAGATCGACTTGATCGAAAACTTAATAAGAATGTTTTAAATTTTGGCCGTCACTCCTTTCACATAAGGCAGAAACGCCGGCTGTCATGCGCCTCCGATTGGGTTGTTATCCGATACTAGTCTTGTAGCCGTTTCGTTTTAGAATCTCCTGAACATGTTCCAGCTCACTGTTTAGGTGTTCAGGGTCACAGATCATGAGTTTTTCATTAGAATGCGGAACGCGTTGGATTCTGTGTACTATAGGATTTTCTGATCCTATAGCACAAAGCTGACATGTATAGAAATTTTAACAATAGGTAGTAAATAAAGTTCGTTTCACCTGTTCATTACATTTTGCGAATCTACCAGCGAGCATATTGCACCGCACAACCAGAGCCCGCCGTTCTCTCTCCGTCACGAGTCTTATCAAAAATGAGCACGCTTTAAGCTATAAGGGGCATATACAGTCAGAATATTAGGTGTAAGGTGATGATGAACCAAGATGCATCTGAGCTTCTCATCTCTTGTTCAGTGAGACAAGTTTTTATTCAAACAAGGATTTTGGCGGCTTCTCGAAGCCGGCGCCCGGAGCAAGCGCCCCTGCTAGACCCTAGATCCGACACTGATAACGGTTTAGGTGATGTAATTACCAATGTTATAAATAACTCTAGTTTATTGTTAAATAATTAATTTGTTAAACAATAATTTTATTTCACAAATCACACACATTTATTTCAGACATAGCAGTTTACATACACAGTCCATACAAAGAGAATCATTTTACACAACATGCACAGAAACAAACAAATTACAATAAATTGAATATTTTTTTTTATGATTAATCTTTAGTTCATTGTTCTGTTTGTTAATATTAATATGCTATTAGTCCAAATACATTTATATATTGAATATACAATATAAAAATTAGTCATTAACTAACCCGCCCCTGACCATTCCCGGTGCGAAGGTGCCCATAATGCTTGCAGCATTACCTCGCTGAATAGCGATGGCAATCCTATGCACCAAGCACGACCCGGAGCGGGAGTCTCCTGTCACTTCGTTAAGTTTACGGCCTAATTCACCCACTAAACACTTCGCATCCACACTCAAACTGCCCAAGGTCTCCACTGCTACTGATGCAAAATGGTACAGCTGCTCTTAGGAAGCGTACTTGAGCCTTTTTTTTGAGCAGGCGTCTTCGGCAGCGGCAGATGCAGAGAGCATGGTGCAACTCAGGTGACTGGCGGCGACAGTGCGTCCCAAATCAGGCACTTCCCATTTTTCCATGGCACCAGGGTCAGCCCATCTGGTCTCTTCCCATCAGACCTACTGAAACCTGGAGACTCAAGCACCCAAGGGGCATTCGCCGATATAAGGACTCTACGAACTATGTCATTCAGGGCATGGTGACGCGGATAACGCGCGTGACAACTCAGAGCGTGATAGCCATCGGTCTCCACCATGGAACCGCAGGTGCATATGTGAGGTTCACACACCTTACAGCCCAGGCGGAGAGCCACTGCCACACGCAAATCAACATCATCGAGAAGAGTGCCCAGGTGAGGCAAAGCAACCGCTTGTAACCAAGCCCCGGACTCACCCTCTAACAATTGCTCTTGAATCCGGTTTACCCCTACGTCTCTCTCGTGCACGTATCTATTTCGTCGTCGTGTACGTATCTATTTAGGTAGGTCAACGTAGGTAGATACGCTACCTACTTTCGAGAGTTCAAGCAAGAAATTATAAAAAGTATTTGAAAACGGAAACCTAGGTAAATGGCGACTGGCGACATCTATCACAATCTTGCCTCCCCGTTTTGAAAATGTGTTTTATTGAAAATTCTTCATGAATCATCTGGCGTAATATAGAAACCCAGAATCGGAAAATAGTAGATATCGGCGTCATCTATTTTTATTAAAAATGTCTCTCGCAACGCTATATGTATGCGCCATCTAGCGTCTTAGAAGCGAGTTAGAGAGCAGTTTGATTTGCTAATCTTTATAGAGATGTCACTAGTTGTACTCTGAATTTTTACTTCTGTCAACGTCAAAATATTGGCAGAAAAGTAGGTACCTAATTTTATGTAGAAGCGAGATTTTTGAGCTGTCAATGTCAAAATCAATCAACGGGCAATTGCGTCCTGTCAAAATTTTAGAAAAATCCTTCTAGATTTCAGCCGTCGGCTTTGTGAATTTTTGTTTTCCTGTTGTTGAAGTGTCTATCTCGTTGTTTCAAGAATCTTCTGCTGAATCTCCAGGTTAGTACATTCATCCATGATTTCAATTGTTTGCTTTCCTAGGGCAAAGCAACTTGTAGGTTATTTTCCTGTTTCAATACGCTACGTTCCCCACAAATCCTATTCAGCAATTTTACCGTGTTTCTATGGTGAACCAGCGTTCTCAACCACTAAAGTTTGTTTTATTTTTGTCCTTGATCACTATTCTCTTTTTATAAACAAGTCTTTTCAACAATCTCTCGATAACTTTCTATTTGTAGGCGTTGACCGTTGAGGAACAAGTTATAGCTAAGTATAAGTTCTGTTATGCCCACGGGATGAACATTCAAAAACCATTCCAGAATGTCCGCTCAAGAGAGCGAAGCGCCGCTTCCCGAAGGCTGGGAGATGAGGACCAGCCGGTCCACAGGTATGACTTACTACCTCAACACATACACCAAGAAGTCTCAATGGGAGCGCCCGGAAGCCCCTGCGGACCCCGGTGAGGTCCGCTGCAGCCACTTGCTGGTGAAACACTCGGGCAGCCGACGACCTTCCTCCTGGCGCGAGGAAAACATCACCCGCAGCAAAGATGAGGCTCTGGAGCTAGTTAAAAACTATCGCAAGCAGATTGTAGCAGAAGATGCTACATTTTCTGATCTTGCTAGTAAATACTCTGACTGTTCATCGGCTAAGCGTGGAGGTGATCTGGGGCACTTTGGACGCGGTCAGATGCAAGCTGCTTTTGAAGAGGAGGCTTTCAAGTTGAAAGTCGGGCAGCTGAGCAAGCCTGTTGAGACTGATTCGGGAGTCCATATTATTTTGAGAACTGGCTAGATCTACACCAATATTCAATAATGTTGAGGTGCCTACTTAATCTAGATTAGGTATGTTATATGATTGAAAAGTGCATCCCATCTTGAAATTTACAGTGTCTTTCTGAAATTTACTCATAAAGTGAATAAGTTTCATGCATCAAATATATTGGATAAACTGCATTTACAATGTTTGGATGTCTTTATACATCCAAACATTCTAAATGCAGCCAAAATTAGTTATAAATTATTTAGTTATAATTTGTTTGACAAACCAATTTACTTTTGCATTTATGTATTTTGCACATATTTTGCTAACTTACTTGAATCTTTGCATCAAACTTAAAGAATGGCAAAAATGATATATGGAATAAAACAGCTTAAAAGAATTTGGCAGTTAATCAGTAACTTTTTTTTCTGTGACAGTTATTAGTTGTGTAATTAAGTAAGTTCTAGTGTAATCAAGTAAGTTCTGTTAAATCTCGAAAACATTTTCAATATAAAATATGGTATGTAATTCTGTTCAATTTATCTAACTGGAATAAATAATTTCATTTAATTTGAACATATTTTTAAGAAAACTGTAGATTATTCTCTTAAAGTATGTAAATTCGGGTAATAATATTGTATCATTATGGATTTTAAAGGACAAAAATAAACATGCAATTCAAGATAATATTTATTTTAATTACCTTGTTCATCATAGAATCATAGTAACTACCTTACTTTACAATACAAGTCGGAAATAACACTTAGTGCCAATTTCACCACAGACTAGCAATGACAGGGTTTAACTAAGTGTAACAATCATTAATTTAGTGAAAATGGTGTCCTTAAGGTTGGATTACAAACTTCAAGGAAACCAGCCATTTCTTTGAAGATATGCATTCCTATAACAATATCACACAAATTGATTAACTTTATACATGATCAATAAAAAAAAAAAAAAATTTTAAAGATTTGAAAACAAAAAAAATGGATTGGTTGATTGTAGTGGTTAGTCTAACAAACAAATAAGTATTGGAGAAACAAATAGTTTGCGCAAATAATATCTATGAGTACTATTCAACATTGGTTCCGTTTTCATAGGAACATCATTATTAAAATCAAATGTTGACTTTGTGCCTACTTAGGTAAATAAATTTAAAGTTAACAAAGCAACCGCCCTAAGTCGCCTCTAGCGTTATTGATTCAGAATATAATTCAAATCAAAGTTACTATTTGCTTGCAAACTTGTATGGCACATGCTGCGAATCGTAGAGAAATCCGAACGTAAACCCTAGGCGGAGTTGACGACGTAGCGATTCTAAAGCAGCTGCAGAACGTTTTACTAAAGATACGTTTATGTAAGCTTATGTTTGTTTACATAGAGTCCTTCACCGAGGTTGGGGTCGCTTCTGATAGTGAGAAGTATCGTACCGAGGGTGGATTCTTGGGCTTCTTGCGGTGCGGGTGTCCAAATGGGTCCGATGATCGGCGGAGAGCGTTTGCCTCCCCACGCGCTGAACTTGACCTTTCTCTTTCCGTCCTTCTTGAGATGCACGTCGCTGTAAGTGTGGCCAGGTTTGAAGTTCTTCGGCAACGAATCCAGAAAAGCCTTGAATGGTAGCGATTCTTTCATAGTTCCGTCGTCCAGTTGCGCGCCCAGTGCTAGCATTTTCAATGGATGCCTTTTGTCCACCATCGACGGGTGTATGAGTCGAAGTCCGGAGAGGTCGAATCCTCTCCCGTTGGGTGCGTAGTTCGATACTATTCTCGTCAGTTCTGGAATTGAGGTGGAGAAGATTATCCGGGAGCCTTTCAGGCCTGGCTTGTAGATCATCTGCCCGCTGCGTTTGCCGCCCCACGGGCTGAAGCGGACTCGTTTCGGCATGCTAGGCTCTCTGAGGGTCTTGGATCGCTTCCAAGTCCAGGATTGCCCCAGCACGGGCTCTTCGACGCTCCTCTTCCCTCCCCACGGGCTGAAGTTGCGTTTGTCTACGTTGGTTTCGTTGCTTTCCATGTCGAATGATAAGGGGACCTCGACGTTTCTGACCATGGCGGCGCTCGGGACATAGGAGTCAACCATGTTGATGTTGGGGACCCATCCGTCAGCCTCGTCATCGATGGTTCTCCGTCTGCGCAGGAAGTGATCTGGGTCACTCTGGTGGTTATCCGAGGTAGGGGGTTGGTTGAAGTAGTTGGCGTAAGGGACCGGGTACTGGAGGAGAGACTCGAGGGGGTTGTTGAAGGAGTCTGCGATGGGGCCGCCCGTGTGGATGTACTGCAGCCGTGCGGAGCCGACCCACGAGAGGGTGATCAGGAGCCACTGGGACGTCATGCTTCTGCAAAGAAAATTACCTTTTATTATTTCTAAGTCTTCTTAATATCTTCAGCCTAAGAGCTCGGCGGCTATTTCGGACCATTCACCAGGGTGCATAAGATAGCGCCCCAGTGGGCAAGGGCTATCTACGTAAACAATGATTTCTCACAATATTTGCATAGAAACTACTCTAGTGCACTTAATGTGTTTAAGAGACGTTTAAAAGACGATATTATTTGCCCAGCAGAGGGATAGTACCTATACTGGTTAATAAAAACCGCTTTGCACAGCAAGTAGGCCTTAGGAATTAGGTGCCTACTTCCATTAAGTGGGCACCAGTTTCAGTTTCAAATCGTTTGTTGTAAGTAAGTGATTAACATAGCTGGTGAACTTAGGTAAACACACATTTTTACAATGTCTTTAGGTACATTATATTAAACACAACGTGCGGTTGTGGAATGACTTGCCTCTGGACATTAGAAAGGCAGATAAACGAGATGTTTTTAAGCAAATGGTGCGCAGTCTTTTTCTTAAGAGGTTATACCAATAGTTAATTTATTTCATAAAATGTTTTGTTTCTTGTTTCGTATTTATGCTTTAGATAGGTATAAGTATATATATATTTATTATAGACATCTTTAAATATATATTTTAAATTAATATTAGCACGCCAACCCCCTGTAAAACATATGGTTTTGGTCGGCAGGTAGAAAATGCCTCGGCATTAAGCCCACCCTTTGTACCTTAAAGTGCAATAAAGTGTTAAATAAATAAGTAACTTATTGGGATGAAACAATTGGTCTTTTATCCAATTACAGATATAGTGCCTATATCATTCAATCTATATCGGCACCGATATTTCTCTCAATTTCGAATACTTTTTTTAATAAGCAATTTGGATATTTCTTCTAAACGCTATTGAGTTTAAGTATTTTTCTTTCACTCAAATATGTGTCTAATTATTTTACGCAAATTGAACATTTCACGAATAAAACAAATTACTTCAAATCAAATTACAATATTTATTGAAGGAAGGATCTCAAATCGACAAGTTATGTAAATTGCGTATAAAAAAAATTAATCAAATCAAATCAAAATCTCTTAATTTCCATAAATACAATAAATAGTAACTAAGAAAAGGTCAAATCATAAAATTAAACACTGACACGGAAATAAAGTGATATTTTTGATTTCAGTCGCTTCGGTATGTAGACTAAAGTAAAGAAGCGACGAAGAAACCTTTTGCCTGTTAGTTGTTGTTTTTCGAGCTGGAGCAAAATTAGGTACCTAAGTGGACATCATGTAGGTGCTTCCTTACGCACAAAATCGTACGTTGACAAACAAAATGGTACGTAGACAAACATAATGGTACAATTTTGGAAAGAAATCCTGCTAACCTTTGGTAAACTGGTGCAGTGCCAGGAAACAAAATAATTACTATAAGTAAGTACCTACTAGGGTTAACACAGACTAAAAATAATAATAATAATAATAAACACATTAAATAAACATATATTTCAACGTGTCGGTGTCGCGTTATTGTCCTGGGGCGGCGCGCCCGCCCTGACTAATCGCACCGTAGAGGCAGTGAATGCGTTAAGCACATAAATCAGAGACCGTATTCGATCGAGTTAATTGCTATATGTCGGGATCGGGGTAGCCATCTTTTACATAAACACGAAAATAGTTGGACCTATTCACCCAAATGAATAAACGAATCATTGGTACCTCTTGAAGGGTTTAAAGTTAGTCTCAGTTTGAAAATCACACAGAAATATACTGAAGTGATACCATAATCCGTTTTAGAATCCAAAATAATTAATGTTAACAAAAACTTAACAAATCAGAGAACTGCAAGGACCATCAAAAACAAAATCAAAATCTTCAACAACGGAACGGGAAAAAGTGCAAACATTAGTTTGAAAACGGACGAGAGACGAATTAAAATTATGGATGAAACTTGTTAAAACTATTTTTTTATTACAGCACTTCGCTCCATTCAGACCAGTAGTATTGTCGTAAAAATATTTTCCTTGTTTACTAAAAATATATCGGCTTCTAGAACCGAGTAAGTACCTACTTAGAAATGTTTTTTCAACAGATTGCACACACCAAAATATAAATTAACAATGACACAGAAACAATAAATAAATAAATAAATAATGCTGGACAATCCACACAGCATCATCTGCCCCAAAGTAAGCAGAGCTTGTGTTTATTTATTTATTTATTGAAGAAGATAGAAGTTTACAGCTTAAGAACCAAAGCACTCACTATCTTATGCTATTGACTATAAATCTAGGTTATAACTTAAATATACTAAAAGACTTTTAACTATCCCACTTAGCTTGTCGTGGAATATGTCCACATGCTGGAACTCGTGTACGAACTCGTTCAGTAGATGAAATGCCCGAACCGTTGGTGCGTTGTTTCCGTGCTTGGTTCGGAGGGCGAAGCCACCGAACAAGCGATGCCGCCGACGAGTACTCGCGCGCACGTAGTTATTTGGTACAAAGATATTGATTCTATTCAACACACCCGGATTATTTACTTTATTGTGTAATATAAGATAGTAATGGATTCCCAGCTGCAGCTTACGTCTTAGCTCCAACGTATCCACCCCTACCATTCCAGATACAAATAGAGATGGATAGAGGTATGGATAGTATCCATGCTGCCTTCTATACACGTACCTACAAAATTTACGCTGTATTCTTTCCAGCATCAATGTATATTTTGCTTCACGCGGGTCCCACACTATGGCGCTATACTCTAGCTTACTGCGGACAAAAGCATTATATAACATGATAGGCACCCTAGGATCTAAAAATTGCGCAGCGGTTCTCATGATGAATCCCAAGATTTTACTCGCATTCTTGCACAAGGAAATCACGTGCTTGCGAAAGTCAAGATGTGAGTCCATAACGAGCCCTAGATCACGAATCTCATCAACTCTATCCAAGACCTCACCGTCTAACGTATACGGCGGTGCTAAAGGTTGCTGCAGTCTAGAAAAGGTGACGAGCTTGCACTTAGAGACATTGAAAGCCAGCCTGTTTAATCGACTCCACCTTACGACCGAATCTATATCCTTCTGCATCGCCATACACTCAGAGGCCTCACCACTCGAGAGATAGATCTTTAGATCATCAGCAAACATAAGACAGTCACATGCGTTAAGTACCTGGGGCAAGTCGTTTATCATGGCTAAGAAAAGAGTTGGGCCAAGTGTACTTCCCTGGCTTACCCCAGATCAGGGTGTTATGGGTACTAGATGACTGATAAACTTAATACAATACATAACATAGATAGGTACTTTTTATTATATATAGAAAATACCCAGAACACCCGGAACAAATATATGCAGATCGTACAAACATTTGTCCCAAGGCGGGAATCAAACCCGCAACCTTCTGCGTCGCAGGCGGTCCTTCGCCCGCCGCGCCACATCGGTCGTCAATCGTACTACATCACAATAAAAATATTCAATAATCTACCAGAGGATCTCAAGAACCTATCGGGAAACTTATTCAATATACAACTAAACAAATGGCTCCTTAATAAATGTTATTATTCTATGAATCAATATTTTAATTACAGCGACTTAGAAGCCTTCGAATATGTTCATTGATTTTTTTTTATATTCTTTAATTTGATTTATTTATTTTGTATTTTTAATTTAGAAATAGAAATTGTAATATTGAGTAACGGAAAAATTAATAATGCCTATGTTACGTAGAATATAAACTGGACGTAGGTATATAGTTTTAAGACCTACATTGTTACATATATTCTGGCAAATAAACATATTTTTTTCATCTTTCAACCCATGGGACAATTATTAGCTAGCTACTTAGATAGGCTAACAGTACAGTGATCCTATACTCCAGCCAAATTCGATGTGAAATGTTTTTAAACAAACTACCCATGCCTTATGCCCCCTGCTGAACGTGCCTCCCCCAAATAATAGGGGTTTTGCCATAATCACCACGCTTGCCAGGCTGATTGCTGATCGCAGTAGAGGTGTTAATAATACAGAAAGAAGCTACTGGTCTTCCAGTGGTATCTTCCTCTAGTCGCCTCGAACATGTTAGAGCCAGTTAGAGACGTAGCAATGTTTAATATTTCCCTTGAGCTCTTGTAAGGAAAGAATAATAATATAACAGAAACTTAATTAACCTATTCGTACTTATGTACTTTCCTTCTCAAGGGCCACGCGCGTAAGTAAGGGTTGATGCTGTCTGGTATTACAGGGCGTAATAAATAAATAAATAAATAATGCTGGACAATCCATACAGCATCTAGCCCTAAGCTAAGCTAGAGCTTGTGTTATGGGTATTACTAGATAACTGATATAATTATTACAATACATTAGATAGATAGACATTTTTTTATATTTTACAAAGAAAATACTCAGTACACGCGAAACAAAAAGTGGATGACGAGACGGATTTCAGCACACGACGTAACGTATCATGCTCGCTGCGAATAGTCCATTACGCCACGTAACACCGGTTAATACCCGGTTTAATGAATTCCTCATAAAAATAATGTAATTAGGGTTCCGTACCCGAATGGTGAAAACGGAACCCGATTATTAAGCCACCGCTGTCCATCCGTCCGTCTATCACAGTTCTCTATCTCAGAACCGTAAGAGCTAGCCAGTTGAAATTTTCAGAGAATGTGTATTTCTCTCGCCGCTGTAACAGCAAATAATAAACTTTTTTGGCTATTGTTGCTCTTCGTTTGTCAAGGCTGTATCTCTTGAACCACAATAGGTTGACACATAAAACTTTCTATAAATAAGTAACACTTCGAATGTAATAACAACAAATACTATAAACGTAATGAAGTTGATAATTGAATAAGGGGTCTCTGAATAAGAGAAAATCTGATGTTCTTTGAAAAAGTTGCCTGATTTTTACGGTACGGAACCCTTCAAAAAGTCATCTTAAAATTGGTCATTTAATGTTTATCGAGTAAAAAAAAAACCTCCTTCGTGTGTGAGCCGACTCGCACACGAAGGCGGTAATTTTTACCTTAAATGACCAATTTTAAGATGACGCCTATACTTGAAACCGTAAAGGTCGGTAGCCAAAATTAAGACTGCTACCAGCCGTACCAAGCTGAGCCAAGTCTCCACTATGCCACTAACGTCTATACGGGGGCAGAGATGAATGGGCTTTGTCTAGAAATCCGAATTGTTCCGATGAAGCGGCGATTTCGCAGAACATTTAAATGGATATAACGATCATCTGCTGCTGATGTAGCCCTAGGTACCCGTACCTGGACGGCGATCGAATGCTCCAGTCTCTAGGCATCGTCTGTAAACTAGTTGCACTGAAGATCTGCTAAGTCATCGAGCGACCTCACGTTGCGCAACGCCTGCTTGAATTAATGCTACAGCTTTAGCTGCTTTCTCAGGTGTCGTGTCCATTGACCGAAAAATGTCACAAAAATACACGCGTCTGAGCAAACGATGGACAAAAACTAAAGAAATGATAAGAAATTTACACCTTATATGTAAGAAGGCCTTTAAAACTAGGATTTGGACTCCATCAGACAAATAGCTTCAAAAACCTGCAAGCAGTGAAATCGCTCTATGATGCGTTGGTAAGAAGCCATTTGGAATTCAATTCAACGATATGGGCTCCGCATGACCAAGTACAACCAAATGATAGAGCGCATACAAAATAAGTTCACGAGATTTTTGTACCTGAAGGTCTACGGTATATACCCTCTACCCTTTGATGTGCCCAAGTAGGCATGGTTACAACAAGCTAGAAGTAAGTAGGGATGCAGGCGCTCGCTCTTCATTTGTTTAAGGTGTTAAGAGGGATGATCGCCCATCCAGGTATTTTGGAGGAAACGCGGCTGAATGTGCCCGAGGACTTTGTGCACAGACGAAGGTGTCCCGCCCTATTGGCAGTACCAAAAGGGCGAACCAACCTGCTACATAAAGCACCTCTGACGCGCAGCATTCGCACGCTTAATCTGATAGCCGAGAGACTTGATCTTTTTTACTGTTCCCGTAGCGAATTCCAAAAGGCTCTGTTTTTTATTTTATGTTATCACAGTTAGATTTTAGTATGATATTTATTTTATAAATTATTGAGATTATTATTAATGAATGTTATTTTGTTGTGTAGGTGTTACGGTTGTAATTTTTAATCCGATTTGGTTTTATGTAAATTGAATTAATGCATTGAATTAACTTTAGGATCATTATTATTGTTATTTTGATATTGTAGTTTATAAGTTTATACTTTGACATATCTGCATCATTATGACATAATTATCTTTAACATTTTTTTTTAATATAGATATCTTTTTTTTGTTTTATAATTTTCTTATGTTAATATTAACTGTGTGAGACTAGATTATATAAGGTACTCCGTTATTGAGTGTGCCTGTAAGGATAGATGTACATGTTTATAAATAAATAAATAAATATCCGACTAACCTCATTGCAGAAAAAAGAACGCTAATCGCGAACTCTAGTCAAAACAGAACAAATCGTTAGCATTGTGTTTGTTGCTTGATTACAATAGGAGTTGACGGTACTTTAGAATAAATGTATAATTATTTTAATCAGCATGAAACACACTTTCTGTAGTATATCTTTCATAGTTGTAAGGCTTATACTTTTTGAGAAAATCGAATCAGAATTCCAAGGTAGTGGATGTCCCGGTTTATTTGCTGTCCAGTGTAGTTACGGACGAACCCTCCGTGTGCGAGTGGACTCACACTTGGCTTATTTTATTCAATTCTATACTATGGTATGAAATATTGATAAAGAATTGATCAAATTGATGGAATTGATCTCATTTCGACCTCTTTTCTCTGAAAAGTAACCCTAGCCTGAAAGTAACCCGCAGGCATTTCATAGAACCCTTTATGCACCGTGCAGCTATGCTCTATGCACTCTGTTTTTCGAAATCCGATAAAAGCAAAAGCATTTTGTAAAGGAATAACTTTTACCTGCGCCTTTGTAGTAAAAATGGAAAATGATTGTTCCGCCGACGCGAATGGCTGGTATTTTGCAGTGTGGAAGAAAAGGTATATTATATGAAAATAGGTTAGTACCTATTTTCATATAATATACCTTTTCTTAGCTTTACCTAGTGGTAAAGCTAGGATTCAGATTTTATTTTAGTACTAACTCGAACTAGGGTTTTTTACTATCTGTAATAAAGATAAACAACCCTGCAGTACCTAATATAAAATTAACTTTATTGTTGTTGATTTTTCACAATTTAAAGTACCTACCTACTTTCGATTGGAGATACTTTCTTCAATAAGTATTGTTAACTATTATATCTTTAACTCGATACGAAACATGTGTTTTTTTTTGTAGGGACTTGTTGACTTAATTTGTAGCGTATGTACGTTCTATTTAATGTCACTCAGGCAGTATCAGTCTCTCGCAATTTAAGATAACTTGCACCTGTTAGGTTAGATAATTGAAAAAAAAAGAGAATTTTCGTTAGGTTTCCACCTACTGAACTTTTAATTCCTGTAGTAACACCCTGTAGTCTTCTATTCATAGACGACCAAACGAAGCGGGGTGTTCGAGTGCCAATCTGCATCAAATGGAACCTCCTTAGGTATACCACGATTTTTTGGTAGAAAAATAAATGCCGATTTTGTGGTGTTTGAAATTATAAACCACTACCGTTTTCATTGTTTGGCTACGGAACTCTGATTATGGTGTCCTCTGAGCCGAATTTCGGCCACAGCGGCCAATCTCAACGGAGACTAGCCTTTTGTGCAGGACTATATAGTATTATAGTGTACAAGTGAGTGCGCAACTCAGGTGCACGTTCTATTCCCTCACTCTCATAATCCGATGGGACGGCAGACCGACACTACCGGAGAGGTCAGGCGCAGGACCAACTTAAAGGGCGAACCTAACTGGTTTCCTTGTCAAACTGGGCCTAGATCTCAGTACTCACTATTGATACGACTTATGTTTTGATTCGTAGGTACCAATTATTTAGTTCCTTGAACCAGTTTCTTCATAAGTTGCGTAGTTTTCTTGTAAATAAACAAAAACTTTATTTTTGGGCATACGCCGTTCCAAAAACGTACCTATGCTTGTTCCGCTCCTATGAACGCGAAAATCTTTCACAAAATGGCGCGCATGGCGCCCTCTTAACGGCAACGGAACTCTATATATAAAGGCTAAAATGCACGAAACAACTCATGACCGTACCTTTTCCTTAGCTCATCTATCTGCTCCTCACCTCGCGGTAGAAAACCCATTAGCTTGTAGTTAATATAAAAAGCTTTGAGTAATAAAAAACTCAGCTCAAAACTAGAATCCCTAGAATACTATCGTACTTTTTTGTAAACTAAGAACGCAATTAGAATCGTTCGTTGGTGTTTAAACTACTCGTTCCACAGAAACCTTTTTATGTTTGATTCGTAATTGTTTTCCTGTGCATTTTCTTGTAAAAGTTGAAGAAAGTTGAAGGGCTCGTACATTGCAAAAATTGCAGGGACTTTTAAAGCGAATCTAGAAATTGCAGTGGAGCTATGGGTTCAGCATTTATTGAAAGTACTGGTCAAGTACGAGTCGATCTCGTGTTCTAAGTGTCCCGTACCATAGTTACATCTTGTTAACATAATTTTTTACGGTTTACACACGCTGCAACATATCTCAACACCACCGGTTTGTTTGCAACAACAATGCTTTTTTTATTAACATCTAAGTATGTATATTAAATTAGCCTTTCAAGTAGGTGTGATCATCAGCTGAGACGAAGAAGGGTTTTTTATTAGGACGCGAAAACAAACAAATAAATATTTATTTATAAAGATTAATAAATGTTTATTTATTTGTTTTCACTTAAAGGTAAGTGAAAAGCAAGCAGAAAGGTTCTGTTTTACCGTTAAATAAAAAAAAAATATTGAGACGAATTAGACTATTTTGTTAATGAATTTAAAGCTAGAGGGGTTAGTACTTAAAAAGGGATTTAGTCCTCTGAATGAGCTGATAAATCAGAGGACAATCATATTTGGTAGATATAGCATTTAGGATGCTGCTGCTGCTTCCGCGGGTCTGCTGAGTGGTGAGGTTGTTTTAACTTTTTTTTATCCTCTCGGCCTAATAAATTGAGTCCTGTGTTCGGTTACTCAATATTATGAAGTCGTCGTGACGTTCTAATGTTGTATGGGATTTGGTACAGCGCCTCCACACCGCGCGGACATGGAACTACGCAAATCCCATACAAAAACGACGACGTTCGGTTACTCGATAGAGATAGAGAGATCGTAGAACAAAATGTCATGGGACGTCACTTAAATGATCTATGAGTACCTACATCAGTGTCCCTTTTCGTACACCCTGAATAATTAATTAAGAAATAATAAGTATTTGTATGAACGTTACAAGTTACAAAATTTGATTACCTAAGCAAGACGACGTTCAGCTTACACGCTGCCTGCCAAACAGGGCTGCCGTAAATAAACCGCCAAGTGCGAGTCGACTCGCACACGAAGGGTTCTGTACCGTAAAAATCTGGCAACTTCTTCAAAGAAAATCAAATTTTCACTTGTTCGAAGACCCCCTTATAATTTTTAACTTTATTGTATCTTTTTTTTTTTTTACCGGGGCAATGGCCTTTATTAACAAAGAAAATTACAATCAAATTATAACTAGAATTTACAATTGAAACAATTAAGCTAACTGCAGACTGTTGCAAACAATCTACAGGTAGCTCAACTGATCCATATCAATACCTGTCAGAAGCGTCCCCAAGACGCTGGCTGCATTGCCCCGCTGTATGGCAATGCTGATGCGCTGCGCCAGGTACCCTCCCGCTCTCGGGTCACGCGTCACGTCGACCAGACGCTCAGATAACTTTTTGAAAACCCGGAGAGCCTCGGTGCCCCACGGACCCAGGGTCTCTATTTGTATCTTAAGTATATGTTGTTAATACAGTTGAAGTGTTACTTATTTATATAAAGTTTCATGTGTGGACACAACCTTGACAAACAAAGAGCAAAAATAGCCAAAAAATACATGTTTTTTGTATAGAAGCCCCCTTTAATTTGTTTAGTTATTTTATTTTTATTTTATGCTGTTATAGCAAGAGAAATATACATACTCTGATGATTTAAATTGTCTACCTCTTACGGTTCATGAGATAGAGCCCTGTGACAGACGGACGGCCAGCGGAGGCTTAGTAATACGGGAACGGAACCCCGTTCCGTCCCTTTGGGTACGGAAAGCTAATACATCGATATAAAATTATCAGTACATTAATGTAAAACAAAGTCCCACTCACGTCTGTCGATCTGCACTGAACTGAACGCGATAAACTCATATACTACGAACGGATTTTCATACTGTCTTTACCAATAGACGGAGTAATTCACGAGGAAGGTGTACTTAGTTTACATCAAGGTTTTGTGTAAATTGGCTGAAATATGACGATGATTATTGAAAATAAAAAAGCTGTGTGCTGCCGGTTTAGAATTTCCACCACCTCAACTCTTCCCGCGGGTGTCATAAGAGGCGACTTAGGGATATCCGCCGGGGTAGCCAGCAGCGCCTCCAGCGGAATAATTCTACCACCTAACTGCGACCCCCAACCCGCATGCCCAGCGAGGGATTATGGACAATACCCCCATGAGATAAAAGCCAATTGAAAAAACAAAAAACAAAAAAAGAAGCCAATTTTTAAGGCACTTATCAGGGGGAAACCAGTGGACCAATATAAGCCGTTGTGGTATGTCGGAAAAATCATGCCAACTTGAAGTTTTGCTGGCATGTGCCACGTTCACCGTAAACCGCGTAGAGTTTCATGAAAACAATGTATTACCTCGAGAATGTAGCACTAATTATACTCTTTAAACTACTTGGTTTCCCGTGCGAAGCCCGGGCGGTTTGCTAGTGTAAAAATAAATATGTAAGTACCTCTGAGGTATTTAACGCCTTATACGGATGTTTGACATATTTTCTCGGGAGAATTTACAAATAAACTTTTTAGTGGCGGCTCATGAAACCTATCGTTCGTAAGAATTGCTGAACTAGTAGGATGTTACATGTGATTTCTTTTAGCTTTATTTTCTAGACATCTACCCTTGTAGGTACTTATAAACATCTGACAACTCTTAAGCAATGGCTAGGCTGAGCAGTGTTTTCCCATTCAGACTTAAATAAACAGACTAAAAATTACATGTTGTTGCATAAAGTTGACAGATGTTTTACACAATAAATACAACCTGTAATATAATAATACAACCTGTTTACTTATACGTAGAATCCTTAACAAAACCATTCATACAAATATCACATTCATCAAAAAAAGCCAACTACACAGTAAATACAGTAGACGAAGAGGTGACCATCTTGTTTTGCCTACAATTAGAACTCAGCAGGGTAAAAAGACGATTACTTTCGAAGGTGCCCAATTCTATAACAGGCTACCTGAAGATATTAAAGGAGCTAGAACGTTTGGCGTGTATAAAACTAAATTGCAAAGATATATGTATAACCGAAGATGTAACACTACTAAACTAAACCATAAGAGACGAAAATAACATAATAATATTACTAGCATAAGTTTCTCATGTAAGTAACATGTTTGTTGTAAATGAGAAATAAAGATCTTTGAACTGACACAATTGCCCAAAAAACGGATTGTAATATTCTCGGGGTTCATGTACGTGTGTAGGTATGTGAGTTTTGGTTTCCACTATCTATACTAATGTTATAAATTCGAAAGTAACTCTGTCTGACTGTTACCTTTTTACGCCTAAACGGCTGAACGGATCTTAATGAATTTTGGCAGGGAGGTAGGTGTATCCTGGGCCCTGGGGACAGACATATGCTACTTTTTATCTCGGAAAAGAGAGTGCTTGAATTTGAAACTTATAAATGCCTAAACAGATTTAGATGTATCGTTAAAATCCTTAGTTACATCATCCCGGTACACATTGGCAACATTTTTTTTAAATAAGCTGTCAAGTGCCTACTTGCCCTTAGGTTACTTATGACTATAAGATGGGACTGGACCGATTATTATCAGGCTTAACTAAAAACACGCCCAATAAATTCACCTTTTGAACCAAACATTAATTGGATTCAAATCTTTTAATCTAATCCAGCTCCCCTAGCTGAACCAAACAAGCTGGACGGCCTAGCTTCAGCCTCGCGATGCATCGGTCTTGGCATGAATTTGGATAAAACCAAAGTGACCATTCAATGGCCACATTGATCCAAGACCAGTGGTCGTTCATAGCCACCTTCTCAAAACTGTTTCCGAGTATACTTGCCTTGGGCAGATTCTGCAGTTAGGAAAAAAAAAATCGAGAAGGAACCCAAGAGGAGTCCAGCTAGGCTGGGCAGCGTTTGGAAAACTACGTTGAGTCTTCTCGTCATCCATTCCGTAATGCTTGGAAACGAAAGTTTTCAATCAGTGCGTCCCCTACCTACGGATCTGAGACGTGGATACTCACGGTAGGGCTGGTCCACCAGTTCAAGGTCGCTCAGCGAGCTATGGAAAGATATGTTCGGAGTTTCTCTGAAGGATAGGATTCGTAACGAATACCTCCGACAGAGAACCAAAGTTATCGACATAGCTCTAAGAATTAGCAAGCTGAAGTGGCAGTGGGCCGGCCATATCTCGTGAAGAACCGACAACCGGTGGGTTAAGCGTGTTCTTGAGTGGAGACCACGACTCCGTAAACGTAGTGTAGGACGCGCTCCAGCCAGGTGGGATGACGCCCAGCGAAAGACTCCAGGCAGATGCTGGATGCGGCAAGCTAAAGACAGGGCGCTATGGCACTCATTTAGGGAGGCCTATGTCCAGCAGTGGACTAACATAGGCTGATGATAATGATGATGATGAAACCTTATATATGAATATTAAAAAAATGCGGCTCGCGCCGCTCGCAGATTACCGATTTTTGCCCCTCAAGTTCTGACACTATTTATTTATTGCATGCAGCCCCGTAAAAACCTAATATTTATTTTGCCGCAATCCAATAAATGGACGCTTCCTCCGCCAGCCGTTATTACTGCTTGATTTGGACAATGTGTAGTGTGTACCTACCGTAGCAAGAAGTTTTTAATGTGTTTATAAAATTCTAAAATACGTGGCTCATCGTTATTATCTTTGTGCTGTATCGTATTGGCGTAAAAAAAAGCTATTTTGAGTGCTTTTCACTGCTGTGATCAAATTCTGTTAAACCGCTGATACACTCATTTTAAAATGCTTATATAAAACCTTGCCAAACGCCACAAAAAAAATCGCGGCTCGCTTTGCGGGCTGCAAAATATTTCAGCCTACGCTCAGGGAATGTATCAATCCGTCACTGGGGCTCCATCAAATAATCTTTCTTTAGATAATATGAAAACATGACATTGAACTTTATAATCTGGAATTAAATGACATGTGTATTTTATCTAGATTTTTAAAATGATTTATTTAAGGATTTTGTCTTATCAAATTGTACAATTTCTGACTTGCCTTGTATAGCAATCTATGTTATAAGTGGTAAATAAAAAAAAAAAAATTATTTTGAGTCCCATAAAGGTTCCGTCGGTAAAAAAGTTGTAGAACCGCTGGTATTGCGAGTAATCCTGAGTAGTTTATTTATATTATATGTTAATTAACACTCCATTCCACACGATTTACAAAAACATACAACTGGTAATACCGATGGCAAAACATAGTATTAAGCTTTGTAAAAGTTTTACTCCCCATACAAGTTTTATTCCCGAGAGATCTGTTTGTGGGTACCGTAAAACTTAAATCGTGTTTAAATGGGCAGAAATATAAAAACAATGTAATTTTTTTGGAAAAAAACATCAATATTTTATAACACTAGAATCGACACTGATGTAAGAAGAAAGGCGTCAAACTTACTTGTCAAACCAGCGCTGTTACTATGCACTGTCACTACAGTATGCTCCCATCCCAGGCGCCACAGTGAGAGCTCGAGTGGTTATGGGCCTGCGGCCGTCGCGCGCCTCGCTTTATACGGACGCGTGGCGTACCGACAGCAGATACACGCTAATATTGTTTATTGGAAGACAGGCGTCAAACTTACTTGTCCAGCCAGCTGGTACTATGCACTGTCTCTACAGCATGCCTCCATCCTAGGTGGTACAGTGCGAGCTCGTGAGGTTGTGGGCCCGCAGCCGTCGCGCGCCTCGCTTTATACGGAGCTACGGACGCGGGTCGCTGTACCGACGCTAATTTTGTTTACTAGCTTCAGTCTGAGGCTTCACACGCGATTTTTGGGACAAAAAGTAAGTTGTGATGTTAATACGGGGCCAGAACATCACACGTGAAAATTTTCAGCCCAATTCGTTCAATAGTTTTGCGTTGTCTGCTGACAAATATACGTTTTTCAAACATTCGCCTTTAAAATAGCAGTACATTTGTACAAATTCCAATATCAGAACCTATACGATAACTTTGTAGCCAACTCCCACTCAATCAAAGTGACCAAAATTTGTTGGTTGATGCAATTCATCCCGGTAGCGGCTTAGCAACGGTTTAATATTTTTTCAGAGCTGATCTGGACAGTAGACTCTGCAGGGTAATACCTCGCTGCTTTCTAATCTTGTTTATTAAGTGCTAGGTGGTTCCAAAATGCACTTAATTTCCTGAACTAACTTGAAATTATTTTTTTACCACGTGATGTTAAGTGACGATTTGGCCAACGATATATCAGGTAGGTCTAGGAAGGTAGGTAGGTCTAGGAAGACTAGGAGTCTTTACTGGACTTAGGTAATTATTACAGATTGATCGAAGATTACAGCATAAAAGCAGAGGCTGAAAGTGAGTTCCAAACCTTAGCGGCTTATAAATAAATATTTTAACCTAATAATTTGTGTTGAAGCATTCCTGCTCCCTGTTGAATTATTAAACTGGATTACAAGATGATTTTAGCTATCTTAGTGTTTTTAGAACATGCCTGCAAATTGGTTTGAGATTAGCGCAAATCGGTTCCCTAATGAAGTTTGAAAAGCAAATTAGTAATGTGGTTTCGCTTATTTTTTATAGATTAGTTAGGTACGTGATCGACTGTTTATTATATATTAGGTACCTTATTATGAGCACACCATAGGCTATTTTTGTCATTTTATGATGCTTTGACCTCATTGTCCTACTGCTCGGCCATGGCCATTGGCCACCATCCCTTTCTTCCAATTTTTTCTATCTCTTGCTATTATGGGCCACTGGCAATCAAGTGCATAATATATCAATACATTGGGTGCCAGACAGTTCCCCTCCAATTTTATTTAGGAACTTATCAAGTAATTCTGTTGTCATCTAACAGTTCTCGATTGCTTGTCACTTTCAAAGAAGTAGGTGGATCACAAGATTCACAATCAAGACATGTAAAAATACGATGTCTTAATAACCATGAAATCAAACGAATTTTTGCAAATTGTAATATTTTCCTCCTTATATTTCAGCTGGTCTGAAATAATGTCGCGGATTATGTCAGAAATGTAACAGCTACCTACCGATGATGAGCATTTTTGATAACCTGATAACCTACATAAAGGTTTTTTATTCTTATAATTTTTAGGGTGAACCTAAGGAAAAGCAGGTTAACCATGTTTGCACCAAATATTTAGAATTCAAAAATTCAAAACGGAAAGTGCTTTATTTCCTTTAGACCTTACAGGATTCTTGGACACGTCACAATTCATTGATTTGACTACACATACTTTGTTAGAATAAATTGCTTCAAGGTGCCATATTTGCGGACATACGGTTCCGATTTGGGAACTCTTTCACCTAAAGATACTCCGAAGTTTATATCAGAGTCATCCAGAGTGAATATGTTCCTGGGAAACAGTGCTCCATCTTAGGCTACATCTTCTCTTTGTTAATCGTATTGTGATGTTTGATCACAATCTACCTTCAGACTAATATTATAATTGCGAAAATTTGGATGGATTGATGCATGGATAGATGGATGTTTTTTTTTATTTTTAACGCCAAAACCACTGAACGGATCGGACTGAAATTTTGCATAGATGTACATCTAGACCTGAAATAAAACATAGGCTACTTTTTATCCCATAAATCAGTTCCCATGGTATAGAAATAACCTATAAACGGTTCCATAAAGACAACGCGTGCGAGCAGCGGACAGAGTTAAAGATTTTAGCCCTTTTTTATCCAAATACAACTAAAATAAAATAATGCCACATGCACAAGTTAGTATTAAATAAAATAAAACCCTGTACTTTCCCCGCCCACGTCATCTTTTCTGCCGACGCTACCCAAGCCAACTGTTGAATAGAATCGCAAGTACAACATCGTTGGACCTCACAAAATATATTCTATTGGACCTCGTTACCTGCTGCAGTTGCGGGCTCTTCCTTCCGAAGCTAGGAAGACAGGAATAGGTGACATTTCACCTAGTTTTGTCACATTGTTACCAGGGATTGCTTATTAACATTTCCTAGTTTTAAAATGAGGCACGATCTCTACCTCTTGTTACATATGGAGCTGTATCAACACGCTATTAAATTGGGACGGAATCATGGAAAAGTATATAAATGATTGTAGTTATTTGTCAATAAATAAAACCTAATAATTTATTCAAAATAACTTAGGATTGAAATGATATCAAAAAAATACTTACATAATCTTATATTTATATGGAATAAAATTATGCATGGAAAAACTTGCTTTCATGCAAATAAAAAGTGTACATGTTGAGGATTTTAACATTGATAGTACGTAGTATATTTCGCTGGCGCTAAAAGTCGTGTCCCTTTTCCTCTTATCGCCAATGGTCTTGGGAACTTCGCCCGTTCTTTTGGACATTGTTAAATGCCGCAAAGGTTAGGTACAAAATTAAAGTCCAGTGAACAAAGCCAAGTAAAGACTGAGTCTGAGGAGAATTCGGAATCCAGGAAACACGCAATAGTCGTCAAAATATTTAAGAGAACACCAAATGAAAACGAAAAATCCATATGCACATTCACAAAACTCGGAGAGGAGGAACAGAATGACTAAAAACTGTCATAATGGCAGGAGTGTTGCATTCTGTGGTTATTGTCTAGTATTTTATGTAAATCTGTGGTAAATCTTCGTTTACGTAAACGCAATCAAAAGTTCAAAAAAGCCGGTGAAGTCGGTTAGACTTTAATCGAAATCAAACTCGCTATTTGAACTAACTCGTTTACCCAAACGAGTTTAGTTGAACGCGTTTTATGATACTAACGGTGAAACCCTCCATGCCATGTCAAAACATTGCCATGTTGAGTTTAGAGTAAGCTGAAAAAATTGACAACATATCCAAACGACAATGAAAAATGAAAATGAAAATTTACATGCTTGCAGTCGAGATAAAGTTACCCATATGTAATTGTTAACAATATTAATTGAAAGTATCTGAACTAGAGGTAGACAAGTTTGTTTCATTAAATTGTGTTTATAAATCAACAACAAGATAGTTAATTTTTGGTTAAGGACCTTGTACCTACTAACTGCGGGATTGTTTATCTGTTTTCAATTTAAAAAAATGGAGTGTTGAAATAATAACATTTAAAATTTAATGTTAATTACAATGATTGCAAAACAAAGTTCATTATATGAATGAATGACACTTAAAATAAAATACCTAGCTCCATAAAAGATCCTAAGATCTTCGGGTTTTCGTAGTAAACTCAAAGAATACCTTATTTTCTAAATGTTATTAACCGTTAACGAACTTTTAAATGATAAGTATGATAACTCTAAAATATAACTATTTGGCTGCCTGAGCACAGAATTGACGTACTTACCGAGTTATTATTACAATTGTTTGATTCTTGTAGCTGACTCTGCCTATATTTTCCGACTACTATGTTTCTAGCTATAAATAGATTATGTACCTACCTATTTTAATAACGTTTAAATAAATTGCTGCGCCCTTACAGGGTACATGTACTTACCCCTGAGCTAGTTACCACCTAAGCTAAAACAATGTATTAATGTATATGTATGTATGCAATAAATAAATCTGCATCTGAATTTGAATCTGAAGTAGGTACTTTAAATCGAATCCCATCGAAAGGTTTCGAACGTAGGGAAACTTACAATCTAACACCTAAAAATGTTGTTAATTCAAAGCACAATAGTATTTGTTTCCATACCAAAAACGATTACGGACAACTACACCAACAATGGTGTTGACAGATTAAAACTGGACATACCGCGAAGAATGCTCATCGTACAGGAATAACTACATAACTGACTTATCGTTTTATTCTTTATTCAGGACTAGTTACTGCCCGCAGCTTCGCACGCGTTGTTTCTATGGAAACATTTAATTAAAAATTATTTATATCCCATGGGAACTGATTTATGGGATAAACAGTAGCTTTGTTTTGTTTTTGGTCTAGAAAGACCTATTTGTAAAATATCAGACCAATCCAGACCAAGCCATCGAGCGTTTTGGCGCGAAGGGGTAAATAACATCTAAACATCGTAGTGTCAAATATATTTCACACCACGGAAGACCAGCGCTATGGTACGATCTGCTCTACCATAGCACACGCTGAGTGGATTCCGATTTTGTCAGATGACTAATATTAATGTATGGTTTATTTTTAAATGTATATTTTTCTCTGTATGTTCTGGCAAAAAATATCTTTTACTTTACTTTACTTTACACTAGGACGTTTAGACGATGCAATACATAGGTACCACCGGAAGAAATGAATTCCTGTAAAAATATAACCCACTTAGATGTAGGTTATATTTTTAAAATAACTTACATATTGCATCAATTTTTACAGAACTTTCACAATGATATTTTATATCAATGTTGTGCGTCAAATCATGTTTAATTAAATTATGATAAAATCACATCTAATATTCTTCAAACCTTATCAGAGCAAAAGCAAGTGTAAAGATAAAGTTAAAAAGAAAAACAATTGAATTCGCAAGCGATGTGTGTTTTTAGTAATTATTATGTAACTTATTAGTATCTTAAAAGTTTCTTGATAAAATAAAATGTTTGCTGTTTATTTTGGAAATTTGCCCGAAACTCTGGCAATTACTCGCATGTTTTCACAATTCAAGGAAAACAGAAGTATGTGAAAATATAATCCTATGCAAAATCAGAACTGAATATTATTAGTAAGTACGATAAATTAAATAAACCGCCAAGTGCGAGTCGACTCGCACACTTAGGGTGCCGTACCGTAAAAATCAGGCAACTTCAAAGAACATCAAATTTTCACTTGTTCGGAGACCCCTTAATATTTTCAACATTATTTTATTTTTAGTATTTGTTATTATTACAGGTGAAGTCTTTTTTAATTATAGAAAGTTTCATGTGTCTACCTGTAGTAGTTCCAAAATAGCCAAAAAAATCACGTTTGTTGGGAGCCCCTTTTAATTTTGTTATTGATTTAATTTATATTATTTGTTGTTATAGCGACAAGAAATACACATTATCTGAAAATTTCAACTAGTACTTACAGTTCATGAGATATAGCCACGTGACAGACGAACGGACGGACAGCGGGGGCTTAGTAATAGGGTTTCGTTTTGACCCTTCGGGTATGGAACCCTAAAAACGAATGATTGCTTTTTAATATACAGGATGGATCACAGGAACGTTACCTGGAGGGCAAGTACCCGAACTGTTCAAGTTATCAAATGCATTTCATAGAAAACGTTCCTTATTTTGAACACTAAGAAGCAGTTTTGGAATTTTGAATTTTGAGTGCCATCACCGAATTTAGAAATTGATTTGCCTTGTCTGGTAATCGGATTGTCCGGCATTATTTATTTATTTACTCATAAAGTAATTAGTATTTTTACATGAAAATCTGCTTTGCAGGAATCGAACCTCTTGCACAGTCGGCTATTTCCGCGCTAGGCCTAAAGGTTTCTCCAATTCTTCAGTATTCCTCGCCTTATGTAATTCGCTGTTTTCATTCGATCAACCTTTTAGAAGCAGGTGGTTGATTGTCGAATTGGTTCTTGTCCACTTTGTTTTACTAGCCGTTTCCTAATCTACTCAGATAGACATGAAATTGATGTTTTGGGTGATTGTCTTTGTTGTAGAGTATGACTTAAAGGTCATCCTGAAGGTGTGTAGATAGATAGATAACGATTATTGTTAGAAGATAACATGTTTTTTGGTAAGTAGAGACTCAAAGCTGTACATTCTTATTTAAATATTTTAATGGACATCAGTACATCACCATAAATCAAGACAAATTAATTTAAAAAAATGTGCCCCTATAATTTTAAACTTAGACAAACTTAACTCATCATAATTAAATAATAAATCATCATATCTTCTGTACCAGACGCAATTTCTCCATCTGCAGTACAAATGTGACTGACTCGTCGTGACTGATGCAATTAAAGTTTTTTGGTTTGATTTGAATCGAAATACAAACAGAGCATTAAACTTCAGCTAGTATCTGAAAAAGGTCTCGACTCGTGTTTGTTTCGGTTTGCGTTGGTAGTGCTTGGTACCTACTCCTTTGACGAATTGATGGAAACAGAAAATGGGTAACCTTTTGTTTTGAGTAGTTATTTTGGTTGCATGCCTGGTGAACTCTGGGAATAAATAACAACTTTGTTTGCCCAAATTTAGCCCAAAATGATGGCGGCATCGTGGCAAGCCCCCACATAGGCTGAGGCCAAACGAGCGTGTTTTTTTGAGTTGTGAGGCATCGTGTGTAACAAACAGGACTTTTGTATTAAGCTCATTTTACACGACTCATAACTCAAGCAAGATCCGTCAAGTGCGAGTGTGACTCGCGCGCCGCCGAGGGTTTCGAACGTTTGTCAAGTTTACCAATATGTATTATTTATAGGTACCGGTTAGAGACTTTGCTATTTAATGATTACCTAAAAATGAATAGGTCACATTTTAGATGGATCGGTTTACAAACTTCGAAGTATAGAGGGTAATGGTTAAATTTTGGACTTTTTACAGTATATTTCAAAAAGTACGAAACCTGCAGAAATTTCAAAAACTGTTTAGAGATGTAAAACATATCCCTTTCATTTGATACACCACTCCTCTACTCCTCTTTTGAAAAAATCCCCCTTTTTGTAAATTTTTACAAAAAGGGCCTACAGACTTCTCTATATTTTTCCTGTAAAATATAGATACATAATCCATATCTACAAACGCTCGCTACATACATTTCAGATGGATCGCTCTGCAAGCTTCAGAGATGGGGGATGAGGGGGGAATGGGTAATTTTTTGACTTCTGTTAAAATATTTCAAAAAGTATGAAATCAAAAGAAATTTCAAATATGTACAAACTGAAACCTTTCATTTCATACCCCACTTGACATTGTATGTCTCTTCTAAAATTTCGAAATCACAATTTGTACTGAAAATTTTCATTTTTTTTTATATGTACAGGCGCACGTATTATTATTTTTTTTTTTTCAAGCTATTTGCTGCTGTAGCTGCTGAGATAATAAAGACGGAAAAAAGAACTGAAAAGGTTTCGAAACCAAATCTGATCTTCGAAACCCTAAAAATGGGCTCGTTTTGCCTGAGCCTTAGAACAAGCTAAACTCCTTTGACAAGGATTATTGGTGCAACCGCAAAACACAGTGATGTGAAAGGATATATTGGCATGTCATAAGGTCCCTGACATTGTCATTTCATAAGATACATGCAATCTATCTCTGCGTTTCATAAAAATGGGTTCAGTCGCTCACTCGTGAAAAACAAATAAACGCGCATGTACGCATGAATTTCCTTCCTAATTTGCCTGAAAGTTTTTCTATCGTATATCTTTAATAAATGGCTCTTGTTATGAGTATGGACGGCAGAGGTAAACTCTGGCAGTGTCTGAAATAACGTTAAACAATAAGCTTGCAACAAGAGGACGATATTGCAGGCTCTAACGGTATGCCCATTGTGAAGGTTCTATTCATAAAGACTTACCGTTTTGTCGAAGCTTGCATAAAATGATGTTGGGTGAGAGCTTTTCATCTAAATAATGTGGGTTCGATACTAGTCGTTAATCATCGGAATTTATAATAATTACGAGTATGTAGTAATTAAACGTAGTGTAAGACGCCCTCCAGCCAGGTGGGATGACGATCTGCGAAAGACTGCAGGCAGATGCTAGATGCGGCAAGCTGAAGACAGGGCGCTATGGCGCTCATTAGGGGAGGCCTATGTCCAGCAGTGGACTTATATAGGTTGCTAATGATGATGTTGATGTAGAAATTGTCTTCAGTTAACAAACTTATAAACCCAGCTATAAATTAATAAATACGTTTGATAATAATAAAATGAAATATAGCATCGTTTGATGGTCAAAAGGTGGACTTTCTATGAACGAGCCATTTACCAGTATAAAATAAATATTTTTCAATGGCTCTTGCGGTGAATGAAACCATGAAAAATGCCGCAACTTAAACAACTTTAGAACTGTTAAGGTCATATCAAACTTATACAGCAAGGATCGGTAGATAAAAAAGGAATTCAAAAATTCGTTACGTGCTCTGTAGATAGATACACTTTCATCAAACTTACGTTTTGACCAAAATATGAGCCATTTTGGTGTAAACGTAAGTTTGATATGAATGAGTACAATGACTACTAATGATGGCAGCTACTAATTTCGGCTAGAAGCAGCATAATGCGGAGACAGGGACTTTTTTGGCCCCATGTAACACTTTGTCTGATTGTTTCTTAACAGAAACAGCTTCAATCAGAGTTATTGGTAATTCACTGACACTACGTGAACTGCAGGTTCTGCCCATCGTCACAAACAAGTTCGTGAAAACGCCCGCGCGAGCTGTCTGTCATCTGATGCCGTCGATATAAAATGCATCTTAATGTTATGAGTAAAGCCCATACTTGAATGCACATTTCTGTGCTGAGCGGTAGCAGTATTTTTCGGGCTATGATACGCACCGCGGCGATTGTTTGTCGTCTGTTTGTCGTGCATTTGTTTCTTAATCACACAAAAAAGGGCGTAACGTCAGTAGACAAATTTTATCGTGGTGCGCATCTTAAGCTAGCAGGTGTGCGACAAGCTTAATGGGCTACAACCTTTAACCAGTTCTCCCCGGTAACGGTGGACATTGCTGAAGGTACCACATTATGTCGAAAGACAAGTTAGAAAGTTCTTTGATTTTGAAGGGGTTGTGTAGAAACAGAATCCTGATAAACTTTTTAAAACTTTGTATGTCATTGGACGTATGTTTCTCCAATCGATATAAGAACTTACGTAAGGACCCTTTTTAGTGTTCCGTGCGCGAACGGGGAAAACGGGACCCTATTACTAAGCCTCCGCTGTCTGTCTGTCTGTCCGTCTGTCAGCAGGTCTGACTCATGAACCGTAAAAGGTAGACAGCTATTTTTTTTTTACAGAAAGTGTATTTCTCTTGCTACAACAACAAATAATAAAAATAAATATTAAGATTAAAGCTGGAGCATTTGGTAATAATAGAGATGTTGCACTAAAAATTAACATATTACCAAATCCGACAAAAGAATGAACGTATGGGTCGAAGTTAGTTATGTCATGGGAAAATTATTTATAAATAATAATTGTAACAAATAATTTTGTGCGGGTCCTATTCCTTGTAGAGCGCGAAAAATATCACAAAGTCCTAAGAAATTATCATCACGTATCATCACACACGGCGATCCGCATGTATTTTTAACCAACTTCGAAGAAAGGAGGAAGTTCTATGTACATTATGTTTCATGTTATGTTCGCTGACTTCTCCGTCAATTGTGGGCTTAATTCTATGATTATTTTGGTTTTGTGTAAAAAGTAATCCCGAGGTGGTCCTATATAAATTTTACGCCAAAGGGATTAGTATTTGTCCCGCAAAACTTAAACAAGATCCGTCATGTGCGAGTGTGACTCGCGCGCTGAGGGTTTCGAACGGTTGTCAAGTGTACTAATATGTATTATAGGTACTGGTTAGAGACTTTGCTATTTGATGAATACCAAATTAAAGGTACCTACATTTCAGATGTATCGGGTTGCAAACATCGGAGTACAGAGGGTAATAGCAAAATTTTCGAATTTTTCAATATATGTATATTAAAAATTATTAAACCTACAGAAATTTAAAAAAACTGTTTTGAGATGTACAAATCTATACCTTTCATTTGATACCCCGCTTGGTGAGGTAGACCCCCTTTTGAAAATCACCCAAACTCCCCCCCCCCCCCCCTCTTCCGAGGGGGAACTTTTGACCATTATTCAAAAACTTGTTTACTTACAGACTTCTGTTTGTTTTTCCCGTAAAATATAGAAACATATCTACAAACGCTACATACATTTCAATTTTCAATTTGGACCTATGGCATACAGCTCTGGGGTTGTACCAAAAATAAAAATGTAGCAATCATACAAAGATTCCAGAATAAAGTACTCAGGGCAATCGTTAATGCTCCTTGGTATGTAAGAAATGACGATCTTCATCGGGACCTGTAGATTGAATTCTTTGATATAATAAGGTTTAAAAGAACTAAACCTTTTGAGTTAGTGTAGTGATAGTTATAGTGAAAGTGCATAAGTGCTAATTTATAAGAACACATGAACCAAGTGTCTTACCCTTAAGTAGAGACAATAAGAACAGTGCCGATGGACACGTACTTAGTGATACATACATATATGTTTTATAAAATTAAGTTATAACAAAATTATCTTTTAGCCAAATCTATGGCTAGATTGTAATGTTATTCTAGTGTACTTAAATATGCATGCAAGACAATAATAAAAAAAGGCTAACTCTACGATAGGGCAGTTCCATGTAGTTTAAATTTTTCATTGATTCATAGGTACACTCGTCTATGGAGTTACTCCTTTACCAGTGGACAGTACAATCACTACAAATAGCTTCAAGCGCCATCTAACACAATATTTCACTATTAACATGCAAATATAATGTTGTGTATGTCTGAATATGTTTGTTACAGATCGGTGATCGCGCCATTGTCATGGTAAGTGAGTTTTGGAGGGTCAAGAATTTGGAATGGGAGTTTTAAGTAGGCATATATAATATTTAAATGGTGGCATAAATTGAAATGGATGGAGGAGGCTTAGGACCGCTATTCGAAGCGTCGTCGTCGTATGGGGGAAGCCTGCTGGACATTTCCAGCAGTGGATGACTGGACGTGTGTGGGCTGGTGTGATGATGAATTTTAAATATCTTGAAACAATGCAAATAGCAATAAGTATACAGGGTCGTACATGATTGCCTGGAAGAAATATTCGAAAGCATTAAAGCGATCCTTTGTATAGTCGCGCGTAAAAGTACTTAGCTAGATCATAAGTGGCAGAAGGTTGTGGGTTCGATTCCCGCCGCGGTACAAATATTTTATCTACAAGTTTTATCGCGATGATTTTATTAATATTTTATGTGGTGGTACCAAAGAGTTATCTATATTTATAGCTCGTACCCATTGTTCGTTTTCCGTCATTCCCACTGTTGCAGAAGTTCAAGTTTTGTGCCGACGGCGACTGCCCGCTGTGGGCGCTTGCGGCCCTTCACGCGCTTGGCAGTCTTCCCGCACAGCTCTTCAGAGACCTGCTGCATCAGATCTTGGAGGAAAAGGTAGGTACATCACTACACACACTTTGGACTTCCTTGATTCTGAGCATTTTCTTCTGTATTATTTTTTGTATTTGTGTGGTACAAGAAAGAGTTATACCCTATAGCTTTGGAATAATGCGCACGCAATAAGGCGCAAACTCATGATTTAAACGCGACGCGGCGCAACGTGTCGACACGACACCTACGCACATTTCGTCGCGTCGGGTGTTTATAATGTGATTCTGGTCATATAAAAATAATATGGTTTGATTCAATTAAACACGCATCAGCACGCGTTTTGTCGGGGCGCGTGGTGTTTCAATAGTGTGTTCCACCTTTAATTATACCGGTGAGATCAGGCAGGAGATGGCATGGCGGCGAAAAAAAAAGATGTTGCAGTATATACTCGTAGTTTTAAACTTAAACATTTATTTGTACCTATTTCCTTATTTATGTTCGTAAGCTACTTTTAATCCGAGAAAAAAGATTGCAAAGCCGCGAACGCAACTGAGGGGTGAGTCTATTTGACGTTAGTAACGTGTCGTGATCGTGACGTCTCCTTCTCCATACTATTTGGTACAGCGCCTCAATCATGCGGACAGGGAACTACGCCAATCCCATATAAAAAGGAGACGTCACGAATTCACGATCACGTCACGTTACTAACGTCAAATATACACCTCTCAGTGTGTCTACCATGAGTTTTAAAAATCTATACATAAATATAATCTACAGTCGCTAGCGAGTGCTAGCGACTGTAGTTAAAAATGTATGAAAACTTGAATAGCGCCTCTAGCGGATAGTTGGGTACTAAAATGCGTGGTACTAATATTTACGTAACTACTGTAGTAACGTCAGGCGATCTAACTGTGACAACTCATGGTAGACACACTGATGTCATATAATAAATTGAGTCCCAGACTTTTGTGTGAGTCGAGTGCAAGGTGCGAGATATTTCTCTATTTCTGTAAAACGTAGCAGCCACCTATAGTTATCGTTTATTTATGTATATTCGCAGTTAGAATGTTATGCTAAATTATCACGTGTGTCTCTCGTCTACAGACGATTAGATTTTGCGATATTCTCCATTCGACGAAAAGAAACTACTAGTAAATATATTTGAAATTTTAAAAGCACACAGCTGAATTTAAATTAGCACTGTTATTGATTTCTTAAGTTATGTAGAGGCAAAAGAATCAGCGGCCAGCGTCTTCGGGACGCTTCCGACTCGTATTGATGTGGATCAGTTTAGTTACCTGTAGATTGTTTGCAACAGTCTGCAGTTAGCTCAATTGTTTCAATTGTAAATACTACTACAATACTACAATACTACAATCAAATATTAAAAACAAATTAGAACAATTTGTTTTTATTATTTGATTGTAATTTTCTTTATTAATAAAGGTAAAATAATAAAGTTACATCAATCTAAACGCTGTGCTTAAAAATATCTGTAATGAAAATAATGTTAATGTAAAAATGTTTCCATAATTTTGTCGAAGCTATATGGCGGAGAGCGGAGTACATCTTTATTTTGTGAAGATATGATATTGTTAAATAAGTAAAATATAGGTAACATTGTACACATTTTTATGTAATTTATTTACATGTCTAAGTGCTTTGTCCAAAAATTTAATAAATTATTTTATTGACCGCAGCAACGTGCTACAAAAAGACCTACGGCGTAGACCTTCGTAGAGCCGCTACGAAAGATGTCAAGAATTTGTCTACGATAATTGCTACGCGTTTTGAAGACCTTTTTATTTTTGTTGGTTTTTGTTTGTCTCCCTTGTTTTTCGAGAATCAAAAGCTATTAAAGTAGTACAATTGGACGTACATTTGCTACAGCAATTTAAATCTTTAGTCAAGAGCATTACGTTCCAAATTGCTACAGCTGTAGATCAGATAGAATTTTACGATAACGAGCAAAGACGTACAAGTAACACTGCGAATTCTGTGTAATGCTTTCATTGAATTAAATGGCAAAGGAATGTGGGTGTCCGAATGTTGTCAAAGAAATGATAATTCCTGAATGTGGGTAATGGAGACAAAGAAATACAAAATATCTATTTTAGGAAGGGCGTACGTAAGATGTTTGGATCTTTGAAAGGTCATTACATGATTTCTAGTATCCAAATCAGTAAAGTTAGTGACAAGAAATCAAAGATGATAAAATTATCAGATTGATCTTTTTGGCGAAAAACTAGACTAAGTGCTAAATATTTAAAATTTAATTATTTTTCCTTTTGAATGTTTAGTATCTAAGCCACCTAGCTTAGATACTAAACATTCTTCGTGCCCTAGCCGGGTCCATGTATAAGACCTATTAACCTACTTGACCTTTTTATACAACATGGCTGCAATATTGCATATGCAATATGCTGTTGCACGCAGCTGTGCACGTGTTTTTCCGTAATAAAATATAGGTATTACTTGCCTACATGTTAAAAAATCTAGATACTACATCTATGCAAAATTACAGCGGATTTTTGCGAAAAGAGGTCATGAACATACAAACTTTAGTATTTAGTAGATTTGTATGACGATTGAATTATAGAGAATCTTTCACATTAATCTTGTAGTCGTAAAGATTTTTCATAAAAAAATTCAAAGAATTTAGGGAAATTAGGCTGTGAAATTTTCGGTATTGTTAAATAATTTATGTAGTTCTCTATTTTTGCAGGATGAAGATGCCATCATGGAGATCTTGAAAGACACAAGTTTATGTAAGTGGTCATCAATGTTTCAATTGTGGAAGAACAGATCTGGTGGCTGCCGCAATTTAGCTAACTAGACTTGCCATTGCACCTCTTAAATAGCTGTTAGGTAGAGCTGTTTGTGACATAAGTAAATCTCCCAGGAAAATACTATTGGTGACGCTGACCTATTTGGCCTTTTCAACCAAAGCCCAGCTGTGGATGGAGAAAGGTTGATAACGATGATGTGATTTTAAAGTTTTCAAAAAGAAAATACTTAGGTACACCCTGTGGCTTAGTACCCCAAAGTGGATCTGGCCTCCGACACAAGACTTATCAAAAGACTGAAAAAGAAAATGGAACGCTGTATTTCTTAGGTCTTGATTTTTTTCGTATAAAAAATCCTTTGAAAATTGTTTTTTAGTGTTATGGCCGCCCATTATACTTTTGTGTTTTATATTAATGTATTTTGCTGTATTTTAGTTGTGTTGTACCATAACTATCGTTTTGAAAATTTGACTTGTATAAACCGGGCTTATCAATAAAATGTATCTGTAGGTATTTCTTAAAGGGCGAATCTAATGGGTTTGGTTGTCTAACTAAGCCAAGATTACTTACTGAGATCGTAAAAAACTCGAATTACACAAAATGAAACGTTTTTTCCTTGGTTCGTTGAATGTGAAAACAGGATTGAGAAAAAAAATCATGTACCTAATTGCAGTTTCGCACATAATTTCGTCGAGATCTCAGCAACCTTGCAGTCTATTGAAATGACTTAGGTATGTTTTGATTCGTAGGTAACTAAATAATTGTAATCTATTTCTAGTTATTTAGTTGAACCAGTTTCTTTATAAGTTGTGTACCTACCTAGCTTTCGTTTAAATAAGGAAAAACTTGATATTTGCGCTTACGCCGTTCCTAAAAGTATGCTCTGTCTCGCTTCTATGAATGCGAACTCCTATGCCTATCCTACTCACAAAATGGCGCGCATTGCGCCCTCTTAAAGAGTTGTGTATTGTATTTTGACTATACACCGTTTCACCAGCATCCCGAGAAGAATCAGCGCGCGCCGCTGCAACCGTCCGCTGGGTACTCACCGCGGCCTGGTCGTGCTCGTGCTCGGGCGCGCAGCTGGCGCGGGACCTGGCCGTGCTGGGCGTACCGCGCGCGCACGCCGCCGCGATGGCGCAGGCCGTCGCAGAGCGGGGTGGGACGTACGCGGAGGTGGTGCGAGCGCAGGGGTTCGCAGGTAGGACAGGCTTTTGTTTTGTGTTCGTTATAGGTCTTCAAAGTATGTGTGAAGTTCTGCGCTCAATAATCTAATACCGCTACCAGACAGCACAAAAACGTGCATTCAAATATGGGCTTAAATTCGTTATCATAAATGACACATTTTACAGTGACAAAATGGCTTCTCACACGCTTCAAACGTGTGGTTCGCGAGCTGTCTGTTTTCTGATGCCGTCAATATCAAATTCATCTAAATGTAGCCCATATTTGAATGTACGTTTTTATGCTGTGCTGCAGCGGAGCTTTCCAGGTATGCGACAAGCTAGGTATTAGATAGATAGATAATACTTCATTCATCACCTTATAAAACAGATAGTAATCATTAAACATAATGTAGGGAACAGCAATGGAACTGGCGGCCTTATCGCTTAAAGCGATTTCTTCCACGCAACCAAACCAAACAAGGTATTCAGAGCATCATCAACAAAAAATAGCGAAACACAGCGACGCGAGCAGTCTTTTGTCTTTTTCTACCTTGCAGTGGCAAGAGATAGGCCTCTGAGTTGTCTTTCCCTATAATAAGCCTCATTGAAGCTGGGTCTTCTGCTCACTATAATTCTTGGACGAAGTAACAGAGCGACTCGCCGATTCCGGGAATTTTCCCGCGACTCTGGCGCTTGCTACTAATAGTAACACGCTACTCTTGAACCGAATGGCCTTTTGCGTGACGATGGTAAGAGGCCCGACGGCATGAAACTAGTCCCATGGGAGTTGGGGAGGCCCATTGTGTGGGACGCTACATGCGTCAACACTCTTCCCATCTTCCGAGGACATCCGTGAGGGCTGGTGCGGTGGCAGATTTGGCCGAGGACCTCAAGAGACGCAAATATGCAGGTCTCGACAGAGCCTACATATTTGCTCCCTTTGGGGTCGAGACCCTAGGTCCGTGAGGTACCGGGCTATACGGGTTTTTAAAAAGTTATCTGAACGTCTGGTCGACGCGACGCGTGACCCGAGAGCTGGTAGGTATCTGGCGCAGCGCATCAGCATTGCCATACAGCGGGGCAATGCAGCCAGCGCAGCGTCTTGGGGACGCTGGTATTGATATGGATCAGTTGAGCTACCTGTAGATTGTTTGCAACAGTCTGCAGTTAGCTTTAATTGTTTCATTGTAAATACTAGTTCTAATTTGTTTTTATTATTGAATTGTAATTTTCTTTGTCAACACGCTTAACTCGTAGCCTTTTTTTGTCCACAGTAAACAAGCTAACTGACATCAGCGTGACCACCGCACCAGAGGGCTCTGTAGACGCGCACAAGTTGACTCTCCATTCTGAGACTGCGGGCGCTCGGCGAAGCAGCGAGCTTTTGATTGATAGAACACAGGCGAAAGACTTGCTGGACCAGTTGATGGAAGTTTATAGCAAGATGGAAGGGATGGAACAAGAGTAAAATGCCACTCGGTACACTTTACACAAACTATATTTAACTGGACAATACAACGACAGAGACCTGCATTATTTGTGTTGTTGCGTTCAGTGCCATGCGACGGTGTGTACTTGGTGCATGTGCGAGCGGGGCAGCTGTCAGATAGATAGTGGTTAGAACGTGAGGAAGATACTACCATTATCTGCTACTTCTATTGCCTAACGGTCCCGGGGCCCAATTCTGCTAAACAATTGCTTCACTATGACAATGATATTCGTTAGAAATAGAAATTTATTATCAAAGTAGGTATAAACATAACCTCGCGATACCTGCATCAAAATTAAACTTACTAATTAACTACCTAATCTAGTCCACACTCAATGGCTGTACAAATATATAATAAAATTCCGGACAAGATTAAAAGCCAAGGAAACAATCATATTTTTAAAATTAGATTAAAGCTCTTGGAAAAATGCTACCACGAGCTAAATGATTTTTAATTGATACTTTTGGTACCTTGTAATTGAAATCTTGCATTAATTTTAATTTTATTAGACTTACCTTTCATACCATTTTATTAAATTAGTATTATATAACGTATCTCGCCGACTCCCATGGCAACACCTTAAATGCGTACATATTGTGTATTCCATAATATAGTCAATAAGTCCTGACAAATGTATGTACCATAATATGAAAATAAATATATAAATCAAAAATATCACTTTATTTCCTTGTCATTGTTTAATTATTAAGAATTTGACCTTTTCTAAGTGTGCATTTATTGTATTTATGGAAATAGGGGTTTCTGATTTAATTTCTTTGTTGCAGAATCGTAGAATATAATCCTTAGATGTAAGAAAAACTAGATAGTGCGTGCAGTGCTTTTTAGTCCAGTAATTTTAGCCAAAAAATATAGTTTGCAGCTGGTGAAACCCATGACACATGAACAGTGGCGGATTTACAAATTTGCCGCCAGTAAGCTATTCAAATTTTGCCGCCCCTCTGACCTCTACAACTCTACGCCCCAGTAAAAATAAAGGCGAGCGGAGCGAGCCACGAAAATTTTCACGATTAGTATTATTGCGGTGATTGTCAAGAGTTGACCAGATTGGTTTGGCCGGGTTAGCAATAAAGGCTACGTTACCTTAACGTTGAGTGAGTGAATCGCGAAATTTTTATGATTTTTTTCGGTTCTGGGCAACAAAACCAAAAGGAAAAAACAATGGTAGCGAGCGAAGAGAGCCGCGGGTTTTTTTGAGAATTATAGCGGTGGTTCATAAAACTTTACGACAAGCGAAGCAACGCCTAGCAAAGAGAGCCCGAGATAAAAAAGTTATAACGGTAAACATTCCACACTACAACTATTACCACCGTTTCCAATTTTTCCAAATTCAAACGTGCCGCCGCCGCCGCCGCGCTCCGCCGGCCGCTGCCGCCGCTTCGCTTCGCGTTACTGGCTTTTCGGTACAATTATCCTTGATTGATTCCAAACTTTTAAGTGAGACCTATTACGCGTTGATTGATTGTAATAATGACGATAATTAATATATATTTTTTTAAACTATAATCAATGTGTTTCTTGTACCTGTATATTATTGTAATGTGTCGTGTTATGTATTGTGGGTCCAAATAAATTTATTTTCTTTCTTTCTATTGTGCGAGTGGAGCTAATAACATTTAGGTAGGTAAATAATAAGGTTATTTTTCTGTATAACAAAAAAAACATATTTAGGGCCAAATTTGCCGCCCCCGAAAATCTGCCGCCCTAGGCTCCAGCCTACTCAGCCTGCTGGTAAATCCGCCACTGCACATGAAACATCAAAAATAGTCCAGTTATGAAACAAGACTGGACTATTTTTGCACGGAGAGATTGATAGTATGGTTTCAACCTTGACACTTTTGACACGCTTTCCTCCATCTGTAGTTTCTTTCACTTAAGATAGAATTCCAAAATGCGTCATTCTGTAACGTTACCATTGTTATAGTGAAACGATTCTGGAAAGGGCAATTAATTCTAGGCAGTTCCAACATTCTTTGATAATATAATTTCAATTGTCTTCTATCGTGCTAAAAACATTCCCTTTTAATTTTGTCATTATTTAATCGTAGTTTGTAAGTTACCAATATTTAAGTAAATAAAAATCTGTACTGAACAAATTATTCATTTAATAACATATCTTCTTCATCTTCTTAAGATAAATGAAATTATCATATGAAAAACAAAATATATTAGTCTTATATCTCAATAATTATACAAAATGCTTAAGGTGGGGCATTTACTTATTGTTGATATTTGTAGAATCTTACTTATAATGCTAGTAAAGCATCACCTCCATAGGCGAGAGTATCGAGAGTATATTAGCGATAGTCTCGTCGTGCCAATTCATTCCATAACAACTCCATGAACTCGATATTGTCAATTCAGATGTTGCCAAAACTAAACTAATTTACCAGCACTAAAAATTATGCCGTTTTTTTATATTTCGATCATTATAAAAGGGGTGGCAACATTTATAGCGCTGTCAAATTTGTATAGTTTGGGCGAGATCTGAATTGACACCATTATGAATGTAAGCGGATTAACTACGAACCTTGTTTGGGCTGGAAGAACACAAGACGTTTCATCGCGACACACGCAACATTCGTAATTAACGCGTTTACATCAATTCATCAAAATAAGCTTACTGAATCCTTCCAACTAAACGTAGTTTGTCGAATTCATATAGTTTTTACAGTAAAACTCTATGAACGCCACGATAACACACAGCGATATCATGTCGATAATTTTAATTGACTCGCTGCGAGATACACGTCCGTGTAGGTAATCCTTTAGGTCCACTAAGTTTAACTTTAGTTATAGGCTGATGTTTCTTAGGTATCATTTAATTTTGTATCAAACTATAGTAAATTAATTACAGAGTGGGGATTATGTCATTTTCCCCTAAAGATGAGAGCCAATAAGGCCACAACAGGAGAGGCCTGTGTCCAGCAGTGGACTACACTACAGACTAATGATGTGTGTGATAATGAATTAACCTGTAATTCAATTCATATTATAACAATTAGTCTTAACAAGTACCTAACCGTTTTGATATATCAGTAGGGCAAGCACTGGGATTGTTCTCTACGGTAGAATAGACAATAATGACACCACATCGTCATACATTGCGTACATTATTCAAACGACGATCAATGTGGCGCGGCGGGCGAAGGTCCGCCTGCGACGCAGGAGGTTGCGGGTCGATTCCCGCCTCGGGACAAATGTTTGTACGATATGCAAATATTTATTCATTATAGAGACAATTCAGAATCGAATGCGTAAATTATTCGAAACTAATTCCTTCTACTTCAACCATATACGCAATGTTTAACGATGCGATGTCATTTTTCTCTATTCTACCCTAGACAACAATCCCCGTGCTTGGCCTACAGGTACAACAACTTAATTTCAAAATTTCAATCACAATTTTCCTCTTAATTCTGTCAAACGTCAAAAGGTTTTTTAGCGTGCACAATTCGGTCTAAGAACTTGCCTATATCTTGAGACGCGCGTGGCGCAGGTCGCTTAAGCTTATGCTTAGCTGTCAACTTAGGAACTAGGCTTTTTGATTTCTTAAGTGGTACAGGAAAGGTGTCCAGTTTAGAATGGCCTCCAAGCCCGTCGTAAGATATATCGAGATTGATTATGCTTGGTCTTTCGGAGGGCTCTGGCTGCAGTGGTTGTTTCTGGTGGAAGATGCTCGTATTGGTGTTTTCGTTTGGGTTTCTGTGCGTTATGTTCCGCGCTGCGTTCAGGATTGCGTATTCAGAAGGCTGTGAACAAAAGTTGTGAGTTAGAAATATATCGCGAATTAGGAGTAAAACTCATCATCATCACATTTATTTAAACTTATGATAAAAGTTATTCTCAGATTAATTATACTAGTTACCGCCGATGGTTTCAAACGTGTTTGTCCGCTTAAAAACGTAGGTAGCTTCTCTTTGCCATTCAATAAGATTCAATTATCAAAATTAATTATATTAATTATTTGATTTCTTATAAATTAACCCAGAGTGAGGCTTACGCACTATAATAATGAAAACCTTAACATTAAATTAGTTAAGATAGAGACTGCGACTCTGCAAACGTAGAGTAGGACTCCCTTCGACCAGGTGGGATGACGTCCTGCTTTAGACTGCTGGGTAATGCTGGATTCGGCTGAAGACATGGCGCTATGACGCTCATTAGGGAGGGCCTAGCATAGCTACCTATGCTAGGCCCTCCCTAATGAGCGTCATAGCGCCATGTCTTCATGCTAGCCCTAAAGTAGAGACCAGCAGTGTACTAACAAATGATGACGATGTCCTCCGAGCCGAATTTCGGCCACAGCGGCAGTCTCGACGGCGCGACTTGTCTTGTGCTCAGGACAATTACACTGCAAAAGTGTGTGCAAACACAGGTGCACTGATGATGTATATATAACATAAGTAAAGTTTACCTTCATGGTTGCCCTCATCGGCGCGGTGACAGTCCTCCGCTGCAGCGCCGCGAGAGCCAAGTTGCTCTGCTTGAGGTTTAGGTACGGAGAGTCAGAGTTTTCTATACGGTGCGCCATTGAGTTCTGTCGAAGTATTTATTTATTTATTCAAAATATTGTACAGATATTCTTAAACCTAATGCTAATCCTAATCTATAGAGTCACAATCATAATAATATACATTATATACAAATTGTCAACATCAGTCATCCTCCCCTCCACCTCCACAGCCTATATTGGTCCACTGCTGGACCCAGGCCTCCCCTGAGAAACGCCCTGTTGGCTAGTATCTCACGGGGGGCCCATAATCCCCATCCCCAAGACATTAAATCTTTATTGACAAAGAAAATTACAATTCAATAATAAAAACAAATTATTAGAATACTAGTTGTATTTACAATTGAAACAATTAAACTAACTGCAGACTGTTGCAAACAATCTACAGGTAGCTCAACTGATCCATATCTGTATCCATATCATATTTTAACACAATTAATTAAATTCCTAATTTTAACATAATATTATAAAAAATCACTTTTTATAATATTATGTTAAAATTAGGAATTTAATTAATTAACACAAAACAAAAATTTTATTCATATTAATATTTTTTTATTTTTATACTAGTTTCTGCCCGCGCCTTCGACCGTAAATCTACGCATAATTTCAGCCCGATCTGTTAAAAGTTTAGGCATAAATTAACAAACATGCATGCAAACTTTCGCATTTGTCATTTAATCCTAGACTAACCTTACCTAAATAAACCTTACAAAATATATTAAAAATTATTATTAATATTCCGACAATGCTATTGCAGCTACGAAGCGAATTTTATTTTGTGTTTTGATATGTATTGAATCTGTTTGACTTGACTAATTGTTCCCTGTGAATCTATAGTGTGAATAAATAAATAAATTACCTAACTAAACTCTGAATAACTGGTTTTTAAAAATTAGTAGGGGTTGACCCCTTCTTACGCTACGACCGGCACTCAAACCCAGCCCGTGGAGGTGATAAGAGGCGACTAAGGAAACCTACTGAAGGAGGGGCAGCTGCAGCTGCCCACTGATCTTTTGACAAGTTTAGTGATTATGACAAAAGCGCCCTTATTTGGGAAAGGCAATGTTCAGCTGTTTGTGTGCTGATGAGGAGGAAGACTTAGGCCCGTATTATGAAAGCTTGCTTAGTCATAGATCTATGCTTAAGTGACGTTTATTCCATAGAAAAGCTTTACTCAAGCATAGATCTATGACTGAGCAAGCTAATACGCTACGGCAATACGGGCCTAAGACATAGACAAGCATTTATTTGCTGCTCACAAAGTTCAAAACAGACATAAAATTAACATTACAACTTGAAAAAATAAACATCGGTAACTAATACTAAGAGGGAAAATACACAAAAAAAAGAGATTCTGTGTCACGACCACAGCAGCAAAAGTCTCGGCTCAGCATAAATGCATTACCACTCAGGAGTAGATAGGTGCTGATATTCTGCCGAAACCCATTATAAAATAAATAAAATAAAAATATTTTATTTCGGAGACCCCGATACAATCTATCTTTACCATCAATAAAAGTCCAAGTCCAAGAAATCCATTCACCCGTTTAGAAGTGAAAAGGTAGCAGACAAAGTTACTTTCGAATTTATCATAGTACAAATAAATCGTCACTACATAAATACCCATTATTTATTAGTTCTTATTAACAACTTACCACACTGATATTGCTGTCGTTCAATATAGCAGTATTGAACCGATCAAACGAGTCGGACCTACGCAGTTGCTTCGGCGGCGACTCTGGCATATCTTTGACTTCGGACGCTTTTCTCTTACTCTTCGCGTACTCGTATTTACCTTGTAGGTTCGATAAATCTTCTTCTGCAGAACTGTAACATAACATAATAATAATTATAGTTGATGTACGTTACAATGGAACATCAGATTTTAAATGAGGTGTTTTCTTAATGTCAAAAAATAGTTCGAACAAAATGAAAAGATGGCGGTTTTGTACGTGGTGCCGCCAAATAAAAGTGGAATAGACCGTGCTTATTTGGACATGAAATCCCTCCGTTTAAAATCCACACCATCTATTATTTTTAAGGTAAATAGGATATTTGTCTTTTGGAAAACGCCTAATAGGCTAGTTGACTCTTATAATTTAAAGTAGGTCTTAAATTATTAACTATTGTCCGATGAGAGGGAAAAAAATATTACCATATTTTTTAAGACCTAGAAAACCGCAAAACTTTATTTTATAAGTTTACTTTTCGTAAACGGGCAAAAACACTGTCAGCCATATTAGTCTATATTATCTGTGCTGTGACGCCATACGGGTCGTAAACAAATAATTTAAATTTAGCAAACGTTCATCATTGTAAAAATATAGACAGACGACATAGCGAATTACACTCGTATGCAACATGGCCGAGAACATTTTCAGAGATCGAAATAAAAATTAATTAAACCGCCAAGTGCGAGTCGACTCGCACACTAAGGGCTCTGTAACGTAAAAATCAGGCAACTTTTTCAAAGAACATAAAATTTTACCTTTTTTGGATGCCCCTTTAAATTATCAACTTTATTATATTTTTAATATTTATTTATTGCATCATATTATGGTACATACATTTATCAGGACTTATTGACTATAAAGTATCTGTTGTTATTACAGTTGAAGTGATATTTATTTATAGGAAGTTTCATGTGTTCCCATATAGAAAGTCTCCTTTTAGTATGGGATTTGCGTAGTTCCATGTCCGCACGATAGAGGCGCTGTACCTAATTGTATGGAAAAAGGAGACGTCAAGTTCACGTCCCGTTACTAACGTCAAATAGACTCGCCCCTCAGATCTTTGTGTGTCAAATTTCAGCTCGATCTATTTAGTTGTTTTGGCGTTGTCTTTGGCCAAACATCCTCACAAAGGCACAAGCTTTCGCCTTTATAATAATCATAATCATTTATTTTGCAAGAACGTACAAAAGTTAGATAAATATTAATAGGAAGTAGGATTAGATTGGAATATTGAGCTTACCTTAGCTTCTTCTGTAGCTCAGCCACTTTGCTTTTCTCCAGGCCAAGCGCGTGTTTGGTGTTGTTCAACCGGTCTCGAGTCTCGTTCTTTTTACTCTCCGATTCGCAAAGTGCTCTGAAAAAACACTTTTATTTAATTAATTTATTAAGAGGTCGAATTCTGCTAACTAATCGCTTTACTAGGACAATGGCATGTTCGCAGAACCGTCCATAGATGAAAGAAACTCTGCTATTTGCACGGAGACATTGATATATTGGTTTCAACCTTGACACTTTTGACGCGTCCCTCAATCTGTAGTTTCTTTCATCAAATATAAGTTGACGAATGAGATGTAGTACATAGCTAGGCGGAGGAATGTACCTACCAGGGCTATATAGTTTGCCACCAAAGTGAAGCAAAGATATAATGGACAAAACTAAGAAATATTATATTGGTAAGTTCATTTTTTCCGATACATAGCTACGCATGTTAATCGTAATATTAACGCGTTATTGTTATGGTAAGCCCCCTGGTGAAAAAGTCAAGTCAAGTCACGCTAGATTTTGTCATTATCTTGGTCTGGTCGGTTAATTATTAAAAGCGTCTGCAATAGTCTGCATACAATTCCAAACATTTCGCTTATCAATCGCTACTACATGACAGTGCAGTGACAGTAAAGACAACTTCCTACCGGAAGCATTCTAATTAAAATAAAACCAAGCATTACTAAAATAAATAAGTAGTTCACAATAATTATCGGTACTACAACTGCATTAACCTTTATAAAAACTGAAAGCTAACACATGTCATCTAACTAAATGAACGTGGCAGTATATGAACTAATGGCAGTAAATTTTGTACCTTTTAAGTGCTGTGGCAAATGTGGCGATCGTCTTCAGATCTGTGTACCCTTGCAGCATGGTTTCAACTTCGCTGCTTGTTGCGTTGAGCACCTTCTGTAATCTAAAAAATTCATACCAAATTAATTGAATACAGTTCTACGCTAAATGAGTTTAGGAGCGAGTCTAGCCAGACGCCCATACTTGCTTCTATTCAGTGGGTTAGTGTTAATTTACTGGTGAAATGAAACGCACATTGGGCTTAACACTTTAATTGCCCGCACATGCCCGACTTCAACTCGCCGCCACTGCGCGCCCCTTCGGGTTTCACCGCAGAGGCTGGGCAGAAGTGCATCAACATGTAGCTTATTCAAGTTGACAGCGGATTCATAGGGCATGTATTTAACGTGCGCGACCTATAGATGGTTTGTTATAGAAGATCTTTACAACCCTTCCCCCCGCCTCAACAGCCTATATTGGTCCACAGCTGGACTCAGGGGGAGGCCTGATAAGCGCCTTATTGGCTTTTATCTCACGGGGGTAATGCCCATAATCCCCACGCTGGGCGTGCGGGTTAAGGATCGCAGTTTAGTGGTAGAATTGTTCTGCAGGGGCTACCCGCCCCCGGTGGATATCCCTTAGTCGCCTCTTACGACACCCGCGGGAAGAGTTGGGGTGGTGCAAATTCTTAGCCGGCACCACACAACCCTTACTAAAGTTTAATGGTAATTGGTAGAGGTTTCAATCGCGTTGCAGCGATCGTGGTTGCTTGCGGGATTTACTTTATCTATGTTAACAAATAATGATGACAAAGGATTGTGACGCATGGAGTCTATCCAGTTAGCTATTCTTGCCTATGTTCAAAATGCCATAATTTTTTTTTCATCTTGTTAAAGTTGTAAAAATAACATACCCTGTCAAAGTCTGCATATTTTTCTTCAACTCCTCGTTTTCCTCCTTCAGCTTGCAAGTTTCCTGGTTCTGAACCTTTAGGTACAACATCTGGTCCTTCATAGCGGAGATGGCCGAGTCTCTGTTTACCAGCTTTCTTTCATATGACTTGATGACATCTCTGAAACCATGTTGTATTTTTAGAATTATTTTATCTAGTAATTCCCCTGTTCTGTGGATTTTAGCGTTTCGCCAGCTTTCTTTCATACGACTTTTTTAATTCTCTGAAAACATATTGTGTTTTTAGGATGACTTTAACTAGTGATATCCCTGTTCTGTGGATTTTAGAGTCTCTGCTGGAAACCTATCTTTCATACGACTTTTTTAGTTCACATTTAAACATGTTGTTATTTTAGGATGATTTTATTTAGTCAATTCCCTGTTCTGTGGATTTTATAAAACGTTTATCATATAGAAACTGGGGGTAGGTGGAACCAAGTGCAATAGCTTGGCGGCTTTTTTAATCCTGAGAAGCCTCTACTATTTTCAAGACTTAAAAAATTGTAAGACATGTTATTTCATACAGAAAAAATTTAAAAATCTTAAAAATATCATAAACACAGCACAGACGCTTTTCAGGGTTAAAAAAGCCGCCAAGCTATTACACTTTGTTCCATCTAACCCCAGTTTCCACATGACAAACGTTTTGCCGAACACCCTGTAGTGTGCAGTGTGACGACCTCAGTCGCGCAGCTGGCGAAGGTCCGCCTTCGACGGAGTTTGCGGGTTCGATTCCCGCCTCGGGATAAATGTTTGTAAGGTCTGCTGTTTGACGAATATTTGTATGGACTGCAATTAGTTGTTGCTGTTGTGGTGTTTCAAGGTAAGTATTAATTGATTCCCAAGCTGTTTAGTTTAGGGCAGCATGTAGGGAAAGATGCAAAATTATATCTCTTCCATGTGTTATACTTAGTCTGTCAACACCTAAGTAATATTAACCTACCAGAGGAAGGGCAGCAACCTCTGTGTATTTTTAACACTTCTACTGCGATCACCAAGCTGCCCACCAATTGTGCTGATTATGACAATACCCCCTCGTTCAAGGGAGCCATGTTCTGCAGTGGATGTATGTGTACTGATGAACCTGCTCCTTTTCCCATGCTTCCGCTACAAGCACACTTCTCCACACTCGAGAACATGCATCTTTAACTTACTCATTCTTCTTCAAATCAGCATTAAGCTTCTCCAGCTTCTCATCATGATCTTTACAAACCGCTTTCTGCTGGCGGAGCTGCAAGCTGGTGTCATCCAGGCGGGACTGCAGCGTCGCCGCATCGTCAGCTGTCCCCTCATTGGATATGGTTGGGTAGAGACGGAACATACACTTGTCGGTTACTTTGCAGCGGCATTGTGGGCAGGTTTTAGATCTGGGGAATTATATTCAGTATATTTAATTGTATGGTACCCTATCCTGTGCCAGAATATGGTGGCATGTTTCTTAAACCTAGAACTACACTACTTTTGTGCCTCTGTACCTTGTTTTGGTAAAATTTTGCACATCACACTCTGTATTGCCACCAATAAGACCAAAAAGGGTGACCCTGGTTGTTGTTTTTTATAATTGAGTCAAGTTCATTCAGAATTATATGAAAACATCAGTAGGTTCTAACATCAGGGCATGCCTAAGTTAGGAACCAATAATAATGCATGTTTTTTCTTTACCTTTCTATCCACTGTGACAGACAATGGTTATGAAAGACATGTCCACATTTTGTCACATAAATATTCTCTGCTTGGTTCACAAGGTCGCTGCATATTGTGCATAGAATATGCATTATTCTGGAAAGAAGGTAAATAAAGTCAATTGGATAAAAAAGATGCAGTTGATCACAAGAAAACTGTTGTATGTGGTTCTATGTATTACAACCTTTATTATTGCATGCAAGTAAGTAGGTACATATGTATTAGTATAGTAATTTACTCTAAACTCTGGCTGAGCTGAGCTCTGACTAGAATGAATATTATAGTTTATTTCAGAAAACTGAGTCCCATTTTATGGTTAGTTATTCTAACCTGAGTTTTGCGAATTCATTATGAGAGTTTTGAGCCTGTAGGTACTGGTTATTGAGCAAGCTACCCTCTCCTCAAAAAGAGAACAACAAATCGATAAGCTTTGTGTTGTTTCATTACACACCCTCATCCATCATGCAGGATGGTAAGTAGGTAGGTAGGTATGTAGTTTGGAAAGAAACTATGTATGGTAATTTGGTTCGGTTTACTCACTTCTTGAGCCTTCTTTTCACTTATTGTAGAGCGGTTTCTTCTCAGTTTCCTTGTGGTAGGTAGGTAATTTCCTCACATTTGTTTGTTTTGTTTGGTACTTTGACAGTTTCACGGAATTAAATTCAGATTGGAACAGAAATTCAGATTTTTTTTTCTCGTTGATGTGAATAGAATGACATAAATTAAAAATGTCAATGTCAAAGTAGTGACGGCTAAAGAAGTAGAGGGAAGTTCAGGCAGCAAGCAATTCTCGCCAATTTAGCTATCACTCGATAATAATCATAACATCTTTAAACCGAAATTTGACAGTTCTTTTAACTGTCAAATTTCGGTTTAAAGATGTTTATTCTCGTAAAATAATGAGATACAAAAAGTTCTTAAAAATAATATGCTAAGTACGCTATACCTTCGGGGCCCCGATCCTTCATATAAAATCTGTCAAATTTGACAGTTCTTTTGATATTTATCCAGTGATTTGGCGAGCGAAACTACCGATGGTACATAAATAGAATATTTTCCATTTTTGATTTTTGCAAGAAACTATCTACATAATATCTAAAGTTACCGTACTAATGTAGGTAACGAATGTATTTACTTACACATTCGCGAAAGGCAATGCAGTTTCGACTAATAGACCAAATTTTTCAAAAAATCGTTTGTTATTTTGCGTAGGTTTATTTTTTTTTTAATTTTGACTGGTGAAATTTAGTATAAATGTTTCTCCAATATTTTTTTAATAACAAACATACTTTATATAAAAAAAAAAACCATGAAAGATACTTCATCCGAGTGGAGTTAACTGTCAAATCAAATTCCGTCGCGACTTAAATTGAGTTAATGTAAAACACTTTTATTCTAATTGGGTAGGTAGCTATACAGTGTGAGTCTTTATAAAGTGCACATACTAAAATGGGTGAAAATATACTCAATTTTATCGACGGAAAAAATGTTAAAAAATTTCTAAAAAATATATTAATTTTTTTATGGACTTTTTAATATTTTTTATAACCACTGTCTACCCAATGTAAACAAACTGTTATTACTTTTGAACTAAGAGTCGTATCTCTATGAATCAAAATTAATTATGATCTCTAATGAATGATAGGCCGTGCGTAAAAAACAAAAATGCTTCAAAAAATACATAGTTACCATAAATTAATAAATAAATGATATTGGAAGAAAAACTGCCCATTTTGTTATCATTTTTACAATAATTAATAAATTTCGAAACAAAACGTCCCATAAACCCTTTGTTATTGTTATTTCATGTTATTCTACTTTGTATTAGCTTTATAATAGTAAAATAACCAAGCCAATAACTTAAACACAACATTTTCTATCGGTGATTGAAGACAGGCCCTTATCGACAAAACTTGTTCAGCTGAATGAAGGTCATTGTTTAACCACGAGTTTAAAATGTTGTGTTTAAGTTATGGGCTTGGTTTTTTACTATTATAAAGCTAATACGATGTAGAATAACGTGAAATAACAATAACATAGGGTTTGTAGGACGTTTTATTTAGAAATTTGTTATTTCTTATAAAAAAGATCAAATAATAGTAAGTTTTTCTTCCAATATCATTTATTTATTAATTTATAGTGTGTATTTTTTGAAGCATTTTTAGTTTATAAGCACGGCCTATCATTAGAGATCATAATTAATTTTGATTCATAGAGATACGACTCTTATTTCAAAAGTAATAACAGTTTGTTTACATTGGGTAGACAGTGGTTATAAAAAATATTAAAAAGTCCATAAAAAATTTAATATATTTTTTAGAATTTTTTTTACTTTTTTTCCGTCGATAAAATTGAGTATATTTTCACCCATTTTAGTATGTGCACTTTATAAAGACACACACTGTATAACTTATTGATTCTAGTCTAAGTACGTAATTTAATATTCTTCCTTCTTCTTTGTCGTATTCTTCATTGCTGAAGGTCTTGCCCGTCCTGGAAAGCTTTAACGGAGACGCTGATGAACCGCTTCCACACTATTCTGTCTTCGGCCTGTCTCAAGGCTGCAGGCAAAGTGAGTCCCGTTATTGCCCTAATTTGGTCAGATCAGCGGGTTGGTGAGCGTCCTCTTGGTCTTTTCCCCTCTATCTTGCCTAGTACCTACTAGTAGTTTTTCGAGGCTGTCTGGTTGTCGTCGAATTGACCACGATTCAGAGCGATTCATAACTTATCTTATCAGCACTGCTTTGATATTGACTTATTTCGTTTCAGTCATAATTATTGACAAAGAAAATTACAATTCAATACTAAAAACAAATTAGAACTAGTATTTACAATTGAAACAATTAAGCTAACTGCAGACTGTTGCAAACAATCTACAGGTAGCTGAACTGATCCAGTTTGAGTAAAACAGCTGACATCTGCGGCTGACATTATTGACATTTCGTTTTGACAATTTTGACAGGACACGGGTTTATACTGTCTGTTGCTGATCCACTAATTTGTATTTTATTTATAAAATGCCGCATTTACCTATAAATAAACTGTGAGAATACTTTTAGACATCGTCTAGATACTTTGGGGGCGCTCGGAGGTGCAGTGTTTATTATACAACCGTGTAATTACGCACATTATGCGTTGCAAACACCAAAATTAATGTTTATGTTTATTAGTGTGCTCCTAGTGGATAATAATACCCCTAGAATTTAACCCAAACGCCTGTCTCGCCATGGGCGGACGCCTGAAATCATAGCTGTCTCCAATAACTCAATGTTTTGATAAGATATCAATCTTATATTTTCGTTCTGATTAGAGTATTCGTAGTGATAATGTGTCGTGAACTAACGCTAATGCGCCCTGTATAGCCGATAACCTGTTGAGTAAATAAGTGTAAGGATTATTTGTGTAAGTTTTGAGTGAGTAAACAAAGTGAATATGCCTGGAAAAATTAAAGTGAAAGTGTTAGCGGGGAGGAACCTTCCTGTTATGGACAGGGCAAGTGATACCACTGATGCTTTTGTGGAGATCAAGTTTGGAGGGGTCACGCACAAGACTGATGTGTGCAGGAAGTCTTTGAACCCTCATTGGAGTAGTACGGAGTGGTACAGATTTGAGGTTGGTACAGGGCTCATGTTTATTATTTAGAACAGATTCAAATCAAATTGAAGAGCTGTTAATTTATCACAAACTTAACAGCCCAACACTTGTTTAGTACATAAACACGTAATTACTTGACTTCTCGGAGTTAGTTATTATTAGTATTAGTTATGCCTATTGTAGCCAGCTTTGTCCTGTGTCTAATGAGACCAATTGTCTGAATTTATATACCTAAAACTTTCATTCTTAGTGGGGGAACTGCAGTCTGTATTGACATTTTTCTTGGTAGTGTATGATACATTATCCCCTTGTTCAAACAGGCCCTATCCAGCTCTACTCCTTGACATACAAGATCTTTTTGTCACCTTATCGTTTATTACATAATCTCTAGGCTGGTAGTAAGTAGTAGAAGCACATAAGACTTCTCTCAGCACTTCATGAAATTGTACAAATATGTTCTACAAATCAAGGTCACATCAGTTTATATAAATTTTTGGCAATGATACAAGCAATCTCCATGTGTTGCCTATCTATACATAAATGTCTGGCGTCCGTCTGCCTTTTATTTGTTTGGCATTTCCACAATGTGGTCATAGTGCTACTTTTGGAAACATGCCAAGAATGCTTTTCAGCATCAACTGTTTACAGTTTGCCCTATTTGTGACAGTACCCTACTATTTGGGTTATATATAAAGAACATTTACACAAATACTTGAGTTATTAAAAGTCTTTGTCCATGTTTAAACATGGACTTAGTCACTTTGAAGCGACAGCGCATCTAGATATCAGGCTATCAGGTTATTCAATTCTTTACCTAATGAAATGAAGGCATTTGAGAGGTTAAACCAATTTAAAAGTGACCTTACCTAACTCCTGCTGAAAGGATGTTTCTACACTGTCGATGAGATCCTCAACCATAGTAGTTAAGTTTAACTTAAATAAAAACTACATTGACTGTTTATAAGTGACTTGAATTGTAATTAGTTGTGACAGTGAACAGATTGGTATTGTTCTCAATTTAAATTTAATAATAATTCACACATTTCTCCTTATTTCTTATTGCATGCTAAGTGTATCACTTTCAAAGACAATGTAAATTGTTATTGAATAAATGACTATGATAAATAAATATACCTACTTGTTTCACAATGACACTCTTCAGACAGAAACATTTACGACTCTCTCATTTATCGCATATCACAACAGCTCCAAGACAAAGTCAAGGGCAGAAACTAAGAGATCCATGGAGATTGTTTATCCTGGCGAAAGACAAAAACTACATTTAATCCCAAAACTTAATTACGCTCTCAGAATCTATTAACTTCCTTATTCATTCCACCTGACGGTCGCGCTGTAAGAATCGACCCCTTGATGTCAGCCTGTGGATGTCGTAAGAGCAGACTAAGGCCCTGAACACACGGTGAAACGAAACTGCAACTAAATCCTTTTGAAACTATTGGTTTGAAATCAGTTTCAGACTATTTGCACAAACGGTTGCGCCTAAACGTGATTAAATTTTCATACAATCATTATTTTCTCTGAGAGCCGAAGTCTGTCTGAATCTGTTTCAATATGTCGAGTTCAAGTGATGAAGATATTGTTGTTATGTAACTTTGAAAAGCAAGGAGGCGTAAAAGAAGAATGATGTGGATATATCCTTACGTTGATAAACTTGTGTTGTAGGTACAGACAAGGATACTTTTCTACTTCCAAAACAAAGTTAATATTTTTATTTTCGTCCTCAGCCATTTTGTTGACAGAAAAAAACGCGGCAAAAACAATAAAACGCAACACGAGTATCTTGCAAGCCAGTTTCAAATGTTTCAATGCAACTGATTTGAAAATGCGTTTGGTTTAAAACTTGTTGCGTCATGTGTGGTTTCCTATAGGGCTATATGGCGTAAAATCAAATGAAACTCAAAAGTAACTTAGAGTTGCGGTTTCGTCATTTATGCGTTGGCCTAAGGGAATCTACCAGAAGAAGGGCAGCAGCTTCTTAACATCTTTACTGCGATCACCAATCCGCCTGCCAAGCGTGGTGATTACAAAACCTGTGCTGTGCTGATCGGTATTTATTCCTCAGGTGGACGAATCTGAGCTGCAAGATGAGCCTTTACAGCTACGCCTCATGGACCACGACACCTACTCAGCCAACGACGCGATCGGCAAGGTCGTCATCAGTCTCGCACCTTTGCTAGCGAGAGAAGCTAACAACGCTAAGGGGACTACAGGACTGCCTGGTGGTAAGATACAAGTTGAGTCTCACTTAAAATGACTCCCTTGGCTTAGACCAAAATAAATCTTAGCCTCCGACAACACAAACATCTACAGGAGACCGAATCAGAATCAAACAGAAGCCTTAACAATAACCATATTTTTGCCTAAACATGCATCGGGAGAATGACTATAACTACATAAAAAAATAAGTTTTCTAAAATTTGTTCTATTACTATATATTGTAGTAGAGAAATTGAACTATTATTAATAAGTAATTATTATTTGAAGCAACAAACGAAAATCATACAGTTTGGACGATGACACCCTGTAATTTCTCGTTTTTTTGTAATAGCCCTCTTAACTGTTGTACAAAAAAGATCTTATGTAAAAAAATAGTGTACAGGTTCAACAGCTTATCTATAATAGACATCTTTTATACTTGTATACTACAAATAAAAAATGTTATTTATTCGTAGCCTGTATCCATCATTTATCACAGAATTATTTGAGCGTCAGCAGGCATCCCGGCTTTAAGCTGTCTATCGCCAGCTCGTCGCGACGAGTTCGAAGATATCGGCTTCCAATTCTTCGATCCAGAGATACTGGATACTAGGATGCATCGATCGTTCTCGTATCGGTTTTGCAATCCTCGGAGTAGGTTTAGAGGGTAATAGTAACATTTTCGTTTTTTTTCAAAATATTTCAAAAAGTATGAAACCTATAGAAATTTCAAAAACTGTTTTGCGATGTACAAACCGATTCCTTTCATTTGATACCCCACTCGATGAGCTAGCCCACCCTTTTGAAAATTACACCCCCTTTGACCATTTTTTAAAAAGTGGTTCACTTACAGACTTCTCTATATTTTTCCTGTAAAATATAGTTCCATACAAACGCTACATACATTTCAGATGGATCGCTCTGCAAACTTCGAAGATAGGGGGGGAATGGGTAATTTATCGACTTTTTCAAAATAATTCAAAAAGTATGAAACCTACAGAAATTTTAAAAACTGTTTTGAAATGTACAAACCGATACCTTTCATTTGATACCCCACTCGATGAGGTAGCTTCCCTTTAACCGTTTTTTAAAAAGTGGTCCACTTACAGACTTCTCTATATTTTTCCTGTAAAATATAGTTCCATATCTACAAACGCTACATACATTTCAGATGGATCGCTCTGCAAACTTCGGATATAGGGGGCGGAATGGGTATTTTTTTTTACTTTTTTCATAATATTTCAAAATGTATGAAACCTACAGTAATTTCAAAAACTGTTTTGAAATGTACAAACTGATACCTTTCATTTGATACCCACTTGACATTGTAGGTCTGTTTTAAAATTTCGACATCACAATTTGTACTGAAAATTTACATATTCATTTTTAATTTATTTTTATTTATTATTCTTTTAATCTGTACAGGCGCACGAAATGTATTATTATTTCAAATTTCACGTTATTTGCTGCTGTAGTTGCTGAGTTATTAAAGACGCAAAAAAGGACAGAAAAAGCGATGCCATAAGGGTTACGAAACCGATCTCCGATCTTCGAAACCCTTAAAATATCTATTTGTGTAATGTATTGTATTATGCATGATCTAGTACCTACCCATAACACAAACTCTGCTTAGCTTGGGGCTGGATGATGCTGTGAATTGTTCAGCATTTTTTATATATATTTCTCCAGGAGCGGTCCTCTCCGGCTGGATCCCTGTGTTCGACACGATGCACGGCATTCGAGGCGAGCTGAACGTCATCGTGAAGGTGGAACTGTTCTCCGACTTCAACAAGTACAAGACTTCCAGCTGTGGCGTGCAGTTCTTTCATTGTAAGCTTGTTAATAAGAATCGTCATACCTAATACTTAACACGTAACGGGGGTTGATTGTGTTCGAAAGAATGCAGTATACCCTGAGGCACTGTACCTTGTCTAAACAAAAAAAAACGTGGTGCATACATGGGGGACGGGGGTCCATTCGCTTAAGATTGAAATCTCCGAACTACGATCTTCGTTTGATTCTCTTAAAAATATCCTGTATAATTTTCTAAGGAAACTTGTGGTTTTTTGGCCTGCTTTTTCGCATAACCTGCGACGCTTTTGTGTCTCCCAAGTTTTTTTTTAATTTACCTAAAAGCTTTACCTTTTGATTTATGGTGTTTTGTGTTTCCTTTATCTCGGCACTGTACCTGCACCATGGTGTCGAAAAGATCTACCTATTTAGTCCACACCATCACCAGCCTTTCTGCACCAAATGCTGGACATAAGCTTCCCCTTGTTTATCTACTAGCTACTTAATGTTATGTTATTTATTAAACTAAAGCTAATCTCTGCAGGTCCAATGATCCCCCCGGGGTACAAAGCGACCTCCATCCACGGGTTCGTAGAAGAACTGGTGGTGAATGACGACCCCGAGTACCAGTGGATCGACAAGATACGAACCCCGCGTGCTTCTAACGAGGCTCGCCAGGTGGCGTTCATTAAACTTAGCAACCAGGTACTTACTATAAAAAACCTATGTTGCTAAAGTTCTTTCAAAGTTAACCTTTAATAACAAAGACTATTACAATCAACCAATAGAAACAAATTAAAACTAGTATTTACAATTGAAACAATTGAGCTAACTGCAGACTATTGCAAACAATTTACGGGTAGCAACTGATCCATACCAATCGGAAGCGTCCCCAAGACGCTGGCTTCATTGCCCCGCTGTATGGCAATGCTTATGCGCTGCGCCAGATACTAGTAAACTACTTCTAACGAAACATACGTTCGTAAAATTCCTCGTAACTACGAGTAAAAGATAAAAACATTGCCAATGTATTTTTGGCTAGATCAAACATACATTTTATTATACCATAATTACTACAAAATGTTTAGATTAGTACTTATTTTATATACTTACATATATCATCGCCTTAGGGCTAAAAAAAAAAACCTGTAATGATGTTATAATGTCTTCTTAATAAATAAAAAAAAAAAAAATACTTTCAGGTGCAACGTCTTGTCGGTCTTAAAGCAGCGGAGCTGGGAGCCAATGCCGTGGTTGGGTACCAACAAGAGTTTGACTTAGAGGGCGAGGCGGGCGTTGTAGCCAGAGCCATAGGTAAATAAATTTAAAAATCCTGAAATTTCTCATCGATTTTACTTTTGAGATTTTGTATCAGGTATTTATCGCGTACCTTTTGTTTTATTTTCCCCTACGTTTCCATCGCGTTGCAGCGATCGTGGTCACGGGGCGACAGATGTTAACAGAGCGCGAAAGTTAAAAAAAAATATTATACTTTAAGTTGGTTCAGAGATTTATCTCTGAGCCCAAAGAATGATGATACGTTACCATGATATTCATAACATTACTAGCTGCTGCCCGCGGCTTCGCACGCGCTTTTCAAGTAGCCTTTGTCTCCCCGGGATACCGTTTACCTCCCTACCAAATTTGATTCAGATTTGTTCTGCTGTTTAGGCTTGAAAAGGTAACAGACAGACAGACAGAGTTAAATTCGCTTTTATAACACTAGCTGCTGCCTGCGGCTACGTGAGCGATTTTCGCGGATAAAAAGTAGCCTATGTCCTTATCCAGGATACCATCTGCCTATTGAATCATCTGAATTGAGAAGTAACAGACCGACAGAGGAACTTTCGAATTTATAATATTAGTTTGGATTATCAATTTCTATCAAAAATACACTGACAACATAGAGGTGCTTTAAGAATAACGTTTGTGGTGTGGGATCGTTTAACTCTCACTGAATGTCATAATTAGATCGGCAGCAATGTTTAATTATCTTCACGTTTCACATTTATATGAATAAAAAATAAAATAAAAGATTTATTCATAAATTACTCAAGACAAATGTTTAAAATAGTAATAATAATAACTTAAATTGTAAAGATTACGTGTGCCTGAACTAAATAAAACCTGTATCTCAGGCAAAATTGCCTACAACGAATACATAGGTAGTTATAATCACATAAATAAAGTAAAACAAAGTGACAGTGCAGATTTTCAAAATAACATATATTAGGCACAAAAGAAGACTTTAATTTTGCAAAACTTGAGCAATCAACCTTAAAAATTTATTTCAGGTACCGCTGTTAGCATTACTGCATTGCCAATGCCATGCCAACCTGTCAACACGATTCCCTGCACGCAACAGTGAGTTTAAATCCATCACACTAAAGTCTATAATTATTTAGCACATCTTGGATATAAATGTAGCCAAATTAATCAACATTTTGAACCTTAAATCTATCACGATAAAGTTGGGACAAGGGCGGGCATCTTGCCAGCTTCGATAACGGCAATGAAATTATGTGAAAGGAAAAAATGGGTAATGATAGAATTCTTGCCAAGTAAATTATTGGGTAGAAAATATCCACTTATATTTTATTATTTTTATTAAAAGAAAATACGATACGGGCCAGAAATGTGCCATTGTGCACATGTTTTCTATGCCATAAAAAGATATTTGGCTTTATGGGTAAACCTAAATTGTATATATAAAAAGTATATATAAATTAGGTGTATGTATATACAATACAGCCCTTTTGAACTCTAGCCTAGACATAATGATGATGATTTACGCAGTATTAGATTTAGTTCACGTTTAGATTTTTAAGTTTGTTTGTCTTATGTACAAGGTGGCGCAAAATTAATCATCCAATTTCGTTTTTAAATAACTTTTTTTCTAAATAAAAAGAAATGATTTTGAGTCATGGATATCTTTATTTGAACCTGTAATTTTTTTTCTGTTAAGTGGAAAAGATGATATCCGTCAAGTGGCTGCCGGCCCAGTGTTGATAAACATTTGTGCCCGTTTTATCGTATTTTCAATCACTTTCCGTAAGATTTCCGGTGATAACTGTTCGCATTCCTGTCGAATATTCGCCTTAAGGGCTGCGATTGTCTGAGGCTTGTTGGTATAAACCCGCGACTTCAAGTAGCCCCGAAAAAAAAAAGTCTGGGATTGTTAAATCGGGCGATTTTGCTGGTCATGCCAAATCACCAAAACGGGAGATTACGCGACCAGGAAAGGCTTCCTGCACAATATCCATTGTGGCTCATGCTGTGTGTGCGGTTGCACCGTCTTGTTAAAACCACATATGCACCAAGCCCCGCATATCCAATTCCGGCTATAAGAATTCGTTTATTTATCATGGCCCTGTAGCGTTCGTCAGTAACAGTGACATTATTGCCGATGGCGTCCTCAAAAAAAATACGGCCCAATCACTCCTCCCGCGTGAACGCCGCACCACGCAGCGGCTTTCAGTGGATGCAATGGCTCTTCGTGCATTACACGCGGTATTTCAGTGCCCCAGAAACGAAGATTTTGCTTACTGACGTAACCGCTAAGTGGAAATGCGCCTCGTCGCTCATGCATGAATAAAAAAATCGACATTAATCGAATTAATCCACGTTTTTGTGGATTATAGCGCTCCATTGTTAGTCTGTTTGTATTGTGCAGCTTTCTAGTTTACAAATGTTAAATATGATTGACGTACGACGCCATTTACAAATATTATAACATTTTCCGATAGGGTGATTAATTTTGCGCCAACTAGTACAATAATGCAATAATGCAGAAATTGTTACGGCAACTTTAACAACAAAAAATATGCTAATATGTACACATTCAACCAAAAAAATGTTTCGTTGTAATTTAGACCAATATTTTTTTATAGTTTTATTAAATAGATGAAAGATACTCATGAACAACTTTTGCATGGTGTGTCGTGTCGTACCATTAATAGACAATTAAAAAAGTGCTTGGACATTTTGGTGACGGACGACGACAGCATAACGGATCTGAGTCAATATTACCAAACGCACAGAGAAGAACTGCAGAAAATGATCCAAATACTCAACCCTAAAGGTCTGTCTTTAATGGACTCACAGGAAAACGATGATGATGACGATAAAGTGGAGCTAGTCAGGCAATCTAGCCTCAACAGCTATGCTGGATCAGCTTCCCTGTACCAAGATAACTATCTGTCAAGAAACAGCTTGAGGCACTTGTCAGAAGATCAAACAGATCTGAACAGACTTCTGAACCGAAATGACGATGATTCTGACTCATCCGGCCCTATACAGAAGATAAAGAAACTAAAAACCAACTTCTTTACAAAGCGATTCACTAAACGTAAAGGTGATAAAAAATCAGATGATAAGCAAGATGATACTGTGTCTATCAAATCGAATTCGTCTGATACGTCAAAGATTTCTTTCTATGATATCAAAAATGAGCTAAGCAAGTTTAAAAGAATGAAGAAACCGAAGTTTCGCAAATCAGATAATAAAGAGGATGAGGGCGAGGGAATGGCTTCGATCCTAGCTCGTTCAGTCATCCACGCTCGCACCAGTCTGCAAGCTATTGCTGAGATGCAAGATTCACAAGCGGAGAACTCGCCCTGTTCAACTTTGAGGAGAGTGAGCGAATCTAACCCTAATTTAAATTCTGACGAAGACAAAGTTTGCAAATCAGAACAAAAAAACAAAGAAGTTGAAGATAAATCAGTGCCAGAAATGCAGTTCTCGTCGCTCAAAAATATTAGCACTGAAGATACTCCGAGAGAGCCTAGAGTTAGAAGAATTTCGGAATCGTGCCCGACTAGCCCTGTGTTGGGTAGAACCGATAATCTACTCAAACTCCCAGGAGAGACGGGCTATTTTGACTCGGTGTCTTCCGCTCTATCTGGTGAAAGCTCCATCTACTCCAGTTCGGAAGGTGAAGAAGAAAGTTCCGATCTAAGGACAGATACAGATGAAGCGTTTGAAACTACGTCTTCTGTAGTAAAGTCTGTGATAAGACAGGAAGCTGATCCAGCTTTTATAGATCAGATGGATCGTAAGCTAACTGTTCTGCTGAACACGCCTCCGGAGTTGGGACAAAGTTCAATCAGTAAGTCACCAGAAGTTGAAAAAAGAGAAGCAAAGATACCTGTTGAAAGAGAAACGAGTGAACCCGAATGCAAGATTGAGAAAGCACTGGATAATGAAAAAATCGACTTGCCTGTGTCTTCTGAGCCGACGAAGGCTAGCGGTGAAAAGTGTGTACCAAAACCCAATACTCAGTACATCAAACTTCATAATCCATTTGCGCACAAAAAAGCCTCAGCCAGCATCAGTTGTCCATCATCTCCCGTAGAGAAGCACTTCAAACATAACTTTGTATACCGCTCATCAAAGAGAATCAAAGATAAGCTTGCAAAGATATCAAAAAGCAACATGATCAAAAGCATCTCCCACATCTCATTGTTCCCAAAGAAAAAAGAGCAAACTTTGAGCCAACCGGGTTCGTCTTCCGACGTTCCATCGTGTCCCTCGAAAAGTCCGAGCGAGACGGTCTTAGGATCGCACTTCCTATCCTACTCTGACCTGCTAGGTCTAGACAACGATATAATGCAAGCGAGTAAGCTTTGCAAAAGCGACGAGATCGGACGCTCAAAGTTCTCAATGTACATTGGTTCAGAACCTGTGTCCAGATGCTCTCTCAGTGGCCCATCTCATCCACACAGTAGAGACGAACATGATCATAAGAGGGACAGACATTCGCTTAAGCCCGCGGGTTTGATTAAAACAGCTATGGAAACCATGCTCATTGAAAAAGTAGAAGCCCTACTCATACCCACTTCACCAGACCCTGTTGTTAATACAAAGTTTTTTGATGATGTTAGTGAAAAGTTGGAGGAGCACAAAAGCTCTGGGGCAACTATGAGACAGCTTCAATCGACGACAGCGTCTACAACTCCTAGGATTGTTGCGGTTACACCTAAACGTCTATCTCAAGATCTAACTGCTAAAGTTGATAAGTTGATTGAAAACAAGTTTGAAAAAGAACACAAAGGATTTGATCCGAAAGATTATCCTCAAGTTGTTCTACCTAAGCTAGAAAGAAAAAGAACAATTTCGTTACACGAAGACTTGGATGATGAAGCAGAAAAGCACAGAAAGAAAGAAGTGAGGGGATCGTTTAGCACTTTGTTGGACAAAGTACACTTTCATCCTCACTTCTTTCAACACAAGAGAGATGGTTCTAGTCATGACATTAAGTCCGGAGGGCTTATCCAAGCAGCCATGCAGACTATTTTGATTGATAGAGCTCAATCTTTGATCCCTGATACACCTGAACCAATACCTATACATACCGAACCAGATTTCGGAGAAATAGGTAAACATAAACACCACTATGAAAAAGAGCATAATCATAAAGACAAAGATTCGAAAGGTTTGGTTCATTCGGCGTTGCAGACAATGCTAATTGATAACGTTCAATCAGTTCTGCCAGATGTTAAAGAACCGATTCCAATAAATACTGAACCTGACTTCGGTGAAGAACACCACAAATGTCACGTAAAAGAAGAAGAATCTACTGGACTCATCCATTCTGCCTTACAGACTATGCTCATAGATAACGTACAAACGGTTCTCTCTGATTCTGCTGAACCAATTCCTATAAGAATTGAAGCAAATCCCGATGATACTAAATCACAAATGAGTCTTGGAAGCGAGAAAGAATCTACAGGATTGGTTCATTCTGCTTTACAGACTATGCTCATAGATAACGTACAGTCGGTTCTTTCTGATTCAATTGAACCAATTCCTATTAAAATTGAAGCAAATTCTGATGATACTAAATCTCAAAAGAGCCATGGAAGTGAGAAGGAGTCAACAGGCTTGGTTCATTCTGCTTTACAGACTATGCTCATAGATAACGTACAGTCGGTTCTTTCTGATTCAATTGAACCAATTCCTATTAGAATTGAAGCAAATTCTGATGATACTAAATCTCAAAAGAGCCATGGAAGTGAGAAGGAGTCAACAGGCTTGGTTCATTCTGCTTTACAGACTATGTTGATAGACAACGTACAATCAGTTTTACCTGATACGAATGATCCAAGTCCTATAAGATTTGACCCAAATCAAGATGATACTAAATCACAAAAGAGTCATGTTAGCGACAAAGAATCTACTGGGTTGGTTCATTCTGCTTTACAGACTATGTTGATAGACAACGTTCAGTCGGTTCTTCCTGATTCTACTAAACCAGTCCCGATTAGATTTGACCTAAATGCAGAAGATACTAAATCACAAAAAAGTCACAGAAGTGACAAAGAATCTACAGGATTAGTTCAGACTGCATTGCAAACAATGCTGATTGAAAACGTGCAATCAGTTCTACCTGATACATCAAATGCTATCCCTATCCATTTAGATTTTTATAAAGAAAAGACAACAAGCGCTGCCATAAAACCAATAAGTTTGATCCACACTGCGGTAGATAAAGCGCAAGCGGTTATCAACCCTTATGCAACAAACAAAGAACCTGTAGTTGAAAAAAGTACTGACCATGAAGTTAATTCGAATAAAGATGAAAAAGGTTTTCACTCTGCAATGGAAAATATTCTCATAGACAGAATGCAAACGATGTTTCCAAAAGGTTCTGACACTAGCCTAAATAAAGAAACAGTTGTAAAGCCCATTTTAGATGAAGGTATTCAATTAAAAAGTACAGAATTAGTCAAAAATGCTATGGAGAAAATAGAAAAAGCTCAATCATCAGCTGGGTCTGCTAATACTTTAGAAATAAGAGTTAGCGATGCAAAGTCACATGAACCCATCATAGAGTCATCCAGGACAGCTACAAAATCCATTGCTTCTGACAATGTTCAGGCTGGTGAAACCAAAGTCTTAAAAAGTCTTGATAACACTACCGTAGCTAAGAAAAGTAAAGTAGCTCAAGCGAAATCCAACGAAGAAAACACAAAAGAGAAAAACTGGTCTGAAGACAGCAAAGAAGAATTATCCGACACAAAAAAAGATCAACCAAGGAAATCAACTAAACAAGAGATACAAAAACAAAAGCAATCATTCGAAGAGAGAAAGACACACTTCACCCGCCAAGATAGCATCCAATCAGTCACGTCAACCAAAATGTCCAACGCAAAAGTAACTATCAACGAGTTAGAAACCATCCCATCCGTAGACAACGAAAACGATAGAGTAGTGGGAGCCATAACTAACGTAAACAAACCATCAGACAGCGATGGGGTTAACCAGGCTAGTGTGTGTGGTAACTCGCATGCAGCGTGCCGTTTTGACAGGGAGCCGAGAGACAGAGACAGGGATAAAGATAGGAGCGAGAAGGGATCCCCGAGACATTCCAGGCACGAGTCGTATGGAGGAAAAGAGCCGGGCGTTGAAAAGGCGCATAATTCCTCTCTGAATGCTTCGTCTACGCCGATGGGGATTCATAGGAGATCGTCGGATTCGGATCTCAGCGTTACGCCTAAAGGTATATTTTTAATTGTTATTTGTTTGTAGCTTATTGTTTTGATTTGTTATTAAGCTAATGTAGTCGTCTCATCTCTAGATATATTTACCCATAGTCTTTCCTGTAACTTAGTAAGCAATTCATTTTTTAGATTCAAGCAATAGACAAAGATGCGAAACATAACATGTCGTTATAATTATGTGTGTTCACATCATTACTCAACTCCGCTCTGCCAAGCCGAAGTTTTCTTTGTGGATACAATTTGATTAATGGAATTTTACAAGGCACTTTCATAGTCTGTATTATAAATAACCCATGCTATTTAAATATTCCTTTTTACATTAGTATGATTTAATTTCAGGCGGTTCTCTAAACACGTCAGCGAGTAACGTCGGCAGCGGCGGCGGTGCTATCTTACGTCCGTCAATGAACAGTAATAACATCGACATGTTAGAATATCCCTTCCTGACTATGACGGAGTACCCGTCAGGGTTTATTGTGCATATTGGTGAGTTTACCGCCCATTCGACGATTAAAAGTCCAAGAAGAAAATAATTGTCAGAACCAAAGCAGCAGAATCTTAGAACCTGAATATATCACGGCCCGCAGTAGAAAATTTCTTTCAAATAAACAAAGGTATCTGCGAGTAACTTTTTTTAAAGGCCTGGACAAAATACGTTGACTAAAAACGTTTATGGAAAAGGGAAAAATAATCTTGAACCAAGAACGTAGAACCCCTGACCACCCCTGCTATGTTTAATATTCTGAGAATGCGTACCCACTGGCGCGGAGCGGAGTGGATCAATACGGGATCAGCGTGACGTGTGTCTATGTAATCATTATTCTACATTAATTACAATATAACAGTTCGGAACTTATTTAACTTATTCTACGGTCCATAGCAATCTAAACCTTAAAACTATCATACATGGAGCTGTGTGGATTGTCTAGCATTATTTATTTATACATAATTACTACTCGTAATAATTGCGACGATACGACGTATAGATAACGCAATCAGGGTGTCAGCTGACGACGCTGCAGACATTTAGAACCAATGGTCATTCAGCCGTACCCCGCGACAGTGGGAGCACTGCTTATGAATAGTCCACTCTGCACAAAACCAACCAACGTGCAATGTTATATTTACAGGTGGCGCGGTCTGCGCTCGCTCAGTGAAACTAGTAGACGGCGGCGGCGAGAGCGCCGCGCGCGCCGCCTGGTGGGCAGAACTACGCACCGAGCTGCGGGCGCACGCGAGGGCGCTGAGATGTAACGCGGTCATCGCCTACAGAGACTCTGCACACATCTGGTGAGTTGACTGCACTCTTATAGGGACGCTGCACACTATCTGGTGAGTGGAATGCGCTCTTATAGGGACGCTGCACAGTGCACACATCTGGTTACTAGACTGCATACATCTAGTGAGTGGAGTTCGGTCATCGCTTACAGCGCTTACAGCGCTTACAGTGCTAGACTGGTACTCATAGCTTATAGGGACACTGCACACATCGGGAGAGAAGATAACCTGCACAAAAGTGCAGGTTATCTTCTTTCGGTCTATAAAAATAGAGACACCGCACTATAAGCTGATCATTTCTGCCTCATGCCAGGAGAGCTGTGGGCAAAAATAACGACCCAGTGGCTCCCTGACTCGGCGACGTGGCAGACCTAGACAGAGATGGTGGGACGAATTGGACAAATTCCTGGCCAATTAGACGTAGCTTAGGATAGTGGTGTCTGGAGGGAATGGGGGAATCTTTGCCCAGCTGTGGGATGACGGACTAATGATAATAATAAACAATAATTTCTTTGTTTGCAGCGAGGACGTTTGTGTGCTATCAGCCTCGGGTACCGCCGTCGTTATCAACTTGGATTGTGACTACAGTGCGGATGTTGATCTTCCTAGTATTGGTAATATTGTTATCACCATCATGTGACGACCTTATTGGCGTAGTTGGCGAAGGTCCGCCGACGCTGAAGGTTGCGGGTTCGATTCCCGCTGCGGGGCAAATGTATGTATTTGCAGGTAATGGCTTTCACGGCCATTGAGAGGGATTTTAATTGTCAATTAAAGGATAGGTGATTTTTGCGTAATTGCACAGCCTAGTCTGGGTCACCCCCTACCAACAAATTACCAGTTGCTTACTGCGGTTACTTTGGAACCAGATGATACGGTATAAATAAATATATGTTCTTTCTTCATCAGCACCCATACGACCGCTGCAGCACGCACATGCCTCCCCCAGATAAGGGATTTTTGCCATAATCACGTAGCACACGTAGCGGTCGGATTTATGATTTAATTTATTGATTATTTTCAGTGAACGGAACGAAAACCCCTGAAGAGTATGATACAGACGCTTGCTCCATCGCTCATGTGCCTTACTCGCCGGGCGCCGGGCCTTACAGGGCGGAGCTATCTATGTGCGGGGGTTGCAGGTAACTCACCACTGACTCGGACTTCGCAGATATAAATAAATAAATAAAATAAATAATGCTGGACAATCCACATAGCATCATCTAGACCCAAAGTATATTCGTTCTTCGTTTAAAGACATATCGGTGCTGTACTAGTTCTCTGGTAGTTAGTAGAATTCCTAATTTCCATATTCCAAGCAAAGAAGTTCAAATTCAAAGTGCTTTATTTCCTTTAGACTCTTGGACACATCACAAAATTCAAATTACATAAGTAAAACTAGGAAATAAACAAACTTTGATTTTTGTTCAATTCAATCTTTATAAGGTAAAGTAAGGAAGCGAACAAGAAACCTTTACCTTGTTAGGTTGTTAGTTTTCGAGTTGGAGCAAAACTTGTCCCAAGCATTTCTATCCTCTAGATAATCTGATATTTAGTAGTAAGCCTTTTTACAATGGATATGTTTGAATTTATTTATTGATAATTTTTCAAACTAATTTGGGTTTTTGTTGTTTATTTAGCCGCATATTATTTAGCCTTTAAAAGATACCAAGATAAGATATCTTGTGTAGGCTTGTTGTGGGCACAGCGAGTTTATTCTTATTCCTAGTATTTAAATTATGTATGTCGCTATTTTTAGGGAACCGGAGAGATTTTATTGTATAAAAACAATCATTAGAGTCAAGATTACGAGTTTGTTTTACACCACTCTGCTTAAATAAATAATATATTTAGGTGTTACTACTTTGCGGCAATCCATTTTAAAATATTAGGTATATAAATATTTAGTAACAATTCTGCGCAAAACCTTCTCTGATGTGATTCAACAAAATGCGGAAGAGCGGAATTGTTACTAAATATTTTTAATCCTAATATTTTACCTCACTGCTTCAATGGAAACTCGGTGGAAAACATCTGGGGCCGAATTCGACTAACCAATCGCTTTACTATGACAATGGTATCGTCGCAGACTCGTCCATAGATAAAATAAACTCTAGCTAAGATGGTGCGGTGCTATTTGCACGGAGAGATTCATAGAATAGTTTCAACCTTGACACTTGACACGCATCTCTCCATCTGCAGTTTCTTTTATCAAAGGTAAAAGGCCAAAACGTTGAGACGTTGAGACATTGTTCTGGTGAAGCGATTAACTTAGAGGATGTCGCAAGAGCCAACTAAGGGAACCTACCAGCATGAGCTTCCTTCTGTGTTTTCTTAACGCATCCATTGCGATCACAAATCCGCACGTCAAGCGTGGTGATTATGGCAAACCCCCCTTTTTGGGAGAGGCACGTTCAGCAGTGGGCGTATGGACATACTAGCTGCTGCCCGCGGCTTCGCACGCTCTTTTCCGAGATGGAAAGTAGTCTATGTCCGTCCCCGAGATAACATCGAGCACCATGCCAAACTTCAATAAGATCCGTTCAGCCGTTTAGGCGTGAAAAGGTAACAGACAGACAGACCGAGTTACTTTCGAATCTATACTAATATTATAATTCGAAAGTAACTCTGTCTAAAGTAATCTGCCTGTTACCTTTTCACGCCTTAAGAGCGTTTAAGCCTAGCGCGCGATGTGTATGGGACTGACTTGAAATGATTTGCGCGCGGCGTTCTAAAGTAGTTTTAAAATATTTACAGAAAAATAATAACAACAAATTAATTAAAATTTTAAATGTATGATTTTAAAGAAGATGCGCTACTTTATTGGTAAGTTATTGTTATATTAAATTAAATAAGGTATATCGGTGAAAAAATCATTTAAAATTCGTAATAATTAACTTTTTTTTAATTTTAAATTCTCATCGTAAGATACCAAAACCAAACATCTTTTTAACTAACTATTTTCCCAAGGATCTTATTGATTGATTATTTATTTTTTTTCATTAGATATATCAGTATTTTTATAATATTTTGAGCTTCGAAACTGAGGCTGAAAGGGAAATTAAGAAAACCTCTAATTAGTTATCTTGATAGAATGCGTACATACTATATTAATCGAAATATTTTCTTAACTAACTATTTGGACAACAAAATTTCCTAAAATTATTATTAATTAACATATAGTGTAAGATAAGTGGCTCATGTTTTTAACGGGTTTAAAAAGTACTGTTTTTAAGCTAAACTGCGCATTAAAGGCGTAAACGCTCTTAACGGCTGAACGGATCTCAATGAAATTTGGCAGGGAAGTAAATGGTATGCCGGGAACGGACATAGGCTACTTAAAAAGCGCGTGCTAAGCCGCGGGCAGCAGCTAGTTTATAATATTAGTGTGGATGAGTACTAAACGATACAAGGAGCTCTACTAGTTCACTTCATATCGACCCAGTTTCATGATAATCATTTAAACTAGATTTTTCATTAAACAGGCGTGCAAGAGTGCCGGCGGTGTTACTGGCAGCGTGTGCGAAACCAAACAGATTGACCGCTTACCCCAAAGCTGTCACGTTGACTGCAGTCGGTAAGATAAATTAAATTTTCAAATGGACTTTAACGACCGTAAATGCCGTTTTCTACAGTAACTAAATTATTTAAGAACGCATGAGTAAGAAGAATCATAAATTCGCACATTAAATATTGTGGCTGCAATTTTGACGTTACAGTACTTTTTTATTGGAATTTTTTGTTGACTTCGTGAAGTTAGATTGTTTAATATTATTTTAACATGTCTGTAGATACATTTTTAACAGCTGGCGCGATTTTTGTTGTTTTTGATACAATTATTCACTCTGACGTCGCTAATCCAGGCCTCCAGAAGGCTAAGGATTGATCTCTAGGGTAGAATAGCCAATAATGACACCGCTTCGTCAAATATTGAACATTATTGAAGTTGAAGGAATTAATTTTAAATAATTTTCTTATTCGATGACAAAGTGACGTTATTTTTGTCTTTTCTACCCTAGACAACAATCCCCGTGCATACCTACCTACCTACAGTCTAGAAAAAACAGAAAGGGATCGCGCCAGCTTTTAAAAATGTATCTACACAACATTCGAATCATATTTGAACGTCCGACTGAACGACTGAACAACTATATAGTAATCAAGTCGAAAACACCATTTTCTATTTCTTTTGCAGTTTCTTTTTTCATGCGCAAGGCTTTTTTTCGAAGGTCGGTTGATAAAACACCCTTTTCTATCCACGAATGATATAAAGGGTGGTTTATAAACCGACTTCGAAAACCAGAAGAAGTTTTATGTTCAGAAACATACAAAATACATACATATGTATTTTTTATGTTTAAATAAATAAATAATGCCGGACAATCCACACAGCATCATCTAGCCCCAAAGTAAGCAGAGCTTGTGTAATGGGTACTAGATTACTGATAAACTTAATACAATACATTAACATAGATAGATATTTTTTATTATATATAGAAAATACCCAGAACACCCGGAACAAACATTTGCAGATCATACAAACATTGTCCCAAGGCGGGAAGCGAACCCGCAACCTTCTGCGTCGCAGGCGGACCTTCGCCCGCCGCGCCACATCGGTCGTCAAATATTTCCATCTGTGTATCTGTCTGCCCCATGGTTACTTTTTGTCTCGGAATAATGCGTGAGAAGACTCGGGCGGGAGCTAATTAGTCTACAAGGCATAACAGCGATCGTGTTGGGATTTGATAACGTTACAAAATCGCTTAAGAATAAAACAAGAATCTTGCATCTCTTTCTAGCGGCCCGCGTCAGAAGAGCGCAGCCTTCATCGGAGCCCGGTGCTCGAGACATATCAGACCAGCTGCCTTTCTTGGAGTACGAACTGCACAAGCTGCTGCTGGCCAAGTTACGGATGCAGGTATACTCATAAACAACAGACTATTAATAAGGGGGTAAATAAGTACAATGTTGGTTTTGTTACGAGATAAATAGGTTTAATGATATGTATTCTCAAAAAAGACAGTCGCTTACATGAGAATAGTAATTTAGCTTAAACAATTTATAAAAGTACAGTTGTTGTTCAGTATGTACATAGGCAGTTATTACAGTTTTGTATAAATAAATGAAAAGGGTCAAAAAAGATAAAAGTAGATTCACACATACACACACTACGAATAATTTATACCACGCTCACTACAATTTAACAACATTATAAATTTGGATAATGTTCCCTAACAAAACTAGCAAGTTCAGTTTTAAAACTATGAAACGAGCTTATATTTTTAAATTTTTCGGTTAGTTTGTTATAAAGCTGTGCTCCTTCAGAAGTAAAAGTTTCCTTCTATACCATACCTTTATACCATAAGTAAATGCTCGGTTTCATCATTGTTAATGAAAGCCATTTATTGAATGAACATGTTAACGCCGCGAACAAGACGAGCGACGTGAATGCAGCCGCAAGACATAGCTGCAACTTCATGTCAATTGTGTCTTTTTTTTTGCGTTGGCAACCCTTTTGGCAACAGCTGATCGCAAATGTTCCCTACGAATAAAATATAAATTAATTGTTTTATCGTAGATTTATAGAGCCCTTTCCGATTTCATCGCATATTTCCAATATAAAACAAGTGTAGAAATACATAAATAATAATAGGCGTGTGTGTCATGTAAATAGAGTGTTTTTGGCCAACGGAAAAACATCGATTTCGGTTAGAATTTTCTTTTGCCGGCTTGTGTTTGGTAGGTACCAAACACAAAACACTTACAAAAACACAAGCCAAATACCAATTTCTCACGTGAAGGAATACTATTTCCAACAAAGTGTACATCTATAAAGTAACGTAAGTACATACCAATCTTTTTGAAAACACAACCTGGACATTGTACGTTCTGCCTTTCGGTACCTACCTACCTACATAATATTAGGTCCTTACATATGAAATTGGCGTTTTTCGTACTGGCCACTTTAATCACAAATTTCTCCTCTTTGGTAAGGAATTCCAAATTCAAATTTGTACAGCTATAGACTCATGTATTTGTGCTTCGATGATCGTCATTCATTTGTTTTTTTTCTTCTGTTTTTTTCTGTTTGCGTCACTCATTTTACAAAATGGAAAACTTAAAATATCGCATTATTTACGAGTACGAGTTCCGCCGTGGCACTACTGCTGCGGAAACAACTCGAAGGGTGAATGATGTGTATGGCGGTCGTGTTGCAAAAGAAAACACAGTTCGTTTTTGGTTCCAACGTTTTCGTTCTGGAAATTTTGACCTGCAGAACAAGCCCCGTGGACGGCCTGAGACTCAAGTTGATAATGAAGAGTTGAAGGCTATTGTGGAAGCGGATCCATCGCAAACCACGTCCGAGTTAGCTGCAGGCTGCGATGTTAGTGATAAAACTGTTTTAATGCACTTGAAGCAAATTGGGAAGATTAAAAAGCTTGAAAGGTGGGTACCTCACGAATTGACTGAAGCAAACCGGCAAACGCGCGTCGACTGCTGCGTTACATTACTAAACCGGCACAATAATGAAGGTATTTTAAACCGAATCATTACCTGTGATGAAAAATGGGTTCTTTACGATAATCGGAAGCGCTCAGCGCAATGGTTGGATCCTGGCCAGCCAGCCAAATCCTGCCCCAAGCGAAAATTAACCCCAAAAAAGTTACTTGTAAGCGTTTGGTGGACTAGTGCCGGTATTGTTCATTACAGTTTTCTCAAATCTGGCCAGACTATTACGGCTGATGTCTATTGTCAGCAATTGCAAAACATGATGGAAAAGCTAGCGGCTAAACAACCTAGGCTGGTCAATCGCTCTACGCCACTGCTGCTTCACGACAACGCTAGACCACACACTGCGCAACAGACGGCTACTAAATTAGAAGAGCTTCAATTGGAAAGTCTAAGACATCCTCCGTACTCCCCGGACCTTGCTCCAACAGATTACCATTTTTTTCGAAATTTGGATAACTTCTTGCAAGGGAAAAAATTCAACTCCGATGGGGCAGTCCAAATCGCCTTCAAAGATTTTATTGATTCCCGTCCGACTGGTTTTTTTAGTAAAGGGATCAATGAACTACCTATAAGATGGCAAAAGTGCATAGAAAATAATGGTTCATACTTTGATTAATTAAATATATTATATTAAAAAATATTCGACTTTTTGTTCCTCCCATACAAAACGCCAATTTCATATGTAAGGACCTAATATATTTACAAGTTTTGATTTCACAAGACACTCACTACACTAATTCATAATGATGACTCGTAGAGCCGACACGTTGATTCAGTTAAATCAGGCTGTACAGGAATTAAAGTCAGCTAAGAGGCAGATTGGACAATTAGAAGCGGAATTAGTTGATAATGAAAATATCCTCATAGAAGCCCTTAATAATAACAAAAACTTAAAAAGCGAGATGTCTGCGTTACATTCCCAAAATCTTTCTATTACTGAGGAACGGGATAGGCTTCAGTTGATAATAGATAAGTTCGATGAAAAATGTGGCATTGAGTTTGAGTCCGTCCTGCATAGAACTTCAGTCCTGGAGAAACAACTATGTGATGCCCACCACCATATCACCCAGCTGGAGGATGCGGCCGTTAGCTCTGCCACCGCGAAAACACAAAGCTTATTTGATGAGTTAGTAACTGCTGATTCATCCTCGGGCCAAGTTTCTGTTGCAGGCAGCAACTTACACACAATGCAAACTATCGACTTAACTATAGATGAATCAGTGTGTAATGTGGAGGCTAGCAGCAAAAACAACAAACACAATCTTAGTAAAAAAAGTTTAAAAAAAATGTTAAAATAAAATGTTAAAATAAATAACTTTATAATAAAAACTCAAAATTTATTAGAAAATCAAAAACATGTAGTATCTGATCTAAAATGTAAAAGTAAAGTTGTTGATGAATTAGAGCTCTGTACATTACAGCTAAATTATAATCAGATCCAATATGAGACTGAATTGCAAGAATTGAGATGTAAACTTGGCCAGGCCGAGCACTCCCTAGGGCACTACATCAGCCTTTATGAAAGAACTACTGAACAGACAAGGAAACTCAATCTGGCCATGGATGCACTCCTCAGTAGCCAGGTGAGTCTGGAGGGCAGGATTCAGGAGGGCTGCGGCTGTTGTGATCCTGGCCCAGTCTATGACCACTCAGGTCCGGATAGTACTGTGTCAGCTGCATCCCATCTGGATCTCAGCACTTCATGCTCAGGTATAAAAACTATAATGTACTGCGATGAAATTGGAAAAAAATATGGGTCAGTTCTTAAATATGAGTATGGAACATCCTTTAATAAATAATTGTTTTCCAAATTCCAACCTGCATAATATTATGCACAAAATTGACAACGAAACTTTTAATAGTAATTCAAACTTAATAATATGCCTTGGAAATAGGGGTAATGTGAACAAATCTGACCTGATTAGGTATGTGGACAAACTGTGCTCATTAAATTTAAAACAAGTTGTGATGTTCACATTCCCCTATAGCGACATCTTGCCACAATCAGAGAACAACCTTAGATATAAGCTTAATATAACATTGCATACTATTTCATGCAACAACAACGTACATGTGATTGATACTAACAGTATTGTTAGTAAAAAATATTATATGACTCAAGGTAGTTACTACCTATCCAATTATTATAAAAGACAGATAGCAACTTCGCTATCCTATTATTTTAAAACTACAGCCAAAAACTTGGCTACAAAAAATGCTTCTTTTGAGCATTGTAATGATTTAAAAAACCAGACCTTGGAAGTTATTCCAAGTCATTTAAATTAGAAATAACGACAATAGAGGAAGTGTCTAGCAATAAACAGTCAAATAGTATTAATCACAGGAAAAAACAAAGAAAACAAAATTGTAAAATGAATGCAAAGTCTACTAACTTGGTGCACCAAAATATTCAAGGATTGAGAAGTAAATTGTTAGAATTGGAATTGTACATGAACTCATTTGATATTGACATCATCTGCTTAACAGAACACTGGCTGAAAAGCTATGAGCTCATGTTTAACTTCAGTAACCACCAGGTTGGTAGTTCTTTTTGCAGATCACATGCTTTTTGTGGAGGCTCTTTAATATTACTAAATAAACTCATAAAGTTCAATGAACGTAAGGACATAATATGCTTATCCGTTGAAAGCCACATCGAAGTAGCATGTGTTGAGCTGGAGCAAAGTATTGTAGTAAGCGTATACAGCCCACCATCAGCTTCTTTTGAAATATTTGAAAAAATTATGGATGATATCTTATTTAAAATATCAAAATCTAATAAAAATCTCATGGTATGTGGAGACTTTAATATTGATCTTTTAGAAGTTTACTCCCTCAGTAGTAGATTAACTAATTTATTTAACTCTTATAATCTAAGGCCAATATTTATGGAACCAACTAGAATAACTGAAACCTCAGCAAAATGTATAGACAATATATTTATTTGCCAAACTGGAAAATATGTTAGTAAAAAAATAATAAGCAATTTAAAATCGGACCACTTAGGTCAATTAATTAAATTAGAAATCCAAGTAAAAAATAATAATTGTACCAAAAAAATAAAATACATACCTGTGACCACAAGTCGATTTGGACGGTTGAAATTGGATTGGGATTCTAAACCATCACATCAATGAGTCGTATTGTAGTTTTTTTAATAAATTCACCAATGCGTTCAATTCAATATTCACATCCAAATCGATCATGGTCTCAGAAAAACTTAACTTTAGTGAGTGGGCAACAGTAGGTATACATAAGAGTAGACAAACGTTGTATGAACTGTATAGTGAAAAACAATACAATTTTAGCCAGGAGTTCAAAGGTAAAGTAAAAAACTACTCAAAAATGTTTAGAAAAGTTTGTCAAATAGCAAAATCAAATTATATTAGCTCGAAAATTAGAAATAGTGAAAATGTAATAAAATCAACGTGGAAAATAATAAATAGTGAGACTGGAAAGGTCAGTATCTACGATAATGATTACAATTTAAAGATTAATCATTGCTCTTTAAAAAATGACGTTGAAGTAGCCCAAGCATTTGAAAACTTTTTTACTGACGTTCCAATCTCTACTACAAAGTGTCTAAACTCTTCTCAAGTAATCGCTGAGTCATTACTTATAAAAAATGTACCTAAATGCGAAAATAAACTTAAATTCAACCATGTCGATGAAACTGACATTAAAAAAGCCTTTAAACTTTTAAATATAAAGAAAACTGCAGACGGAAATGCCCCAGAGCATTTCCGTTAGAATTATTAAACCATTAATTGATACTATTGCACCAGATCTAGCTTTTATATTCAATGAATCTATTGATTGTGGCGTATTTCCTGATCTAATGAAATGTAGTAAAATAATACCATTGTTTAAATAGGGTAGTAGGTCTGACCCCACTAACTTTAGACCAATATCAGTACTGCCTACATTCAGCAAAGTTTTTGAAAAACTTATTTTGCATCAATTGCTTAGACATTTCAATGGCAATAACCTGCTACATAGTAAGCAATTCGGGTTTATTCGCGGTAGGTCAACTACTGATGCCGGTGTTGAGTTAGTATCGCATATTTTTGATGCTTGGGAGAAGTCGCAAGATGCTGTAGGTGTTTTTTGCGACTTGTCAAAAGCATTCGATTGCGTACACCATGAAACATTAATCAGGAAACTACATCACTATGGAATAAGAGACACCTCTTTGGATCTTCTTTCATCTTACTTGAGTGATAGGATACAAAGAGTTGACATTAATGGGAAACGGTCTTCGGGGTCTGTAGTTACAATGGGTGTACCACAGGGTTCTATCCTTGGTCCTTTCCTATTTTTAGTTTATATTAACGACCTGCCTCATCTTGTAAAGGATAACCACGAGATCGTATTGTTTGCTGATGATACTTCATTAATTTTTAAAATGAAACGACAAAGCACTAATTTCGACGATGTGAATAATGCAATCTCAAAAATAGTCCATTGGTTTAATGTCAATAACCTAATGAAACCAAAACGAAATGCATTAGATTTATTCTACCTAATGTAAAACAAGTTAAGGCTGATGTAACCGTCAAAGGAGAAACGTTAGAAATTGTTAATACTACCATATTCTTAGCAATAACCTTAGATAGTAAACTTCAATGGGGCCCACACATAGACAAGCTATCGAAGAGACTTAGTTCTGCAGCGTATGCAGTCAAAAAAATCCGTCACCTTACAGACGTTGATACTTCTAGACTAGTTTATTTCAGCTACTTCCATAGTGTTATGTCTTATGGCATACTGCTATGGGGGAACGCTGCAGATATTAACACCGTATTTGTGCTGCAGAAGAAGGCTGTTCGTGCAATCTATAATATGGGTCCCAGAGAAAGCCTACGTGAAATATTCAAGGAAATAAACATAATGACAGTACCATGTCAATATATTTATGAAAACCTATTGTACACTCATAGAAATATCAATCGCTTCCCTAAAAATAGCGATGTACATAATTTGAATACAAGAAATAAACATAAACTCGCTGTGCACACAACTAGACTACACAAAATCAATGTATCTTTTAAAGGGCAATAAAAAAAAAAAAAAAAAAAAAATTGTTTATTTCAGATAACATCATGATCCATAATTTGTTAGTAGCAAAAATCTCTTAAATTAAATGTTAGTACTCTTAGTGTTACCTACAACAAAGTTAATAAAATTAAATATACAAGTTGAAATTAAATTTAATTATATAAAATTAAATTAAAAACAAATTACTTATTATAAAAATTAATCAAATTACTTAAAGGAAATCAAATACAATTAAATTAAAGCATAAAATTAATATTAATCAGAATAATATATCACAAATAAATAAACGAATTGAACTGAATTGAATAATTGTTTAACAAATGAAATTGATTATGTACATATTTATTTATATAACTGTTCGCACAAAGTGCTGCCATATCGGCGAGGCAATTCTGCCGGCTACAGTTTGTAGGATGCTGTTGGGGCTATCCCGCACTCTGCGCATCAGGGATGCCGTCTTTTTCCGGAGGATGGCAGCAAACCCATCCGTCTCATACTCAGCAAACATCCCTGATGCACTGCAGAAACGAGGCAGTCCCAACATCAACCTAAAGATATTATTATATTGCACACGCAGGGCCTCCAACGGTCGTTTGGTGTAGCTTACCCATAGGTTCCCGGTGTAGAAGCTTTGACAGTACGCTTTAAACAGCGTTAGTTTTACTTCTTCTGTACACCGGGAAAACCTACGTATAAGCATATTACCTCTTACCGCTAGAGCCCTACGCTCTCTTTCTATGTCAGCATTGTCCCTAAGGTCGTCGGTAATAAAATGTCCGAGATATTTGAACGAAGTTACTTTTCTAATGCTCATGCCGTTTAGGGTTACTTCTGGAAATTCTTTTAGGTTATTACCGGCGGCCTTAAAAACAATGTATTCACACTTTTTAGTGTTGTAGCAGAGGCCGTGTGATGCAGCGTAGCCAGCACAGACCCTCAGCATCTCTTCGACAGATCTCGCTGTCGGGCCCAGCAGCACCATGTCGTCCGCGTAGCTGATGTTGTTAATACAAACACCATCCACACGACAGCCGACACGCATGCCGCTGAGCTCAACAATCAGATCATTTACATACAGGTTGAAGAGCGAGGGAGAGCTAACCCCCCCCTGTCTTACCCCGCACTCCAACCTATATGCATCCGAGAGAGCATTGGACCACCTGATGACGTTGCTCTGGTGTCCGTACCAAAAACGAAACACATTCAACAGGTCCGGCGGTACACCCCTGTCCCTCAACTTTCTCCACAGCACATCATAGGAGACGAGATCAAATGCCTTGGAGAGGTCGAGGAAACAGGCGTACACCGGCGTCCTGCGACTTGTGTAGTATTGGACAGTATGCTTGAGTGCTAATATTGCGCTTTCGGTGGATAGTCCGGGTCTAAACCCGAACTGTGCGTCATGTAACTCTACGTAGTTTTGTAAAATAGAATCAAGCATACTGTCCAACACCTTGGCTATTGTAGTGGCTAGAGAAATTGGCCGGTAGTTCCTTTTGTCAGATATGTCTCCTGTTCTGTTCTTCACAATGGGCACCACTATCGTTTTCATGAGGTCAGCAGGCAGGTACGCATGACTAAGACACATTGTGAAGAACATGGAGAGGAGACCGGGCAAGTGATTACCCGCGTGTTTGAGATGCTCGATGCTGAGCCCATCGTGTCCAGGAGACTTACCTCGCGTCATACCTTTATTTGTAGCGCAGACCTGGTCCGCCGACACAAGCAAAAGAGGTTCGTCACCCCGAACGTAGAGATCAGCATCGATCATCTCCGAGGAAGGGCCGAGGGGGGAGTGAACTTTAAAATGCTTGCTAAACAATTGCGCTATTTCCCTTCGGTCACTCTTGCCCTCCACACTCACTGGGGGGCCAGGCCTAATGTTAAGCTTACTAGTAGACTTCCAAAAGGTTTTAAAGTCTTTTGCTGCACGCTCTTTAGCTATTTTGTCCATAATAAGCTGGTCCTGGTTTCTCTGACACCACTTCAGGCGGCTTTTAAAGATTTTGCGAGTATCGCACATTTGCTCATAAATCTCGCCTGAAGTAGGTCTGTTACTCAGCAACCAGCTATTGAATTTAAGCCTGGCCTCCCCATGCGCGCTACGTACATATTTGTTCCAGCCACATAAGCTTTTACCCTTCCTAGTTCTCGCGCCACCACTCTGCCTCGTCTGCACAGACGCCTCAGACATAGTATTCACTATAATACTATATAACTTATCTAAAACAGATCTATGCTCATCCAGACCACATGTCCCATGTCCGCACTCCACGAACTCTTGGGGAAAGCTAATGTCACGAAAGGCGTTATTACATATTTCACGGTAGCTGTTTATCTGTTCCTGACTTCTCTCTCCCCATAGAACAGCACTAGGAGTCGACTCAGGAGCCACCTGCCGTGGTCTGATTGCACACAGATCACATTCTACGTAAATAGGAAGATGGTCGGACGTGTAAACATCCTCATAAATACCTACTTTGCTAAACTGCATGCCAAGCAGAGAGGGAAACAATACAGTGGTCCAACCATCTTCTACTACCGGATTTTTGACATATGAATGTATACGCATTAGAAGAACAACCCAATTTCTCCACATCCGCACAGAGCCAAGACTGATCCGCGCAGAAGTTAGACAACTCTCTGTAAAAAGTTTCCTGCGGATGTGCATTGAAATCCCCTAGAATGAAAATTGATTCAACACTGCTGCTTTCTACTATGGCACTAATCTCACTTAAGACCTCTCGGTAAAAATAGGTAGATTATCTTTCTTACAAGTAGGCATGTACACTGAAAAGATTAGTGCAGAACGACCACTAGAGGTAGTCTTAATTGCGGATAACCTAGGGCTATTACAGTCTAGGACGGTGACTGACTCAAAAATACCCTTCCTCCAGAGAATGGCTACTCCCCCGTACGGTCTTCCCACCAGTAGGCCCGCGGAGGTGTCCACCGCTGACTTGCCTGTGTATTCAAAATTTTTGCTAACCGTGCCTAATAATGGAATATCCTGAGGAAGCAACCACGTCAATGTATACGCTTCTACAACAAAACTCCTAGTGAGTTGCAAAAATTATCAGTAAATAAATTCAAACAAATTGTCAAAACCTTCTTGTGTAAAAAGGCCTACTATAAAATATCAGATTATCTAGAGGATAAAAAAGCTTGGGACGGGATTTGCTCCAACTCGAAAAATAACAACTAACAGGCTAAAGGTTTCTTCGTCGCTTCTTTACTTTAGTCAACATACCGAAGCGACTGAAATCAAAAATATCACTTTATTTCCGTGTCAGTGTTTAATTATTAAGAATTTGACCTTTTCTAAGTGTACATTTATTGTATTTATGGAAATAAAGAGTTTTTGACTTTGACTTCTTCGGCAGAGCGCGCCGCGGCATCGACATATTCATTTTTCCCGTCAAACCATTCAGACAAAAATACTGCCTCCACGCACGGCACAAGTCAATTCAGTTTTATATAAATTTATTAAGCAAGTTTCAATATTGTAAAAGTCAATCCATACAAGCTCCAAAAGATCGACTCGCCTTCTTATTTCCAAATATTTTGCTTCATTTACGTTTTAGATGACAAGATTTAACAACTCTGCTAAATAAATAATATAACCTCTGTTAGATATGACCATATTCATAACTTTTCGTTTGCGTAAAAACGTGTTTATAAAACTACCTAAACATTGGGAAAAACCAAATTTGGTTTTAACACTAGGGGGTTTGAGTCTGAAGATTTTAAGAATAAGCAACGATTCGTATTCAGGGGAAAAGATATTTATTTGTGTACCAGAAGCGAGGTACACAGAGCTTTCCTTTCTGAGTAGAGATTTGAGGTTGAGTAGCGATAGGGTTTTTTGAGTATTACCTGATGATGACTGATCTATGTGCTCTTTTAGTTTGACGATGAATATTGTTTATTTCAGGGGGCAAATGCTTTGTTCTCTCTGCAAACTCAAATAGCGATCGGCGAGCGATGCGTCATGGCGCTTGCGAGCGGCACAGCTGTCAAACTGACAGCGCTCCCGCCCCCCACCCCTCCTAGAATCAAGGTAAGTCAAACAAATGAAAAGTGTTACTTACGCTAAGTCCACGCGTTTATTTTCTTTTTAGCTTTTGAGTGACAATTAATTAGTCATGTCATGTCCTAAAACTTTACATGTTCGATTATTTATGACAATCGATTTTGTAAATGAAGAAGTTGTTATTGATTTTGTTATTTTTGCTCAACATCTTGTATAAGAGACATACTGAGGCGTCTAAATGACTTTATTTTTAGAATCCGAATATGCAATAGCCGCGTACCCACCTAGCGTACAGGCTCGCGCGGCAGCCTCGCGAGCCAATGCCTCGGCTGGTGTGGACGTGCCTCGGGCTGCCTCGGGCGCGCGTTTGCTCGGCTGAGCACGGCTCGGCCCCGAGCCATCTGTTGTCGGTAAACTTGACGCGCTCAAAGGTGCCTCAGTGAGCTCTGTGTGTTAGGTGGGAACGGTTATGTTATGGCTCGCGCGCGAAGCTACTTCAAGTTTTGTCTATTACCGTGTTTGTCTCTATCTATAATATTGATATCATGGGCAGTCAGGAGGAGTCCAGAAGCGTCTAGGTTTTTTCTTGATACGTGACTGTTTTCGTTTCTTTAAACAATAAGCAGCTAGGAAAATAGCTGCAGCTGAATATACACGACTGTCCATTTCGAATACTCGCGGACTTATGATGGCTCAGCCTGCCTCGCGAGGCGGCCTCGTGTAAATTGAACAAAACTACTGAGGCTGCCTCGGGAGCCATCGCTCGCGATCTGGACACCGAGGCTGCCGCGCGAGCCTGTGCGCTAGGTGGGTACGCGGCTAATAGAATAAAGAGTATTATTTGTGTTCTTTTATTTGATACTTGCTTCTGCCTACAAGCGTTTTTTCGTGATATAAAGTAAGACAGACTGAGATTACTGTGGTTAACTATAAAGGGTTCCGTACCCAAAGGGTAAAACGGGACCCTATTACTAAGCCTCCGCTGTCTGTCTGTCTGTCCGTCCGTCAGCGAGTTGATTCTCATTAACCGGAAAAGATAGCGTAGACAGTTTAAATATTCACTGAATATGTTCTAACAAAAAATAATAAAAATATAATAAATAAGGTAAAATTTTCAAAATAAAATGATTGCTCTTTTTAGATTTTTATTGGTATATATGATATTGACAACTTGTGAATTAAAAACATTCTTATTTATTATGATTTATACATTTTATTTTATGATTACAGGCTTCCGAGAAGGAAAAAGACGCGTTAGAAATGCATAAAGCCCTGTGGGATACGTTCACTGCCAACAAAGCGATCAACGGATATGATGTTCGTAAGTAAAAAACATTTTAAACTCATTTGGTCCCACCCGGAATTTCATTCAAAATTTCAACCCAAAATCTCTTTTGTCCCAACGGCAATGGGACGGGCCTCTGTGTGAGTTGACATGGAATTGTTTGCTACAAACGTGCTCCAGCTCTGCGGATCGTGCCCGTCTCCTGGCCGTTTCTAAATGGGAGTCAGGACATTGGTTGCAAGCATTTCCTTCATTTAACACTGGCACTTTATTGGATCCCGTAACTTTCCGTATCGCAACATGTCTTCGGTTGGGTGCAATGTGTTGCGCGCCTCATCAATGCCAGTGCGGTACTGCTGTCGAACAGCTTGGTCATCACGAATTATCGTGTACTAGGGCCGCCGGTCGAATATCTCGTCATGCCAGCCTTAACGACGTCATCCGGCGGGCCTTTGTCACCGCTAACGTACCAGCTATTCTCGAACCGAATGGTCTGTTGCGTGACGATGGTAAGAGGCCCGACGGCATGACACTAGTCCCATGGGAGTTGGGGAGGCCCATTTTGTGGGACGCTACATGCGCACGACGCTACATCAGCATTGCCGTATGCCGCTTGCGACTGGTATTGATATGGATCAGTTGAGCTACTTGCTTGTTTGCAAATGTCTGCAGTTAGCTTAATTGTTTCAATTGTAAATACTAGTTCTAATTTGTTTTTATTATTTGATTGTAATTTTTTTTGATCTAAAGGCCTAAAAAAAAAATTACCGACATAAAAAAAAATTACCTAATATGGTGCCCAAAATTAAAAAGTACGATTTTTATAAACATCGTTTCTAAATTTTAATGACCATAAAATGTGTCCATTTCATTTCATCAATATACTTTAATATAACGGAAGTGAGTGTTGCCTTTGGCTAGGGCTGCCCCCCTGACACTTGTTTAACGTGAACATTAAACAGGTGTATTATAATAAAATCTAAATAAATTAGCAGGAAAAGTCAATCAGTTCTTAAAATTCTCAAAATCTTTTACGCTATGAGAATTTTCTTTTTCTATTTAGTTGTAAACAGATTTAGAGGCAAATATTTACTTTTTGTGTTTTCCTCAGCAATGCTATCAGAAAACCTCACGAACTGCGTCCTACCCGAGTTAGAAAGAGAGGTGCCAGCGCTCGATCTATGCGCAGACAAGGACGCGTGCGTGCTGGAGCTGGACGAGGCTGAGGATGTAAGTTTACTGGCTCCTGCACGCGACTTCACTCTTGGTACCTGTGGGAAGCCTGTTATTTTTCTTTTTGTTTATCACTAGATTTTGCGTGATAGATAAAACGAAGCAAATAGCTCGCAGAAATAAAGTAACTTTCTAATTACCCAATATGTATCGGATAGAAGTGTTATATATTCAACACCTGTGTATTTATACACAGGTGTTGGATATATAACACGATATAGGAGTTCAAGCGCTTGAACTCCTTACCGCGAAATAATGTATGCAAATTCAAAATTATTCTCAGTTCAAAAGCAGATAATTATGTAGCATCATGTACAGTCAGCAACGAAAATCTATTGACATTTACAGATGTTCAGTGCTTTCTTTAATTTTTTTTCTTTCGCTACTAATTTCGCATCTGAAATTTACACATTTGATTCTGATTTTCGCTCATAAATTATGATGCATCATATAATATAAAAAAATACCCTAGAAGTCGGAAGTCCGGTTTTTCGAGTTTAAAAATATGAAACGTTAAACGACTTTCGGTGCCGACTGTACCTATAATACATCTTTAAATTTAAAAAGGAGAGGGTGCTTGCAGAAACCTTACCCTAATTATAGATTCATTCTGTGCCTCCACAGCCTATATTGATCTACTACTGGACCCAGGCCTCCCCCTGATAAGCGCCTTATTGGCTTTTATCTCACGGGGGGTAATGCCCATAATCCCCACACTGGGCATGCGGGTTGGGGATCGCAGTTCGGTGGTAGAATTGTTCTGCAGGGGGCGCTGCTGCCCGCCCCCGGTGGATATCCCTTAGTCGCCTCTTACTACACCCGCGGGGAGAGTTGGGATGGTGCAAATTCTTAGCTGGTACCATGCAGCATTAAAGATTGATATGTTATTTTAATAAATAAATGTTTATCTATCTTACAGGTGGAAACGGCTCGGGCATTGGCCAAGAGAAGAGTGAACATGCAAGCGTACACCAATTCACTGACACAGGCCAACGACGCGCAGCCGCTTGCCTTTACACAGGTAGCTAAATAAATAAATAAATAATGCTGGACAATCCACACAGCATCATCTAGCCCCAAGCTAAGCAGAGCTTGTGTTATGGGCACTAGATAACTGATATACTTAATACAATACATTACATAGATAGACATTTGTTATTATACATAGAATCCCAGAACACCCGTAACAAGTATTTGCAGAGCGTACAAACTTTTGTCCCAAGGAGGGAATCGAAACCGCAATCTCCTGCGTCGCAGGCGGAGCTCCGCCCGCCGCGCCACATCGGTCGTCTGATCTAGTCTATCGGTCGGTATATAATATATTTATACATGAGTTTACTAGACCTACTAGGTAAAGTACCTACTCGAGTACAAAACGAAGCACTTACATTAGTACTAAGAAATTTATCTGAAATTCACAATGCGACTGATATATTTTCTGGCAAGGGACGGTATATTCTTTAGAATAGAAAAATACGGACCCCCAAATTCGTGGTCAATCTTTTGAATACACTCCAACGCACACATTCTTGTGGAAATGCCATAATTATCATCCAATATTGTGTACGTTATTTTGAAAAGAGGATGGCCGATCTCCTAATGTGTTATGTCTTTTGAATAGGGAAGAGGCTAAGCCCCACGACCTCATCATAATCATCATCAGGAAATGCTAGTACTGCTGCTGGTCTTCCTTTAAAAGCGCCGTAGTGCATCCAGCATTGACCAATAGTTCTTCACAGATCGTCATCCTATCTAGCCACAGGGATCGCTGTGGCTAGATAGGATGACGATCTGTCACACCTTATCATCTTTAGAATTGGGGCTAGGCCTTCAATTTTATCAAGTGGGGGATTTATAACTATAATGACAACTTAGTCCAAATTAAAATAGCTTATGTTGAAAACGTGCTATTACTCATTAGATGACTTAAAATTTGTCTAGGTAAACGACCTCTAACTTTAATTATTGTAAGTTTTAGGTTCTAAGAGAAATTGCATTTAGTTCCCTTTATAATCACAATAATGTTTAATCATATAATTAAGTCTAATCTAAGATTGTTCATGAATAAATTATCTATCTATCAATTTCTTAGGTATCCCGCGCCCGCCTAGTATTGTCAAGCGGCTCCAGCTGCGCGTCGGGCGCGGCGCGGGCCACGGCGCGCGCGCTGGACGCCGCGGCCTACAAACTGAGGCGGTTGGCGCCCACTGCACTGCACGCTAACTTCCAGCTGGACCTGCCAGAGGTAACTTAGAAATAGCCCTGTATAACGTTATCAGTTCGCTCCGTTGGCTGACGAACGTCCATATTGTAATTTCGCGCGTACACCGGACATCCGATCATTGTACCCCGCTTGTCTTGCTTGGCTTCCAGATGCCATTCACATCTAATTATATCTAGGTACATTCAGTTTCTGACGTGCGGTGTGTGTATAATCTATTTATTAGCTTAAGATAAATGTGTGAGTTGTTGTATTTATTACTATACTTACCATAGAGGCACCGAGGCTTACAGACAAACCGATTAATGGTTTATGTTAGCAGTAGATTAAGTATGTAAACAATGTTTAATATAAATAAATACAAAAAAAACACGTTTTTTTTTCTTTATGAACCGTAGTTGCCAGGACAAAAAATACCGCTGTCTATCCCTTGTCAAAATCCATTAGTCTATACGTAAAGTCCATACCGCTATATCAAACCGTACCTTAACACATTGAGTGCGGGCCCCTTACACTTGGGTTGAAGACCAAGTATGGTCTTCGACCGTGTGCTGACCAATTCGCATCGCTGAAGCTTGACAATAAAAGCGTTAACTCCTGGAACAAAACCATAACAAACAAATTTACCCTATACCAGTACTTATACAACTGTCCCCCCCCCCCCCCTGTTTGGGGAAGTTTACCATAATGAGGGGTTCACCATAATCACCACGCTTGGCAGGAGGTTAGGTGATAGCACTAGATGTGTTACAAATATGTACATAAAAGGAAACTTCCTTCGCTTACATGTTCAAAACATGTTTTTACAATCTATTAATAAAATCCTACAGGACGAAATCCAACTAGTAGTATCCGGCACAGCGATCCCCCTCGCCGACCCATCGAAACCAGAGTCATCAGAGTCACGCTCCCGCAGCCAAAGCCACAGCCGAACCTCTAGTCAGAACAACAGTCAGTCCAGCGCCACTGATGATGACATCTTCCAACTGGATGAGGAGCAGAAAGTGGTGATGCAGGAGGTGGTTGAAGATAAATCTGCTTTAAATGGACAGGTAATTTTACGTGTGTTGAGTGTCGTGGGGGCTCAGTTTGTGTCTTGGGGGGTTGAGTTTGTAACTTTGAGGGCTGAATTTCTATCTTAAGAGCTGAACTTATGACTAAGGGGGTTAATTTGTGTCTTATGTGTGCAAGATTAGTGTTATTAGGAGGCTAGGTGTGTAAGGCAAGGAAGTGTGTTTTAAACGGTAGGTAAGAGATACGAAAAAACTTTGTTCGAAACTGGACTCAGAATTGCGTTCGCGCATCCAAAGCCACAACCAAACTTTTAGTCGGAACAACAGTCAGTCCAGCACCACTGACGATGACATATTCCAACTGGATGAGGAGTAGAAAGTAGTTAGAGGATAAAGAAGAAAAAAAAGTAAAGAGGTTAGAGGATCTGCTTTGAATGGACAGGTAATAAGAACTTGTCACTTGGGTGGTAGAATTTAAGACTCAGGGGGTCAATTTGTATCTTGGGGGCAGAACTTATGACTTAGGAGGCTAAATTTTTGTCTTATGGCTAGATTAGTGGCTAGAATTGTGTGGCAAACCAGTTGATAGGGTTATAATCAATGGGCTAAGCTGGGGTAAAACGCTAAGGGATGCTAGCTAGCTGAGGGTGGTAAAAATTCAGAAGAGATTAAAATAACCGCACCCGTTGAGTGATGGTTGAACACTGAGCTTATTGCTTTCACATTTGTTGATAATTGCGGTCAATGCAAGCTAGGCTAAATTTACATGAAAGTTTCTAGTTAAAATGTACCTACTGCGTGTTATGCGATAGCTTGTACACATGTGAAGTATATTAAACGGTAGGTATGAGATACGGAATAACTTTCCAAACTGGACTCAGTGTCGCGCTCTCTCAGCTAAAGCCACAGCCAAACATCTATACAGTAGCCAAACTCAATGTGGAATGTTTGTAAACAAACCACGACACAAATATTTAAAACTCAATATCTTGGCGTCGAGTTTCAGTTAAAATTGTAAGCAATGTTCATTGAAGGAAGGATCTCAAGTCGACAAGTAATGTAAATTGTGTATAAAAAGACGCGACAACAGAGTGAATTGTAGGTTAAGTATGGGCGGTTTGTTTACAAACATTCTACATCGAGTTTGGCTAAGGTATAGTAATGAAATTTGGGGCTTGGAGGCTAAATTTAATTTTTAGGGGGCTGGATATAATAGTCTTGTTGGGCTGTTGTTAACCAAGCAAGGGGTTGTATTTGTGTCCTAGAAAGCCTAGATTTCTGCCTGGAATTGATCGCTTCTAAGCGACAAGGCCGCCCATTGTACTTGTGACTTATGTAATGTCTTTTGTATTGTATTTTTGTTGGTGTACAACAAAGTATTTTTTTTTAATTTCTGTTTCAAGGTGCTTAGAATGTATGTCTTATGTACGACGCTACTTTTGTTTATAATGAGACCAATTTCTGGAAAAGCGGCCACCCCATACCCCCACCCCTCCCCCATTACCTTTCTTTCTTACCGATCTAGCTTAAAATCGAATGCTAAAAGCATTAACCAAGTTTTGTCTCATCAGGTCGGCAGCGCAGTGACTCTAAGCACGCTGTCGTCAGTAGGTCGCGGGCGTTGCGCGCGCCGTCTGTGCGCGCTGCGCCTGCTGTTTGTGAGGGAAACTACCGCGGTGAGGGAGCTGGGCGGACTTAGCGGGTTCCTGCATACCTTCACCTGTGAGGTAAGCTAGGTCAGGTAGGTGTAAGCTAGCTAAGACATCATTATAGTTTGGCGGGTGTCAAACTGTTGGACAGTAAGAACTCATCAAATTTAATAGATAAATAATGCTGGACAATCGACACAGCATCATCTAGCCCCAAGCTAAGCAGAGCTTGTGTTATGGGTACTAGATGACTGATATACTTAATACAATACATTACAAAGATAGTTTTTTTTAATTATACATAGAATTAGAAAATGCACAGAACACAAATATTTGCAGATCGTACAAACATTCGTTCCAAGGCGGGAATCGAACCCGCAACCAAGACAGTGGCGACCTCTGTGGGGCGGTGCCATGGTTCGCCTGAGACGCATGGGTGGCACTGTAGTGTCCATAGTCTGATAATACAATGGCTACTATGTCTTGGACAACTAAAGTTTCTACGCTACAGGAAGCTAATTCTCGCCAATTTATGAGTCGATAATTATCAAAAGAACTGTCAAATTTGACATTTTTTGTATATGAAAGATCTGTATAATTTAACAGTTCTTTTGATTAATTGGATTTCGAGTGATAAATTGGCGAAAATTGCCTTCCGGGACTGGGACAGCCCCTTATACAACCGCTCGGAACAGAATAATCAAGAAAAATAATAAGTTCCAAGTGTCCAAGAGTCCTGTAAGGTCTAAAGGCCATTTATTACCTTTTTTTTGTTGCTAGGTACATGTAACTTATTTTGTATTTTTATAAGCTGTAGGAATCCTTAAAAATAAATAAAGTAAAAAAAGAATCTTGAGTTTTCAATAGATGCGTGTTTGACAAGACTTCGGTCGGTAGATCACGCGACTAACCCGGACTGCATCATCTAGCTAGTCTCAAAATAAGCTGTTTCAAGTTTAAAATGCATTTATTCAATGCGCATACAACAATGCACTTAGGCTCGTATTATGAAAGCTTGCTCAGTCATAGATCTGTGCTTGAGTAACGTTTATGCCATAGAAAAGCGTTATTCAAGCATATTATTCGTTTGGGGGAGGCCTATGTTCAGCAGTGGACGTATACGTGCTGACGATGATGATGACTTATTTGACATTTGTTCACAGGTACTGGCTATACTCCGCGCGTATACTGCAGCTCTGGGCGGAAACGCGCTCACTTCCTTCTACATAACGCAGCTCATGTTGCAGGATAATGCACATAAAAACCAGGTCAGTCATTAGAATAGTTTATTTGTCTTATTCATTTTGAGTTTGCGAGTCACTCTAGGCTTGCTAGAGCATTCGATCTATTCATCAAATCTTACAAGCGTCAATCGCAAGTTTGCTGACCGCTAAATGTCATCTTTACGTGTCTTACGCCCGATTTCTCAAACGCACCTCAGATTTATGCACTCAAAAGGCGAATTTTGACATATTTTGATTGAAAACTAACAAAAATCGCGATGAGATATGCTTAAATCTGAGATGCGTTTGAGTATTCGGAGGTTAGGCCCATAATATGCTTGAGTAACGCTTTTGTATGGCATAAGCGTTACTCAAGCATAGATTAATGACCGGGCAAGCTTTCATAATACGGGCCTTTGAGCGGGATCAACAGCGAGGGAGCAAAAACATGGCCGACTGTTTCAATAGGTGTTTTTTAGGGTTCCGTACCCGAAGGGTGAAAAAGGAACCATATTACTAAGCCTCCGCTGTCCGTCCGTCCGTCCGTCGGTCACGTAGCGTATCTCATGAACCGTAAGAGGTAGACAGTTTAAATTTTCAGATAATGTGTATACCTCTTGCCGCTATAACAACAAATAATAAAAATAAAATAAATATCAAAATTAAAGGGGGGCTCCCATACAACAAACGTGATTTTTTTTTGGCTATTTTTGCTCTTAATTTGTCAAGGCTGTATGTCTCGAACTGCAGGTAGACACATGAAACTTTCTATTAATTAACCCTTCAACTGTAATATAACAAATACTAAAAATTAAATAAAGTTGGAAATTTAAAGGGGTGTCCGAACAAGTGAAAATTTGATGGTGTGCGAGTCGACTCGCACTTAGCGGTTTATTTATTTATTAATTTTAAATATTTTTGAACATAAAGCTAAACAGTAAAATCGAGAGTAAAATCATACAACCTTTTTGTTCCAGGGTCAATGTCTTCTATCAGTGGGCGGTGATGTCGTCCACATTACGTACTAGACATAAGCAAAGCAGGACATATCTTCAATAAGGGGTCACCTCCACAAGCGAGTGTCTCGCGGCGACTATAGAAATATTGCCGTGTGAGGCCAAACGAGCATATATTTTGAGTTGTGTTACATAGATAGATAGATAATATTTTATTGCACACTTAACTGAGAAATAATTAACAAAATAATAATTATGGAAAAAGTAACAATTGGCGGTCTTATCGCTCAATAGCGATCTCTCCCAGAAAACCTTGATGTTGTGTTTCATTAATTAGTTGTATACTTTAAACAGAAATGGCAGCTCATCGTTATTGCGACGCAGAAGGTTGCGGGTTCGATTCCCGCCTTGGGACAAATGTTTGAACGATCTGCAAATATTTGTTCCGGGTGTTCTGGGTATTTTCTATATATAATAAAAAATATTTATCTATGTTATGTATTGTATTAAGTTTATCAATTAAAAGTCATCTAGTACCCATAACACAAGCTCTGCTTACTTTGGGGCTAGTTGATGCTGTGTGGATCGTCCAGCATTATTTATTATTATTTATAGTGTTGCATAATAAGACATTTGTATGAAGCGACTCATTTTACGCCCACAACTCAAAAAAACACTTTCTTTTGGTCTTAGCCTAGCAGAGTTTAAACATTTATCCCTGTGTCAAATAAATTTGACAGCACTATAAATGCACCTGTCCTGTTTATTTCCATTATAAAGAAAGGGACGGCAACATTTCTACAACTACCAAATTAGTTTAGTTTTTCTGTTTTTCTTTAGAAGAAGTCGGTTTAGTAGTGTCGATTGTGAAATAAAATATCTAATATTTAACATTTAAATCACTTAAAGGGGATTTAATCAATGATTTGAGTTATGCGTTTTATAATATTTCGGGACTGTTGCATGCGCCATGATTTCGAAATAACTGAAGTCACTTATGAGTAGGTAAGGTTTCTAGATTTATGTAAATTTTGTAATATTTGTATATCAAAAAATTGGGATGTAGTTCCAGATTATTTTAGTTATCGAGCACTTCTTAAAATGTGGTTCTGGCCACTTATTCTAACACATCCGTCAATAATGTTTGATCTAGTTTTACCCATTTTGCAGGTGTTCGGGAACAGCCTGCACATAGCAAGGTTTCCACCGCGAAAGGATAATTAGCGGAAAATGGTTAGGCGTGACGGACTCTTTTTAAATGAAATAAGTTTATGTTTCCACCAACAAAGAGTTTGTTGATTTCCACTGCAACTTAACTGAGCGTATTCATTTCAACACTTTCTGAATGCGGAAAGGACTGAGCGTCCTTTCCGCATTCCGCTTGACTATTTACTCTTGCGAGTTAAACGGAGTCCTGAGTGGGTCCATTCCGCTCGAGGTGGGCATAATAATGTGTAGAAATATGAGTAAACTGAACCACATATAGGTAAATTTTTCATAGAATTGTTAAATATTAAAGTGGCGAGACACATTCGCTCGTGGAGGTATACCCTAAGTTAAAGAAATATTTATTTATTAGTGAAAAGTAGTCTTCTATTTGATAAGAATATACTAGTCGCCAAAACACTAGCCATGACAGAACGATATTAAAATATGGAATTTAATAGTTTCTTTCTTACGCATTCGAAAAATACATTTAAAGTTCCTTGCGTACGCGTAATAACGAAAGTCGAGGTTTCTGATTCGTTAGTGTAAATTCTTTCTTCGTGTTCTCGCAGATGATCTAAGAGTAGGTTTTGCGCTGAAACGAATCAGAATCTTCTGTTTTCGTTTTCCGAGTAAGCCCCTAGTACAGTCACTATAATTCGTTAAGTTTTCTGTTTTTTTAATAAACGTATTTGCTTGAAGTAGTTTAAATAAATCGACTTAATATGTCCTGTCCAGTCAGTTTTCGGGGCATCTTCAACCGAGTTTGAGTCCAGTAAGAGTCGAGGTTAACTCCAGTGTGGACTAATGATATATAAGAATAATAATTTTACTATAAAAAACTTTCGTAGTTTGACGAATTCACTATGAATGTAAGCGGGTTAACCACGAAACTAGTTTATGTTCAACGCAAGGATTGACGCGGAACGCGCGCCTCGATCAGCACGCACCCTGAAGAAGTCCCTCGTTAAAGAACAAAACGTCACCAACGTTTCATTCTTCCAACACAAATTAGGTTCGGAGTTCACCCGCTTACTTTCATAATCCACGCTAATATAAATATCATAAAAAAATAATATAAATTGGAATGTAACTCTGTGTGTCTGGTTAACTTTTCACGCCTAAACAGCTGAAAGGATATTAAAGATTATTTATCGGGGCGACTCGATAGTCGCCCCGTGACCACGATCGCTGCAACGCGATAAAAACGTAGGGGAAAATAAAACAAAATAATCCTTAATATATGTATATTAACAGACCACGAAAGTTTAAATAGCTGAAAGGCCTCTTGCCTCTTGTCAGAGAGGTAAATGGTATCCCGGGGACGGACATAGTATACATAAAAAGCGCGAGCGAAGCCGCGGGCAGCAGCTAGTATAAAGAAATTATCATCAATTAAGTAAAAGCAAGTAATAACACGGTATTAAATGAGGACTGAGTCCCAATATTGGGTAACATGGATAGGTATATGTATGTGAGTAAAAGTATTTTGGTCAAATTTATTTCTTATTATTGGGTAGCTATAATGGTTTCTATCTAAAAATGTACATAATTTGATTACAAGAAATAAACAAACTCGCTGTGCCCACAACTAGACTACACAAAATTAATGTATCTTTTAAAGGGCAATGTAGGTATACGCTTCTACAACAAAACTCCTAGTGAGTTGCAAAAATTCAGTCAATCAGTAAATAAATTCAAACAAATTGTCAAAACCTTCTTGTGCAAAAAGGCCTACTATAAAATATCAGATTATTTATAGGATTAAAAAGCTTGGAACGGGATTTGCTCCAACTCGAAAAATAACAACTAACTAACAGGCTAAAGGTTTCTTCGTCGCTTCTTTACTTTAGTCTACATACCGAAGCGACTGAAATCAAAAATATCACTTTATTTCCGTGTCAGTGTTTAATTATTATGAATTTGACCTTTTCTAAGTGTACATTTATTGTATTTATGGAAATAAAGAGTTTTTGACTTTGACTTGAAACTATGTACCTAAAGGTGGGTACTGAACGGAGCGTTACGGGGCGTAAAATAACGCGTTACACAGCGAGCGTTCGTGCAGTCAGTACGAGGAAAAAATGTGCTCGTAACGAGCAACGAGACGGATTTTTGCACACGGCGCGTAACGTTTCGGCTTTATAATGTCCTCCAAGCCGAATTTTCGGCTACGTCGGCCAGTCTCAACGGAGACTAGCCATCTGCGCCGGACATAATGATAGTGCATAAGTGTGTGCGCAAACACATGTGCACTCTCTATTCTGTACAATATAAATGTTATAACAGCCAGTACAGTAAGCAAGCCTAAAATAAATGATGAGTAAAAATTATGCAAGTGTTTTAGAAGTAATTTGATAGGTACTATTATTTACTTCATTTACTATTAGTACTACATTTTTTTTTCTTTTGCTCTGTTTAATTAAACCTGCCTGTCTGTTTTGTGATTTGATTAATGAACTGACATAATTATAAAGTTTGTGTTCCGTTAGTTGAAGCTATTGTGTTGGTTTGGCACCAAGTATTTTTAACTTGCCAATATTTAATTGACCTTTTCCTACATTTTTCGTTTTTTTTTATATTTAAGTACCTACTTTTATTGTTTCTCTGTTTTATTGTTTGCATATTGTGCTACTACAAACAACGCTGTTATAAAAATACGTACAAACAAGAGAAGTAAAGTTTGTTTTAATTAGCAATTAGGTACAATTTATGTACTTTTAGAATGCAAAATATACATATTTAGTGAAATATAAATGTATCTGTACCTACCTAAGTGTTTAAATTAAATTGCTCAGTGTTTTAAAACCAACTATTTTTACCTAAATATTAATCGTAATAAATCGCGGTCATTGATATGCAGACCACTTTTTTATCCATAGATAATTCTATGGATAAAAATGTATCTAATACTTACACAAGGAGCAAAGTACTAAGTATGCACATCAAATTTAACTCTCTAGAGCTGCAATCAAAAAGCAGGCTCAAATCAAAGGCCGCGACTGTTTATGAACTTATTTTGAACTGTTTTGTCTTTCTATGTATCTACAAAATGTGAAGTAGAAGAAAAATATATGAAAATTTTAATATATTCCAGTTTTTTAGTCAAAGATGCTACCACAAAGTTAACCTGCCCAAGTTTTTACACAAACGAGCTTTTATAATTATACTCTAGCCATAGAGCTTGAAGAATGTTTACCAACAAATGAAATCAGCTGATTTTAGGGTTATCACCACGAAATGACGCAGGTCTAACAGAATTTCAATGATCTCACCCATAAATTCTTTTAGATTTGTAACTTTTTTAATCTTTACGTTGATTTTATGCAAAATCGAATTATTTCAATTTACAAATTTTCATTAAGTGGTCAAAAATGAAGATTAAAATCACCAGAGATTTTTGTCATTGTAACAATGCCAACCCTAACGAATCTCAGTTTTGACGTCCCGTGTTGCAAACAATTGGTTACTTTTGAACTATGATTCCGAATTTAGGATATCACTATAACCATATTGGTCTTCGGAGTCATGTACAACAATAATGTCCCAGAAGAGAGACACAATATGCAACAGACCGAAAACATAAAATGATGTATTTTAATGCTACAAAAATAAATTTTTCCTATAATTTATATTTATAGTTAAGACTATAAATAAGTTTCAAGATGAAATAGCGTCACCTTTATTTAGCTTGTAGGTACTTATTCCATTCTTTACGGGTAGTTTACGTTATGATAAAAAAAACAATTACTCTAGTAGGCTGATTTCACAAGGCTGTCTTGTTTATTATGCCACTTATATTATTTACATTTATATATGTAATATCACTACCCATCAAAGCTCAAGATAGCAGCCAATAGTTATATGGGTAGGTATAGCTTGATAGGTTATGTACTAATTTGTTGAATTCTAGTTAAAGGTTTTATAATCTTTTCTCTATCTTTGGGTCAATAATATTAAATTATGACCTATATTTGTATATCCTAAATCCCGCAAACGAAGCCGCAGACAAGAGCTAACTTACATAATAAAAATGTTTTTTACCCCTTAATCAGCTGATTGAACTGTCAGTTGCTCTTTAGTAAACACTCTACATCCTGGATGAACAGAGTATAGGTAGGTACTAATGTTATTTTGTAACCAATAGACCAAATTTTTTAAAACTTTTGTTCAATAATCTTTTTAGTGTTATAATAATCTTTTTGTTATAATGACAATATTGAAAGAAGTGATTCTATCAAATTTAACTAAAGAGTGACAGAACGAGCTCAAAGTTGATACGATACGATTTTTGCTATTTGCCTCCGGATCCCTAAAAGCTTTGAGTAAAAGTGCATTAGAGGAGATACAATGGGCTTTCTTTAAATCTAAATTTTTGATAGGTACAAATTATATTGACGGCATCATAGTAACAGACAGCTCGCGTGCCACTCGTTTGAAGCTTGCTTGAAGCCATTTTGTCACTGTAAAATGTATGTAAAGATTACGAGCTTAAGCCGTACTAATCTTATTTATTTATTTTATATATAGATTATTATATTTAGATTATATATGAAGCTTATTTTTGTTCTGTAGGGGTGCTGGATGTACTCGTATGTCCATAATAATGCTGATGCGCCGCCATTTCTTTCCAATCTTGGATAACACTGTTGTGAGTTTAGAATATTTACTTACATGGTATCTAAATCTATTTGCAATTCAAAATTTTATAGAACCAATAAATTAGGTACAAAGTTATCTAATAGATTTCGCTAAGATTTACACTCTGAAGTTATAATGTCAGAAGTTTCCTCATCAATTTATAATGTTTCTCGAATCAATTGATTATAGCTTCAGCCTGCGTCTTCGCTCATGATGTACCTGTAAATGTATCACTATGGCATGGAATGGATAACTATTTCTTAGTAAAAGTATTTTCATGATCCGACTAGGTATTCTAGAGATTACTTATTACAAACAGGCTTTCATAAAACTTTCTTTTTATTATAGGAAATATTAGAAAGCCTGCGTTTGTTGGTCTGGACACGCTGAGCTCCATTATACAATAACGCTGGAGGGAATATTCTATACGCAAGGACAGTTGATCATTGTGCCGATTCGAAGCGCCCCTCTCGCATTAACATTTGTCGAGGCGTACCAACAACACGACCACCATAATATTAGTTCCATAGAAGGTCACGTCGCTCACGCAAACGCTCAGCGCCAAAATGGCGAAAATTAAATGGCCTCAATCTGTCATCGATATTATGACCTCCAACTTAGGTACTTGTTTGGAGCTTAGTGGCTGAAAAGTAGTTTGCCTTAATTTTTCTGCTTGATTTTTATTTTATTTATGGTTCTAAAATTTAAATAAAACACCATTAACTTTAAATACGTTATTTATTTAAAACATCATAATTAAATACTCTTAACAAACTGATTGTCATTCGACACAAGACCATAACTTACTTAACTATTAATACTTCCGATAAGTACATTATTTTTTATCTTAATCTTAGATTAAATTTGAGAGAGAGAGGTTTAGAGAGACTTAGAACTGATCTAGACAAGTGATAATCGAAAACGAAAAGCGACAGTAATTTATGAATAAACTCAAAAAAAAACAGGTGTAACGTAAAAGATGCGTAGGTACTATACTAATAAATAATTGTGTCGTATTGCTACCTCTCAGTGGCATAATTCGGAGAGGTTTGTTTAATACTGAGTCTATACCTAGTTATTTGACATAAACGACCAGTATAACTGGGAAACCAAATAGGAACGTAGGCCATTTGGGAAAAACTGAATGAACTTTTTTCGGTGGGATTTTTCAACAGGACTACGTCTGTCAAGTCAGCTAGTAAATAAGGTACATAAACGAAGTTTGGTGGGAAACCACGCGTGATCGCACCGAGTGCAAGCATTTAGGGTGGCGTTTGCTTGCTTTTGCAAAAAAAAAAATGGTTTTCCATTATGCTATTAACGTTTGCCACATCACTCATCTAAACCGTACATCTCTAAAAAAGGAACCTTAACATTTGGACGAAATAACTCAATAATTCAAATCATGTTAGTTGCGGGTGGTGGCCGGTAGATGGCGAGGCGGTCAGCGGCGGCGGCCGAAACGGAGGAACGAGTGAACCACGTCTTGTCGCTTCATGCCGGAGTCGAGGAGCTGGGGGTAGTCGCGGACCAGGGCTGGGAGAAAGAAATTTATGATGTTCATATAATATAGGTAAGTATTATACGATCTAGGTATACCTACTAAACAACCTTATTATAATCTGGCATCACAGCTGCCCCTATAAGATACCTTACGAGGCTGTCCAGACAACACAACTCTCATGATATGAAGAAACAGGGGGGGGGGGGGGGTGTCACTGGACCAATTATCTTGAAACTTCGATCAATAATTGATCGAAGTCTTGAAATAACTCACCCATCGATCTAAGTAAAAAAGGGGAGATGAGGTAGGTAGGTACTAGTTCCGATAAAGTGGAATCACCCACCTCAGTCATAGTCGGAACGGCGGCGTTCTTCGTGTTAGGTACGCGTGCTGCTACAACGTACTTTAGTGTGATTTATTGACTAAAAGACTTCAGCAATGTCCTCGTGTTTGTTCATTATAATAATTGCACAAGATTGGCAAACTGTGAGCGAGTGTTTGCGTGTAGTTGTAACACAGGCCAGTTGTTGAGTACGCGCTGCTGGGAGAACGTACCATATCTACAGATTTTACTTAGATCTATGCTCTCACCTGCACGAATTTTGGAACACACACTCACACACTGAACGCAAATGAGAATATAACTAAAAAAGTATACTAAACGTCTGCCTTTGCTTTGCTAGTCCACTGCTGAACTTAAGCATTTAGCCATAGCGCCACAGGTCAGGAGTCGCGGTCTCCGCTCAGGCACATATGTTTTTTGCGCGTTATGGCCATTGTGTGATCACGAGGGTTTAGAGGATTATAAGAGACTTAGTCGATACTTAGAAGGAGGGGGGTAGCAGACTTCACAATGCGTCGCCATTCCTCTGACACCGCTACTTTCCTGGTGTATTTGATCAGTGCAGCTTTGATCTGATCTATCTAGCGCATTGGCCAGCAATGTACCATATTTTAACGGGGTCCCGCAGGGCTAAATATTATGTCCACTGTTATTAATACTTTCCATCAACGACATTAATTATCACACCTTGATACTCCGGCACCTGCTCGCCAGCAGCCTCAGCATACAGTTCTAGGAACGTATTGAGAGCTTGACAGAAGCGGGCGGCTCGCGGGTCGTCGTCCCCAGCGCCCGCGCAGAGCTGCGCCGGCGCGGCCTGTGCGCTCGCGATCAGCGCAAGGAGGAGGCATGCGCATGCCAGGCGGTAGTACTCGGAACTGGAAAAAAGGGCAGATATTATTATATGTACCTATTTTAAATAATTAATATTGTAACAATCACACACAAATTTTTAGCTTAGGACACACCATTAGTGTTGTGTGTTTAGTTAGAGGTGCTGTTATGAAGGGTAAACAATCAAATAATATGGCATTAACAGTCAGTTTCTAGAACGCTGACCTAGTTGATCGATGATTTAACTACTGCTTGTCCATAGAAAACCGCATAATTAGCGTTCTTGTTACTTGTTAAATTAACCTAATAAATTAATAAATACCTACCTAATGCTGGACAATTCACAAAGCATCGTCTATCCCCAAGCTAAGCAGAGCTGGTGTTATGGGTACTAGATAAGATAACTGATATACTTAATACATTACCTACATGACATCGATATTTTAAATAAGATTGTTTTCCTACTTAGTTTAGGATTCGAGATATTGGTTGTAAAGTGTTTTTTGTTAAGTCATCATCTGACGCATCGGCATGACTAAAGCGGCTTTCAGACTACGCTATAATATGAGCATATAGTATATAAGTAGCTCATAGCACAACAATATCGCGCACCATACATTGTTATGGACACGTTCACACTGTACTGTACTATATGTATATTATTGGCTTACTATACGCTATAAAATTGGTGCGATGCGCTGAGTTCATGCTTTGCTATATCACGCGCCGCCCCCTCCCCCCCGGCCATCCCGCAAGCGAAACGAGCGACACCACACGAACAGTCATGCAGTTAACCGCGATCTTTGAAGCAGTGACAGTTTTGAGCAGTGGACTAGCAAAGCAAAGGCGGTTAACTGAGCTTACTATATACTATAAATGCTTGCGATAATATCGCGTAACGTGAACGCCATGCTATATAGCATTAGGTCCTTCTTTGCTATACTATATAGCACAATAGTATAGCGTAGTCTGAAAGCAGCTTAAGTCGTGCTTGGTTATGCTGTTCTACGTAATTGATATTTGTGCGACTTTGGCTTTTCTTCCAAAGTCCAAAAGGGATGGATGATCACAATACATCACAATTTTTCAATTGCTTGTTGCATTTCAGTTATTGTGATGTAGTGTCAATCGTATGATCAACTAAAATGATGCAGTATCAATTCATAAATATTTATTGCACGAAATCTCGATCGTGTAGTGTAGTAACTCCGTGTTATAATGGAATTTAAGCGTGTGATGGCAACATTTTATTATTATATTAACCAAATTTCTACTGATGACTGCATCTGACCTTAAAATAAAAATGTGAATCCCAAAAGTAGGTTACGTTAACTTAGTAGTTCATCAATCAGGTTTTTGTCCTATCATAGCCACTAAATATTGGCGAGCAGTTTAATTTAGAAAGCGGTCCTTACGCCTGAATATTAAACACAATTGCCTTTAACCAACGCAAATTGACCACGTACTAAAACTTTTATTCATGGATGCTTTGATTTAGTTTTAAGCTTGTTGAGGGTTAGCCCAGCGCTTCATCAAATCGGGTGTAACTCGAAAAAATTGCTAGAATATTTACGAAACTAAGCGCGTCACTTAGATTATTGTCTAAAACGTGAATATTTTCAGCATAAACTCTATCTCATCTACTTTGAGTTTGAAAGCAACAATTGAACCTCTCCGTGCGTTCGAGTTGTCGCGACTTCGGATTAAAAAGGGTTCAAAAAGTTGATTCTCCTGAATATCCAATAAATTGCCTAACACTTCACCTGATGATACTTTGAGGACTTCTTATTAAACCTTTGGTTGCATAAACTATGAATTTACCTACTTTCAAAGTCCAGAATGCGCAACTTTGTGAGGTGGTCTCCTAACGATACAAATTACGTCTTCGAAGGGTTGCTTCCTAATAAAATTGGGTAAATGCAATTTAATGACATCTGCGCGTGCCTGAACTTGCTCCGAACGTATAAAACGCAAGTATAAGGCACCGCCTCTACGGTATAGTTTATCACAGCGTTAAGTACAAGATGTTACTCCTTGTCCTAGCTAGCTGAACGACAAACGCGACACGAAGAAGTTGAATTCAATAAATCTGGGCGTCGAGTCGCGTTGCAGAGGAATTATTAACAATGACCCATCTACATTTTCTATGGCTTAATCTTTCTATGACTTTATTTGTCGCTCGGCTAGTACAAGGGGTATTAGACATCGTTGCCGTCGTCGCCGCCCTATTGTCCTCACACCTGCACCGTGCCGTGGTAGTCGGAAGATTAAACTCCTCCATCGTGGATGTCGTAAGAGTCGACTAAAGAAACCTACCTATGCCAGAGCAACAGCTTCTTTCTGTGTATATATAACACCTGCACCGCGATCACCAATCCACCTAGCCATCGTGGTTGGATTATGGCAAAACTCCTCTTGTTTGGGGGAGATATGTTCGGCAGTGACGTATGACCATCGCCCGTTTTGGTTTTACACAAGTGACAACTTCTATGGTCTGACAAATAAGGGAGATTTTCCTTTGTTCTTAAAAACAGTTACGTTGTTTACAAAAACTCACTTTCTTTTCCCTTCACAGTTAAACTCAATTTACTGCCATTTACAAACTTTGATCCTTTATCATCCGTATTAAGTTTCATCCCTCACGAACGGTAGTTTGAACTTCAGTTACGTAGGTATTAGATTATCGGTTCCATAGAATGGGAACATTTTTTTTCAAATTTTACCGAAAACTTGCAACTTCTGACTGTTATTTTGTATGACTTGCAGTTCAATTCCTTCGGTGCATATCTTTCTAAGGACATACCTAGTAACTCTAGTATCTTTATATCTAGTAGTATCTACTCCTGTAAATTGACATGGTACCACAAGGTCGTGGTTCACAAAAAAATTAAGGTTTTTGTTTTGAGCTCTATCCCGAAGATTCGATTAATTTGGATGACTCGCGCAAAGGACGGTGGTATCAACAATGTTGGTACCTTATCGGCAATGTTCATAAAATTTTACAAATCACATATTAAATAGATTTTTATAACAAGATCAAAGCCAAAATAGTTAATTTTTCAACACGAGAGCAAAGCTGTTTTTTGTGAACGTTTCGATAATAAATCCCGAGCTAGCGAAAGTAAAGAAAAGAGTTACGAGCTACAAAAAGATGGTCGCCCAACGTGGGGCTCGAACCCACGACCCTGAGATTAAGAGTCTCATGCTCTACCGACTGAGCTAGCCGGGCTGATAACATTTAGGTCAAAATCAGATAACAGTTGCTTGTAATCAGTATTTCAGTCATGCATGACATGTGAACGTATTGTAAATAAATGATTCCTAAATAATTTGCTTTTGGATCATTTAATTGTTTTCTAAATTTTACCAGAGAGAGAGAGAGAGCGGTAATCTAAAGCAACGAAACGTCACAAACTGGATGCCGAGTCGAGTATTTTAAAATTTTCAAATAATTATTTATTTTTCATCGTCAAATAACTGGCATTTTCTAAAATTTTATGAGTAACATTTTCGCAATTTGATTTTCTGTTACTTGTTTACGTGTTGCAATTGAAACAAAACAATCTATAAACTTTGTCATTCTCATATTACCGCCTTTGCAAAGAGCATTAGTACAGTGGCACCCTACACCCTTGTTGCGAAAGGCACCTGTTCCGGGGCACCTTACACCCTTGTCGCGTCGGGTTACTTATTTTAACGAGGGTATCGGGAATGACTTGTTCTCTTAGAAAGGTTGCGATGTTGTATAGGAGCTTAAAAATTGCTTTGGTAGTTAAGGCCGCTCAGCGGAAAACAGCCAAATTCTGTCCTCACCATTTAAAATATTTCTTAAAAACGAATCTAATAATAAGTTATGAAACAAATCAATAAATATGACAAATATCTTATCAAAATATGACCAATAAGGTTGAAATTGTTTTGGAAATATATAAATTTGCTCCAATTATTTCTCAAGTACCTTTACAAAAATGTCTTTTTTGGGGCTTTTATTATTATTGTATTGAATTTAATAATAATTACGAAAAACTTTATATTTTAAAGGAAATATATTATATTGAAGTATAGTTTTAATGTATTTTTTTATTAATTTGGTGTTTCCTGTTTCCTGTGAGAGCTAAAACCCTGCGCTTATTTTTTGTATTTTCTACAGTGATTTATTATAAATCTACAAAAAAATATTGTAAAATTAAATATATGATCGTGTAGATTAGATATTAGTCATATTTTTTGATTAGTTTTATTACTATAGATTAGATTAGTTTTAGAGAAATCTTTAGAACGTTAAGGACTGAATTGTGCAATATCACGCACAGACCCCTTAAGTGACGTAACGTAACATGAGTTAGACTACCTTTTAACACTCATACTACGTTCACTGCTGAACGTGCCTCCCCAAACAAGGGGTTTGCCATAATCACCACGCTTGGCAGACGGATTGGTGATCGCAGTGAATGTGTTATGAATACACAGAAGGAAGCTGCTGCCTTTTCTCTGGTACGTTGTCTTAGTTGCTTCTTACGACTTCAACCGGCTGAGTTCGAGGTACATATTTATGTGAGCATTTACCCACGGTTGCAATTAGTTAGGTATCTATTTACCTATCCGCAGAACTTGCGCCTGCGCCCATTGCGATCGAAATAGATTTTAACGTATTTTCAACTCATCGCATATCCGTTTGGTGTTACATGTTACCGCGTTGTTTATGTTACAGTGTGTACAAACTGTTCACCTGGGACAGATAAACAAATGTTAGGTAATAGGTACTATTTCCTCGTCAGTAGGTACAAATATCTAATTGAATAAATCAAAATAATTGATTGCCTATATATTTGTTAACCTAAACTAGAATTAAACACAAAAATAAGTTCCTAACGACAGGCAAAGGGAGTGGATTGAGCATTGTGTTGCGTGCAAGGACCATGCGGCGCTGATTTTAATAATAATAATAATTGATATACATATATTTTTTACTGTAGAATAGTTTAATAATATTTTTTTATCTATATTAAAAAAAATATTTTATATCGAGGTTTTTAATAAATGATGTGAATAATAATAATAAATTTATTTATTTCAGACTATAGAAAAGTTACAGATCTTTAACGTATTCTACGGTCCATGGTAATATACGTATATGCCTTAAAACTAGTATAAATATAAAATATAAAAACTTAACTAATATAAATCTTTTAAATCATAATCTTTTATCTTTTTGTTGTTCCGGCACATGAACGAAACTGTGCCGAAATATTGGATAACTCAAAACTCAAATCATGGTAAATATCCCTTTGTAATTTACTATAATGTTGACTAATATAGGTTATTTGTGATTACGGCGACGACGACGTGTAGAAAAACTGTCTGTTTGGTGGTTCTGGTACTCGACTAAGGTCGAATCTTACGACATCGACGGGCTAAGTTAAAAGGGTCGATTCTTAGGACGCGAACGCCACGGTGACAATACTCTGTCTGAAATAAAATTTGGTAGGAAACCTACAGAAAATACGATTAAGTGAAACAGTCGGTCTTATCGCTACAATTGCGATTTCTGGAGGGCAACCCCAGCAATGCCCCTATACAGCAGCTTTTATGACATTTCTTGACATGTAATATATTAATTTTATTTATAACTAGCGGACCCGACAGACATTGTCCTGTCATAACTATGAATATTGAATTCGAATTGGTATTATGGTCGTTACATTTTCTTAAATTTTCTTATTTTCCGCGCATAAGAACGTTCTCCTGACAATAACAAACACAACAAAAAAAGAATTAGCGAAATCAGTCCAGCCGTTCACGCGTTATGCCGTGACCAAGGGAAATAGGGATTCAATGATTTCTGACATTATTTTATTTAATTACTGTCATTTTATAAACACTAACTTAAATGTCCTGAACATGCATACTGTAAAGGAATATTTAATCAGTAAAGTTTTCTTTGATACCCTAGAACCAGTTAATCTTCTGACTATTCGTGCACGGGTACCCACGACACGGGCCATGAGCCTAGTGTGGGGCCGTAGCCAGTCCAATAGACATACATACGTATTATAGTTAGCTCTTTAGTTTTTGAATTTTTAATTGGTATGCCTAATTGTTAACTTTGTTGTCAATAAATAATTTTGTATTTGTATTTTGTACTAGGCCCTTTTACAGTCAACTTTTACAATTTGTATTTTATTGTACAAGTAGGAATCACTGTCTGTCTGTTTTTTTTTCTCTGCGTACAATCCCATATTATGCTTCCTTTTTCCTTTTGTAATAATAACTTGTCTTATATATGTAATAGTCCTATTTAAATTTAGTGAACAACGACATCAAGTTTATAATGTAATATCCAAGGTGGAAATAACTGCCATGAAATGAATCCACCGAAGGGCAAGAGTACCCATGAGTTGGACGAGTAGTTTTGAACAAGCTACATCAGCTCAATTGAGATTAAGTTTAATCTAACGTACGCAGTTTTGTTAGTTCATCACTAGAACCGGTTTACACCGAAACGAATAGAAGTAGTCTCAAATCTACTATAGAAACACTAATACCTACTTCAGCCAAATACGATGTGAAATGTGTTTAAACAAACCACAACAAATAGACAACAATTCACGAGCTTGGTGTCATGTTTCGAATGTCAGCAATATTTATTGAAGATCGCAAACCGACAAGGAATTTTAATTGCGTATGTATGCACGCCAACAAAGTGCACGTAATCAATTTTAGGGTTAGTATGGGCGGTTTGTTTATAAACATTTCACATCGAATTCCGCTGGAATATATTTGCCATCATATCGTGGGTGTGGTGTGACGGTTTAACACTTTGCTATTGATTGTTTATAACGACGTCCTCACTTCGCTCACTTTTCTGTTTTGGAAGACAGCCCTTAATTTTGAGATCTCTAGTAAGAGGACACAATACGCGCCATTTTGTAAAAAGGATAGGGCACAGGATTTCATAGGAGCGGGATAGTGCATACGTTTTTGGAACGGCGCGGCATAAGCCCAAAAATCTAGTTTTTGCTTATTTACAATAAAACTACATGCACAACATAAAAAGAAACTGAAAATGAAAAATTGTTTATTACGACTCAATCTTATACAATAACTATAACAGAAGGTGTCTAAAAACTAAAGTTATCTAAATGTAACATACAAGTTAGAGAAGATATGGTGTAATATACAAAACAATGAAATATCTAACGATCCGCGCACGAGGCGTAGCCTGTATCGCGTGGATCTGAAAAACGATTTCCATTAAACAAATCCTCAGCTACAGGCAAGACAAAACTGGTTCAAAGAACCAAATAATGGGTAAGAATAACCTACGGATTATCTATTCTATTCAGATTATCTAGAGGATAAAAAAGCTTGGGACGGGATTTGTTCCAACTCGAAAAATAACAACTAACTAACAGGCTAAAGGTTTCTTCGTCGCTTCTTTACTTTAGTCTACATAGGTACCGAAGCCACTGAAATAAAAAATATCACTTTTTTTCCGTGTCAGTGTTTAATTAATAAGAATTTGACCTTTTCTAAGTGTACATTTATTGTATTTATGGAAATAAAGTTTTTGACATTGACTACGAATCAAAACATAACTAATTTCAATAGACCGCGGGGTTCCTGAGATCTCGACCAATCATGTGCGAAACAGTGCACTTTAATTTTTTTTAAATTAAATACTTTGTTATTTTGTAATTTTTTTTCTTAATCGTGTTTCCACATTCAAGGAACTAAAAAAATTTTAATTTTATTTAATTCTAGTTTTTTACCACGGGGATCCCGGGAGTACACGTTGGTTTGACAGCCGAACCCGTTAGGTTCGCAAATGAAGCCGTGAATTATTTCAGTTTCCTTAGATAAGTATAAAATTAACTAAGAGGTAAGAAAGGGTGGAGACTGCCTTTCTTTGACGTATAGTTGCTCTAAGAAATGTCTCAGGTGATTCCCACGGGCTGTCTAGAGTCCAGGTAAGTTCACCTGCTAGGCAGTTACGTAGTACCTACCTAGCTAAGCTAATATTATATTATATTATTAATAATGTAGCGAATGCTCTCATTTTGACGAACGGCCCCACGGGTGTAAAATTAACATTTTAACGAGTTTGAAAACGGTAAAATAAGTACTGGGTGAATTGTTATAATAATATTTTGTTACAATTTCACTATGAAACGAGACTAAATATTACTAGACTCCTATAATTTACGAAATAATCAAAGAATAGAAACCAATTAGAACTACATAGTATTTAATTAAAACAATTGAGCGAACTTCAGACTGTTGCAAACAATTTAGAGGTAGCTCAACTGATCCATATCAATACCAGTCAGATACCCACCAGCTCTTACTCTTACTCTCTCTCTTTTACTTACCTAAATAACTATATTCATGCATTTTGCTACGCAAGATCAAAAAACTTCGTCTACCTAGGAAATTTCCTCATACGAAAGCAAGAATCAACTGTCAACTTGATCCTTCAAATCGTGACAGTTCGTAGTTCGCTCCATAATTTTTTTTCGATACTGCAAATATTTTATTGTTTTGAGATCAAAATACATAATAATGTTAATTTTGGGAAGTAAGTTTTTTTTTATTTAAATCGTAAATTCTTAGGTCCGCTGGCATGAGGATTTATATCTGGCTAAAATATGACATTTTAATCGTCGTAATACGCACGCCGCGCCGCCTTAAAGTTCTAGATAATTTAGTTATCTAGAAAAACAAAGCAATTTCTTCGCCTCTAGTTTTTTTTAGAATAGAGTCCAAACAAGAAAAAAAAATTCCTTAAAATTGATTTACAATGTAAGTCATCATTTCTATATTTCTATTTTAAACTACACGTCAAATACCTATAAAAGGTTGTGCAATTAACTATCTCAATAAGTGTCTATTTACATAAGATGAATTATTGTAGGTAACACTTACTGGTAGACCAAATAAACAGAATAAAATAAAAACAGTATAAAGGAGTTTCTCATTCATCTCAGTCATTTATCAAAATAATCTTAAAATTACACCTGCTCGCTGAAATTACAAAAGCTTTGAACTTGCTGAGGGTTAGACGTGGTTAAAAAAGTTATGTAAAGTTTTCAAAAAATCAAAACTTTTACCACGTCTAGGCCTATATCATCGTTTTTTATTTCACACGCAAAAAGCCAGTATATTAAATGCGTATTTGGGTTGTTGAAAAGCAATAAGAGTATTATTACAAACCTTAAAGCATTCTTACGGAAAGGAAAGGTTTGGCATGTTTCTCGCATACCAATACTCGATAGGTTGTTTGAGTTTATTTTGGTGGAGGTTTTATCCGGGCAAGTGATAAACATATAGTAGGAGGGAATTGTGGTAGGTACATCTTCGGCGATATTGTTACTTACCATCAAGTGAGATTGTGGCAAGAAAGTCTACTAACGATAAAAAAACGAGAAACGAGATATATATATATATATATATATATATATATATTATGTAAAGCTGTGATTTACCTATAGAGAAAATATTTGTTAAATTTTCAATGTATTATATATATATATTTATATATATATAAGCTAATACATTGATCACTTACAATAAAGCCAGAAAAGATTAACGTTGATTTGTTAAGTTTATTTTTTGTAAATCATGTAAGATTGGGAAATTAAAAGCTTTAAACTAATTTTACGGTTCTATACATATCCAAAAGGTGCCAACCGTGTTACAAAGCCAATCCAACTATTCTCGCGAGTGTCGTAAGAGGCGACTAAGGGATATCCACCGGGGGCGGGCAGCAGCGCCCCGTGCAGAACAATTCTACCACCGAACTGCGATCCCCAACCCGCATGCCCAACGAGGGATTATGGGCATTACCCCCTTGAGATAAAAACCAACAAGGCGCTTATCAGGGGCAGGCCTGTGTCCAGCAGTGGACCAATATAGGCTCAGGACGTAGAGGTGGAGGAAAATATAACAAGGTTCCAGTCCGCACTGTTTTATGAAAACATTGGTGCCTACGTAGGTATTTGTTGGGTAACTGAATAGGGACAGAAAATATATAATATTACTAGCGTTAGAGGAAGATAGACGGTTCTACACGTTCCATCGCTTAGCTACTCAGCTTAGTAGATGAAAAACACCCTGAATCATTAATATGAATGTAATTGGGTTAACTACGAACCTAATTTGTGGTTGAAGATCACCAACGTTACATCCACTAACGAGGGAATTCGACGAAACGAAAACTGCGAGTTTTTATTTTCTAGTAAAACTAGCTGCTGCCTGCGGCTTCGCTTGCGCTCTTTAAGTCGGTACCTAGTCTTTGTCCGACCCCGGGATACCATTTACGTCCCTGCCAAATTTCATTGAGATCCGTTCAGCTGCTTAGGTGTGAAGGTAACAGATGGACAAAATTACTTTCGTATTTATAATACTAGCTGCTGCCCGCGGCTACGCACGCCCTTTGTCCGTCTCTGGGAAACCATTTGCCTCCCTGCCAAATATCATTGAAATCCGTTCAGTCGTTTAGGCGTGAAAAGGTAACAGATAGACAGAGTTACTTTTGAATGTATAATATTACGTATTATCAGAGACTAGTAAAGTAATATATTAAATTTGTGACATTAGTATGGATAGCAACCCCATCATGTTAAATTGGGCAATAAAGCTCATTTTTCTCAAAGACCTGAAGTAGGTGGTACCTATCAAAGTTTATTGGCTGAGCCGCTGTTGTTCGCTCAAATCTGCAAACAACCGCTAAGCTCCATCAAAGAACTTTTATAAGTTGGAAATTATATTTTGTTGTATAAAATAGCAGCGTTGTAAAATTACCTGCTGCCGTTAAATCATACCTCGAGAAAATTTTTAATGTAGATTTCGTTTATTACACTACCTATATCTTCATAGATAGGTACTTAGGTAATTAGTACGTAACTCACCTGTATAGCTTCGACATAAATCCAAAATTACTAAACGATTCACAAAGGTTTAGAACGAAAACGAATATGAAGAGTTACTTTTACTCATTTTCGTTGCAAATTTCAAGTTACGTACACAATTCGAACATTAAATGTTTGCGTTGTGAACAAGTTTTTAAATTAAAAATAAACACTCATTTGTTTCTGTGCTGCAAATCGATCATTTAAAATTAGAACGGCACGAAAATAGTGCTGTCCGCGTTCTAAAATAAAGTTATCGATAGTTGAACGACATCAACCGAAACGCGCACGCAGACAATGGTTACTGAAGACAGGGCTGAGATACTCATCAATTTATGCCCGAGCTAGTGTTGTACTGCATGCGATGAGGTTATCGAAACCCGATGACCAATGCCTATGGCCATGGGGAATTTTACATCAGTTCTATGTGAGTTTACTGGGTAGACTTCATTTAACGAAATACCTAGTATTTTGGGCGTTATCCGAAGCTTATCTCCCAAGAAATTCCTGTTCATAGATAAACAAAAATGTGTAATTTCGACTTCAAAATAGAAGAGTCCGCTTCTATTATTCATTTTCGCGTTTTATCTCATCTGCAAATATTTTATGAATAGAAAAACCTAAATTCCCGAGAAAGCCTCTTAGCGACGCTTCCCAACTTTATTTATTAAACGACAAAGGAGAGATTGTCCAATAAAATACGATAAGTAAGCGGGTATTAAAGACCCAAGTGGTCACAATAACTTTTAATTAAAGCCCGTAACTGTAGTAACTGCTGCAGTTTAACCCGATAACAGTTGTGTGGTAGTTGTGACCACGCTAATTGATATGTGACACCTAGAAATTGGCTTCTATTTGTGGCTAACGAGGATTTAGTTCCCTGAAGATACCTTATCTGGCTTACCAAGAATTTCTTTGTCTTTAACACGACGTGGGATTATTATTATGCAATAATTTGATGAAAAACAAGTAGACTTTTGCTGTCTGTCATATTTTAAAAGCTGTATTAATAAGCCTGACTTTCTGGTTTATATAACAGTCCTAAATGAATACCCTCCGAACCAACTTGCTTCTGTAACTTTAAGTCACGCCCATTCAATTTCGCATCAAAAAGGTTTAAAACTTTACTAAAAGTACTACATACTACCCGAAAATAATCAAGACCATTCTCAACGTCCTTTTTCGGGATTCTCACGTGAGCTGTAGACAGGTTAAGTCAACATGTCCGTGAAGACGAATGGCCGCAATAGACACCTGTCGATATAATAGTGACAAATAGTCCCACGAAGTCAAATGTTGGAGCGAATGAGATGCACGGTGGGTATTGGACTGTTGAACAGATGTAAACAAATCTCGCCGGGATTTCTGGGATGAGTCACCTGTTGGGTCTTAAGTTCCGAAGGCGTTAGTCATTCTTACATAAAGAGCTTTACTTAATTTTTCTTTCTACCATTTTGTTCTATTGTTAGAACAAAATGGTAGTAAATCTAAATTGAATGAAATTAAAATTATAAAAAAGATAATTTGAGTACCTACCTACCCTCTAATGATCTTTTTTAATCGTTTTTTCCCCTGACTCGTGTTTCATGGACATACCTGATTGGAAGCGACCAAATTGAAAAATTGTATCTACTTTCTTTCCTTCTTAATGAAAATAATCCAAATATCAAGTTTCATGTTTTACGGAAATAAGGAACTTGGTAATACATCAACTTTGAATGTTACCTATTTGTAGGTAACATTCATTTAAAATTTCTACTCAAAATATTTGACGAAGATCTATCCGGTCAGGGATCACCATTTACCCATATTTATTACCTCTAAGTATTTTTGTGTTTACGACCCCTGTAGCGGTAAGCAGCAATAAAACCATATCATAAAAATATCTACCAACTCTACATTAGGATTAATTTATATATATATATATATATATATATATATGTTTTCTCGTGAAACCATTCGCGCTAATTATAGGTTTATAACCAGTAATAATTATTTTTCTGTCGATAGGCTAAGTGCATACCAAATTTTAGCTTTGTCAGCTAGGTAACCTATTTCCAGATGTTTATTATACAAACCAACCTAACATTACAATATATTATACCACTTCACCTTCCCTCTTTCTTCTTTCTCTTTCTTTTTCCTCTTTTTTCGTCGTTTCTTTTTTCTTTCTTCTTTTCTTGCTACCTACATTATAACTTGCAAGTTGATCTCCCAAAACGAGCATTAGAAATGTAAAATTATTGGATTACTAGTTTCTGACCGACCTTCACACCTTCTTTGTGTTTTCGTTAACATTATTGGCTGTTTATTGTGGCCTTTATTTCATTCTAGACACACATCATCATCAGTGCAAAATATCAGCGCGATATATTCAGTAGTTTTGGCGTTGTCTCGCACAAACATTTTCAAACGGCATAAACTTTTGCCTATATAATATTGGTAGGATTATATTACCTACATCTATTCGTTGTTGGTAATTAATTAGATAAAATGGTCACGGTCATATTATCTGGATTTAAAAAGAAACAAAGCTACATGAGTATCACGGGTGGCTGTAAGTACCTAAAGCCCAACAATGACCGGTGTTACGGGGCTTAATGTACCATTCACAACGTTACGTTGCTCCACCGTGTGCTCAAATCCGTCTGGTTGCTCGTTGCGAGCGCCTTCTTTCCCCGTACTGACTGCACGAAGGCTCGCTGTGTAACATGTCATTACGGTACACCGGTCAGTAACCGGCTTTATACTGAGAGGTAGGTATTGTTGACATGCCCTTTACGAGGTAAATTAAGCAATACCTAACAAATGAGAATCTATTTGGTCAATATCCCTTTGAAGCTGGAAGGGAGACAAATAAATGTCACAATCAGGAACTTTAGTACCATTTGGAAAATTAATAGTGGTTCTTATTAAGCGAACGAGAGCTTTATAGAGATATATTCGCGAAAAGCAAGTAACATTTTCAACATGAGTAGTTTAAATGAGTAATTTCGTCCTAAAGTTTACGCAACCTTCAATTCTTGTTTGCATTTTTTTTCTTTCTCCAGAAAAGCAAGATATGAGGTAAAAACCTCATATCTTGATTTTCTGGAGAGGTAGCTCTAGCATTTATGCTACCCTAAAAAGGGCGTCTGCAGTCGGTTCAAAGAAGAACAATTTTCAGGAAGCCCGAGTGTATTTTCTTTCATAAAGGAGTGTTAACTTTTGGGATCTTAAACAGTTATTACGATATCTCGTCTCACATCCCATTTCTATGTAAATGATGGGCTGTAAGGTAAATATTATTTCATTTCAATCTTGCAGCATTATCTTACCTAAAAGTGGGTAAAAAATAAAAACAGTTCCTTCCTTCTTCCAGGTTATCATAAAAACTACCAGTGCTAAAAAATTTAATTCTCTATTAAATTCAAATTCCAATCAGAAAAAAACACGCATGAAAAATAATATAATTTTCACTCTTGACCTTAAAAATACTCCTTTGAAATGGTAATACCGCGGTAGGCACGGATTAGCATTATATTTACAAAATGGTCAAAATAGCGCTCTGGATTTACATGAAAATTATATAACGTAGGTACTGGGAAAATGAAAAAGGCCTTACTCAGGCCTATTCGTCGAAAATTTTACAAAAAAAATATATTCTACATACCTAACACTTACGAGTACCTACGTATATCCTACACTTACTCATCAATTACACACATTGACCTATCTAAACTAGTAAGAGCCCTTATGCAAAAAAACATCGATAAAATTAATCGATACTTTTACGCCACTAGTAGGAAATTGGCGTAAGGAATTTCCTTGAAGATCCGATTAGGACCAAAACCAGAAATTAATGTTGATGCGTCCGGTAATTTGAGCAGACGAAAAACTTCAGTCGCAGGACCCACAACGACTTCGAATGATGCAAAACATTTAGTTAGACGAATCTCAACTCTAAGGCCCGTATTTTGAAAGCTTCCTCAGTCATATATCTATACTTGAGTGAAGTTTATGCCATCTCCACCCATCAGTCGACTCCAGCAGACTGGAGTACCTAACTGGCGTAAACAAGCCATCCAAAGTGCTCCGACTCGTCCCAGTTTTTGGCGGATTTCATGGTGAACCTTATGTTTATTTGACAGATTTGATTCGTATAATTGACTCTACCGATCGGTGACATAAAAATTCAGGCTGTTATTTTTTAGGATTTTGTGGGTTCGATTTCGGTAAGACCAGTACTTTCTATACTATTATACTAGCTATTTTGAATAATTCGGGTAGCTGCCCTCCAGGTATCGTTCGATTGTAACACCCTGTATCGTCATGGCCGAGAAGCCAACCTAACTTTAAAACGTTTTATCTAGTCTCGACCTACCCAAAAAGTTTAAAATACTGCAGTTTTATGATGCAGAAACTCGCAAAACTGTATATTGCGGCATTCATACTCATCTACCCACAAACATACCCAGTTAATAAATTATTTATGCGTTCAAAATCTGATTAGAAGTCGGCGCGAGTTCCAAAAACTGACAGTTGGGACGCCATGATGGATTCCAAATTCGAAATTATGCAAGCGCACGACCGCTCGACTGGCCACTAATTAGTTTTAACAATGTAAATGGCGGGAAAAGTGGGAAGAGATAAACTAAAGCTAAAAGTACACTAATTGTTGTGTCGCGTAACACTTAATGTGTCTCTTTTCCATAACCATACCTCGCCATATCGCCAACTGTACCACATACAGGGTCTCTATGTGATAAAGCCTTAATCTCGGCCTAGTTTTCACATTAATGTGGACACAGAAATACTTAACCGATTGACGACCTCCGTGGCGTAGCGGGCGAAGATCCGCTTTCAACGCAGGAGGTTGCAGTTTCGGTTCCGCCTCGCAACAAATGATCGTACCATCTACTGATATATGTTCTAGGTGTTCTGTGTGTTTTCATAACTTAATAAAAATATATATTTATCTAAGTAATGTACATAATATTATAGATGGTTTATTCATGAACAAAGTTTACAATTGTATTATAAACAGAATTAAACAATTACAACTAGTATTAACACTTATATCTATTTCTTAAAAATCTAAGCCGTCACCAGAAGGCAGAGTGCCCAGAATGCTGGCAGCATTGCCACGTTGAATGGCAATGCTAATTCGTTGACCGAAATAGAGATCAGCATTCGCATCACCTGTAGATTATATGAGAAGTAATGTATTGTATTAAGAATATACATTTTCTAGTACACATTACACAAGCTCTGCTTAGCTTGGGGCTAGATGATGCTGTGTGAATTGTGCAGCATTGTGTATTTATTTGATTAGGTTAAAAATGGCTGATCAGAAACATAAATCATTCATCAAGCGTATATACGTATCAGTGGACTGTGCTGACACGTGATCCAGTAATTATTCTACAATTTGCTAATTATACCAGTAAAATTTTAGGTAAATTTGTAGGGATTTGGAGAGATTTTACAATATAAACTATAGCTAGAGTTGTGATTGTGAACGTTCTATAACTTAAGTTTTGATATATTTTTAGGGTCTTAGGCCCTAAAAATGAAAGCTTGCTCAGTCATCGACCTATGCCTGAATAACGATTTTCTATGGCAGAAGCATTACTCAAGCATAGATCGATGACTGAGTAAGCTTTCATAATACGGGCCTTAGAAATTAGAGATATAACTCATTCACAGAGTTGATGATGATGATGCTGATGCCCCCTAGCCGATATTCGGTCACGGCGGCCAGTCTCAACGAAGACTAGCCAGGTGCGCAGGACATATTATAGTGCACAAGTGTGCGCACAAACACAGGTGCACTCTCTATTCCTTCACTGTCATAATCCTAAGAGTTATAACTCTTATGAGGAAAGTCTACGTATTATCTCTGTGAAATCATTTCTTAATCAAACATGAGGTTGGAATAACCAAAAATGAATCATCAAATGATACAAAGAGATACAAGGTCGTTGATTCATATCTCAGGTAGTTAAACGTTTGGAATATCGTATTTTTTAATGTGCATCCTCTCTTTTTTTATTATGCGGTAGATATTTATTTTTAGTAACTATCTCTACTTCCTTTATGTTATAAAAAACTATCTTCACTTTGGTTACACAAAATTACATTATAAAGAGGTAAAAAATATTAAGTTCTAATTAAGCAAAAGTGTAAGTAAAAGCTTGCACTTTTGTATCCCAATGGCTACGTTGCATCCAAGTCGCGAGCAGAAGGCATCGTACATAAATACTAATTTGTTCCTTTAGTTAGAGTCTTTCATTGCCGTCATTAGATATTTTACGATGAAAATTATCCTACTAACATTACCTATCCCAACACAGAAATTGCTGTAGGTGTGAGTGAACATGCTTGTTACTTAAGATCTCCAAAACGATTTATCAGATCATGATGAAGGCGTGATTAACATTTTCACTGCCCACGACGTAAATTACGTACGTCGCATCGGTGCATACGGGCATATGTACGCGCCTCTGCTGCGAGTTGCACCGCAGAGGCTGGGCAGTGAATGCGTTAAAGAACGTAATCATACTTAAGGTTACTTTTATAGTGCAGAATCACGAGCAAAAGCTAGTTTCTCATATTATTCCGCTGCTTCGCTTCAAACACTATACATTTTAAACTCCTACACATGGGGCGGTCCGTAATTTAAAACCTTCACTGTTTACCTGCGATCATCAAACACGGGTACAAGGTATGTTCCCAAAGGAAATCCGCAGAAGATTGCTTTTGTTTCAATACCTACCTGCCTTCTATAGATTAATGTTCCAAATCATTACCTACAGATGTAAGGTAGATGTGTACAAGCTTTAGGCTTGTACACATCTACCCATAACATTCGCATTCGTTGTAGATAGAATATACTTTATTGAAAAAAAGTTGTTATTGGCGATCATAATGCTAGATAGCATTCTCTACCTGCTAACCTTTGGGTAGTCTGGACATTCATATAGTTACTGCTAGATAACAAACAAGAAACAAAGAAAAATACAAATAATAAATCGTGACATTCCTCACCCTCCCACTGTCACTGTCCTCGATAGGCCAAGCCAATTGGGAAAACGTTTTTTATTTTTAGTGAACTTGACTGAAAATGTATGAAAACTTGTTAACCGACATTTTTATATATATTGTCTGCCGCCACTGTGAGGTTATCATAGCTCTCTCTAGACACAGAGAGCCTCTTTCTTAGGGACTTGGTAACTTACTTTGGTACTAGCTACAGAGCCAAATTGTTTTAATTTGGCAGAAATATTAAAATAATGGCTAAAATGGGAAAACTAAACTAACTTTAGCTTATGTGTTTAACTTTGTACCGATGTCTCACTGTACCACGGTATACGCCCCATTAGAATTAAATAAATCTTTAAATAACGTTGGACAATCCACACAGCATCATCTAGCCCCAAAGCTTTTGATATGGGACCTACGGACTTACTACTTGATAATTAATATACTTAATACAATTACATAGTTATTTTTTGTCCCGCGGCGGGAATCAATCCCACCTGCCACCTGCGTCGCACGCGGACCTTCACCCGCTGAGCCACAGATGTCGTCAAATTGCTCTTAGATTTAAGAAGATAGCAAATAGATATTTTTAATCGGAACAGGCCGATCATAAATTAGTCTACCTGTGTCTACATCGACCCGTATTTGTCTAGGTGTCCAATTTTACCCTCTGTGCCTCTGAAATCATCTTATAATTGACTTTTTAGCTCGCGGAATATTTCCTATCCCACGTTAATTTATATTCCTTTATTAGACTAGGTAGGTATTAGGTACATATTTGGTGCTGAAATGTATCACACTTATATTATAAATACGAATGTTTGGATATTTGGTAACTCTTCACGACACTACTACTGAATGGATCGATCTGAAATTAAGCATAGATGTACCTCTAGATAAAGGCGGAAAGAGTGAAGTGGTATCAGTGTAACGTACCCATCTGTGTGTCTGTCGGATGGTAGCTCCATAACGGATAAACCGATTTGGATTTAGCTTTTTTAATAACAAGTGAAAATATCGAAAGATATAAATCGAAAGATTTCTTTGCTATGTTTAATAAAAATCGGTGCAGCCGCATTGTCATTTTAGTACCCGGTTTCAAAGTAAATTCGTCGGGAATTTCAAATATTTGTAAAGTAAAAGAAATATTTATTGACAAAGAAAATTACAATTCAATAATAAAAACAAATTAGAACTAGTATTTACAATTGAAACAATTAAGCTAACTGAAGACTGTTGCAAACAATCTACAGGTAGCTCAACTAATCCATATCTTGGGGACGCTTCCGACTGGTATTGATATGGATCGGTTGAGCTACCTGTAGATTGTTTGTAAAGTTAGCTTGATAGCAAGGGAAATATTCACCCCCTCACCTCACATAAACAGCCTATATTGGTCCACTGCTGGACCCAGGCCTTCCCCTGATATTGGGGGAATATTCCCGTAGGCTTTATTCATTCAAATTAATTTTCACATATTATATAGTATATTTAATAATTGCCCTAATGGTGCAAACCAGTGGGTCTCTAGAGAATTAATGCATTAAAGGCGACCACAATCATAATCAATAGACCTTCATGGTAAGTAGCAGATACGCCTCTGCGAGTTCGATTCCCATGGGAGAAATGTTTAGGTACATGATCTAGAAATATTTTTCCAATAGTGTAGTGTGCAGGGTACATACATACAATATCAAAACGTAAAAAGTGCTCATTTAGGTACTACCGCTGACATGTCAAAGTTGTCAAAGTATTACTGCCAAAATGCAAGAAATCACTCATCAAATCACACATCAACAACTATAATCGAGTTTGTATGAAAATTTTGGATCGATCGTAAAGTGATTTACAACGGGATATTTACCATGATTTAAGTATTGATTTCATTTCCAATGAAGGTAGATCGGTATGTCTGTCAGTAAACACTCACTCGCAGTGCCTTCAGTTATTCCGAGATCATGGCGCATGAAACTGTGCCGAAATAAATAAATAAAAAATTATAATATTGGGAAGCTCAATACTTAAATCATGGTAAATATACTGTTGTAAACTTGACTTACTTGACTTTAGTGTTAATAACCATGATGGATTTAAAAGATTGATCCTAAAAACTTTTCTAGTTTTCTTAAACAAGCATCACCCAGAGGACCCAGATCGAAATAATTAATACAACTAAAGTTCGTACTGTTAAAATTTTCAGTAACACGTCATCGTGTTAAAACAATATAGGTTGTTTTTTTTAAGTTTTTTTTTAAGTTTTTTTTTTTCTACAATTCAACTTTCCAATAATTAATCCGACCAACTTACTTTTCCATGTTGGTAATTTTAATGGCCAACTAAAACAAACATGGCCGGCATCAGTACGAGAAACGTTTTTTTTCCATTCTACAATTATACTTTCACATAATTAATTCGACCAACAAAGACTTTTCCATGTTCGTAATTTTAATGACCAACCAAAACAAACATGGCGGGCATCATTACGAGAAATGTTTTTTCCAATTGACATGACAAGCGCGTGTCAACACTTGCAATAAAGGCATTTACCGTTACCGATGCTATTTTAAATAAGGCTGTGGTTTTGGTGAACAGTGGAAGCGGAAGAGAAATGGAGCAGCGGAAACAACGTTGAAAAGTTCCTTTGAAAAAATATTCAGCCTGGTTCACAGCTAGACATTTGCGGCAAATTACTTTTCCGTTAATTTTATTATTTTATTTGTAGAACGCAGAACTTTCTTCTGGGAATATTTAACACCTCCACTGCAATCCCTAACCCGCATGCCCACGGCGGGGGTTATGGCAATCCCCTCTTATGATAAGAGCCCATATGGCGCTTATTGGACTGGTACTCGTATATACTGATGATGTGATTTCAGATGTGCGTAAAGAGGAAGGCTATTTATAAAATAATTTCGACTGTAGAAGCGAAATCTATTTGTAGGTACTACAAGACCTGTAGACCGACAGACAGACAAATGGCGTTGGTTTCAAATAATTGAGATTAGATTAGGGTCACACCATTTTAGTGCGTAATCATAAATTAAGGTTGACCTTCACGGATTGGCGCGAGATTCCAAATTTTTCGTGGTTTTAATTTATATCTGCGTTCTACGAGGAATTAAACCACGGAAAAGTAATCTGCCGCAAATCATAAAACATTTTCTATGAACCCATGTTCATAGAAAATGTTATGATAAAGCCAACTTCGAATACACTGTATTTTGGGAGCATTTGGGAAAATGTTGATTATTAGCCCAAAATTTCCTATTTTCCAAATGCTATAAAAATACCAGTGAACCAAAGTTAGTTTATTCATAGGTTAATAGAAAATGGTTTACGATTTGCGGCAAATTACGTTTCCGTCAGTTTTATTCCATATACCTAGAAAGAAGAAAAAATTAAAAACCACAAATAAAATTAATCTCGCGTCAACCCGTGACGATCACCCGTATGAGCAAAAATTACTAAAATGGTGATTAACTCTGGCAAGACCAAGAAGTTAACAAAGCTTAGTGCAGATATCAAGTTCCCCAAAACAACAATGTTACCAGCACTAAACTTAAATTAACCTAACGGCCAATTTACTTCAAGGTGTTTGAATTTCGAACCATCCAAATTGTTGCCAGTATGAGCTAATGTGCCAATTTACCCTTGTTTTCGGGAGAAACAACTTTATTAAGTGAAATGATAATAGTGTTAGATAAATATTGATCTTGAGCTTTTTGGAGCTTTGAAAATTTCATACTTGTAATAGTAGACCGTAGAAATTGCATTCATACTAAATATGAGTTGTTCAATAAAAACAATAAAGGAAGGCTTCTTAAAAGGTTTTTTTTCCTCTTACTCGTAAATATAAACGAAAAACTAAAAAAAAATATTCCTAAAACAATTTGATGTCTTCGTTCCCTTACTTCGTGCCCTTTTCTAGGGCACCCGAAAATTGTAATTATAATAATAATCCAATTCCAAACCTCATTTATTTTGTTCAAACAAATTATAATCAGGGATCATTAGCGGCCGTAACATAAACAATTTTAAGCCTAAATTAATCCAATAATAAAACTCATTTTGGGGTGATGCTGATGAAGGAACAATAAAACTTACATCTAGTCTGAACATTTTACCCCCAAATACTTAAACGCAACTCAGATTTGAGCACGTCTCAAGTCGGGTTTTTTTGACACTTTTCAATGAAAATCTCACTTGAGACGCGCTTAAATCTGAGTTGCGTTTGTGTATTTGTGCGTTAGAATATCAAATACCAGTGTGTCTACCATGAGTTTTAACAATCTATACTCGCTAGCGACTGTAGTTAAAAAAATGTATAAAAACTTGAACAGCGCCTCTAGCGGATAGTTGGGTACTAAAATGCGCGGTACTAATATTTACGTAACTACCGTAGTAACGTCAGGCGATCTAACTGTGACAACTCATGGTAGACACACTGGTAATGGTAGCATTACATGTATGTTTGAATGATTGAATGTACAACGTTGAAAAAAACTTGACGAAGCTCGTGCTGATTTTTAATAATCTATATTATGAAAGTAAAACATATACATTTTAAATCTGTAATCCTAAATACCAAGCTAAATAATGTATCTTTCACTTGACGTGGACTGTTGTGGGCGACCATCAACTAAATAAATAAATAATGCTGGACAATTGACACAGCATCATCTAGCCCCAAGCTAAGCAGAGCTTGTGTTATGATACTTAACTGAAATACTTAATACAATACACCTACCTTTCTTGCCCCTGAGTGGCTACGTTTTTTCCCAAGTTAAAAAAAGCCACAGGCTGGGGTGGTGTTACTTACCTTTTTTTATAATTCTTCGAGATCTTTTACAATAGGCACTATTAATGCGTACTTATAATATGTATTTCATTCTAAAAAGCAACTTCTATTGTGCAATGATGCAAACAATTTGGTCCTTAGTTTGTCTTTGCAACCACAACCTAACTTTCCCAGGACTTCCTACCAAGGTTTGGCATTTAAGATTAGTTTCAAGAAGCGGTCTTAGACTCACTAAACTATTTTCCGGTTTCTGAATCACTTTGCGACTGTCTTTTTAATGTTTTTGACCAAGTTTGCCGCGAAATAATTGGTAAGATACGTATATGTTTTGCATTTTTTGGTGCTAACTTATCGCCCAGGTTTACTCATCAATGTGTGAAATTGAATTGAAATCAATTGCTTAACAAAGGCCGTACGAGAATGAAGTTAAGTTCAATGAATTACATTTTTTTGAATTACCTACATTCAAAAAAATTTATTTCATAAGGTAAGTAACTTAATTTTTTTTTATTGAAAACTGCTACGTAAGCATCTATCAGCTTCTTAGACTATTTTAAAGTAAAGTAAAGTAAAAGATATTTATTTTGCCAGAACATATAGAGAAAAATATAGATATAAAAATAAAACATACATTAATTAGTAATATGACAGGATCGGACTCCACTCAGCATGTGCTTCGGTAGAGCAGGTCGTGCTGTAGCGCTGTTTAAAAATGTATTGATAACTTTCGCATAGGTAAGTAGGTATCCTTGCCATAATATCGAATAGAAAGTAAGCAGTTACAAAGGATTTTCCGTAAAATACTTTGTAAACTTAAAGGTTATGAAGTCTACACAGACTACGAGTGGAAATTAGAAGAATTCGTTTACTTAGCTGGCTGTGTAAGGAAAACATTAGCACTTATACTTTCTACGTTCCAGAATCCTAGATATTCTTTGTAAATAAAAGAGTTTTAAATCCAAAGTAATTAAGTGAAAAATATTTACCGACACTTCCAGTGTCGGTGAGCACAGAACCGCAGAAGCTCGAAACTATTATTGATTTTGATCATTGAATTCGTGTAAAAGTTTTAATAACTTATTCACTACATTCTCCTGGTTAATAGCTTCTTAAATCCATAATTAGGTGTATCTAGATAGATAGATAGATTTATAATTTATTGCACCATTATTACATAGAACAATAAAACAAGAACTTAATACTAACTATATCTAGAGTGGCACAATCGGCGGCCTTATCGCTAGCAGCGATCTCTTCCAGGCAATTGATGACGTATTGAAAATAATAAAATATGGTTTAACCACATAAAAGTAGGTATTTAAATAATTTACAAAAAGAGACCAAAAAGACAAGAAAACTACATAAATATCTAGATACTCTGCATAGTTCTAGGAGCGGTATTTCCAGAAGTGGATATATTAGCACCCTTATTTAGTTAAATTGTCACTAAACGACCGTAAAGTTCCTAAACTTCCCAAATAAACAATCTATTCGAGTTCCAGACAATGTCTAAGGACATTAACATTTTTAGCTTTGTAATTACAACATCGGAAGGCGCTTCTAAATATAGGTCAAATCTTGAGAAAAGGAATTATTTAAGTACTTACAGAATAAGATAGTTACTAAAAATATATTATTTAGGTTGTATGTCATCATCATCATCAGCCTATATTAGTCCACTGCTGGACGTAGGCCTCCCCTATTGAGCGCCATAGCTGCCCTGGCTCCAGCTTGCCGCATCCAGCATGTGACTGCCGTGTTTCGCAGGTCGTCATCCCACCTGGCCGGAGGAAGTCCTACACTACGTTTGCCGAGACGTAGTTAGTTGTAAGTACTTAGTATTATATATTTTACTGTCTTTATAGGCATCGAAAATCCTCTTTTATCTTCTTCTAGATACATGTAATTGAAGGTAAATTTTAAGTGATTCTTAATCAATTTCGAAACGATAATACGGGAGGTCCTGTGATGCAGTCACGATTGTGAGGTCAGCTTCGACAGCGAATACCAGCCTCGCCATGACTCGGACAACCTCGGCCAACTTGTTAAACCCTATGGGACTCAGAACCATTATTAGGTTCATTGGAGTAGGTACATTTTAAATTGTCATAAAAGTACCCTGCATGTAAAATTTCGAAATTTGACGTTTTGTGTTTTATATTTTCCGATATGTAATATTTTACTTAAATATAGATCAATATTTTAATAATAACATTCATAGAAACTAGAAAAAGATGTAGAATCGTTTGGACTTATTGACGATTGATATTGTGTGTATACACACTTTGATGACAATCGGATGGACATATTGGTTGTATGAAAAATATTCTGACACCATGTTTAGTAAATAGACCAAGTTTAATCTTGTACACGATGGATATCTTGAAAGCTGGTTTAGGAAGTTTCCCAAAAACTTACTTTAAGTAGATAATTCCGTCTTTGAGAGTTTGGAAATTGTTCATGTTTAGAATTTTGTACGACAAAAATAAATCTATTGAATGCTTAGACAACTAAATAATAGCTTTAACTCAAAATTGTTATGGTTAATTTTTTATTAATTTGATTTGTTGACGTTGAATTCCATTTTTTTTATTATATATTATATAAAGTCAACACCACAGTAGTGGCGTAGTTGAATTGGGTATTAAGTACCATAAGTTAGTTTGTGAAGAAAATATGCAGGTCTCGACAGAGCCTACACATTTGCTCCCTTTGGATTCGAGACCCTAGGTTCGTGGGGTGCCGAGGCTCTCCGGGTTTTTAAAATAATATCCGAGCGTCTGGTCGAAGCAACGAGTGACCCGAGAGCTGGTGAGTAGCTGGTGCAGTGCATCAGCATTGCCATACAGCGGGGCAATGCAGCCAGCGTCTTAGGGATTCTTCCGACTGGTATTGATATGGATCAGTTAAGCTACCTGTAGATTGCTAGCAACAGTCTGCAGTTAGCTTAATTGTTTCAATTGTAAATACGAGTTCTAATTTGTTGTTATTATTTGATTGTCAATTTCTGTGTCAATAAAGTCCCCACTGATTACAGGTACTCATAAATACTCGGTTATATTTGTGTTTGGTGAAAAAATTCTACCCAAGTTACAAAACAATATTTGTATAATAAACCTCCATAAAAATCTGAAGTTAGATAAAGATGTCCAAATATTTCCATTCAAAATAATCAAAACGAAAGGTTGTTCACAACTAAAACCTGTTGCAATATCTTGTTAATAACCTAATTTTTCTAAGCAATAAAACAGAAGAATAAAATCCAAAAATCCCTCATTGCACGAAATTTTATTTACGTTTAATTTAAGCACATTGTTTGTGTCTTGTTGGTACCAGTAAAGTTTGCGTAAACTTGTATCAATCAGAAAACTTTTACAATAAGTTAGCATGCTTTTAATAACAACACAACTAGTTAGAAAAATAAAAAAACTACAACACAAAAATAAAATTTAAAAAAACTTACCCTAAAGCCATGATGTGTTGCTACGCTGCTATGCTGCTACGGTGCTATGGCGCAGGAAGTGCTACGACCCAGCTGAGTGCTACGACTGTGCCCGCTACGCGCTACGCCGCCCTTTTATCCTGAGCGGATCCGCCCCCGCCCGCCCAGTGCAATTCATATTAATTGATATTTGAAAGATAAATTCAAGTAGAATTGATATTTTCTTCCCCTTTACGAGAAATGGGACAAAAATTTCATTAAGGTTGCTTAGTTCTAAATGTGCATTATAACGATGCTTCTTTTATTAATGGAGACACTAGCTTGCGCCCGTGGCTTTATACGCGTTTTACGGGATCAAAGTGCACATACATAAGTTTTCTAGATTTAGGTCAACATCAATTCAAAAGCCGTTTCTTCGGCTCCATCTGTTTATTGGTTTTGGCGTGAATGTAGTAAACTCTTGAATTCGAATTGAATCTTGATTTGTAGTAGTTACTTTTTTGCACAAATTTGTGAAAGAATAGAGTAAAGTATCTCAAATAAGTTTCGCAACTCTTATAGTTAATATCTATGACCTCCGTGGTGGAGTGCGATAAATGTCTACAGGGCAGAGACAATGGGTTCAAATACCGGCGAGGGACATATCTGCAGATTTGTTGCTGTCTCTGTCGTGTCTCGTTTTTCTAGGTACTTTAGGATGTACCCACAAATGAAATGACATTAGTATAAGACTCCCTGAAATCATTGTTTACGAGATAAAATGCTGAATATTATTAATTTTCTTACAGCGATTTTTGGGGTGGACTGTACCTACGAAAAACCAACGAGACAAAAGAAAGGTCAGTAAATCAAATTTATTATTATTGTCAAATTTATTATTATTGTCTAATCATATTAATATCACTAGCTCAATCAGCTTCAATCAAGACGTCGTAACAATTTCCTATTATTTGGGTGGGACATGATTTACTAAGTACTGCCCTGCGACTTCTCTTGCACATTTAGAATTAACTCGTTTCTAAGCAATTTTAGCTTTAAATCATACTATGAGATGAACACAATTTAAACTACGAAAATCAGCTATGTTCAAAAGTACCGTTATTTGAAAAGATTTAATTCTAATCTTAATTCTATTAAGTAATTCGCAAACATCTTTAGAAATATCAAAAATACCAATAAGATAATAGTTCATATAGCATTTTACAATCACTTTTTTGCTAAAAATATTTAGAGGTAATTATCTTTCAAACTCAAAGGGTGAATACAAATCTTGTGTTTGTCAACTCAGTCTGTAATTGCAGGCATACTAGATCTATAAATCTCAACGCAAGCCTTTCCGTAGGTGTTTTATTTGTATCTACTTAAAAATAGATCGTATGTAAAAGTAATGAATATGATGATGAATATAAACTTGTATGCATAGGTTTTTCCACATGGTTTCTCTTCAGGGTCTTTCACATAGGTTAGAGTCCCACCAAGTTTTGTGAAATGAAGAGGCCGTTGTGTTTTCTTAAAAAAAGTATTGGCCAAATAAGTTTATCGCACTGAAAAGAGGGCGCTATGACTCAACAAATGGGTCTGTCAAATTAAAATAAATATTGTATATTTAAGTAATACGCCACCGTCTATACGTACAACTACTTCGTGTCCATCCCAAGGTTGTCTGGAAGAGATCGCTCTTAGCGATGAGGCCGCCCTTAGTGCAACTCTGTTTTCTCTCTTTTCCTGTATCTTTTTTTTTGTATTTTTTTTTGTGGTGTGCAATAAAGTGTTTTGTATTGTGTATTGTAAATTAAAATGACATAGACCCAGCATATAACGTGCATAATTAAATATGACATCCCAACGGCAACCTCTGTTATTTCGCTAAAGATCCACGCCATCTATTGAGTACTAAGGTTAATAGACTTTTTTCTTTTTTTGGAAAACGCCTTATTGCCTTGTGACTTAAACTCCATCGGATTCAGGATTGCTGTCAATCTAGCAAATAAGAGAAAAAGTTTATCTAGTAAAAACTTCAACGTTAGCCGAATTAATAAACAATATTAATATCACAATTAATAATAAGAAGGTAAGTTTAAATACTTACCTGTTACCTACTTCGGTTAATAATCGTTCCATTTTTAACAGACTTCGAAAAAAGGATGAGGTTCTAGTTTCGGCTGTAGGTATATGTTTTCTTATGTACGTTCGTCAATTTCTCCGTCAATTATGGACCGATTTTAAAAATGATTATGCCATATAGAGAATGATCCGTAGATGGTTCCATAAAATTTATATTCCCGAGGGATTAATATTTGTTCCGCAAAACTTAAAAACAGTGTCAAATTAAGGGAATCGAAGTCTATGTTTAAGTTTTTTCTAAAAACAATCAAGTTATTGTTCGTTCATTGTTTTACACCATTTCGTTTAAATAGCCGTTTTTACAGATAGTTTGTTGGACTGTAACGTAGTATATACCTCCATGATAGCAGGGTAGTTATGGGCAGTCTCGCAAGAATTTCATTTAACGAGAATTATTATTTTCAGCCCTGATAGGGTTTTTTCTTTTTTTGTAGGTAACACACATAAAAGAGCAGTCTCATAAGAAGCATCTTCTCCGACCCCAAAGTCATCATTATGTTTCAGTTATTAGCATACGCTTTGCGCTCAGATCAAAGGAGTTTGTACAAGCTTGAAAAAAAGGAGCATAACAAGTTTAAGCGTGGGTATGGCATATTCATAATGTAAAAATATGTAATGTATTTCACCTAAAACACTAAAAAAACAAAATAAACCAAACATTTTACTAAAACCTGCAGCTAAAACCTTGGAGCTCAATACATGACGCTGATCTTGGAGACGAGAGAATGTCAATGGAATGTCAAACTCGGTCAAATGATGTCAAGCACGGTTGCTTTGCATTGTTTTCTAATATTACATACAGCGAATAACTGCATTGAAAGACCTATCACTGTCCAAAGCTCTCTACTAGAATACGTATCAAAATATGTTTACCTCGAAAAACAAATATCTTTTGGAAAAACGCGACACAGTGAAGAGATTGAAAGGAGAATCAAAATTACGTGGAACAAGTCTGGGCCTATAAAGAAATTCTCAAATCAGACATTCCTATTACGTATTTACAAGAAAAAGATTTTAGACTTCTGCTTGCACCGTGCCTATCCTACGCTAGCCAAACATGGATCTTCACAAATTCACATCAGACAAGATCCAAACAACACAAACAGCTATGGAAAGGAGCATTTTAAACATAAAAAGAAAAGATAGACACAGAAATGCCAACATACGAAAGAAGTCTAAAGTTATTGATGCTCTACATTATTGCCAAAGATTCAAATGGAAAAGGCGGGTCATGTGGCTAGAATGAGTAGTAAATAATAGACCAGAATAGTAACCGCTTGGCAAGGACCATCCGGTAAAAGAAAAATGAGGTCGACCACTCGAAAGGTGGGTGGATGAAATTTTAGAAACAGCTGTAAAAGAGAGTGGCTAACCTTAGCGACGGACTGAAAGATATGGCACAGTCTGGAGTAGGCCTTTACTCGGACAGAGATCAAGCCAACCAAGACAGAAAGTCGAATTTTTGCTTTTACAAGTGTTAGTACTGCTTGTACTTACAAAATATAACTTATTTTATAAGTTTTATTTTGTAAGAAAATAATATACTTACATAACGACATAAAGTACAAACATTCGTTTCAATTCAAATATCGCAAAAACTAATCTAAACTAATTTGGCAGCACTAAAATTATGCCATCCTTTTTATTTCGATAGATATGAATCTCTTTCGCAAATTTTTTTTATCCTGTCAGATAAGTTTAGTTTTGTTTAGTTTTTGCGACATCTGAATAATTGACTCCATTCATAAAAATTTAATTTAAAGCATCGGTAGATGTCACGCATATTTCTCGATAATAAACTCATCGGGATTCAGAAATGTGTTATTACGTTATGTAGCAATATCATAAAATCCATTCCACACCTAATCGGAAAATTCCGTTTAGAATTTCGATTTAATACTTACGACTCTATCTTTAAAATCAAATATACATTCGTGACACATATTTAATGTGTGCTTTGTTTACGTTAGTGCCACAAGCCTGGCAGACTTAGGATAGGACCATTTACAAAATCTGATCTATCTATTCAATGTCGAATGTTGACCCATTTTTACCCGACTTCCAACTTGTCTGATAGTAACCCTCCTCGGTTTTTATCAGACAAGAAATTTTAAAAGACATCTACCGATAGACAAAACCAGAGATTAATTGAATTTCGAGAACGAAAGACACTTTCTAAAGCTAAAAATAGCTCATTTCCGCCTAGATGTGCTACGACGTAGGCTGCGTGTGCTACGGCGTAGCATATCTAGGCTACGACGTAGCACGTGTCTAGGTTTACTATGCCGTAGGCTGGTTGTCTGCCGTTGCCTGGGTTTGCTAAGCCGCCTAGCCCCCGCCGCCGCCGCCGCCGCCGTAGGCTAGTTCTGCTACGCCGTAGCCTGGGTTTGCCACGTCGTAGCCTTGATGTGCTACGCCATAGCCTAGGTTTGCTTCGCCGCCCTTTGTTTCCTAGTGCCTGAGTACCTAAAGATCGATTGGAAATGAAATAAAAATACAAAGTGCATTTTACGGATTTGCCTACATTATTCATCATATTCATAGATGAGAAACGAACGAAAAGAACTATGAATAAGATTATGTTGCCTCACAGAATATTTACATGACATTCATTTAGGTACAGACGTGTAATATAGGTTCTGTATGCATCCGTTGTCAGAAGCCAAACGTCGATTCAAAATTATCGAGATAAAATTTATCAGCCCGGCCCCGTCTGAGACACAGACAAAAGGCTGCGGGTTCGTTTCTCGCCATGGGACATTTATTTTTGTATACTTAGCTAGCTGTAATATTTTTGTGTTATTGTATCTTTGTAATATGTTCGAAAACAAAGATTTTTTACTTAAATTTTTCTTTGTGCTAGGTCCAAATAATTTCAGTCTATTTTAGTTAGATTGGATGTCCTACTGTTGCTTAATTATAATTACCAAACTTTTGACGAATGATCGTTGCTAGCTAAAGCTAACGAGTTGGAAACTTGTCCTTTAATATGCATAAGATCAGCTCACTTATTAAACTTATTTTCCAGTGGTTCTCAAAGTGTGTAGCGAGGGATGTAATTTTTATCTTTCCACAAGCAGGTTTTCATGCATAAAGGCATGTTCAGTCCAGGTCTACGCGGTATGTGCTACCCAGAGCAGAAGCGAATCAATTCTCAGGCATTTTGTAGGTACCTCATACTCACTCAACTTTCGCCACTCTGCGTAGCGAGTACCCCAGAAGTCAGAACTGGCCTTACACGCAATTACCCTAAAGTAAGAAGGGACTTGAGTTAGATTTTCTACGAATTGTTTGAATCTCCAAATTATTGTAAGTTTAAGGCTTCTGTGTGGGGGTCTGTGTGTTTTAGGACACTTTAGCCGAAAATAACAAAACTATTTCTATGTGGTTTTGTAAAAACTTGATATGTAGGTACCTGGTTATTACTAGGTGAGTAGCTAAGCATTAATACTTACAATGTTATTCAACAGCTTATAACTATAAGCTCGTTGCTGCTGAGTAGCTATCTCATTTAAACATTGAGAACCTTTGTCCAAAGTGTGAATATTCATAATTACATAGCACTGGATCAAACAAAACCTAATTACTTCTAGTTTTATATGCAACAAGTTATAAGTTTCGCTACATTTTGAATGCATTTTTTGAGTCCACCAAAATTAAAATTATTTGCGCAGAGTCTCGCAGACGACACTCTGTTTTATTTTCACGTTTTTCGATCGTGCATCACGTTCGTAATTTCACCACTATCGAATCAGCCGGAACTTACCGTTTGACTTACCGTAATTTAACCCGTGGTAAGTATTTATACCGGGTGTAACAAACACTGAAGACCAAGCCTTCAGGACATTAAATCATAGAACACAGGAAAAATAAAATGAAAAACCCAGACTTATTTAATTAAATTAATTTTTTTTTACATTTCTACTATGAGAGGATGACGTCAGATCCAAATCTACTAGGGGCACACATTAGAGGAGGAAAACACATGGCCAGTCGGCCATGTGTTTTACTATGGAATAATCGGGGGAGGCTTATGATGAAAAGCAAAACAATCAAGATACCGACACAGAATAACAAATAATAAAAAAATAAAAATAGTAGTAGTACCTAACTACTACACCGATGTCTTATACTATGTTAGAAGCAATTATTTATTAACAAAGAAAATTACAATGAAATAGGTAATAGAAACAAATGAGAACTAGTATTTACAATTTAAACAATTGAGCTAACTGCAGACTGTTGCAAACAATTAATTAACAGGTAGCTCAACCGATCCATACCAATCGGAAGCGTCCCCAAGACGCTGGCTGCATTGCCCCGCTGCAGCGCTGCCGCGCTGTAGGCAATGCGCTGCGCCAGATAATCACCAGCTCTCGGGTCACGCGTCCTATTAGATCATAAGGTATAATATAAATTAGATGATAAGATTCGAAATAATGGCTTTTTAAATATGAATATTTATTTTATTCTCCTGTGTTCTATGATTGAATACTTTCCTACCCTGAAAGTTAGGACCTTAGGTACATACTTTTTGTTGCCCTGTAGAAGGTAGCTCAGGGATACTGAGTGCTATATGAGTGAGCGAGGCCACGGCCACGAGGCCAATTCTGCGTATCATTCGATATTTTATATTATTACGTGATAAATAATATTCTATCGAGTCCCGCCAAAAACTGCATTCTAGTGCGACTTATCGAGCAACTTATCGAAAAAAAGCCCTCAAGAAATATCAAATTGCAGACTTTGAATCACTCGATATTTTGACAGTTTTGTCCATATTTATCGAGTAGATATATTGCTAGAATTGCCCTCCAGAACCTCGTAAACAAATAATCTCTAAATAATGACATGCTTTTGAGAAGTATCAATTAGTTTTGTCAATGAAACACTTCACATAAGCGCAGTCAATTAGCGTTATCTTACCCTAATGGAATCCTGAAAGCTGGAAGCCTGAATATGGATAACTGATGAAAGATAATGAAGATAATGGCATGTGAATCTACGCACGCAGTAGGTACTGGTGCCTACATTGAAACACGAAATACTTACGAAGTTTCGGGTGACGGATCGCACGAAACAAACACTTACCACCGCGTGAGTGAGTGTGAGTGTGAGTGACGCGTCCGATGCCACCTGCATCGGACGCGTCACTCACACTATTCGTTTCGGATCTCCAAGTAATGAAGGTCAAATATTTTCTTACAAAGAACGGATCGCTTGTCCTTCGTTTTGTGCGATCCTTCATCCATCAGCTTCGTAATTCGCATAATGTTATAATAAACTACTTCGCCTTCGTTTTTAGGGTTCCGTAACACAAAAGGAAAAAAGAACCCATATAGGATCACTTTGTTGTCCGCGAAGACTCAAATCCATAACCTCTTAGAGCTGTGATATAAATAAAACTTCTAAATCAACGCAATCAAAAGTTACATCTGGTTATGTCCAAATATTTTGAAATTTCCAAGGGAATCACATGCACACAAAAAAGCAGTATGCAGTTTATTCACAAAAATAATTACTTTTGATTCTCGCCATGGACCAAAACCTATAGGGTACTTCCCGTTGACCTAGAATCATAAAATATGGCAAGAAGCAAGGTCTGACAGCACATATTAGGTCCTTACATATGAAATTGGCGTTTTTCGTACTGGCCACTTTAATCACAAATTTCTCCTCTTTGGTAAGGAATTCCAAATTCAAATTTGTACAGCTATAGACTCATGTATTTGTGCTTCGATGATCGTCATTCATTTGTTTTTTTTCTTCTGTTTTTTTCTGTTTGCGTCACTCATTTTACAAAATGGAAAAGTTAAAATATCGCATTATTTACGAGTACGAGTTCCGCCGTGGCACTAGTGCTGCGGAAACAACTCGAAGGGTGAATGATGTGTATGGCGGTCGTGTTGCAAAAGAAAACACAGTTCGTTTTTGGTTCCAACGTTTTCGTTCTGGAAATTTTGACCTGCAGAACAAGCCCCGTGGACGGCCTGAGACTCAAGTTGATAATGAAGAGTTGAAGGCTATTGTGGAAGCGGATCCATCGCAAACCACGTCCGAGTTAGCTGCAGGCTGCGATGTTAGTGATAAAACTGTTTTAATTCACTTGAAGCAAATTGGGAAGATTAAAAAGCTTGAAAGGTGGGTACCTCACGAATTGACTGAAGCAAACCGGCAAACGCGCGTCGACTGCTGCGTTACATTACTAAACCGGCACAATAATGAAGGTATTTTAAACCGAATCATTACCTGTGATGAAAAATGGGTTCTTTACGATAATCGGAAGCGCTCAGCGCAATGGTTGGATCCTGGCCAGCCAGCCAAATCCTGCCCCAAGCGAAAATTAACCCCAAAAAAGTTACTTGTAAGCGTTTGGTGGACTAGTGCCGGTATTGTTCATTACAGTTTTCTCAAATCTGGCCAGACTATTACGGCTGATGTCTATTGTCAGCAATTGCAAACCATGATGGAAAAGCTAGCGGCTAAACAACCTAGGCTGGTCAATCGCTCCACGCCACTGCTGCTTCACGACAACGCTAGACCACACACTGCGCAACAGACGGCTACTAAATTAGAAGAGCTTCAATTGGAAAGTCTAAGACATCCTCCGTACTCCCCGGACCTTGCTCCAACAGATTACCATTTTTTTCGAAATTTGGATAACTTCTTGCAAGGGAAAAAATTCAACTCCGATGGGGCAGTCCAAATCGCCTTCAAAGATTTTATTGATTCCCGTCCGACTGGTTTTTTTAGTAAAGGGATCAATGAACTACCTATAAGATGGCAAAAGTGCATAGAAAATAATGGTTCATACTTTGATTAATTAAATATATTATATTAAAAAATATTCGACTTTTTGTTCCTCCCATACAAAACGCCAATTTCATATGTAAGGACCTAATATAAAGGGAACGATCCGATAACCGTAAAACTCTAGTTTAATTTAAACTATACGGAACCCCTGGTGCGCGAGTCGTACTCGCACTTGACGTTTTATTCAAAGTACACCTCCATTGCGGGTTCGATTCCCGCCTTGGGACAAATGTTTGTAAGATCTGCAAATATTTGTTCCGGGTGTTCTGGGTATATTATGTATAATAAAAAATATCTATCTATGTATGTATTGTATTAAGTATATCAGTCATCTAGTACCCATAACACGAGCTCTGCTTAGCTTGAGGCTAGATGATGGTGTGTATTATTTATTTATTACCTAAAGTGTTAGTGAGGAATTTCAGAATCTTACCTACTAGTACCTAGTCATGGAGATAAAACTATTCTACAGTAAAAAATATATCAAAACGGTGACTCACCGGCCGCGAAGCTAGCCTCAAGCGGCCGGTGACTAGGGCTGCAGAGAGAGGAACTTCCTGACTGATGCGCGCCGAGTCCAGGAGTACTGCCTTTTGGATCTGACCCTTGATCCTAGCGATTATTATTCCTAGCGAGAGTCTCTTGAGATGTTGATCGAAGCTCTTCGCTATCCGTTAACCGAAACGACTATCGGCATGCTGACAAATTATTATTATTTATTATTTTAGCTGTCGATAACCAATGTTTGTTCCTTATATTTAGTAATATTACCTACATACTCATTATATATACTCAGGAAGAAACGGGTTTTGGAGTTCAAGGGGTAAGCGCCCATTCGTTATGAAAAACTCTTTCATATCACCATAAGATGAACACAATAAATAATGCGCGCCATGCTTCAAGTATTTGCAATTCAATGATCTAGGCTTTAAGAATTGAAAGCGATTTCATCTTTCACTAGATGAAATTGTTGTAGAACCTACGTACTTAAATGCGATTAAGAATGACGTCATCTCTCATGCTGTCCCGCTCAGATAGGAATTGAACTGAGCAGGTGATGACGTCGTTCTTAATCCCATTCCATAACTATAATAAAAAAACTGTGAATAAGTTATAAAAAAAAAATCCGGCAGCTTTACTCAATGTTGTCTACGGTTTTTCCGAATTCCTGGCGCTTTAGCATTGCATTAGTTACATAGTGAAATATGTTTTGAGATAATTATTTAAATTATTTACGAGATCGGCATTGCATAAATAAGTTATTACATTATTTATACAATTTTGTGGGACACTATAGTAAATCGATACAATGGTATCACTATAGATTATTATAATGAATAACCGCCTGACCTACCAAAACAAAGGCTCTATTTTATGAATACCGACCTAAGAAGATAAGAGACGAAGCTGTTAAACATAAATCAACAGCCGTTATGAAATTCATTAACTTTTTACCCTGTCAAAGGAAAGAAAATCAACTTTATCAAAGTTATTCCACTGAAGAGATGCGTCATATAAGTTAATTTGCAGTGGTAAATATTCGTTTGGTAGGTACGTTTCGAATTGAGGTTGTTGACTGTTTTTGGAACATTATTTCAAATCGTAGGGTTTATAATTAAGTCGAGGAAGCTAGGTAAAGAACAACGGCATGAATTTAGAGCTATCTTGCCAAAAAATCGCATGGGTATCAAACGATAGCTACTAAAATTCTGAATAAAATTGAATACCTATTTAGTTTTTCCATTTTTGTTGCATGCAAAATTAAAATATTTCTTCAATATGTGGATAAATAGCAACTTAGGCGAAGGTAGGGAGTGTGACGAAAACTCGTAGAATCCGCCATTTTGTTTTTGACGTTGTCATTGCATGTTCACTTGACATCAATCAAGACATCAACAATGTCGAACAGATAAAAACAAAAACAAATAATTGTTGTTTTAGCAATTAATAATTGTTGTTCAATAATTGAGCCCTCTTGTCGTCTACATTTGGTAACCTTTACATTATCGCCATCATACGAGGTTCAGAATCGTAGCGCCTGAAATACAGTAGAGTTTCTATGAGAACCTCAAAATGTACCGCCATGGTGGATCATAAACAGGGAACGCGGTAGCTTTCCGGCTGTATCCAACATTTACATACACCACTTACTCAATCCTTACTAATATTATAAATTCGAAAGTAACTCTCTGTCTGTCTGTTACCTTTTCATGCCTAAAAGTCTGAACGGATCTCAATGAAATTCGGCAGGGAAGTAGATGGTATCCTGAGGACGGACATAGGCTACTTTTTATACCGGAAAAGAGCGTGCGAAGCCGCAGGCAGCAGCTAGTATGAAATATTTTTAAGGAAAAGTGCACTTGGACAGCTTGTATTCTATCGCATATATATTTATCCGTGTTAATGTCCCCATGTGATTGTAACCTCTTTACAATTTTTCGATAGTTTTGATTTGATGTTCCTTACATTACTTTGACAAAGTGTCTTAGCTAGGCGGTCATGGTTCGCTTCGTTACTTATGTATTTGGAAACTGTTTACCTACCTGAAGAATTGTATACATGACCTCTATTTTTATGTACCATAAGGTTGATCGATCGAGTTGCCGTAAAAGTCCAATTTTTTTTTGGTTTTAATTTTTTCTGCGTCCTACAATAAATAAATAAATAATGCTGGGCAATCCACACAACATGAACAAAACTAGCGAGAAGTAATTTGCTGCAAATAGTAAACAATTTTTTTGTATCTTTTGAAAAAAAAAATACTTCGATTCACTGGTATTTTCGGAGAATTAGGGAATATAAGGGAGTTGGTTAGGGCCCGCGGCTTCGCACGCTTGTTTCTATGGAAACGTTTAAAGGTGATTTCTATCCCATTGAAATGATTTATAGGATAAAAAAGTAAACTATGTTTTATTCCAGGATTAGAATTACCTATTTACAAAATTTCAGCCCAGTCAGTTCAGTAGTTTTGGTGTGAAGAGGTAACAAACATCCATACATCCAAACTTTCGCATTTATATGTGATTGTGGGCTAAAATTCAACATTTTCCCAAATGCTCCCAAAATACAATTGAATTGAAGTTGATTTTATCATGGATGGAAAATCGATAACGATTTGCGGCAATTTATTTTTCCGTACGTTTTATTCCTGCTATTGAAGAAAAACCTAGCAAAATAAAACAAAAGATATATTAAACCGAACCATGTAATGAGCAACAGACACCAATTTAACTGCAGAATACCACTTGAATTGGTTCCATCCGACTTAATCCAATCGATATACCGAGAGACGCGCGTATACAAAGTAGTCTTATCGAAATTCTTTCCACTCACTACTCCTACTAAGACCTTTCTACCCGATGACCGTTCCATGGGGTCCAGGGTCCCCACACACGCAAGCGGCCCCCCAGAATCCCCCATAGCCACATCAGAAATAACAGAATGCGTGCAAATAAAGTTGTTCATATTCATACCCCATAGAACAGTGCATTTGAACCTTGACATCGGTTCAATCTTCGCTAGCAGCATTACCGGACTCCCTTGGAATTTACCGTCGTCATGGCTTGTCCTTCCGAAGCCAGCTGAGAAGCAACTCTTCGGATAATCTGTATTATACACCGCCGGTACAATATAATCTACAGTATCTGAGATTTTGAAAGGTTTGTCAACAAATACTAACGCGATATCATTGTTGGGGAAGGAAAACCGTTGGTGCATCTTGAGCACTTTGATGCTCCTCCATTGGGATTCGTCGCCAGTGTCTGTGCGGCCGGAGTGGACGAGGTCGTTCTTAAGGTTACCAGCGACGATACGCAAGAGGTTCGGATGCTTGGCGTAGTGGAAGTCGTTTAGCTCGAAGCAGTGGGCCGCTGTGAGTATCTTGAGAGAAAGAGAGAAAACTATTTATTGGTTAACTTAAGAGAACACGTTACAGCCATTTATGCGAATAGGATAGCAATAGGATTTCGCGTTCATAGGAGCGGGACAGAGTATACCTTGTTGGAAAGACGTAAGCACAAAAATCGAATTATTGTTTATTACAAAAAAAACTACACAGCTAATTAAGAAACCGGCTGAGAGGTGCCAAATGATTAGTAAAAACCTACGAATCAAAACATAAGTCTATTAAATAGACCGCAGGGTTCCTGAGACCTTGACCGTAGGTATTATGTGCGAAACAGTGCACTTTCATGATTTAAAATTGCACCGATCTGGGTAGCGAATACCGCGTTGGTCTAGATCGGCCTTAAATTCACATTAATACATAGTGACTATAGCTCACGTGGCCTTCGAGAACAGATGGTTGAGCAGTAGGTACCTAAATGTGTTCATGCTACAAGTGTCCAAAAAGTATTTAGACCAAAAAGGTCTAATGTCGTATGAAAAGGTCGCATAATGTTGCTCCACAAAAACGTAAAGGTAAGGTTCAACCAGTCACCTTGGATTCGTTGAGTATGGTCCCACCACACAGATTCTTCCACACGACACGTGTCTTGCCGAGAGAACCACCTGGTTCTTTGAACGAGACGAGAAAGGGTACCTAAGAAGGAAGACGGAAGCCACGTTTTAAAAAATTAAAAATAATAATGCTGGACAATCCACACAGCATCATCTAGCCCCAAGCTAAGCAGAGCTTGTGTTATGGGTACTAGATGACTGATATACTTAATACAATACAAACATAGATATATTTTTTTTATTAGGTATAGTTACATAGAAAATACTTAGTATACTCGTATCTATTCTGGATATTTTCCCGCCAACATCATCCGCCCAAGAAGGCGGAGGTTGTGTTAACTAAGATTTAGAATTATTTTTGGCTATCATATAACTATTTTTTGGGAACCAGATGCATATGCATCTGGTCATTGATGCTTTGTCTTTTATTTTTAAATCATGTTTGATTTTGTTTTTGTTCATTGATTTACAAATAAAATATTCTCATTTTCATATTATAATATCCAGCACCTGATTAATTCGAAACCCAGCAGCGTTGGTATTAACTATCTTACGCTGAGACATGGGCTGTTTTGTGACTCTTTGAGACACTTATAAAACTTGTTACCCTTAATGAGCATGGGCACATCCCATGCTTTGATGCTGCCTTGTTAGAAATAAATTAAAGGGCGATTATGCGATTTGCTTATTTATTTTTTATATCATAATAAGGTACCTAAATACTTTTGTCAGGACTTATTGAATATTAAGGAATACACACAATATGTACCCACTTAGGGTGTTGCCACGGGAGACGGAATTTTATTTTATTTATTTTGGACTAACAGTTAAAACCAAAACGTCCAAGAGTGATACTTTATATACAAACTGAAGCTTCCCAACCAAATTGCAAGGTACGAAAGTAGATAGCCACTCCCAGAACAAGCCTGATTTATACTAATTTAATAATACCGTACGTAAGGTAGGTAGGTCTGTCAAATAAAATAAATGCAAAATCTCAATTACAAGTCACCAAAACTATCACTTAAAAAATCATTTAGTTCTTACCTAGTATAATTTCTCCGAGAGCATCTCTTTTAAACTAATTTCAAAAATATTATTATTTTCTTGACTTTTAATCTTGTCTGGAATTTTGTTATATACATATTTTTACCGCCATTGAGTGTGGACTAGATTGATGTATTTTTAATTTTGATGCAGATATCACGAGATTATGTTTGTACCTACTTTGATAACGACGACGATTTGCGTTCGACCACCCGAGACAACACAAAAACTACGGCACGCATTGGACTAAAGCTTTGCAAGTCCAGAATATAGGATAGTTTTTATCCCGGAAAGCTAGTAGCTAGTTTCCAAAAGGGAATAGGTAGGTACCTGTCCTTTAGAAGCCGGGTTGCCGTTGACGATGACTGGTTGTACGCGATATTGAGAGTACTTCAGGGTTGTGATCACTCGATTATCATATTCGCATGATGTCTTGTGGAATATTGCAAGGAGTAGTATCCGCTTTAGAATTTGGGTAAACATTGATTAATTTCATGGTGATGTGATGATAGCTGACGCTAGAAGACAGAGATGACAAGAAGATGACATCACATGATCGAATGAAAAGGAGGTTTCATCTATAACTCCATAGTAGTAAGGGAGGTAAAGGCTATATTACATCGGGGCAACACTGTGCAGCATTGCAGGATGCCACAAGGCCGCATGCTACAAAATAAAAATGTCGCACATTGTGGCAAGAACCGTGCGGCATGGCAACACCTTGCGTCATGTGGCAGACTGTGGCAGCTTGTATCCGGACACAATGGATTCCATGCGACATTATTCGTGCGTCAAAACAGTTTCTCAGCTACTAAATGCTTCTCAACTCTCGACAACATCATACAGTGAAAATCTGTTCTCAAAAAAATCAATCTTTTAGATATAACATCGGAAAGAATGGTTCAGCATGAAATTATTACAGCTATTCCAGATACCTATCATTGGGATCTAAGAACATAACAGTTTCTGAAATGAGCAGGAACAGAGGAGGATCATGAATTCATCCCTTACTCCTTTATTTTAGACTGCTTATCTTATCTAAGTATGCCTATCAGATGCAGCTTTTCAGCTACTAACTAAATAAGCTGCTGCTAAAGTTACTTGATCAGTCATATTATATGGTGTATCCCCTCGATCAATCAAGTAGGCAGACCAGAAACACTCCATGATGCTTTGGAAACTACCCAGGCACGATGTTGCCTCGGCGTACAATAGGCTGCCGCATGCCACTAATGCTTTCTATTTGTAGCATGCCACAAGGTGCCGCATTCCACAATATGTAGCATGCGGCACTGTCGCACGTTGTTGACTCAGCGTAAACGAGCCATTTACTCGAGCGACGACGACGCCGTGCGCCGGGACTATTGGGTTTTGATCTTTACCCCCCTACCTTTACCTTGGACTTATATATAAGATGACACCCTTTCACCGGTGGGGGGAGCGTATTAAAAAAAAATTTAAAAAAATTTTCACAGAAATACTCGCGTCGTTGAGGTAGGTACGCGTCAAGTATTTGCCCCACGTTTCTCTGGTAACGGAGGTATAAAAAAAATAATAAAATAAAATGTTTATTTCGGTAACTTATAAATTAAACATACTTACATGTAAGCAAAATTTGCTTGTATTAACGTGAGGTATGGTAATCTGCCGGTTTGCGTGGTGGCCGTGTGGAAGGGTAGAAAATGGAAAAGAAATATTTTACTCGAGCGCGTCAGATAGGTATTCAGTTAGAAGGTTAATAAGTGAACCCGAAAGAAGCTCCCATTCAGAAGACTGACGATTCAGACGTATCGCAATCGCGCGGCGGCTTTATGAAAAATTAAAAAAAGTCGCATATTTGAAATACTCGAGCGCGTCAGATTTTCATACAGACTGTTCAGCTAGATGGCCTAGACGTGCAAATGGAAACACATAATCAAACGTTTATCTACAGGGATATTCTTAATCTGATGATTTAAAGAATACATTTTTTTTTATGAAACACATCATACTGAATGTACAAAATGAAATGTGAATGGGAGGTCAAATAAAAAAACATTATTTAATTTTTATTATTACTTTTATATTATTAAATAAACAGGCCGGCTTTGTGATATGCCCAAATTTTTTTTAAATAATGAAGAATGATTGATTTCTTTCCTCTATCATACATATACATATGTATGATATGCATGTATTAGATTTTCTCAAAAACAAACGTTGTACACATAAAATAATCCAACGTTAATGGAATTGTTAAGTATGGTACAATATTACAAAAAATAATTGAATTAATCTTCAATCGAATTATTGTTATATTATATCTACTGAAAATTTAGTTGCCGCAACACGCTTTAAAGCAGCGCTTTATTTACGCACTAAACTTTATTGACGATTTTCGTTACTTCCTCCTTCCTCTTCCCCTTGAATTATTAATTTCATATCAAAATAAAATTCGACCGCGCTCGAGCATGTCGTAACATATAACAAACCCATCTTATTTTAATTTGACGCGCTCGAGTACCTATTTCTAATGATCAATTTTTTCTTACTATTATGATCGGTCGCCTCCGACGAACCTAGGTCCATTCCTATTCTCCAATCCACCAACAAAAAGGTTAATATTATGGTGGAGGTACTTAACACGGTGCAAGGTATCTCCCATTATGTTAATCTGCCGCGCTTGAGTAAATCACAATACCCCTTATTGGGCTCCCCTACTATAGAGCGTATCCCTTCGATTATAATCGTATCTTACCGCGTTTTCAATACCTTAATTTTAATGTCGTAAAGTGCTAAGCCACGGACATAAGCATATTAATTTTGTGTATTTGTAATATGGAATATTTAATTATCTTATATTATAATAACCACAAAATGTAATGTGATTTTTTGAAAATTTGCATCCTCAACAACGGAAATCTAATAAGCAAGCAGATAAAAGGACCGGACAGAGTTTAATTACCAACTTCTTTATCAGCTGTTTAACATCATGACAGATGATTGATATAACTAAATTCCTACCTTTTTGGAAATACATGCCTAAAACACAGACCGGAAACAAATTGTATACTTGTCCCGCGACGAGAGTTGAACCCACAATTTTTGTGCCTCAGCAAAACTCCTTATAGCGCCACAAGGTCGCTTAAATTTTTTGTATGTAAAGTAAAGTAAAGTAAAGTAAAGTATCGTTTATTGCTTGAAATACATGTAGGTACAGGTGTTTTTATGTCTATGTGTGTCAATGTATTCCTACCTTTACGGTGTGCAATGTCTGTGTACAAATAATAACAATCTAATTAATTAAGCTTACAATAAAATAAAATAAAACTGAACTTGAAACTAATGTTGGATAAAAACAACTTAAAAATAAAGAATGTCATCATGAAGCAGAAAAATCTTTGTCAGTTAAAAATTCATTTATAGCATAATAAGATTTATTTGAAAGAATAGTTTTTAACTTTCTCTGAAACTCCATATTCGGCAGTAGTCTTATAGACTGTGGTAATTTATAGTAGGTAGGTATATATAATCAAAATTTGTCAAGCAGAAAATCATTAACGCTATAATAACATTTCTCTATGAGTACATTCTTGAGTCTATTTTTAAATACATTTGAAGTGTCAGAGTAATTGTTGTTTAAACATTTTACAGCATGATTATATATTTTGGGTGCCATACCTAAAACACTTTTACGTATTAGGGCAGTTTGTGAAGGGTGCGCACAAAGTCTATTATTGTTATTGTTACGTCGGTTACGTATTACAACTTCGGAGAAACTTTTAAATAAATGTAGGTTATTTTTCACAAACATAGCTACATTTAGAATATATAGAGCTGGTAGAGTAAGAATTTTGTACTTGACAAAATATGGCTTACAACTATCAACAGTAACTAAGTTAAACATTGCTCTCAGGCAACGTTTTTGTGTTTTGAAGGCCTGGTTGTATTCGGTGCTGTTCCCCCAAAAAATAATCCCGTAACAGAGCAAAGATTCAGCTAATCCATAATAGGCGGCTAGAAGCCCATCAGTGTTGATAGTGGAGCTTAGTTTATGTAGAGCATAAGCTGCACTACTCATTCTTTTGCATAAGCTTTCAATGTGACTTTTCCAATTGAGTCTTTTGTCAATTATTAGTCCTAGAAACTTAGCCGTCTCTACTTCGGCTACGGAATTACTATTAAAATGTATGTCCATTTCTGATAAATTATTAGGTCTTTGACTAAAATGCATAATGTTCGTTTTCTTGAGATTAATTTTTAAATTATTATTACTAAGCCATGAAATAATAGATGTCAAAGATTTATTAATGTCATTTTCATATGATGCATGGTCTCTACAAGCTACAGTTAAGGTACTGTCGTCCGCAAATAGGGTCATTGGTTGGCATGTCACTCTAGGCAAGTCATTAATGTAGATTAAAAATAACAGCGGACTTAATACACTACCCTGTGGTACTCCATAGACTAGACTACGTTCTGAGGATGCATGCGTTTCTTGACATTTTGTATCGAAATTAATTTTACTTATTTTGGTAACCTGTTTTCTATCTGTGAGGTAACATTGAAGTAGAGACAGTACATTTCCTCTAATACCGTAAGCTTCAAGTTTTTGACTCAGTATCTTGTGATCCACATAGTCAAATGCTTGCGTCATATCGCAGTAGATAGCACAGATTGCCGTTCTTTTGTCAACGTTTAACATAATGTTCTTTAAAAAGTCAAAAATAGCCATGTTTATATTTTTATTCTTCCTAAAACCTTTTTGCTCTTTACAGTACATATTATTTTTTTCAAGATATGAATTTATCTCGCCATGTAAGTATTTTTCGAATATTTTGGATATGATAGAGATAAGTGCTATGGGTCTATAGTTTGACATCAATTCTCTGTTTTCTTTCTTAAAAAGAGGTTTAACAATTGATAATTTTAATTGTTCAATATACTTACCCTCCGATATACATAAATTTAAGATATAAGATAAGTGGGTGCATATATACGAATTGACTGATTTTATTATTTTTGTTGAAATTTCGTCGTAACCCACACTGTTGGTATTTTTCAGTGATTTGATAATTTTGAATATATCGTTAGGTGTAGATGGTGCCAAAAACATAGAGTTTTTGCTATGATTTATAAAATCTGTGATTTTATTACCATATTTACTAATTGGTTCGATCTTATCAATAAAATAGTCATTGAAAGAGTTTGCTATTTGACACGGATGCAAAATATATTCATCATTTACTTTAATCTTAGAAATATTTTCTTTTGGCAGATTTTGGCGAGTTTTGTTGATTATCTGCCAAGTAGTTTTGGCTTTATTTACTGATGTTTTTATTTTATAATTGTTTTGCGCCCGTTGAGTAAGTTTAATGATTTTTTTGAATTTTTTTGAATAATTATGATATTTAGTTTTATTTAGTTCCGTGGGGTTTAGCCTTGATGTCCATAGCAATTTTCTTTTATTTTTGCTGCAAGTTTTAATCCCTTTTGAGATCCATTTGGGTTTATTTTCAACCCTGATTTTCACATTTCTGTAGGGGAAGCACAGATCGTAAAAAAACCTAAAGTTTTCAAGAAATGTGTTATACGCAAGGTTTGAGTCACCATTACTATGCATATACATATCTGAAAAACTGTAGTTCTTAAGGCACATTTTAAATTTCAGAATATTGTCATTGCCATAATCTCTTTGTATTTTTCGCCAATAATTTATTTTTGTAGTTTTTTTTACAGGAAATAGAAGTAATTGTGCCGTGTGGTCAGATAAGGCAAGATCAATAATTTTAGTTTGACAAGGTTGAGTGCAATTATGGGCAAAGTTGTCAATACATGTTCCACTTTTAAGACGCGTTGGTTGTTTCAGCTCTAGTCTCATATTATAATTTAACAGTAAACATATAAAATCAGAAGTTACAGGGTTACTTTTCAGAATGTCAATATTATAGTCTCCTGCAATAATGATATTTAAATACTTCTTTTTACTTAAATGTTGTAATAATAGTTCTAATTTGTTAAGAAATAAATTTAAGTTTCCATAGTTTGGGGTGCGATATAAACATATAATTACAATCTTAAGGTTTACTATTTCGATTGCACAACATTCAAAAACATTAATTAGAGAAAAATTCTTGATCTCATTAAGTTCCCGATATTGGAGTCCATTCTTTACAATTATACAAGAACCGCCTCTCTTACTGTTAACTCTACAATAAGATGTAGCTAAAACATAGTTAGGAATACTTAAATATGTTTCATAACCAGACATCATAAAATGTTCACTTATACATAGCACATCTATATTTATATTATTGTCCCTAAGTTCATCAAGGCTCACTGTCAGAATGTCCGCTTTATTGATTAGGCCCGCAATATTTTGGTGTAGAATTTGGAGATATTGGGTCACGAAAAAAATCCTGATTTTCTTTTTCATTTGGCAATTTTTTCTTTTCAGTTCCGTCATTGATTTTGTGATAGTATAACTCCTGGTTCTGCTCATCTTTTATACGTTTGGTTAGTTTTCCCAAGTCATGTAGAATGATTTCAAAACCTCGAATGTTCACTTCTCCATTCATTTTTGAAAACATTCTGTAGTCATATGTAAGGTTTAAATTGGTGTCTAGTAGGTAGGCATATTCCTTTGATTCATTGTCGATGTAAAGTAAATTATTAAAGTTTTCCACTCGCCAGTTGAACATCGTTCCATAATTGTGGCATTTAAAAGTTGGTAGGCATATTATAATGTTAGTGAACTGGACTTTCTGTAATGTCTCTCTAATATACATAACCAGCTCTAAGTTATTATTTGTGCTTTGAAAATCCTCTTTTCCTAGGAATACTACACAGAAGTCCTGCATCGTAAAGCCATGTAGTTTCGCAGCGATTCCATCTAGTAAAGGTTGTATGCCACTGGCCGGTTTTCTGTAGTGACAGATGCTATATCCGTTTATCTGCTCGTTGTCGACTAAAGTTTTATGTTGCAAATTATACGCTTTCTCGCTGCTAATAAGACAAATCTTATTCACCTTGTTGTTGTACAACGCAGTAGCCGGCAATGCAGAGTTGACTCTGGTCCGGATTTGGTTGTGCGTCATGCTGAGTAAAGCGGGGGAGCGCGGGTTCAAATCTTGTTTTTCTGTCTGTGTGTTTTTTTCTGTAGTCGAAACAGACTTAGTTTGCGTTTCTTTTTCTAGTTTTTGGGCAGTTTTTCCGCATATTTCAGTTATGGTCTGCGTTTCTTCATGTATTTTTTTGTCTCGCATTACTTCGTTTTCTTTTTGTTTTATATTTTCTGTTTGGGTCTGCTTGCTCGGCTTAGGTTTTGATTGTTGTTTGCTGTTGTTACGAGGTGTTGACAAAGTTGGAGTTAAAAACTTGGCTGGACTGTTGCCCAGTTTTTTGTATAGAACATTTTTTTTCGTTAATTCTTTGTTTGTTTTTTCTAATTCTTGATTTTGTAGTGATAATTTTTCTATTTCGCTGTGTGCACTATTAAGTTGTGTTTCGAGATGCTCAATTTTTTGTAATAGAATCCGTAGATGATCATCATCGGTTGAAAGGTCCGGGAGGCTATTAGTGGTGGCATCTAGCGGGTCGATGCTCCTGTATGACTCGGTTTCGTTCATGGTCCATTGCGTATGGGCTCGTCTTAGCGTGACATGTAATGTTATCTTCTGCCTAAACAATACTGAAGCAATTTTTATATGAACTCATTTGAATAAAAAACATAAATATAGCTATAAAATATTTATTAAATCATTTAAAGAATAAATTGTTCATATAAAACATAGTTTGGCATTAAATACCATGCATACGAATGTCCACTTATTTAACATATTTTATTATTTATTACGTTTACATTTTGTTATTTATGATTAATATATTTTTACTTTTATCTGAGCAATGCAATAAAATTAAGGAGCAGGAAACATTGCGTTTACCAGGGTTAAAAAACAGATTTAGAATTTTCGTAGTATTTTCATATATATTTATTGCATGTAAGTACATACATTTGGTTCGATACTTAAAATACATAGAATTATATTCGATTCCAGTTTATTTTATTCTTTTTAGTTTAAACAGGATTTAATGGTATATTCACCCATATTTTATGTAGTTTTGACACTTGTGGCATGCCGTTGGAAAGGCCATGATTTAGAGAAGTTTTCGGTTAATTGGAAGATCAGATAAACACTTGGTTTATTTTTTATTCAATCCAAAGCACTCTCAGATTTTGATTTTAACTTTTCAACACTTTGCATGCCCATAGCTGCTTTATTTACCTAGTTCTCACGTAAATATCAACTTGAAAAGTACAGGTTAACATACCAGAAAAATTGTATTCATGTTATTTCGTACAAAAAAGTTACAGCACTATATAGTTCAATTTTCGGATTATCTTGACGGAAATCTTTACAAAAAATCATAAAAATTGCCGACAGGCTTTTTAGGGTTAAAAAAGCCGCCAAGCTATTGCACTTGGTTCCACCTACCCCCAGTTACATGGCACATGGTCTGCCCAACACCCTGTATATTCTTTCTAGTAAAAAGCAATTTTGACTAAACTAGATTTTCTATAATTAATTTCAATTAACAATTAAATGCGCATTCACGTTCACGATTCCCAACTTCATTTGAAATTTATTTACAATTAATAATTATTTTAAATGATATGAAATCGATCTAATAAATAATTTAATGACAGTGCGGAATAAAAGTGTGGCAATGATTAAAATTTTAGGATTTTTTTTTTCATACGATAAAACTCTAAATTAATCGTAGTTTGACGAATTCATTACGGATGTAAGCGGGTTAACTACGAACCTTATTTGTGTTGACAGAACACCAACGATTCATCCCTTTATGAAGGACTTCATCAGGGTGAGTGCGGTTCTAGATGCGCGCGTTTCGCGTCCCTGGAAGCATTCCCTCGTTAAGGGTGTTGGAAGAACACGAACGTTTCATGTTAGTGTTCTTCCAACACAAATAAGGTTCGTAGTTAACCCGCTTACATTCATAATGAATGCTACAAATATTCCTGTCCTTTTTATTTCCATAATAAAGATGGAGACGACAATATTTTACTTCTGTCAGTTTAGTTTAACTAATTGATACCAATGCATAAATTTCTAAATCGAACGATTACATTTTCATACTTCTGTCCGAAACGTCAAAAATGTAATCGTTCGATTAAGACGAACACCCCTCTAAGGTTAGGCTAACCTTAAAACCTAGGGGGCCTAACCTCAGCTAGGCCCCCTAGGTTTTCACCAAAAGAAGAAAAATACAAAAAAAAAACAACCATTTTAGTCGATTTAGGTTTGAATCTTAATATTTTAACATAAGATGTGACCGGCAGGAGAGGTAGGTTTATACTAGGAAGACATTTAGCCACTGATTCTGAGTTCACTCATGCATGGCCGTTCCCTACATTCAATATATCTCTGATTTTGCATATTTTAAGTAAAAAATTGTAAATTCGACTGCAGGATAGCTAAATATGGATAGACTGGATAGATTGAATATACGGAATGGCCTACTTAGAAATACTTTTAAAGCTGGGTACTGACCGGGGCGTTACGGGGCGTAAGTAACATGTTACACAGCGAGCGTTCGTGCAGTACGGGGAAAGAAGCCCTCGCAACGAGCAACGAGACGGAAATTAGCTCTCGGTGTAACGTATCCTGCTCGCTGCAAATAGCATATTACGCCCCGTAACACCAGGTCAGTAACTCTTAACACTTAAATTAGGCATATATTTAGTCAAAATCAATTCATGATTAAATTCCATAGGTAGGTAAGCAAAGTTAAAATAAAAGTATTTTACTAATCAAGCCGCAAAAAGCTTTGTCTGGTAATTTAAATTCATAAAAATATTTTTTACAGAAAATAGTAATATATTATAACTTAGTGGAAAATGTTCGTTTAGTTATTGTTTATGTTTATTAAAAAGTCACTTAATCATAAGTATGTTTCTTAAAACTGTCTAGTCTTCACATAATACAAGTAAATAATGATTTAGTAAATACTTTTAAATTGCAACATAACATAATGTAATAAAATATTTTACATACATACTTCTAACAGTTCTAACTCAAGTAATTTGTAGAAATCTTTATTTTTTTGATTATTACGAAAAGCGATTAATATCGGGCTTTTTCATAATATTTCTTTAACGTTTTAAAAATTATTGTTGCATTTGTTTTGATTTCGCTTAAAGAACACTATAGCTTTATCCTAACCAGTAAAAATCGCACGACTGAAGGATGTATGTGCTACGACATACATCCAAAGCATAAGCATTCAAATATGAGCTTAAACTCGTTATGTTTAGTTATTTTACAATGACATACTTGCTTACCGCAAGCTTCAAGCGAGTGGATCGCGCGCTGTCTGCTATTTTATGCTGTCACTGAAATGTATATTTGCCGCCAAACATCTTGTCTGGTGATATGGGATATGGGAAGTTTGCGCAGTTACACTCACGCATGTAATTCATACTCCACCGACAACGCAGCAGGCGAAACAGATAGGTACAGTTTCGTATAGTTCTGTCTCGCTCTTTTATTGTTGAAATATAAACTCGCATTGAATAATCGACGTGACTTTCCAGTAGGCAATCGCCCACTAATTTATCCTAAGAATTGCATTCTCATCATTGTCACGTGGTTCGCCAGAAGGCTAAAGCCCATACTTGAATGCTTATTTTTGGACTGTACGGAAGCGGTGCTGGATGTATATGCTACGTTACGTCCTCTAGTGGTGCGATTTTTAATGTTTAGTTCTTTAAGCGATAAACGATATGATTCCGTCAAGCGGTTTCAGTTCCAAATTCATAGTGCATAAAATGTTTCTCACCACCACATTTATAAAAGATTTAAATTAATAAAACTTAAATAAAGTGGTCACTTTGATTTAATTCTCTCAATGATTCGTGTATTTCATTTTTTGTTTCATCACGAGACGAAATCGCATTGTTTGAACGCTCGATCGCTTGCTAATTTAAACATCTAATCTTGATTTGCCTTAAAAATAATGCAATGGTAGTGCGCCTGAAAACGCGCGGTAGGAATGCAAATAAAGGTCCACGCTCACTTGTCCTGAAGTTGAACGTAGTTTGCGGGGAACAGTCCGTACGCGCCTTTGCAGAGACCTTGCCACCAACCCTCGTCGATCTGGTGAAGGAAAACAACGATTAAATACTACTCATTGAAGGGACCAGCAGATTGACCAAATAAGCTTTAGGTATAAGCGGTCGAATCGCTTTGGACTAAGGCATTTGACAACGTGTTAAACTTGGGTAAGCTGGTGATTCCTATGTAGATTACAACTTCAACTACTCAGGAAGTCATTCTCTGAACCAATTCGTTAAGAGGGGCATTCCAAATGACCCACGGCCCAGCATCTCACAGTGTATTTTGGGTCGTCGCAGACATTCTGATCAGTCAGGGTGTATAATGGTTGGCCAACGAAAACTCACCTTATCAATAACAAATAACGCCCAGAGGGTCAAAGCTAATCTCATCAAACTGCTGCGGTCAGATAGCCATAGTCTTAGAGACACAAAATCCAGTAACGCTCAGCAAGATTCCAACCTTCGACCTTCTGAACACAAGTCAGGGATGTCTCACTCAGCCAACTTGAGGCAACGAAAACTCACCCTATCAATGTCAGTAAATAACGTCCGAAGGTAGTCAAAGCTAATCCTCATCAAAGGACCTGGGTTAGCCATAGAGCGCTCGCGCGGCTCGTCTTCGAGATACAAAATCCAATGACTCTCAGCTAGGATCGAACTACCGACCTTTCGACCACAAGTCATTGCCACACCGCGCTCGACTAACGATACTAATAAACAAGTGCGCAAAACTCACCATGACAATGTTAGTGATAACATCCGACGGGTCGAAGCTTATCTCGTCGGGCGCCGCCGCCTGGTAGTCATACAGCGCTCGTGCGGTATATCCTTCCTCTTCGTCCCCGGAGCCCGTCTCGCCGCCTGTCTCTGTCTCCCACCCGACAGGGGAGACCACGATCGTCGGCTGGCGCGTTATCTGTAAAGATATTGTAAAATTAAGTCGAGCATTGTATCTTAAGAGATGTATGCCATTATTTTTCACTTGATCCGCAATCATCATCAAATTAAAGGTCAAATTCTTAAAATTAAGATAGTCCGCTAATAGATAAATAACCCGTATACGACCTGAACATCAAATGACGCCACGAATAGCGGACAAAAAAGTAGAGTGAAATTCACTAGTATTCACAATTGAAACAATTAAGCGAACTGCAGACTGTTGCAAGCAGGTAGCTAAACTGATCCATATCAATACCAGTCGGAAGCGTCCCCACGACGCTGCGTTGCCCCGCTGTATGGCTGATGCGCTGCGCCAGATACCCACCTGCTCTCGGGTCACGTGCACCTCGACCAGATGCTCAGATAACTTTTTAATAACCGGGAGAGCCTCGGTACTCCACGGACCTAGGGTCCAAGGGAAATGTGTAGGCTCTGTCGAGACCTGCATATTTCTGTCTCTTGAAATCCTCTGCCAAATCTGGCGCCGCACCAGCCCTCACGGATGTCCTCGGAAGAAGTGTGTCGACGCATGTAGTGTCTTACACAATGGTCCTCCCAAACTCCCATGGGACTAGTGTCATACCGTCGGGCCTCTTACCATCGTCACGCAACAGACCATTCGGTTCGAGAATAGCTGGTACGTTAGCGGTAAGAAAGGCCCGCCGGATGATGTCGTTAAGGCTGGCATGACCTGATATCCGACCGGCGGCCCTAGTACACGATAATCCGTGATGACTAAGCTGTTCAACAGCAGTACCGCACTAGCATTGATGAGGCGCGCAACACTTTGCACCCAATCGAAGACATGTGGCGATACGCAAAGTTACGGGATCCAATATAGTGCCAGTGTTACATGAAGGAAATGCTTGCAAGCAATGTCCTGACTCACATTTAGAAACGGCCAGGAGACGGGCACGATCCGCAGAGCTGGAGCACGTTTGTAACAAACAGTTCCGTGTCAACTCACACAGAGGCCCGTCCCATTGCCGTTGGGACAAGAGAGATTTTGGGGGAGCAGCATTGGGGCATGCACTATGCCAAGGCGTTCAAGCTTCGTCTAAAAATGAAATTTTGAACGAAATTCCAGGTGGGACCAAAAAATATGACTTAAAAAAAAATCTACTAAAGAACTAGTGCTGTAGACGGAAGACAGGAAGGTCTTGGAAGGGACTTGGTTATGTGCTTCTTTCACAGCTGCTACCTGCTGAACGAACTGCTGGACATAGGCCTCCCCTAATGAGCGCCATAGCGCCCTGTTTTCAGCTTGCTGCATCCAGCTGCCTGCAGTCTTTCGCAGGTCGTCGTCCCACCTGGCTGAAGGGCGTCCTACATTACGTTTGCCAAGTCGCGCACTCCACTCGAGAACACGTTTACACCAACAGTTGTCGGTTCTTCACGAGATATGGCCGGCCTACTGCCACTTCAGCTTTGAGCTATGTCGATAACTTTGATTCTCTGTCGGATGTTTTCGTTACGAATCCTATCCTTCAGAGAAACTCCGAGCATATCTTTCCATAGCTCGCTGAGCGACCTTGAACTGGTGGACCAGCCCCACCGTGAGTGTCCACTTCTCAGCTCCGTAGTCCGTCATGACGGGTAGGTCGCACTGATTGAAAACTTTCGTTTACAAGCATTGCGGTATGGATGACGAGAAGACTCGACGTAGTTTCCCAAACGCTGCCCAGCCTAGCTGGATCCTCCACTTGGCTTCCTTCTCGAAGTTGTTTTCACCCAACTGCAGAATCATCTGTGCAGTCTAAAGAAATAACCGTTATTCTGATGTTTTGTGTGTCTTGTTCAGCTTTTCGTCTACCCCATATTATATTATATTATTATACCTATACGAGTCACTGTCGGTCTGTTTTTCTTCGTCTGAGTACAATACTTAGATTGCTACCTTGTTTAAAAAAACTTGTTTGTTTATAAGTAACATGTTTAACCGCTCGCCCGTGCCGTGTGGTGTAACTTAAGTCTCCAGTAAAAATAGTCTGTTGAAAGCGTAGTGTAACTTAAGGTTCCACTAAGATTTCATGTTACTTTTATGCTATTTTCTTCTTTATTCCTAATAGAAACATGGTCGAGTTTTATTTGACAAGAACGTAGTGAACATATGCTCTTTTTGAACTAAAGCAATAGCCAAATGAGAATCGGCGAGTATAAGCCCGACCAGTATTCGTTGCGACCTCAGCACGGTGAAGTGCTCCGATTATGAAGTTTTTCAGATCCAAGATAGAACAATTTACATTATTTAGTTCCTTTTTTTATAAAGATAAAGATAAAGATAAAGATAAAGATATTTTATTTGCTTGAACACAATGTAATTTACACAGATGTTAATAATTTTAAGTTTCAATTATGTTCTACTAAGATTAGCATGCAAATGTTACAGTAAGTTAATAATGAAACTATGCTATTTTATACAAAATATTTATGCAAAAGGCAAACTAATTATACTAATAGAAAGTCAGAAATAACTGCTTTTATTTAAAAATAGCATCTGGTATCAGTCATAGAATTTTAATATTAAGATAAGGTGAAATAAGATTACAACGACATCTAGTGTATCAACATGTATGTATGCAACGTACCAACGGTAAAATAAATAAATACAAACCGAATACTGCTGAAGTAGTTCTCTTACCTCCTCTTTCTCCTCTTTAGGCGCCCCAACCCTGGTGACATCAGGCAGGTTCACTATCTCTTCAGCCACTTCTTCCCTCGTTTCCGTGGTGCGGGCCACAGTGTGGTGTGCAGTGAAATTAACTTCCTTTTCAATGGGAGTCTTTACTTGCTCGTAGACGGGTTCCGGAGATGGTTGGGATGGTTCCACTTCTACTTTGTCTTTTTCCTGGGTAATTGTAATGAATATAAAAACTTTTAAATCTTTATTGTCGTTTTTGTCACAGGTTATGGAAATTTTGTAATTTTTCTAATTTTTTGGAGATACCTAAATTTTATTTTAACTGGTGTATGTTTATGTATTAATTATTTTAATTTTATTGTCAATCGTATGCCCGAAAAGCAGAATATGATGACGCATTGCATCTTACAACCAACTGTATATTTATTTCCTGCCAATGTTCCAAGCGAATAAAGTATATGAATTTGAGATTGTATTAAAATTTATTTATCTACTTGTAATTGTTCGCCGCGGATAATAAATAAATAATGCTGGACAATCCACCCAGCATCATCTAGCCCCGAGCTAAGCAGAGCTTGTGTTATGTGTACTAGATGACTGATATCATCGGCCTGATTACATCTACGAGAGATGAATTAAGTTCCATCAATAACTTATTTACTTAATATAATAACGCCAAGAGTTCACAGTGGTATCAGAATATAAAACACAATTTTTATCTGTAGTAGGTAGGTCCGAAAATTACGCTTTTAAAAACTTACATAACATAATGATTGTTAAAAATCTTACCTTTTGCGATAGATCCTTGTCTATTTGTTGTCTCTGCTCTCTTATTTTCTGCACCGATTGAAGGGCCTCCTGTAAAAAAATACAGGGTATTTATTTAAAATTAATGCTTCAAACCACAATGAATTACGAACTTAATGCTGAAACTACTGATAGCGCTAACGAAACACAAAATGTCGTATTTCGGTGTATTAGGCCGGGTACTGGCCGGTGTTACGGGGCGTAATGTAATCTGTTACACAGCGAGCGTTCGTATAGTCAGTACGGGGAAACAAGGCGCTCGCAACGAGCAACGAGACGTACGCACACGGCGTAACGCTTCATGCTCGCTGCGAATAATAATAATAGTTTATTTCAAAAAGAATCATTACAAATAATTACATAGCAATTTGTCTGACATTATGAAATATTACACTTGTGAGAATAATTATGTATTAGCCTCAGTTGCCTAAACTAGACTAAAAAGTCTGTAATACAGGCTGCTGTGCTCCCCCTACAATGTTGCAACTATAAAATAATGGTGACGTCTTCAATGATAGAATACAAGATTATTTTTTTTAAAGGATTTGGTTACATAAAGATTTTCATGATTCTAATCTTATTAAATGAATAGCACATTACGCCATGTAACACCGGTCAGTACCCACCTTTTGCGTAGCACCCTTTGGTTACGGAAATCAAAAAATACATGAAACGTAAATGCCACATGAATGACTTCACTAAGATTTAGTTATAAATGTGAATAAATTTACCTGTTCCTTCTCCTTGGCCATATTCTCGAACTTGTTCCTCAGTGATGAAGGTTTCGCGCCGCCCGCGGCAGAGGGCGCTTTCTTAGCGCTCTCCTACAGATATGACGTGGTATCAATGAAATGGACAAAAAAAATATTGTAAATTCAACAAAAGGTGACAAGGGCGAGGCAACACAAAAATAGCGAGCGAGAGAGTAATTATGATAATTCATAACTAGCTTTTGCCACTAGCTAAGAACATGGTTCTTGGATGTAACAGAGAAAGCACTAATGTTTTGATGTTTCTATTACAAAAAAAAAACGGAAATTCTCGTTTTTAGTCCAAATTTTATGATTAATAACAATAAAAATAAAAAATAATTATATAAAGATTTAATATAAATGAAGTGTATAATAATAATAAAACAAATTTTCGAACACAAATAATAGAGAAAAAAAAAAGATAATCGAGTTCGGTAAAATTTTTTCTTTCTTTACATAAAGGCATATAACGAAAATGTATTCTATTATTATTCAAGTATAGGATATTCGTAACAAGAAAAAAAAAATATTTTAGTTTTCTTGGTGGTCTTTATTCAATAGATTCTACAAATTACAGCTCCCAAAACAGGTCTCCGAGAGGTTTTGCCTGAACATGCATCGGGAGAATGACTATAAAACATAATAAATAAGTTTTCTAAAATTTGTTCTATTACTATTGTAGTAGAGAAATTGAACTTTTATTAACAAGTAATTATTATTTGAAGCAACAAACGAAAATCATACAATTTGGACGATGAAAGCGTACAATTTCTCGTTTTTCTGTAAAAGCCCCCTTAATATATAACGACGCACACACATAAACAAGTCCAATCTCCCAAACGGGTTTTTAGGAGTATCTTCGTCCTTTTACTTAAACGAAGCTTTTTAAAAAATACAGATAGATAGAGATAAATAATACTTTATTGTACTAGACAAAGACAGAAAACAATACAGAAATAGATGCTAAGAATAGACGAAGTACAAAGGCAGCCTTATCGCTATGAGCGATCTCTTCCAGACAACCTTGGGATGGACTGGACATGTAAGAACAAAATAGACGGTGGCACTCGAAGAATAAAAGAAAACAATAGTAGTTAAACTACATACTATAATAGGTACCTACAAATATTATAATAACGTTAAAAATAAGTTTATACGGTCTGCCAAACACTCTCTTTATTTAATTTAAAAGGAAAACTTTGGAAGGTAAAAGGAAAATTGCGAACTAATTCCATTAAAAATACTTGTGTTCATTGTGTTAAACAGGTAAAAAAGTTTGTTTAAGATAATGAACCGAGCAACTACGGAACCCTACACTGCGCGTGGCCGACATGCATTTGACCGGTTTGTTCTGTATTTCATTTTACCTGTTCTTTCTCCTTGGCCATATTCTCAAACTTGGCCCGGAGCGATGAAGGCTTAGCCCCGCCGATGTCGGGCTTGTGTTTAGTGTAGTTGGTGCCGACTTTCTCTACCTCGTCGAACCTGTGAGCCGACTTGTCGACTCTGTCCGCTTCTATGCCGAATTTACCGCCGAAGCCCTGAGGAAGTAAAAAATACTGATTTCACAACCCAACCTTTTGTGGAAAGAAGCAATTCAAAATCCTTAGATTGACTTTTAGTGATCCCTCATGCGGGTTGGATGAAGGTCCGCTGGAGCGGTAGAAGGTTGCTGGTTCAATTCTCCGGCGAGAGACATTTTTGAATGTTTTGTTCCGGGTCTTGGTATGCATGTAGCATGTAGGTATTTACTCGTAAGTACTCAACTAAAACGTAGATACATTTATCCAAATGTTTTTCTTACCTTGTCAATGGTAAGCGATAACATTATGTAAACTTTAGCACAGTATTTCTTACTAGCTGCTGCCTGCGGCTTCGCACGCGCCTTCAAGCTTCAAGCCTATGTCTGTTCCCGGGATACCATATACCTTCCTGCCAAATTTCATTGAGATCTGTTCAGACCTTTAAGCGTGAAGCTCAAGACGCATGGCGTCCTAACAGGGCTCCTAGTACCGAGCCTATAAGTGAAATTCTTAAGACCTCTCACATTGTAATTAGGATTTCAAAATAAATAAATAAATAATTCTAGCTTAGTCTAATAATAATAATAATAATAATAATAAATCATTTATTTCAGGCAACATTAGTCTAGTACAGGATGTAAAGTACTTAAAAACTACGGCCCATATAAAATATATACCTTAGTCTAACATACATAATAATAATAATAATAATAATAATAAATCGTTTATTTACTAAAAACACATGCAATAAGTAGAGTGCCAGTGGAACTCAAACTAAGCAAGAATGCTTGTATCTTGAGATCCATGAGTGCGTTTGACAGATACGATTTCAGAACACTGGAAAATGTAGTACATACTTATAAATATATATATTTTTTTTTTTTTAATAAGATTGTAATTGATTAAAATTAACATGCAAAATTTATAATTTAATTAATTAAATTGACCATTCTGGTATGAACATGAGAGCCAGTGAGTTTGTAAAATTGTGTTAGGTGTATAGTGTACCTAGAATGTATGTTTGTGTGTTGTGTGTGTTTGTGTGATGCATGTGTGTACTGGACCTCGTGAGGCACCAGAGCCTCACTGAGGTTGGGCGACAGGGGGCGGGTGTGTGAGTCATGAGGGAATGTGTAGTGTGTGTGAGTGTGAGTGTTGGGTCTGCGAATGCTAAGTCAAATGAGGTTTTCTGTTTCGGAATAGGTAAGTTCTAAAAGTTTGTTTTTAACAAGTGCTTTACACAAGAATAGGGATGTATCTTTTAAGTCGCAAAGCTTACATAATTTATTATAAGTGTGGGGCAGGGAAAACGCTGGGCTACGAGTAGCTATGAGTGAGTGCGTCTGTGGTGTAGGAATTCTGTACACACGTTTCTTAATAATGTCGTCGTAGTTTGGGAGGGCTTTGATGCTTCTATGCGTCTTAATAACTGCACTTAAGACGAAGAGCTGTCGTACCCGAAGTACTTTAAAATATCTGTACAGGTCGTCTGTTGGGAAACGGAAGGGCTTTTTCAGAGTGACCTTGATTAGTGCCCTTTGGGCTCTCTCTAAATTCATGAAGAGTGTTTTACCAGCACTGCCCCACACTGAGATACAGTACTGTATTATCGACTGACACAGTGATACATAGACAGTTTTCAGAACATCTCTAGGGGTGCAGTCGCGTAGTCGTTTCATAACAAATATTAGTTTTCTAACTCGGGCAGCCATTTCTGCGATGTGAGCTTTGTACGTAAGGTTTTCATCCAGTACAACGCCCAAATATTTTATATTAGTGGCACGGACGATAGCAGTGCTATTATAAATATCATTAATACCCATGGATCCATCGGGGACACTAATAGTTAGAGAGGCAGGGGGATTGGCTACTACAGTTTTTGAAAAGGCTAAGTATTTAGTTTTTTTAACATTAATTGTAAGTAGGTTACTATTAAGAGCCGTCACTGTCGACAACAGCCCCTTTTCCGCGTCTGAGTAAGCGTTCTCCCAGCTACCACCATGAAACAAAATCGCCGTATCGTCCGCGTATGCAACAAGTTCGGCATTTTTTAGTTTTTGTTGCAGAATATCGTTTAAGTAAAGGTTAAAAAGAGTAGGTCCCAAGACGCTACCCTGGGGTACACCGTATTTAATTGGGAGCTCTGAGCTTAGCTGATTTGATATTTTTACACATTGCCTACGATTTGACAAGTAACTCTTGAACCAGTTGTGTGCGACTCCCGTATTCCGGCTGATTCCAGCTTCTTTAAAAGCAGCCCGATCGACACGGTGTCGAATGCCTTCGCCAGGTCGATAAAAACACCTAAACAACACCTACCACTATCAACATGAGAAGACACTAAGTTAGTGAGCAGCGCAATCGCATCTTCGGTCGATTTACCTCTTCTGAAACCATATTGCCTTTCGGATATGAGGTTCTGCGATTCTAAAAATGGCACCAAGCGCCTACTAACAATTTTCTCCAGGACCTTTGATAGGATACTCAGGAGAGCTATCGGCCTATAGTTGTCGGGAGAACTCTTCAAGCCGCATTTGTAAATAGGCGAGATGGCTGCAGTCTTCCAGACGTCTGGGAATACGCCACTCTCCAAACTTAGGTTAAAGATATGAGCTAGAGGAGCAGCTATTGCGGACAGAGACCCTCTCAACAGTGGAACAGTTAGATTGTCTAAGCCAGGAGCGCTTTCTTGATTAAGTTTCAGTATTATTGCAGTTACTTCAGATGGATCGGTTGGGTACATAAACAAAGAGTGAGCACTAGCCACACATGGCCTGTAAGAATCTATTAGAGATTGTTCTGTCTCCTGTAGCCTAGTCAGGATAGATTCGGCATACTTGCTTCCCACTGAGACAAAGTGGCTATTGGAGTTATTAAGTGACGCCTTCGCGTTGTCACCAGATTTTAGCAACTCTTCAGCATCATTAGTGCGAATTGATGGTTGGCAGATATTCTTAATTGATTTCCAAAGTTTCTTCGGATTGTCTTTGCTGTCGGTTATAAGTCGTCTATTATAATCCACTTTTATTTTCCGTAGGAGGTTATAACAGAAGTTTCTGTACCTAGTGTAGATCTTTCGGCAGACAGTATCTTTAGGTGATGCCTTGCAGTCCTGATGAAGTTTATCACGCTGTCTAATACATCTGATAAGGCCTGCCGTCATCCAAGGCTTTAAATTTACCTTTTTGCGGCTTATCTTAACGTTTTTAGTGTGCTTTGTAATACTGTTGTTTATTATTTTATAGAAAGATGAAATTGATCTATTAATGTTTGAGCCACTAGTAACCTCCGACCAGTCTATTTTAGTTAACTCTGAAGCTGCGGCGTTAACATCTGTTTTAAGTCGCCAACGAGAAGTGAATTCACTATTATGTTTTGAAAGCAGAAAACCTGCTAGAACAGGGTAGTGATCCGTGATAGACGCTACGCATACTATTCCTACTGACTTTATATGGGATTTTATGAAGATATGGTCCAGACAAGCTAGGCCTCTAGTCGGCTTAGAGATGGCGGGAAGAAGACCATGGGATGCCATAAGACACATATAATCGGGTAGTTGATTGTTAGAGGGGTCGCAGAGGTCAATGTTCATATCGCCGGCAACTACTAGATTGGAGGTGTGTTTCAACTCCAGTAATGATATGTCAAGGGAATTTAAGAATCTATCCAGAGACGGTACAGATGGAGATCGGTAAATTCCCAGTACCGTTACTATGTTATTTACGGTAACAACTATGCAGTCTGCGTCATCAAGTTCTATATCTAACTTTGTACATGAATATGAATCTTTTACGTAAATGACGACTCCACCGCTTTTGTTTAGCTGTGACGAAGAGCGGTAAGAATTGTACCCGGGTAGTTTATCTATAATACTCGCCTCAGCCAACCAGCATTCTGTTAAAATAACAACATCAATATCTGAGTCCAGGCGTTTTAGTGCGACAGTAAAATCATCGAAGTTACGTTGTAGACTTCTAATGTTCATACATAAGAATTTAAAATTATATGGCGCAGACATCCAGAATTGCTTGCATAATTCCAAACTACAATGTGAATGACAATCAATAGATATGGTTTCGTCAATTTCTTGTGTAAGGCTAGATAAAACCATATTGATAAAGTAAAAGTTGAGAAAAATAATTATTATGGATGGTATTTGTCATTTTTCCATTAAGTCGACGATGTGTAGTTATGCACAATGTGGTGTGTATGTTTGTGTGTGTGGCAGTGTTTGTGTGTACAAAACAAAACAAATTGTATTGCAAAATAAAATAAAATTTAACCTCTTGGTAAAAATTGTTGCAATGTACAGGTCCCTTAGTAGTTATAAGAAGTGTGGTTTGAATAAAATATAAATAAATTGATTCAGTTCTATGAAGATCATATAAAATGAGGGTGGTACATGCAGTAGTGTAAACTAAAATTTTCCTATGTAATTGATTTGGCAATATAAAATGTAAAATTGATTTTAACTCCTTCTGATAATAATAAATGTTACAATATACAGTAGATAATAAAGTTAAAATACGAATAAATGGTTCGGTTCTATACAAATAATTTCTACTGAGGCAACTATAGGTAGCCCTCGCCGTGTTATTTACTAGAATTTTCCAAAAAAACTTAGCAAAGCTCATTAAAGTAGCGCAGTAGGTCTTCCATAGATTTGATCGAGATAGCCGGGCTTCCGTCTTGCTTCCGGATGTGGACGGTACCATTTTTCGTCCAGCAATACTTGTGGCCAGTTCCTTTGCAGCGAAGACGGGCTGTACGAAATAACTGCCGGTTTTCTTGAGTCAGACGCTCGTTGAAATAGATAACACGTTGAGCGCCGGCTACCTCGATGTCGGTACTGTTCAGATTGCGTTTGGTTTTAGCGATTTTTAGGAAGTTGTCACGTTGATGACGACGCAGAAATCGCACGACTAAAGGCCGCGGCTGGTTTGACGTACCACCATCTGACGAGGAGAGCTCCTTGTTTCGACAGTAGGGCCCCACGCGAGTCACGTAGTCTAAATCCTTGTCGTCAATAGGGACGCCGATTTTCTGAGCTATGACTAGTGCTATGTGTATCGGGTTTTCATTGCTATTCTCGTTGATACCTGAGATCTCGATTTCGTTTTTTAAAGATGCTTGCGCCAAAGATCGCTGCTGTTCACGTAGTATGCATATGGTATTTTCCAAGGACATAATGGCAGTAGATCTATCCTCGAGAGAATGCAATCGGTCTTCTGTAGTAATCATTCTTTTCTCACACTCATCGAGTCGGGAGTTACATTGAATAATGTGGTCGGTTAGCGACGTCATTTGTGTTTTGATTTCGTAGACATCTGCCCGAAGCAGTCTGATCTCTTGTGCCAGGGCGCTGAACGAGTCTGTGTCTGTGGCGATCATGGGGGAGCTCTCTTTGACTTTACGGGACACGTCTCGCTGCGTTATGTTACTCGCACCGTCGTCGTCGGAGCGGGGGGCAAACGCCACCGCCGCCACAGCTCGCACCGGCGTATTTGTATTATCTCTACGAGGCACTTTAGTTTGACATGTTGGGCAAATAAAGCGAAGTCTGGTCTCTTCTGTTAGCTTTTTAGCATCAGGCAGATTTATGCATAAAAGATGATAAGAACTCGGACATGACGTGCATTTTATTTGTTGATTGGATTTTAAAACCTTCGCACAGGCAGCGCAGTTAACCATTGTGTGGGTATCTAGTTTACCTTAGTACCCTCGAGGTAGTGGTCGAAAATGAACAATTTGCAATCAAATCTTCGTATACGAGGTGCTATTGTGCTCACGCCAGTACCTGTGGCCACCACTCAGTTCCTAGCATATGTTAGAGAGCGACGAATTATGAGCCCGTCTTGCTCACACAAGAAGTATGCGGGGGACGTTACCGCGCGCGAAGCAGCAGTACATAGAAATAGAGTCACTTTTTAATAATTATTGCCGATTTCAGTTGCACTCCACTGTCCGCTTAACACTTTAATAGATAAAGGCGATAATTCCGTACTATTTGAATCGGATTTTTAGGAGCGAGCGATACGTGTTCTCCTCAGTAGCTTCTAGCGCGCACTCCCTAGATGTATTGTTGTTATTGTATTGTTTTTAGAGGTTAATGGCCACTCCAAAAGTGTCACTCAAAAGCCTAGGTGTACATTTTAATCTCGTGGTAGTTAAATTTTTGTAGCAACGATACAATCTAAAAAAATTGAGCTCATAGTTAAAATGTTGCAAAACTGCGAATTTTTTGCACCCAAGTGTACATGATGTTCATATATTAATACAAAAAAAAAATACATTGTAGCTTAAACACATGTGTACAGCTAAGTATGTATATATAAAGACACAGATAAAATTAATTTTAAACAACACAACCAATTCTACAGCCAGGCGAAGTCTACCTGGCGCACAAACATGCATAGAGTTAAATAATATTATGCATATACGTGCGCAATCAATGCACACCGCCTAGCTATAAGACCCGGCAGCTCCTTATTTAATTCCATCACCAGGTTGAGTGCTCCAGCATGGAGGACCAGCTATATGAGGATCATTGATCAATGTAGAGTATTTGCCGTTGGTTAGAGCAGCTCAAAATTAGCAAAATTAAATAATCTCTTGCTGACTCGTGACCTTGTTTACTAGCAGTAAAATTAATTGTGTCATACCTACGCTTATCTCGAAATTGTGAAAATGGACTATAAATAATATAATATTATTAATATACCTATATTAATAATATGGACGGACTCAGCCCCTTTAGCCGGAGCGGCAGGACAGCCCGCAGCCCACCTCGGACGCCCGCCACGCCCTCTCCCGCACCGGAACCCCAGCACCTCCGTCCCAGAGAGACGACAAAGCCCTAGAACTGATCGCTACACCAGAGATCCAGAAATGGATGTCAGACATCGAGCAGTGCCTCAACGACGTGTGCTCAATCGCAGAATCTGGCAAGTTAAACTCTGAACACAAACTAAAAGTTAATAATCTGTGCCGTAAAATAGCACATGGCACATCGCAGATGGCAGTGCTCTACCAGTCCGTAAAATCCAGAGCAGTAGCATTGAACCTAGAAACTCAAGCTCTCAAGGAGAAAATAGATCTGTCGCAGCGACTCCAAGACCTCAAAATAAGCATTGATGAGACCTCTAAAGCTAAAACTCCCTCCGGAAATTCCTTTGCCGAAATGGTGAAAAAGGGCAGCACCTACATAAAGCCGGTGAATGTCAGCTCTGTGGCTATATACCCACACGAGAAGCTTAAGTCCAGCGAAGAAACTAAAACCCTTGTCCAAAAAATAATTTGCCCCGAAGAGATGAAACTGCAAGTCAGAGGCTTGCGTAAGACAAGGAACGGTGGGGTTATAATTAGCACCGAAACGAGGGGAGATATTGAGCTCAAGCAGTCGATGCAGCTTACAAACTCTGGCCTGCTGGTAGACGAGCCTCTCAAACGCAAACCCAGAGTCGTAGTTATCGGAGTGCCCTCATCAATGCAAGAAAAAGATGTGTTTACTTGCCTTTATAAACAAAATATAGCCGAACTACTGCTGGATTACAGTCTGGAAAAATTCCTTTCCTCAATAAGATTGAGTCATAAGTCTGGCAAGAAGGACGCTGAGACCTGCAACTTTGTGATCGAAGTACCAGCAGCTATTCGTAGGGCCCTAATGACAAAGGAGAGGGTTTTTGTAAATTGGTCCTCGTGTCCTGTGAGGGACTTCACTTTGGTCACACGATGCTTCAAGTGCCAGCAATATGGACACGCTGCCAAGTCCTGTCGAGAGGTGACCCACATCTGCAGCCACTGTGGAGGTCAAGGTCACTCAGTAAAGGAGTGTACTAGAAAGGCGGAAGAACCCAAATGTGCTACTTGCCTACATTTCAAGAAGCCGAGTAAGCACATTACAGGTTCTGCTGACTGTCCTGTAGCAAAAATAATCGCAGAAAATAGTACATAAACTCGATAGATTACGGAGGCGCCTAAAAGTGCCGATACAGTAAGCATAATAGTAGGTATTTCTTTATAGAAGGTTTATGATAAGCAGAATCTGTTTTTACTCGTATTACAGGTACCCTTCAAATGTAGCCTAGTTTAGCGTAGTTAGCATAAGTTATTTTGAAAATCTACAGTCGCTTTGTTTTACTTTATTTATGTGATTATACCTACATGTATTCGTAAGCTGTAAGCTATTTTGCCTGAGATACAGGTTTTACCTAGTTCAGGCAAACGTAATCTTTAGAATTTAAGTTATTATTATTCATAATGTTAAACATTTGTCTTGAGTAATTTTTGAATAAATTATTATTATTAAATTATTATTGTTATTGAAATGGAGGATAGCTTTAAGTTCTCTAATGAAATGGTTAATTCTACGATTAAAAATGTCAAGTTCAAAATGTTTTATAGATAACTCATTGTACTGACGCGCCATTCTAGTGAACTGAATTACAAACTGAACGGTTCACACTGAAATTTTTCATGCAATAAAACTTTTTAAACTTTCGCGATCTGTTAACATATTAAAGATTATTTGTCGAGTATTTATCGCGTACCTTTTGTTTTATTTTCCCCTACGTTTCCATCGCGTTGCAGCTGTAGAACTGTTATAGCAGAACACCTGCTAGACTCTGGAAGCAACCACTGGATTGAGCTACATGACCCAAAAGTTCTAGCCCGGGAACGTCACTATTATAAAAGTATGGTTCGAGAGGCGATTGAGATCAAGAAACACCCGAATTTTAATTGTAAAGATGGTTTTCGTCTCTCTTCCTCGTGGAATCCTGTGATTAGTAAGTGCGCGCGTCGTGATCCGACTGTACTGAAGTCGGACACGGTCAGTGTAGTGTGTCGTAATGTGAACGTGGACATTCCTGATTCTGAAGACGAATTGAGGGTAATCGTGGATTCTGCCGTCAATTCTTGGCTGTAACTCCTAGTACATCGAGTCGCCCCGTGACCACGATCGCTGCAACGCGATGGAAACGTAGGGGAAAATAAAACAAAAGGTCCGCGATAAATACCCGACAAATAATCTATATCTATCTTATATCTATATAATATAAAGGAAAGTCGTGTTAGTTACACTATTTATAACTCAAGAACGGCTGAACGGATCTCGGTGAAATTTGGCAGCGAGGTAGATGGTATCCCGGGGCCGGACATAGGCTACCTTTTATTCCGGAAAAAAGCGTGCGAAGCCGCGGGCTGCAGCTAGTTTTTAATATTTTTCATGCATTTAGGTCTCGACCGGGAATAAAACATGGGATACTTTTTATCCCTTAGATCAATTCCCATGGGTTAGAAATAAGCTTCGAACCGCGAAGACAGCACACTCAACTAGGTACAAATAATAATTGAAAGTTGAACATACCTTCTTATGATCAACTTGGCTAGCATGTGCCGGCGTCTTCTCCTGGTGATCCCAGCCGACCGCGGAGGCGTCTTGTCTGTCTGTCTGCACGCCGTATTTACCGCCGAACCCGATCGCGTAATCTGACAAATTATATAAAAATTAATTATATTGTTTTTCAAAAAGGTCGTAAGGGTCAAAATATATTTTATTTTTAAAGATATTTGGGAGGATTGATTGATGCGGCAAGCTAAAGACAGGGCGCTATGGCACTCATTAGGGGTGGCCTATGTCCAGCAGTGAACAATTATAGCCTGATGATGATGGTGATTTGGGAGCGTTTGGCACAGTTGCACAACATGCCATGTGGATTGCAAGACCTTTATGGATGTCACAAAGCCCCACAAAGTTGATTTTTGTGGAGGTCTATTCCCAGCTGTGGGTACCCGGCTGATGATGATGGTGCTTATGCTAAGAACCCATAATTCCAAAAATCGTTGTAAATATCCCATTGTTAATAGCCATGATTTCAAAGGTTTATTAGTATTTAATTACGCGTTTTATTAAAGTATAAAAAACAGTACGACTTAAGATTTATAGCACTAGGTACAGTATGAACAATCAACTAATTGAACTTTGAGCCTAGCAAATTACAAGAACAGTTCGTTCCAATATGTAAAACAATAACTAAGGCGTAATTACGTGATATTTTATTTAAAGGTTATCTTTCGAAAGTATAAGGCAATTCAGAATCAGAATCAGAAATAGATTTATTGTTAACTGTTGTACAAAAAAGATCTTAAGTATAAAACAGTGTACAGTTTCAACAGCTTATCTTTAACAGACAAACAATAACAGTTTTTAAATAGGCACCTTATTAACTAGGTAGGTATACAAACATCATTTTTCAAAGAATTCCTTGAGCGAATAGAAAGCATTTGATTCTAACCATCTTTTTAATTTATTTCTAAATATATTACCATCTAATGTTTTAATTTCTATGGGAAGTTTATTGAAAATGTTTATGGCTGTGATGAATGTGCTTTTGTGATACATAGTGTTATTGACTTGAGGGATACAAATATTAAATTTACTTTAAATTTATTTATAATGTACCTAAATACTGAGAATACATGCCACGTAAACTACTTTTCACTGTAAAAACACATGCGAAGTAGCGAGTTAATACTAGTTCAATATCCAACAACATCTATATCAAACTATGGCCATTTAGTATCCAACATTACATTCAATCGTACTAAATACAATATTTAGTTCCATTTTGATTGAACAAATTAATGTCATCATCAATTTAGTAATTATTTATACCATATTCTTACTTAAATTTAGTTTTTTATTGTCAATTCAGATGTCACTAAACCTAAACTAATTTAACAGCGCTAAAAATGATGTCATCCATCTGAATCTGAATTGACACCATTGTTACATTACATACATGACTAACTTCAACCTGTCATTGGCATGATAATAATTATCATTATGAGGTCGTGAACTTCATTAAAGGCAGATCGCTTCACCTCAGGCCAGCACAAAGTAGGTGCCAGCCCAAGGGACGACCTGAGCCCTTCAAAAACCGTTTCGCCCTTTACGGACATTGCCCAGCGATTAACAGGGCCCAATAATTTCCTTACTCAATAGATTGAGGCACGAATTCACTGAGGTTATGGTTCTCACACGAGTCATTTCGTGAAACGCTTCGATAGCGCGATCTAGAGCTCGTCCACTTTTAGTAGCGACATCTAGTTATAAATTACGTCAACTTTTAACTTTTACGCGCGGATTTGTTCGTATGTTTTTCAATAAATCGTGTTAGGTACTCAGGGACTGTTTAAACCTGTTTAGTAACTACTAAATAAAAGACTAAAAAAATAAATGTAACTAGAAAATAAATGTATTTATTTGCAACTGCAAATTACACATTTATTTTTTTAACATTTATTTTCCACTGTCAAAAGGTTGAGGCTGTGTGTGCTGCAGATGGTCCCAGCCGGCGTCGGCGCTGTAGTCCCTACCAATGCTTCTCTATGGTCTCTCTTTATGGTACAGGGTATGGGCGGTTACCTTTCTGCGACTCATGAGGCTGTGTGTGCTGCAGCTGGTCCCAGCCGGCGCTGTAGTCCCTACCAATGCTTCTCTATGGTCTCTCTCTATGGTACAGGGTACGGGCGGTTACCTTTCTGCGACTCATGAGGCTGTGTGTGCTGCAGCTGATCCCAGCCGAGCGCCGCCGCGTCCTGGCTCTCTGCTTGCACGCCGTACTTGCCGCCGAAGCCTGCGCTGTAGTCTTTCTGTGAGGAGTGCTTCTCTATGGTCTCTTTGTGTTCCCAGCCGGCTGCGCTCTATGGTACAATCACAGATGGTTACACTACGGACGAGGGATTGTAACTCGGATCATAAGTAAATATTCCAGGAAAATTATGTGGCATTCGTGGTCAGAGTAACATGCACATACCAAATGGCTAATTTAAAGTCTAAAAAGGGCTAATGCTTTCTTTAGTTGGATATTGTCATTGTTAGGGTTTTGTACCCAAAGAGTGAAAAACGGGACCCTATTACTGGCTTAGTAATAGTGCCCCGTTTTTTAACTCTTTGGGAAATTCCACTCATTCAGCGGACTGTGTCTCATGGACAGTAAAAGGTAATTGTTGAAATTTTCAGTGTGTAGGTATTTCTCTTGCCGCTACAACAACAATAAAAATATTTAAAAATAAAATAATTTTTTTTTTTTTTTTTCGAAAGGACTACAATGCTGTTGACCGCAGATGGCCATGACAGCGTTACCGGACTTTTGGCGGGCGCAGAAGGCGCCTCGCCGGTAAAGTTATGATGGGGCAACACGCACAAGGGCCACCACTTAGGTGCGAGCCTCGGCTTGGGCTGTCGCCAGGTGCTACGAGAGGGAATGGAGGTTTCGCCAAGGTGCACGAATGCACCTATGGGCGGAAGCGGGGAATTCTTCGGCCCCGCATCCGGCGGGGTCGGTTTTTGGTCGGGTGTGTAGTGTGCGGAAGCGAATCGGTATCTGTTGCCGTCACCTCCGGGTTAGCGGCGGTGATTGGGTCAACGGGGTCACCGAGAACGTGTCTCGGTCTACGGAGGAGAAATAAAATAAATATTAAATTAAAGGGGTAGTATTTTTGCTGTACTTTTGCGAAGGCTGTATTTCTTGAACCGTAACACATGAAATTTTCTCAAAGTACACTTCAACACTTCAACTGTAATAACAACAAATAATGAAAAAAAAGTTAGATAACAAAATTATGTTACAGAAATTTGTTTACTGTGTTTATAACTAGACTAAGGAACTAGGTTTCGAACTAGGTTTCTAAAGCTTTTACTATAACTAGTAAAAGTGGACGAGCTGATCGCGCTGACGACAACGCACGCGAACGAGGTTGTCGACTTGTTTAGGGTGTCTAATGCTACGGAAACCTCCGTGTGCGAGTTGACCCGCACTTGGCCAGGTTATTTATTAACATACACATGAAGTACGTAAACTAAATGTGAATTTAAATTATCTTTATTCAGAACAATGTACAGGGAAAATAAACAACAGTTGTGAAAACGATAAGTAGTTATAAAAACTGTGTCGCGAGCATTAACGCCCTCCTCCGAATACATGGTTACAGCGTTCCTTAATTATACTTATTGGAGATGCAGCACCTTAAGACTAGGTATTACAACAATAGCAAAAGGTGCTAAAAAGACAGTGAGTTGATGGCAAATCTTAAAACTAAAATATGCATGTAGTTTTTGGGCAAGTACATTATTATTTTTATACTATAGATAAATAGATAAAATAAAATAAAAAGATTAAATTCAATTCACTTATGAAGAAATCAAATTATGTGCTAAAAATTATGGCTTGTCTGAGATATAACATTATATAAATAATGTTTTTTTTTACTGTTAGTTTCTCTTTAGTTAGATAACATTATTATCTCACCTTATCAACCCTATCAGTCTGCACTCCAAACTTGCCTCCGAACCCAACAGAATGGTCGGTCTGTGAGACATGCTTCTCCACTTTGCTCACATAGTCGTGTCCGACCGCAGACTTGTCCATTCGGTCTGTCTGGACGCCGTATTTACCGCCGAAACCTATGAATAAACCGGGTGTTTATTTTAGAAATAAATAAAATCAATTTATCCCATCACAAGAAAACACAGAATAATATAACAACCTTAAAATTAATGAATTCTGTGTTGAGATGTTAACCGGTGACGGTCGCGCCATAAGAATCGAACCCTTTAACTCAGCCCGTGGAAGTCGTAAGAGACGATTATGGGAACCTCAATACTCAATATATTTATTGTTGTCATCACATTGGCTTAATTGGTATGTAATATATAATATGTAAGTATCACAATGTGAACCCTGTTGGGCGTAACATCAAGTGGAAGCAGGCCGAGGTTGGTTTTGGCAAAAATATGTAGGTACCTACTAGTTGTCTATTCTAACCTACCAGATAAAGAGCTTCAGCTTCTGCCTGTGTATTTCAGGCACCCCAGCTGCGATCACCAATCTGCCCGACAAGCATGGTGTGATGATTTTTGCAAAACACCCCCTCGTTTGGGGGTGGTATGTTCAGCGGTGGATGTGTGAATGCTTACGTCATTTACAACGGGATATTTACCATGATTTGAGTACTGAGCTTTCCAATATTTCGGCACAGTTTCATGCGCCATGATCACGGAATAACTGAAGGCACTGCAAGTGAGTTTTTATTAGCAGACATACCGATCTACTTTCATTGTTTGTCTTTTGCTTCGATGGATTTAAAAGATTTGTGCGCTGATAAAAAGTAGAGATCTTTGTCGGCCTTTGCCGTCTGTTTTAGACCATTAGGTAATGCCAGTTATTTAGTTTTGGATGATTTTTTTTGATGGATGAATAGCAGATTTAAAAGATGTATTTTTACCAGTTGAATAATCCTTTTGCGATACGTGTTTCTCCGTAACACCGACGTAGTCGTGCCCAACCGCGGATTTGTCCATTCTGTCTTGTTGGACTCCGAATTTACCGCCATACCTAAAATTAACGAATTATTTTAAAGCTATTTAAAGACGAATCAAATATTTAAATATGGCAATTCAAGTAAGAGCAGTAACGAGAGTAGTAAGAGCAGGGCCTGTGTAGACAGGGGGACAATGCACAATACACTCCCATGCAAGATGTCAGTGCAGATTTCAGTTCCCCTACTTAAAATTAGAAGTAAGAGCACAGCTAGGACAAAATAATTACAGTTTTATGTTATGTTCTTGTTATTATTACATTAAAATTATTGAATTGATAAATACACACAAAATTTTCTACTCATGAAAATCTTCAACAGTATGATTTTAATTTCTACAAACCCATAAGATGACTTAGGCCCATCGTCCATCTGTTTCTTTTTGGCAACCTTGTCCGACTCAAACACTTCTTCCCTGAGTTTCGCCATGCTGAAAAACAAATAACTCTGTTACTCTTAACCCTCAATCCACTGCTGTGTGGATTGTCAAGCATTTCTCTTTTGTTTTTGTTTAAGCTCTTGTGATGATAATTGTGTCATTATATTAAAGGTGCAGTCACCACCTTGACTTCTTAAGGTTACTTCTTAAGGTAAAAAGAAAATAGAAAGCTCCTAAGGGGAAAAATTGTCAATATAACGAATGAATGAGGTAAAACTGCTTTCTCATTGTAAATTTAATACAGCTGACTCACGATCACTACATTTAGTTATTAATAAATCATTTCCTGTTACATCTAATTGCAACCAAGTGTCCCTGTTATAAAACAGTGTTCTAGCTATCATAAATAGGTGGAGGCCTACCCCCACTGCTAGGTAGAGGCCTCCCATAGTTTGTGGCGGCCATGGACCTATGCTCGCTCTCTATCTCTCTATCTACTGATTCAATGAGCATTAAAGCATTTTTATTGTTTCTGTAATATATGACAATAATTATAGGTACATATCATTATTATTAGTATTATTTAACCGGTATTTATCGCGTTTATTTACCTATTTTTCCTGACGTTTCAACAGGTTTACACACTGTCGTCATCCCGTGGTCACAACAGTGTGTAAACCTGTTGAAACGTCGGGAAAAATAGGTAAATAAACGCGATAAATACCCGCTAAATAATACTAATAATAATGGTTTCAGATCGCGTAAGTTTAGAAATATTTAGGTACAAATCAGATTTTTTATTTTAGATGTTGTACAAATTGACTAACCTAACACACGAGAAAGAGGGCATTTTCTTCTCTGTATTTTTAACACCTTATCTGCAATCACCAATCTAGTTTTTGCCATAATTACCTTTCAAGCATGATGTTTATGGTTATAAGGAATAGGTAGAAAGTTACTCACTCTATAGCCTCAACGTTCCGCCCGCCCGGCCCCCACCGCTGCTCATGCTCCGTCACATCATTCATGTAGTCGGGGTCCGTGTCCCAATCGTCTGCCTCCACAGGCGCTGCTGTTTTCACATCTATGGATGCTTTCCACATCTGTTTACAGTAAAGTATTTAGCTGTAATTGTGTTATTTAATAGTGGAAATTCTTTTGGTTTATGTTAATATTACGTTTCTTATTTAAGGTATTATGTACTGTATATTTCCCAAATAAAACAAAACAAAACAAAGTGGATAAATTGTGTTGGGTTTTACTTATATTCTTAGTGATTATTATGATTGATTATTTTAATGCATACAGAATAATAGATAATGCTGTGTGAATTGTCAGGCATTTTTTATTTATTTAATAAGGTCATATGTGAAAGATTGTGGGTACACAATGCATAGAAAACCTTGTCAGTCAAGGTGTAACAGTTCGGAGTTTTTAGTGGAGTCATAAAAAAAGATGTTTACAGACAATTAGCAAAGCAAATCTAGTGTTTTCTTTCTTTGTGGGGGGCATGGAAGTAGATAAAGTTCAGTTTTGAATGAACCATTCATAAATTACCTTCAATATTCTAAAGAACTAACCCTACTTGATTTATTAACTGGGTAAGGTGTGAGATAATAAAAACCAATAAATAATCAATCCATTATCTGATGAATACTGTGTGACTCACATTGTTTGTGACAAGGATGTTTCCTTCACATTTATACCTACCTAAAGCAAGACAGGGTATTATCTGTTCAAGGCCTGGTAATGATTTTCAGTGCTCATGAATTAAATAAGTGGAATCTTAGAGAAACTTTACTTACGTTTTATGGAAAGTAAACGAACGCACAGGAAAACTTCACAATATATCACCAATTGCTCAACAGCTCATTTATAAAAATATTTTATTTACGGCAGAAAAGTTGTGTATTTATTATCTTATTAATCATAAATCGAGCATGAGATAAAACACCTTAAAATTAAAAAAATAAATTTATCCACAAAATACGCCTTTTTAGTTTTGTTGTGTCAGCCAGCCAGCCCTTTGAACAGGGAAATGTCATGTCAGCCGTTCAACTTCAACTTCTTTTTATTTTGGCGCCGCTTGCTTTTCGCTACGACTCTGCCAGTGTGTCTGTGTCGAAGTGTCATAAACTTCGAAGAATATGATCATTACATACAACTTGAATATAAGCGAAATATCAATGTCACATTGACAACTGGGAGCGCCGCTGTCAATACCTAAAATGGCAGCACGGAGAACCTTTGAATGAAACCTTACCTCCAATCCAAAGGACCAAGGGTTTTGAGATATGGTTCAAGATTCAAATTTTTATTGCGATCATGGTCTTAAAACTAAGTACAAGCTTTATCATGAGCCCGGGGAGGCACTGCAGTTTGGAACATACCTACCTAGACCTCTGTTTTGTGTACCTACAGCACAGAATAACAGTAGTAGGTACCTACTACGTACAGAAGGCCGACTCCGCGAACTCCTTCAATTAAAAAGCTACTCCGCCACCGTACAATATAGTTTAGCTCGATTTGCGCTGTTAACCCACCCTTTATTGCTATCGCTTTCAAACAACTTTCAAACACTTTTTCGTCTATTTTATACTTAAGATCTTTTTTGTACAACAGTTAACAATAAATCTATTTCTGATTCTGATTCTGTTATGAAGGACGTAACATAAAAATGCTAGGGTTGACTATGTGACGGATAATAGTGGAGTATACTTACAGAGGATCATCAAGGTGTTCGGCAGAAGGTGCTTACACAGGGAAAATCTACAAATTTCCATTACCCAAAAATATCAACATCGACATTTTGTTCCGATGTTTGAAATTGTGATCAATGAAATGTAGGTAAGTATGTATTAAAATGTATTTTATTTCCCATATAATCTTATGTCAGTATTCAATAAAGTCGGTAGTACCTACCTACCTACCTACAGGCAATTTCGGTAAATAGATACAAATCCTCTTACCGGCGCTCCATCACCGCGAACCTGTAATATAGGATTCAGAATCGAGCAGGCACATTCAGTGAGGAGTAGGCTAACAATTACCTACGAGCATTACAGTGCGGATCCTCTTATAACAGCAGACTCGTCTGCATTGTAAAAACAACTGAGTCGACTACAACAGAATGTTCAAAATCGAACTCGTTGGATTGTTACTGACTGGCAAATAACTGTCTACCTACTCATCACTTATGGAGCGCTTTTTAGTATTAATTTTCAACTTAAGACTATAATTTCAGGAATATCCTTATTCAAAAGCTAAGTCAATTAATATTAAACACAATAGATTGTATCACAAGGTAACCAAATAATGTATTTAAGGCGAGAGCGATTTTTTGAATCCAGGGCAACGCGAAGGATAGGTACGAGTAGTGTAGATCCTAAGCGTAGCGAGGGATTCAAAGTACGTCGCGCGAGGTAAAATAATTTTTCATCCCATCTATTCGAAAAGGACGACTTGGTTCGCCTATAATTGCACCCAAAGGTGGTGTTTTCTATAAGAATCTTTTAGCGGGCAGTAATGAGTTTTTAATCCTCTTTATACCTAAGTGCGTCGCAATTATCTGTGCCGTGCACTTTTAAAATTTGATACATCTTAGTGTTCAGCGCCAAAGAAATCGAATGCAATTATTGTTTGAATAAAGACTGGCTGGTACTACATCCAAACAACGAGATTCACCGTCACATTTTCCTTAAAATGAGCCAGATTCGGACATTATTTCAAACACGCAGAATATAAAATCTACAACAATCTCTATTCCTAATGAAACTGTAACAATAAATTTTCATAATTGCGATAATGTCTCAAATGTAAATATAAGTTTTTAGTTGTTTTATTATTAGATACTATTTAATTTCAATTTAGTTGTTACTCTATGTTTTATTAAATAATAATATTACAACAAAATATGAGGCGCCTAGGTTAGTAGTGACGAATATTTATATTTAGGTACTTACATAACCAAATTACTGCTAATTAATAATGCTGGACAAACCACACAGCATCATCTAACCTCAAGCTAAACAGAGCTTGTGTTATGGGTACTAGATAACATAATTTATGTACATAATACACATATACAAATACACTACATACTTAGATAGGTATTTTTTATTATACATAGAAACATCCAGAACACTCGGAAAAAATATCTGCAGATCGTACAAACATTTGTCCCGAGGCGGGAATCGAACCCGCTACCTCATGCGTCACAGGCGGACCTTCGCCCGCCGCGCCGAAGCGGTCGTCTTTTTTATTACCGGCCAGGACTTTAGCGAATTGCGTTCAAACTTTTAATGTTCCAAATTCAAAAGTAATTTCGTCACTGTTATTAACTGCGCTGGAATGACCCACTTTGTTCGCAATTATCGAGGAACCCTTTGCCTCTTTTCGAATAGATGGGATGAAAAATTAATTACCCATGTAGGTACCTAACATCACAATTTATTGTTATGTACCTACACTAGTTTACATACACAAAAGACTTAAATTACAAATAACGCAAAACAAACAATGTAGCCTTACGGAGCTCGTTCAGAGAGACCTGAAACAGATATTTTTTTCTGCAACCAAATTGAGCGTGTGCAAAGGGTGGGGTGCTTGCGGTGTGCTTTCCCTGTAGGTATGGTGGCCCTACCTCGCGGCACTTCGATCGTACAGACGACAGGCCCGCCGATGTAGGGTGAACTCATCTAACTTCGTGACAAAGGCATTTGAGTAATAAAATACCAATAAATTATTAGTTACTTTAATTCAGACACGTCAAAGCGTATTTGGGTGCGTGAACCCTACCCATACGCAGGGCTAGCCGCGGAGTGGCGGGGCACTGCAGCCGCCGCGCCGCGCCGCCGCGCCGCCGCCCGCGCCGGGTTCGCTAGGACAAGTCGTAATAATTAATATACGTTTTGGGTTAATTTCAACGAGTATTTTTATTTTGAATGGATTTGATGAAAGTATGTGTAATGGTACATTACAGTACAAAATGTACCGTAAAAAGCAAAAAATAGGTACATAAAAGACATGAGATAGGATCCAGAACAGCTTAAGATGCCTGCGGGTTAGCTAAGAAATGATGTAAGCATGAATGTAACAACACATATGTACTTGAGGTTTGGGTGGTGGAGCCCCCTCAATAGAACCAAACAATAGAAGACGTAATAATAGGATCTGGAATAGCCACTACTTCCAGTTCGTCAGGAACTAAATGCCTACAGCATTTGGCACCGAACCTATGTGCGAAGCCACCCCGCGCGTGGGGTGGCTTCATACGTTTCCAATTTTTTGGAAAAAATTGCATAGCTTCGACGTTTTAGTTTGTATTAAACCTGAACTTTATTAATTTTGTAGCCAGATATAGGGAATAAAGTGGCATTGAAACGATATTGAAATAGCTATTAGTTTTTTTTTTTTAATTTATTCTTTAGCATTCATACACTGCACTACATAAATACTGCTCTCTCATATATCTAACATTAAACCCACAGTTGGTGTTAGTAAATAGGTAGTATAATTGGCAATTCTAAAATAAAAATAAATGACCAATTATTATAGAAATTATGAAAGGAGCTCGGAAGTATATAAATATAATTGTAAAGGAAGGATATAATATAAGTTTTGTAAGAATAAAACAAAGGCTTAGGGATTTTCTTAATAAGTAATTTTTATTTCTGTTCTAATTCGAACACAATCAATTAACTTATCTCTATTTAACCTTATAACCGCTACAATAAATAAAATATTACAAACCTACTCTAGGCACCTATCAAATTTACACATAACTTGCCTACAAAAATAAAATATTACCAGTCGGAAATATCGGCGGACCGGTCCGCCTAGAGCGCGCTTATCAGGTACATTCGAGGTTCGCAGATATTTCCGACGGGTTAAAAGTCTAAAGATTCAATTCTGTTTGCCTTAGCGCCAAAATAAACTAACTAGGGTAACCTACCTACTAAGTAACTACTTATACAGTAGCCAAACTCGATGTGGAATGTTTGTAAACAAACCGCCTACACAACATACGACCTTATTCTAATCTATACATAAAAAACAAAGCAGGGAAGCATCGATCTAAACTGTCAATGACTTCAGCAGGATGTTGAACATTGACCCTTTTAATACCAGCATTCACAGGGCAAGGCTATGCATGACTTCAACTTCTTTTGCACATGATGTATTAACCTGTATTACACTCTTAATTCTTATTTACCTTTTGTTTCTTTTAAAAGTTTAATTAATATAACTTTGTTGCTAAGCTAAGTAAGCTATTGTCGACGACATAAATTTTAGTGTTCACACTTATACCACATCCAAACTCGATGTACTATGTTTGTAAACAAACCACGACTCAAATAACTAAAACTCACTTGCTTAGCGTCGAGTTTCAGGTATAATTGTAATCAATGTTTATTGAAGGAAGGATCTCAAATCGACAAGTTATGTAAATTGCGTATAAAAAGACGCGACTGCAGAGTGAATTTTTGGTTTAGCATGAGCGGTTTGTAAACAAATATACTACATCGAGTTTGGCTAAGTATAGGTAGTGTATTATGTTATGATTCTATTAGCGAATGCCTATTATTAGCTTTCTGTGTCTATTTTAATTTCTATTATACCTAATTAGATAAGCTGATGGCTATCGGAATTAAATATAAACAAAAGTAAAATAGGGGAGATGAGGTACTAGAGTCTTGAAAGTGGAATGCTCAAATTAGGTACAATTAGATCCACCCACCTCAGTTATAGTCGGACCTGCGTTCGTGCGTGCTTGCTACGACTTACTTTAGTGTGATTTATTGACTAAAAGACTACAGCAATGCCCTTGTGTTTGTTCATTATAATTATTGCACAAGATTGGAAATGTAACTGTGAGCGAGTGTTTGCGTGTAGTTGTTACACAGGCCAGTTGTTGAGTAAGCGCTGGGACAACGTACCATATCTACATATATTATTTAGATCTATGCTCCGAAGTGGGTTTTTGCTATAAAAGATTGGTACTTATAGGTAAAAGAAGGTAGGTACCTAGACTAGAACTCAGGGTCCGGTGCATCAATAGCATACCCTAACTTTTGCAACGCGACTTTTATCTCCCCAAAGACGGTAGGGTCTTCGATAGTCGCGGGTAGTATGACAAGCTGCGACCGGCAGAGCTTAGCTATAGTCCCTCGTAGGGCTTTGCCGGATCGGGTGCGGGGTAATGCAGGCACGGCGACAGCTTTGCGGAAGGCTGCGATGGGCCCGATGAGGTGGCGGACTAAAGCGATCAGCTCTTGGGTCACTGTGCTTTCTGTTACGATCTCTTCATCTGTGAAAAGAAAAATTCATAATTTGTGTGTAAAAAAAATGCCGACGTTTTGTTCAATGGTAATATTATATGTATCTACGTCAATATATTATATGTATCTACGTCAATATATTATATGTATCTACGTCAATATATTATATGTATCTACGTCAATATATTTCATTTCACTTGCCCTGTTATGTAGGGGACAAATCTCGCAACAGAATTTTAGACCAGTTACCCTCAACTCAACCGATTTGAGCTGAAATTTGGCATAATTATGAAAGTTCGGTGACAATCTTCGATAAAAGAGTCTTTGTTGACAAAGAAAATTATTATTCAATAATAAAACAAATTAGAACTAGTATTTACAATTGAAACAATTAATCTAACTGCAAATTGTTGCAAACAATCTACAGGTAGCTCAACTGATCCATATCAATACCAGTCGGTATAAATACATAAATAATATCGATAAAAGTAAAAAAGGAGAGATGAGGCTTTCGAGAGGCGGGTAAGCCTCTCGAAAGTGGAAGGCTCAAATTAGGTGCAATTAGTTCCACCCACCTCAGTCATAGTCGGACCGGCAGCGTTCGTGTTACGTGTGCTTGCTACGTAAAAGTACGTATAAGTTGCAAATAAACATTGTAATCTATTTTAATCAGGGTTTTTCCCTTTGATGTCTCAATCTCAATGCTCAATGCTATTCCCTGATGTTCTACCTTAGAAGCAATTAAAGCTGTCCTATTCCTGACTACTACTCTATCTAATAGAACAAGTGGGAAAAATTAATGTTGTTCCCACCAACAATTCACAAGAAGGACAAATGGGCAAAAATATAATTACAAATGTCGAAATAACAACAGCATGGTTGTTATTTCGACATTTGTAATTATGGATATTAGGGAAGGGTATAAGAAAGTAATTAATAAGAATTTGCCGTTTGTACCATCTTGCGGTGGCCTCATAACATAGAGACAGAGCGGCACGTCTCCTTTAGTGGTATCTGGCGCCCCCAGTACCACTGCGTCCGCCACCCTCGCGTGGCGCAGCACTACGTCTTCTAACGCGGCCGTGGACAGACGGTGGCCGGCCACGTTAATAACGTCATCAGCCCGGGCGACCACCCACACTGCTCCTTCTGCGGATATCCACCCGGCGTCTTGGGTGTCGTAGTAACCCTGTTTAATTTATTAATTGAATTTAATATAATGGTATACCTATAGTATTTTGTTGAAGAGCAAATGTTGTCACACATTTGAACAAAGAAATGGATATCAACGCACAGAGTGCAAAAGTGTAGTATTTATTGGGGTAGCTAGAGAGTTCCATGCTGGATGTTCCGTTGCCAAGCTGCTTTACGATTCTATTATTTAGTCATAGCACAGACCAGTTTATAGGTAAGTCATAGTGATATAAAAGTTCAGGAATTGAGAACTTCAAAAATAAAAAAAATAAAAAGTTACACATTACAAAAAAAAATTAAAAAAAACAGGATGTAAATTTTAAGTAGTCGGAAATTATTTTGATAAGGCAGTCGGCACTTACCGGGTAAGATTCGAAATAGATCTTCTTGAACCTCTCATCTGCCCGCCACAGCGTGGAAGCGAAGCCGGGAGGCAGCGGTAGTTTGGCGACCAATCGCCCGACTTCACCAGCTTGACATTCCGTGCCGTCTTCTCTTAGGACACGCACTGAAATTAATTTATAAAATATTTTATATTAAACAGTTTTATGAATTCACACAAAATACACTTCTTAAATAAAAGTAAGGTTTTATGTGGGTAATTATTCTTTTATTAGCAAATATGAAGAATTTGCTAGTATATTTATGACACTTTTTCCCACCGTTTCCCACAATCAGGAAAACAAATAAAATGCATAAAATTATTATGTTTTAAATGGAACAGTACTTAGTAATTTGGTATATTCTTATCCATACAATTATTATTCTTCATTAATTAAGGATTTAATAGCAGTTCATATTTTTAATTATCCTCATCAATCAAGATATTCACCGCCCCCTGAGGGTATCTAAATTAAAGTTTATTCTCTTTTTCCTATTTCTAATGAGACAAGTTTCATAAATATGTAGTAAGGACTTACTGTCATATCCAGGCACGGGGTAGCCAGCTGAATGCGGAGGAATAGCCTTGACGCCATACCCGAGACAAGGCGCCGTGATCGCGGAACCCGTCTCCGTCTGCCACCAGTGATTTAGTACTGGCAGGGAAAACATACGCTCGGCCCATTGCTGGAAACAGATGGTATATTTTGAACATTATCTAGTAGTTACATTTTCACATCACACTAATTTAGGTACTAGAATTTCGCTATCGAATGCTATCGTGAGAGGTTGGTGTTCTCCGAAACAAACGAGGCTCATACTTAACCCGCATACATTCACACTAATAATATATTTAAATGTAAAAGTTTAGATATTTGGATGTTTATAACAACTTCAAGATGTAGACCTGGATTATGGGTACTTTTTATCCCAGCACGAATCCGAAGCTGCGGGCAGTAGCTAAAAAATAAAAGAAACGTACTAAAAGTAGGACACAATGTAAGGTCTTTAGTCTGCTTCGAATACTGCGAACTCCCTTGAACTGATATTTTTAAAATGTTTATGCTGGATCTGATTTTTTAAAAAGATTTTTAATTATTTTTATGAATAACTCCTGTCGTAGAAAACCACTGAGAACGGATTGTCAAGTAGGTAAATAAGATAAAAAAAATATTAAAAAAGAGACATTTTGAAATAAAATCTTCCACTTTGTTTAGATAATACACTCCGAAGGTATAGGTACTTATTATTCAATATTGATAACCTAGGAAGTGTATACTTACCCACCTACTATTCTAGAAATAGATATCATGCACCGTTCAACGAGCGGGGTGAAGTCAGAAGTCAAAGGCTTGCAACGGTGACAAATGAATAAATAACATTTACATATGTAAGTGTAGTTATGTCGGTTTAAATAATCTCAAACACGCACGATAGCTACATTAACTACGAGGTAGTTAGTATTAATTTTATTATTTAATTAGGCACCGTGACTGAATCCCAATCAGGGCAATCAGTACCTACTTCAAATAATTTCCTACTAGATGTTTTCCCATTCGTTCCAGTTATTTCCCGTTTGATACAAATTTGTCTTAGAGGAGTTTACTCACATAACAACATATAAACATAGACTAACTTTGCTTCTTACTTGTGGGACGAACAGGAAAAGTAGATTTTCATAATATAAGGTCTATAGCGGCAGTGGTAAATTTCGCGCGAGATTCGCGGCGGCGGCGTGCCTACCGCTCGAAACCGAGCCTCATTTACCGCTACCTCTCTGGCGTGGAATTTAGAAGTATAATTTTCCTTGATGTGTGATAGTGATGTCATTCCCCGAAATACAATATATGCCCCGGGGATTGCTACTTTTTACCAGGTAACGACGTGCAAAGCTGCAGGCAGATACCAGTGAATTATAAATACGCCACCATATCTACAGCTATACGAAAACAAGACGGTGCCACCGCGCCGTGTTTGTGTGCGTAACCGCATATCGTGTTTGCAACTTATTTATATTGCTATTTTTAGAGAACTCTAGAGTCCAGGTAAACTTAACTTAGGATTTAAGACACTATTAAACAAAAACATGTAATCGTTTTGAGTAAAAATCTATGCTACCTTGGTATCCTGGTCGCAGTGCTCTCCAGCCACGAACACAGCCTTAAGAGATTTACTGCAGTACCGCCGCGCGTACTTGAAGTTCGGGTCGGCTCGCTTCAGAACTCGGAATACCGTGGGGATCGTAAACAACGCGTTCACTCGGTGTTGCTCTATTATTCTGAAAATGTTTTTTCATGTATTCCCATTTGCCCGTCCAGTAGAGGACGGTTGGAAACTATTCCTGTTGTTCCCACTAAAAGTTTCACTACTATTCCAATTACTTAGGACTATTTTGCATCACCCCAACTCTTCCTGCGGGTGTCGTCGTAAGAGGCGACCAAGGGATATCGACGGGGGGATGGGCAACAGCGCCTGCTGCAGAACAATTCTACCACCGAACTGCGATCCCCAACCCTCATGCCCAGCGTGGGGATCATATTCTTATTCTTATTCAAACAACAACATGGTACACCTAACCTACTAGCCCGGTCAAGTTAGATATGCAAGGTTACAAAAAATCACAAAGAGCTAAAAGTTTGTACTAATTTCGGAATACCATTATAAATGAAATGTGAAAAGTCCCCATAAAAGTAAAATGAAATGAAATAATTTATTAGGCACACGCATACAAAGTTAGGCACGTACAATAACTATAACTAAATTTACAATAACACATACAATAGGTAGATAACACAGAGAGACTACTTGAGTACGGTCTACATAAAACAACACAAAATACAGGTAAACAGTGGGTACTAAGCAGCCCATCGATCCGTTATTGCCAAAAAAATATATTCTAGGTAAATATGGGTTTTTTTAATTTTTCAGCCAAACGGTAAGTTTTATCATAAAAATACCTACGAAAAAATTATAGATCATGCAATTTTCTACAAAAATGATACGTGTGCCGTTGTTTAGGGAAAGCTTATATTCAGCAGTGGGTGTTTGTGCACTGGTAATAATATTGATGATGATACAAACCTCAGACGCTGGATTGCCCGGACCCGGTCGTTGTGGCGGTCTTTGGATGAGGCATAAGCAGGGGCTTCTTTAACTTATTTTACTGAAATGATGACGATCAGTAAACTACATACCTAAAATACTGTCCAGGATCCGGCGTCCTATCCGGCTTGCCCTCATAAAGCACAGAGGTGATCCCAGCCAACAGGGGTCCGTAACAGATGTAGGAGTGACCGACCACCCAGCCAAGGTCAGATGCTGCCCACCAGACGCCTTTCTTTATTCCGTAGACTATCCTCATTGACCAGCAGAGAGTTGCTGCGTGACCGCATGGACGCTGGACACCTTTTGGGGCGTCTGTTGTACCTGCAATGGTGTTATTCTTTTCATTTTATGGCCCTCACATATAAGACAATTTTAAAAAGTATTTTTACATCCGTGAAGAACTAGCTTACGCCCGTGGCTTCGTACGCGTTTTTCCGGGATAAAAAGTCGCCTAAGTATGTTATTCCAGGTCTAGATCTAAGTACTAATTTCGGGCCGAACCGTTGAGTAGTTTTGGCGTAAGAGGTACTTAACAAACATTCAATATTTCGCATTTATAATATACTTAGTGTGATAGTGTAATTGTTTGTAATACCTAGTGTTCGTTTGTTGTTGTGTGTTCTTAGTGGCACTAATGTGGACCGGTAACGTTTATGGAAATGACAGCATTAGCAACGCTGTTTTTCATTTGGTTGTTGAGTTTTTGTTTATTTTTAACGATTGTTGCTACCGCTCCTATCTCGCGAGAGACATTTGAGAACCGAGACGCCTGGAAAAGTCATGTGTATGGCAAGATCTACTTTGGGTCGATTAGCCACAGGAAAAAAATATTATTTTTGTTTCTTAAAAATCTAAGCTGTCACCAGAAGGCAATGTTCCCAGAATAATGGCAGCATTGCCAGACACGTTGAATTGCAATGCTAATTCGGTGATCGAAATAGAAGCCAGCATTCCGATCATCTGAGAAATTTGGTAAGATCAAGACTCTATGAGAAGTTTGGTAAGATCTTTAAAAATAGTGTGTGCCCCAGGACCTCAAGGACCAAGGGTTGCAACCCCAAACGGCTCAAATAGGTAACCTCGTTCAAGATTAGCGTATTTTCGCCGTTTGAGGGACTCCGCTGATGTTGCTGCGAATGGAAATACAATAGATATAAGTGTAAATACTAGTTAATTATATATATAAGGTAATTGTTTTATTCTGTTATTGTTATTTTCTATAGGTATGCTAAATAAACATATAATATTATTTTTGTAATGTAACGTTACGGCCAGGCCTGCTTTGAAACACGAAATACGATGTTTCGGGTGAAGGATCGCACGAAGCGAACAACCTTACCACCAAGTTGCTTCGGACGCGTCACTCTGACACCTTTCGTTTCGGATCTCTAAGAAATAAATGTAACAATAATTTTCATAGCATCGAAAGAATGGATCGGTCGTAAATCGTTTTGTAATCCGTCAACTTCGTAATTAGTTTTTCAAAGTAGACCTGTTATTTTGTTCTTACCTGAGGTATACAGGATATACAGTGGCTCATTCGCCTCCACAGACACACAGGGGACCGCCTCCGCCTCCATGGCGTCGTCCCACGTGATATCACGCCCATCTTCGAGAGAACATTCTAGAACGCGTCGTCGTTGGTAGATGATGCAGGTGTTGGGTTGGTGCGTGCTTTGGCTTAGTGCTTCGTCGAGGATATCTTTGTATCTGCACAAATAATAATTCTTTTGGAAACAGCAACAAAAAATGTTTTACTACAAAATATAAAAACCGACATCGAATTTTCACTGTTTTTACACTGTTTTTAGGGTTCCGTAACCGAAAATTTAAAACGGAACCCTATTACTAAGCCTCCGCTGTCTGTCACACAGGGCTCTATCTCATGAACCGTAAGAGGTAGACAGTTGAAATTTTCAGAGAATGTGTATACCTCTTGCCGCTATAACAGAAAATAATAAAAATAAAATAAATATCCATATTGAAGGAGGTTCCATACAAAAAACGTGTTTTTTTTGGCTATTTTTGATCTTTATTTGTCAAGCCTGTATCTCTTGAACCACAACAGGTACACACATAATATAGTTTCTATAAATAAATAGAAAATATAAATAAAAATACATTACAGTTGAAAATTTAAAGGGGTCTCCGAACAAGAGAAAATTTGATGTTCTTTCAAAAACTTGCCTGATTTTTACGGTACGGAACCCTTCGTGTGCGAGTCGACTCGCACTAGGCGGTTTATTTTTTATGTTTTGCGGTACAAATAGTAATATCCTCGGGAGTAATTTATCGTCAGTTTCAATACATACCGATCCTCTCCATCCAAAGGTTGCCTGGAAGAGATCGCTGTTAGCGATAAGGCCACCGATTGTGCCTCACTAGATATAGTTAGTAATTAGTTGTGTAAGAGTTTTATGTATTGATGGTGCAATAAAGTAATTATCTATCTATCAGGGGGCCTAGATTCAGATTTATTTATTGGTACAAGAAAACATACTTAGTATACATGTCAATCATTTCGAACAGAGAAGATAAAAGTTTAAAAAAAATTAAGTTAATCTTATTTTTTAAACACAGTAATAATCAAATTGGTACAATTATATAAAAATAACAAATAAAAATAAAAATATACATACATAGGCCTATGCCCAGCAGTGGACTGGTAAAGGCTGCTGATAATATGTGTGATGTGTGGGGTGTCGTTACCTTGCCTTGGTGACTAACAGGGAGAGTCTCACCTAATTATCTTGTTCGGTTCCACGCCACAGCTCGCCGCGATGATCACCGTGGGTTCTGCATGTTCTATCCTCGTTCTGAGTTCTCTTGCAGCAAAGCCTGTCAATCACGACTATTTTATAATAATTAATTACCCTTTTGGGTTCACTACGGCGCGCGGCGCAGCGCAGGAGCGGGTGATTAGCCCCCGCCCAGGGTGGGCGGTGACTGCCTACTCGTTATTAGGGCTTGTGCACTGGTGATAGGTAGGTGTCTATTTTAGGTATTGTGTTTATTTTTGGTTGTTTTGCTTTTGCTTTAATTATTTTTTTTTTTCCTAATGTATACTTACCTAAATACTGTTTTTGTTGATTTGTTATGTTTTCCTGTGCTGTGTGTGTGAACTTAATAAAAAATCGTATCTATCTATTTATCTAATTAATTAGTGACATAACAGGTTTGTAGATTAATCTAGCTTCAAGTTCCCTCTGAAAGGTTGGCTTATCCTATCAGCAGAATTTCTATTCTATAGGCGAACTACACGAGAAAAAGGAGACTAATGATAATTTTTTAAATTTTTTGTACCTACCTTGTTTGACTTCTTAATAATTAATTAATGTTTATTTAATTACAAATTCTGTATTATCTCTGTGTGAAATTCGATATATTTAAGAACTTGTATACGCTTTGTACTATACTTATAAAAAGTTATGGACATGTAAATCGGCTTTATAAATAAATTGCATTTCTGTATTTCTGGTGCAAAAACCAACAAAATAGAAGAAGAAGATGAACATTAACGTTAAATTTTTGTTTTTTTTCTGAGGTAGTTTAATTATACTACTTATTTACACTACTTCTATATCTACCAGACGCTAGACGGGGTAAAAATCTACCAAAACAGGCGATCGTCGTTCCTTCTAAGTAAGTAGTGTAAATAAGTCGGCAAACATAGTGTAGGATGCCTTTCGGCAAGGTGGGATGCGCGAAAGACTGCAGGCAGATGCTGGATGCGTCAAGCTGAAGACAGGGCGCTATAGCGCTCATTTAGGGGAGGCCTGTGTCCAGCAGTGGACTAATAGGTATAGCCTGATGATGATGATAAGTATGTCTCATTAGAAAATAGAACAAGTACCTACTGAATCTTTCGACGGCTTTCCAAACTACGGACGGGGTAAAAATCTACATAAACAGGTGGCCGGCGTTCCGTTCATTTTACACAAAGCAAAAACAATGCCGTCGTATGCAAAATGACAAAACGAAGTATAGGTACCTACATAATAAACATTGGAACAATGAGTTTGATTTTGTGTCCGATCCAGGTGCCTAAGGTCAGGTGACCGTTACTTATAAAACGATAAAAACAGCTATTTGGTGTAAACCCTAATAATCTTTGCCCTGTTTTTACAGGTTTTGATGACCTCTGTGGGTGTGGCGTAGTAGGTCCGTCCGAGACGCAAATGGTTGCGGGTTCGATTTACGCCACAGGAAAAATGACTGCAAGTAGGTACCTACCCTAGAAAATACTCAGACCCGGAACAACCGGGTCTGAGTGTTTTCCAGGGTTGATAAAAATCATATTTATATATAAAAATCGCATTTATTGTATTTTAATCAGATTTTTTTGATAATCGCTTTGGTTGGTCTATTCAGTTTTAAGAATTTTATGGGTAGGTACAAAAGGTAGGTTCAAAGGTTTAATCACACAAATTACTAGCAGAAAGAGAAGCCACCAAAGTTGAAACATTTTAATTTCTGTCTTACATGTTCTGAGGGGTGAGTCTATTTGTCTTTTTTTTTTTTAAATACAGTTTTGTCTTCAGTATAGATAAAACAGTGCCATCCAGAAAAACATTCAATATATCTTCAATGTACAGAATTCAATGTGTTCAATGATTATTAATTATGTTATTATGACGACATATTCAAAGATGTATGACAGAGGAGGCACTAAGATGGTCTATGTAACCTGGAAGAGATCGCTTTCTAGCGATAACGCTCACTGTCTGTGCGAATAGTTTTTGTGTATAACTAATAATTATTTATTGTGTATTTATCGCGTAGTTACCTTTAGTTATTATTTAATTAATTAAACGTAGGGGAAGGAAAAATATATGTTAATTATGCTAACAAATCGCGAATGTTTAAAAAGTTTTTGTGTAGGTACCTAGTCAGGGACTAAAATAAAGGTACGACTAACCTCCAAACACCACAGAGTGGATAGCTCCGATCCTGTTCGTGGCTAGCATGGCCATCACCGCCTCGGGCACTAGAGGCATGTAGATGAGGACTCTGGAGCCTCGAGTCACTCCGAGGGATTGCAGCTTGCCGGCTAGGCGGGAAACCTGGCAATTAAAACGGATAGATATGGGAGCCTTAATAATTTTTAAGAAACTTCGAAAAAAAGGGGAGGTTCTATGTTCGGCCGTATGAATGTTTTTTTTTTTTATGAATCTTCGTCGATTTCTCTACAATCATGGACCGATTTTGATTCGCTATTGTATAGAGAATGATCCCGAGGTGGTCCCATAAAATTTTTATTCCCGTGGGATGAGTATTTTTTTCCCAAAACTCAAAAACAATGTAAAAATTAAGAAATTCTAAGTCAGTTTTTAGTTATTTTCAAAACAAATAAATTATTATAGCAAGTAAGTACCTACATAAATTGTAAATCGTTTGACCACCATCTTCTTAAGAAAGTGAAAATGGAGCACGCTTTCCCAGAAGGAACATCCAGCAGAAGCATTATAGGACAGCCAATGTCAGCAAGAGTAAAGGGCAGAGACAAAATAGGAGGTTTAGCAGTCCATTTTTCACGCGGTGGATCGAACTCCTACCGAAGGAAGTCGTCCTTAGGTATTCCGAACATCCCCCCCTTAATGGTTTCTTCCACCAGTGTTCAGTAGGCAAGCACAGCGATAGGTTCAGTAGGTACATTGCGTAAATTATTAAACTTGAAGGAATGAATTTCAAATATCTTACGCAAGTGATGGCGATTTGACGTAATTTTTCTATTTTCTACCCTAGACAATAAACTGCTGAGCGGGGAATTGTGTCAATCTTTACCAAAAGGTTCGCTCTATTTTCTAGTAGGAATACCTTACTCGTAGGATCAAAAGCTGTTCTTTATTTTTCTAGGGTCTACTAACCTGTTCCTTCAGCTCATTGTAGGTGATCCGCCGCACGGTGTCGGTGACCGGAGAGTCGTGAATAAGCGCGACCTGGTCGCCCTTTCCAGCGACCACGTGCCTGTCCACTGCGTTGTAGCATACCGACATCTCGCCGCCTACCCACCTGGTAAATACAAATAGATTGAACAAGGCCACAGGATATCGCTGGTGGAAACGCACCCTGGTGCCAGACACAAACAATAGGTTTGCTTCAATCAAAATCTTCAAACCTATCCGCTTCGAGCACTGGAATTAGGGTTTAACACATTCCGAATATTAGAGAGCTCTTTGTAAACGGACATTTCCGGGGGAGTTGTGCCACAGATTAGGTAGTGTCACATGGGTAGTGCTCCTCTTTTTGAACATTTTGTTACCACCAAGACGTAGCACCTTCGAAATTTTTTGAACCCTTCATATCATATATGAGCTCATAACTTTCCTTATCCTTCCGAGCGTAGTAGGTACCTATATAAATGTTATTATTCCGTTTGGAGTTAGTTGGTGTGATTGCCGGTGAAATTTCAAGCAAATCAGACTTGACACCTATTTGGCGCTGGGCGGTGCATTCTAGAGCGCGTAGACGATATGGAGTCACCGTTTCACATCACCTACATATCTAAGTATTAATCCCTTCAGCAGTAGCTTAATAGACAGTAGCTTCTCTGAATTAGACAGAAGATAGAGGCGAGGACACCTCTATCAGGGCGGGAGTGGACTCTCTCTATTATTTAGGTGATATTCAAGCCAATATACGAGGTTTCTCTGGAATCCCGGTTTACGAAATCACGGAAACATGATAGATAAGAACTTACCATTTAGTAAACGGCGGGTTACTATTATCCAGCACTTTGTCCCACGGCTTGGTCCACTCCAGCTCTTGCCCCACCTCCCCCCAGAACCCCTCAGGGTCATCAAGAGACCGTGATAGCGCTGCCTGGCACTCTGGTGTGATGCTGCTCTCATCTATGCCACAAATGGGACTCTTGGCTAAAGGATGTCCACTGATTTATAGGTTTTGCATGCATTTACTTAAACCTTATGACTAATTCAGGCTTAAGGCTGGTGTATGCCCCAACGGCCTTGAGAACACAAAATAATTATCTGTAGCCGTATAAATAATTTGTTTTATTCGTGAAATGTTCAATTTGTGTTATTATTCCGTACCTACTTGCGGTACTTTGACAAATATTTGAGTGAAATAAAAATGGGTAGTCAAACTCAATAGCGTTTACAAGAAATAACCAAATATAAAAAAGAGAAAAAAAGTAAATTCGGATATTTCACCTAAACGCTGTTGGTTTTATGTATTTTGCTTTCACTCAAATATTTGACAAAGTATTTTACGCAAATTGAACATTTCACGAATAAAACAAATTATTTATACTGCTACAGATAATTATTTTGTGTTCTCAAAGCCGTTGGGGCATAGGCCTGACTTAACTAGAGGTTTTGGTCTACACACCAAAGTTGGTGGGCCGCCAACATGTTCACAAAACACTGATGGCTGTCTACAATACACTGATATATCGCACCAACCCGCTGCGCCGCCGCACAGTAAGCCATCATGAAAAAAACGGACTTTTAATTTAAATTTTAAATTTTCTACTTTTTCTTATGCCAATCGATAGAACATAATAATCGTATTAGAAACTTGAAATAACATTTTGTCATAAAACTAATCCTTAGCGAGAAACACCGGTAATACTAATTGTAATCTACACACCAAAGCCGGCTTTGGTGTGTAGATTACATTAGAAGATGATTAGAAGCAATTGGTTTTGTAAGCAGCTTTTAAACTTTACTAAGTCGGACAAATTGCATTATGACGATAGGTATTGCAGATATGTTCCGGGTGTTTTCTATCTATATATGTATATATAAAAATGAATCCCTATTTCCCTTGGTCACGGCATCAAGCGTGAACGGCTGGACCGATTTCGATTTTTTTTTGTTGTGTTTGTTATTGTCAGGAGAAGTTTCTTTGAAGGTTGAAAGAAAAACGTAAGCTACGCGGAAAATTAGAAAATTTAAGAAACTTAACGACCACAATTCGAATTCAATATTCATAGATAAGACAGGACAACGTATGTGGAGCCAGCTAGTTTACAATAAAATATTATTATGTTATCTAGTACCCATAGGCATAACACAAGCTCTGCTTATTTTGGAGATTATGTTTTTTGGACGAATTTAATCGATATGTATGGTATGATTGACCCTACCGATCGGAGTAATAAAAATACAGGGTATTATTTTTTAGATTTATGTGGGTTCGATTCCAGGCTAAGGAAAATAATTCTTCAATATTCAATAAACACAGATCACTAATTATTTCAAAAAATAAACGAAAATTAACTTTGAGTTAAATTTGCTATCTTGAATATTTAGGGCACTTGCCCTCCAGGTTGCCTCCAGGTAACGTCCGTTTGTTCCGCTTTGTACCCTACTAATATTATTAAGCTGAAAGTTTGTTATTCATAAATGCAACAAGGTACTGCAAGAAAATTGCTATAAACAATGCGTTATAAAGAGGACCTTAATCTTCAAGTAAAACTAGTACCTAACTGTACCTATTCACTATTTCTAGCGTATGTACATATAAGTAAAACACTGACCAATCTTGATTTCGCACACGTTGTTATATAGGCAAAAACTGTTTGATCGTCATGATAAAGATAAATAATAATTATTAGGTTTATTATGTTATAAATATTAGTTATTAATATTTTTTTTTTTTTTTAATTCTTTATTGACAAAGAAAATTACAAATTAGGGCCGCCGGTCGGATATCTCGTCATGCCAGCCTTAACGACGTCATCCGGCGGGCCTTTGTCACCGCTAACGTACCAGCTATTCTCGAACCGAATGGTCTGTTGCGTGACGATGGTAAGAGGCCTGACGGCATGACACTAGTCCCATGGGAGTTGGGGAGACCCATTGTGTGGGACGCTGCATGCGTCGACACACTTGCGCCTTCCCATCTTCCGAGGACATCCGTAAGGGCTGGTGCGGCGGCAGATTTGGCCGTGGATCTCAAGAGACGCAAATATGCAGGTCTCGACAGAGCCTACATATTTGCTCCCTTTGGGGTCGAGACCCTAGGTCCGTGGGGTACCGAGGCTCTCCGGGTTTTTAAAAAGTTATCTGAGCGTCTGGTCGACGCGACGCGTGACCCGAGAGCTGGCGGATATCTGGCGCAGCGCATCAGCATTGCCATACAACGGGGCAATGCAGCCAGCGTCTTGGGGACGCTTCCGACTGGTATTGATATGGATCAGTTGAGCTACCTGTAGATTGTTTGCAACAGTAATATAAATAAATAAATAATAAATAATGCTGGACAATCCACACATCATCTAGCCCCAAAGTAAGCAGAGCTTGTGTTATGGGTACTAGATGACTGATAAACTTAATACAATACATAACATAGATAGATATTTTTTATTATATATAGAAAATACCCAGATCACCCGGAACAAATATTTGCAGATCGTACAAACTTTTGTCCCAAGGCGGGAATCGAACCCGCAACCTTCTGCGTCGCAGGCGGACCTTCGCCCGCCGCGCCACATCGGTCGTCAACAGTCTGCAGTTAGCTTAATTGTTTCAATTGTAAATACTAGTTGTAATTTGTTTTTATTATTGAATTGTAATTTTCTTTGTTAATTTAATTATTAATATGTTTAATTTACCTATTAATTTTGAGAATATTTTTTTTATTATAATTTATACTTAGGTAGTACCTACCTCAAATTATGAGAACTAAACATTTATATCTATACCCACAAAAAATAAAATTTAAGTGCCTGTTTGTAATTTTTCTGATTCAAGATTCAAATTTTTATTGCGATCATGTTGTATATTAAGGTCTTAAAATTAGGTAGAAGCTTCAACATGAGTTCGAACACCCCCGGCCTGTGCCCGGCATTGCAAATTGGAACATAGTTTCCAGATAACACAATTTTCTTTTGTTGCCTTAATAATAAAATAATTTAACATATTATATGGATAATATTATAAGTGTGAGGATATTTTCTTTAATAAAATAGGGTTTGCAGCTTTCCATTGTATCCAAGTTATGAATGATTCTAATTCATAGTTTTTGGAGAATAAAGAGTTTTTGCGCGTCAGTACTATTTCCCCATAGAATTGTGCCATATTGGAGCAAGGCGTGGGCATAAGCGTAATAAACCATTGTAATCTGCGAGACTGCTGGACCAATTTTGACAGGACTTTCACTTATAAGTTATAACATGTAACGTAGTAAGCGGGTAACTTAGACTACTTTTAATTTAAAAAGAATTGAGGTGCCGTGCTGAATTAAAACCTGCGTAAAATTATGGTTTGTACGCCCGCGAAGCAACTAGACCCCTTTATGATAGGTATCTACAACATTGTTTACTTACATAATTTCATCACTACACTATTTCTTTATGCAAGTATTACGTCTTAATCATTTATCAAATACCATCACACAAGTGGCTTAGTTTAAGGCTAGGCGATGCTGGCCGTACAGCTTTATTTAATGATAGTTTCTGATGTCGACTTATTATTTAAAATAATTATGATAATGCCCACTTTCACAGATTCAGGATTTATTTCAAGTGGGGCGGGGGCATATATAAATACTAGGTGCGCCCCGCGGCTTCGCCCGCGTGGTAATTGGTTGCACACCCCTTAGGGGTAGATTTGAAAAAATACGTGTATCATTATTTAACCCATTTTCAGGATAATTTTGAAAAATCTTGATATACGTGTTCAATAGTTTTGTATTCTTAGTATTCTCTGTAAGTTTCAAGTTAATTGGGCCACTGGTTAAAGAGTTACAAAAAACTTCAACCCCCCATTTCACCCCCTTCAGGGGTGGAATTCCAAAAATCCCTTCCTAGCGAGAGGTTTTGTAGTAACAGGTACCTGCTTTTCAAATTTCAGCTTTCTAGCGGTTTCAGCGGTTTGGGCGGTTGTCCCCAGAAAATCGCTTATTCTTTATATATTAAGATTTCAGAAGTTAAGGCATGCATGAAGCAACAAAATTACGGGGAGCGGAGCAATCAACGATCATTTGATTTGTATCGGCTGGGAAAACTTGTCAGGTAGGTCAGGGCAGCTTCGCGATTCAAGCCGTTCATCTTGGTTACTGTGGCTTTTTGGTGACTTTATATTTTTATTTTTATTGTGTAGCTACACAAAAGAAAATGTTAAGTTAATGGGGGGAGAGGTCACAGGGGCACGTGCCCCTGTACCTAGATCCGCATGGGTCTTTATAAGTGTTACAATTATAATAAAAAAACATTAATATTGCCTACACAAAAGGCAACTGAAATAATTCAATTACCTATTGGCTATTGTGTTTAATTTCACATTATATTGTTTCAAACCAGCAGCATCCTGCTAGGGCACGGCATATTATGTAGCTCGGCGGTTCTGAGTATTTTTTTAATAGGATTAAGTAGTAGTTTTTTTTTTATTATAAAGTACATTTATTTCACTATGGTCGATCAAGACTAAAGCTCTGCGCATATTAAAGGGCAATGTATACGCTTCTACAACAAAACTCCAAATGAGTTGAAAAAATTATCAATAAATAAATTCAAACAAATTGTCACATAGGTATCCTTTGTAAAAAGGCTTCCTACATATATCAGTTTATCTAAAGGATAAAAAATAGTTTTGGAAATAGTTTTGCTCCAACTCAAAAACTAACAACCTAACAAGGTAAAGGTTTCTTGTTCGCTTCTTTACTTTAGGTACCTTAAAAAGATATGAAGTGAACAAAAAATCAAAGTGATCACTTTATTTCCTACTTTGACTCATGTAATTTGATTTTTGTGACGTGTCCGAGTCCTGTAAGGTCTAAAGGAAATAAAGCACTTTGATAAATTGATATATTTGTTATTAAAACTAACGCCACTACCGCGCAGCACAAAAACGTGCACTCAAATATGGTCTTAAACCCGTATCTTTAGATACAATTTATAATGACAAAATGGCTTCCCTCAAGCTTCAAACGAGTAGTGGCCTGCGAGCTGTCTGTCATCTGAGGCCGTCAATATAAAATGCATAGAGGAAATTAGGTAACAACAACTAAGTCTGATAAAAGATAAGTCCAGTAAGAAGCAATGTCTTTTTATGAAACGCTTATAAATAAATAAATAATGCTGGACACAAACAATGCTCCACACAGCATCCATCTAGCCCCGAGCTAAGCAGAGCTTGTGTTGTGGGTACTAGATAACTGATATAAGTATACTTAAGGCGCTATCCACACTAGCGCCGCCATTTATTTTATCTTATTACTAGATGACCCAACAAACGTCATGTCTTAACTATGAATATTAAATTCGAATTAGTATTATGGTTATTAAGTTTCTTAAATTTTCTATTTTCCGCGCTATTTTCTTTTTTTTTTCTTTCATAAGAACCTTTTCCTGAAAGTAATAATAAACACAACAAAAAAATTATTAACAAAATCGGTCCAGCCGTTCACGCGTGGTGCCGTGACCAAGGGAAATAGGGATTAATTTTTATATTTATCTTATTATTACGTTAAAACAAAAGGAATTATCAAAAATCCATCGGTGATTTCTATCAATATAGGGCAATGTATACGCTTCTACAACAAAACTCCTAGTGAGTTGCAAAAATTATCAGTAAATAAATTCAAACAAATTGTCAAAACCTTCTTGTGTAAAAAGGTCTACTATAAAATATCAGATTATTTATAGGATAAAAAAGCGTGGGACGGAATTTGCTCCAACTCGAAAAATAACAACTAACTAACAGGCTAAAGGTTTCTTCGTCGCTTCTTTACTTTACATACCGAAGCGACTGAAATCAAAAATATCACTTTATTTCCGTGTCAGTGTTTAGAATTTGTTGTTAAGAATTTGACCTTTTCTAAGTATACATTTATTGTATTTATGGAAATAAAGAGTTTTTGACTTTGACTTATCACTAGCTTTTTTTTATGCCTCTGTAATAGTTTTTTTTTGTATAGTTTAGACAGAGATACGAAACTTCGCATCTGTGCATAAACTATACAAAATAAAACTATTACAGATGTATCAAAAAAAGCTTATAATAGGTATCACAAACTGCCCATTGGAATTTTAAAAATTCCTTTGTTAGTTTGGGTTCGGGGTAGCGCCTAAATACATAATTATGGATATTTTTTATTACATATAGAAAACACCTGGAACAAACATCTGAACAAACATTTCTCCCGCGGCTGGAATCGAATCCGCAACCTCCAGCATCGCAGGCGGACCTTCGCCCGCCACACCAATAGAGTCACTCATAAATACTGATTAACTAAACTAATAATAACAAAGTTAAACTTACTGTAGCTGTCGATCTCCGCAGCCGTAACAAAAGCCTTCTTCTTTAACTCACTTATCGAAGCCTCAAATTTATTCTTCTTCGTAACATCATCTTCTTGGAACATTTTCGTAAATAAATATCAATGGCCTAAAACTGTCACCCGTGAAATGTTAAGAACGAAACTGTCGAGGTAAAGGTAACTAATGTTATTGTAATTTATGTAATCCTGTGTAGATAACAAAGGAGGACCTCTGAACTCGATGAATAATGAAAACGGAGCTCTAGGCTGACGTCGTCGGAGTTTAGATTCAATGACTGGAATAAAATAACAGTTTTTGTCACATTCCCGACACTTTCTTTAGACATAAGCACTTAGGTTTAAAGAATATTTATTTTCTCATAAGAAATACATTTCACTTATCTGAGAAAACATCTTAAAGTTAAGTATATTAAATAAAGCTTCGAGGAGCCGAACAATGTTTGTTACCTACCTACTTATGTAGGTTACAGTTAAAAAGTGTATAACAAAACAAAACACAAAAGTTTTACAAACACATCATAAGATAAAGAACAGAAAGAATTCATAGATTTAGTAAGACATCAGACATTTTTAACGCTACCCGCAAAATCCTGCACATTTATTAACTCCTATTGAAATAAATGGAGTCATTCGGCATTATCATGTCACAGTGAAAGCAAAACCAGTTAGGCAATTTGTTATTTGAGTAAGGATATGTCATTAAGTACGTGTTTTTTAAGTTTAAGTTTGAAGTTGCTGTAGGATTCCGCATTCTTCACTTCTCTGGGAAAACTATTATAAATTTTTACTCCCTCGAAATTTAGTGCTCGTTTCCCGAGTTCAGTTCGCACGCTTGGAAGAAGTATGTGGTCTTTTTTGCGAGTGTTTCTTGTATGTGTCTGATGGACTTTTAAGAACGTTATATTAGTATGTATTGATTTATTTAAAATTTTCCTAATGAGGGTGCAAATACTGTAAGTATAAAGTTGCTTTATATTCATAATTTTGGTTTGTTGATAAACATTGATTGTGGATGTTAAGTAGTCTAAATGAAATAACATTTTAATAATTTTGTTTTGAGACACTTGTAGGGTTTTCAGGATCGTTTTAAAGGCACTGCCCCAAATTTCGATTAGGTACATGAGATGCGGTTTCACCAGAGAGTTGTAAATTGTATGTCGAACGTGAATGGGAAGACAGCGGACTATATTTCGTAGCGATCCTTGTAAAGACGTGAATTTAGACCTGATGTAATCAATTTGTGTGTGCCAGTTAAGGTGGGTGTCGAGTCTTAGACCTAAATATTTTTCGTGTGGTTTTTGCTGCAGCGTCTGTCCGTCAATTATTGGTGGCCTATGGTCTGGAACTATTTTGTTTTTGGATTTAAAAATTACATAGCATGTTTTATCAGTGTTAATTGTCAGAAGTTTGCTTTGGAACCATACAAAAAGTCTGTTTAAGTCCTCTTGTGCCTGATTTACAATCTGATGAATGCAATTTCCAAAGTAAAAGAGACATGTATCGTCGGCATACAATGATATGTGACCGTTAAGCGTGAGTTCATTAATTGAGTTAATATAGATAAGGAACAACAGAGGACCAAGTATTGAACCTTGTGGGACACCACATGATATGCTATGTGGTTTGCTTGAGTGATCTCCAATTTTAACGATCTGGAGTCTATTACTCAGGTAAGACTCAAACATAGACAGCACCACTCCAGTTATTCCTAAATCTTTGAGATTTTGTAGTAATATAGTGTGGCTGACTGTATCGAATGCTTTTTTAAAGTCTATGAAGATTCCTAGAGCTATATTTTTTTGGTCAATGTTTGTTTGAATTTTGGTAATCAAGTCTGCTGTTGCCGAGAGTGTGTTTGAATGTGATCGAAAGCCGTACTGTCTGTCAGAAAGAAAATTTATGGAAGCAAGATATTTATTTAAACGTTTGTGTATTACTTTTTCTAGGATTTTTGAAATCACGGGTAAGACTGAAATTGGTCTGTAATTACTTGGGTTTGAATGAGTTCCACTTTTATAAATCGGGGTCACTTTAGCAATTTTTAAGGAATCGGGAAAAGTACCTTTACATAAGTGAAAGTTAATACAGTCAGTGAGGTTTTTCAAGATAAGTCTAGTGATACATTTTAACGATTTTGTAGTTATACCATCTACACCTACACTGCAGTTTGGGTCAAGATCTCGAATTATTTTGGAAATTTCATTCATTGTACATGGCTTGAAGTTATTGAATACAACGTTGATAGAAGGTATGTTTGTTAATGTTGTGGGTTGTACTTTTGGAATTTTTTTAGCAAGCGTCGAACCAATTGTTGAGAAGAATGTGTTAAATGTCTCGCAAATTTCGTCACCATTGGTAATAGCAACGCTATTAATTATAAGTTTTGGGGGAGTACTGTTTAATTTAGTTTTGTTTTTAGCTAAGTTATTTATCAGGCTCCACATCTTCTTAGGGTTTCTTTTTTGTTTTGTGAAAGCTTCATTGTAATAGTTGTTCTTTGTGTTTCGAATTTTATCAGCAGTTTTCTTACTTTCTTCTTTAAATAGTGTCTTTAGGTTTTCATCGCTTGGGTTTTCTTTAAGTCTTTTCCAAATTTCATTTCTAGTTCTTATCCTGTTTGTTATGTCTTTATTTATCCAATCTTGTCTAGGGGAGTTCATTATTTTAAACTTCTTTGTTTAACAGTTTTTGACGCCATGCTGTATGTGTTTCTCTAGATACTCATAGTTGTGCTGTATTGGGTTGTAAGTGTGTTTTTTTATAATATTATAAAGGTCGTCATAGTTGATAGCATCATATTGAATTCGACGTTTTTCAGGTGGCGTTAGTTTTTTCATATTGAAGTAGATCTGTTTATGATCAGACATTGGTGAATCAAGGATCGCCATATGGAAGGTCATCTGTATGTCCGTACAAACATGATCAATTATTGTCTTCGTAGATGCCGTCTCTCGGCTACAGAAGCGTTCTTCAATTTTGTTTATATAATAGTATCCTGACTCCTTAAGCATGTCTTTGTAAAGTTTAACGTTACATTCCGCTTTGAGAAGGTCCAGGTTGAAATCTCCAAAGACAATAGCTCGCCTCCTTTGTACTAACTGTGCTGAGTATATTTCGAGAAAATCCTTGATATTTGAAGTACCTGGGTTATAAACAACTCCTATGTCTAGCGCGTATCTTTCTATGTTAATCCAAAGGTAGTTTATGCCTCCAGTATATGATTCTTCGTTAAAACTGTGTGTTATGTCATTATGAATGTAAATTGAGACACCACCTCCTCTTGAGTCCGTTTGAATATTATAATAGTGGGTATAGTTTGTAATTTGGTAACTTTCAGCTTCATCTGTAGACTTTATCCAGGTTTCGGTGAGTAATACGATGTGGGTTTTGGCTTCGATGGATCGGACAATACATTTTAACTCGTCAAATTTTCCGGGTTTACATACATATACTTCGAGCGTTCAGGTATAGGAAATTAAGGCTAGATTTTTCAGTTTTCAAACTTTGATAAGTATAATTTAGTTGGTATGTGATGGATTCATCTTGGTCTCGTTGGAGGATAGTTGAAGGTTTAGGTTTTTTGAATCTCGAATGATTTTTGGAGTACCCTTTATGTATTTAATCAGTAGATCGGTTTCACCATTTTCTTTACGTTGGGCGAGTTCCCTACTGAGCTCTTTCATCAAATTCTTTTCAGTAGGTGTCTGATCATAGTATATTCTTATATTCTGGGGTAGTTTGTTTTTATTTCTGAATACTTGTATTACTTCATCTGGATTAGTAAAGCATACCTTCAGGGGCCGGACCTTGCCCGTAAAGAAGTTTCCCAGTCGTATAACCTTAACTACATATTTCTGGCTTAGTTGTCAAATAGTCTTGGAAGGTTTTTTGAACCAAGCGTATATCTTCATTGTAACGAACAGCATCATCCGTGTTGGTTGGTTCTGATAAGCCGACAATTATTAGATTCTTTCTCCTACGTTCTCTTTCTCTCATTTCGTTTATAATTTTTTCGCTCTCAAAAATTCCTGTCTGTTTTTGTATATAAGGTTGGTTAGTTTTTAGTTTAGAGATTTCTGCTTCAATAGCAGATATTTTTGAGTCTGTAATAGAGCTGGCTGCCTGGAGTTGAACAACTTCTTCCTTTAGGTAACCTCTACTGAGAAGCTATTGGCGGAACAAAATATTGTTCCGCCAATAGCTTCTCAGTAGAGGTTTTTAAGTCTACCATCTGGTTTTTGACTGCAGATAGGTCCTCGCGTATTGGTTTCAAGTTGGTTTCTAGAGCTGTAATCATGTCTTGGCGAAAAGCTTGTAACAGGCTTACCACTTGACTACATTCGCAGCTTCTTTTCCTTTTTTGAATAGTGATTTGATTATCAGAATCATATTCATAAGTGTGTGACACGCCCGGTTGTGGAACTTGTGGTCTAACTGGCGTTTCCGTAGACTGTGGCGAGCGCTGCACATTCATACTGAACACTTTGGTTGAGATCGGCTGTGGTTCGGCACAGATCGGGTGAAGTCGGGTGATGGCCAAGGTCGCGCTGCTCAGGCGTCGCTGCGTTCCGTGTCCAAATGTCGCAAGTTCGGTTTTTCAACTTTGTGGATTTTTGTCTTTATGCACTTCTATTAACGTTTACTTTTTATTGGTAGGTAATTAAATATTTAAAGAAAATTTGTAACACGTCTGCTCAGTTCGGCTGCCGAAGCGGGCAAGATCTTAGACAGGGTGTCACGAAACATGTGAACTAAGCCGAAGGGGGTGATTCTGGACCTCGAGGGGATCAACTATTGTTCTACGATTTTTTTAATGTCGTTGAAAAAAATGTATCTTTTTCTTCATATGTGTGTTCTTTAATTATTTATTATTATTGTTTTAAAATTTCAAAGTATTTACGATATACATTTTTTGCAAAAACAAGCAAACCATATTCATTAAATATTTTATAATGTTAAATAATGAAAGAGTGCGTGTGAAAACTCGAAAAAAATATTCAAAATTCCATAAATCGTTCCCCTCGGGTGCCAGCATCACCCCTTTCAGCTTAGTACACATGTTACGTGGCACCCTGTACAGGTACAATTAACTATTCATCACAACCAGCTCGTTATCCTTGCTTACCATGTTTGTTCTTAAAAAATATTAATAAAATCTTATTTTTTTAAGGCTGTTCAAACCTACTACTTATCTAAGTTGTAGGTATTCGACCCACAGAGCAGTAGGACCTTCCTAAATTCGCTTGGATTTCGCTCGGCTTCACACGGTTCGCGATATTCCGCCGGGTATTTTAGTGGACAGTAGGTTTACCGCATACCTAGTTTGATTTCGCTACCGCTCTAGGTAGCGAATACCGCGAAGGTCTAAACAGGCCTTTAAGAAGAGAACTTGTAGGTAGTTGCAGTTTTACGCCTGAGAGCAGACATATTCCATGGTAATCAATCTTACAGCGTTTTGTAAACGGTTTTTAGGAATTTACTTTCACCACATATTTGTAAATATAAAATTAAAGTTTTAATTTAGACACAAATTGGCTCCATTCCACTTTGATCTACTTTGCTAATCCATATTCATCCATAGACATATTGATTTCTGGCACCAAGCAACATTGCTTTACTTTTCTAGTAAAAAGTGTTACAGACTGTGGCGCGCGTTACGGGGCGTTCTTACAGTGAGCGTTCTTGCAGTCAGTACGGGGAAAGAATTCTTTCCCCTTTTTTTTTTTGAAACAGGTTCAAGTATTGTAGAAATCCCGTTCTCTTTACAACGAATACAGTTTTTATTTAATAAACGGCTTACCCTTCGACAATACGTATTCCTTTAACTTCAGCGATTTAAATTCTGTATTTCTGTATAATTAGGTCCAAAATTATTAAACTTAGGTGCAGCTCCTACAACTGAAATCCAAAAGTCATAACCATGATATGCAATTTATTGCATATGAAAACTATTAATGAATGTAAACAATCATACAATTGGTCACACATAGGAAATGGACATAAGGTAATTTGTTCAGTCAATTTTTATAACAAAGCCGCCTACGTAAATTTCGTAGAATATAAAATGTTATAATATCTAAAAGTACATAGTGCAATTTTTTTATTTTATGTTTGTCAGCCTATCGAGTGTAAAATTTATACGAGCTGCAAATATAATATTTGTCCGGGTGTTCTGGGTATTTTCTACGTATCAGACAGACCAAAAAAATAATTTTCAACGCTGATTGCTTGAGGATAGGGCTAATATTAGTGTGATAAAGTTCCTAATGTGCCCTGCATTTAGAGCTACGATAAATGCATTTACATAGAACCTACTTTTAGTAAAGAAGAAAATAAATTTATTTGGACCCATATACATAACACAACACATTACAATAATATAAGGAACAAGAAAAACATAAGAATAAAGATAAGAGAGAAAAAAAACAGATACAATTATACAGTGTGTTACGTAAGGACAAAAAAGTTCCTGTTTCAGCATTATGCTGCTACAACCCGAAGCTAGTAGCGGTGCTGATTTCTAGACAGGTTCTGGTTTGGTGGCACAAAGCTGGATTACATTTCCATTATGTACAAGAAGAAATTACAAATTACACGTTACTCTACAATCATCTCGTTCATGGGAACGAGATGACTGCTCATGAATGCTATGGAGCATAGATAAGCTCCGAGGCAAAAGTTAGATGAGATGTTGTTTGGGATTTGGTACAGCGCCTCTACCGTGCGGTAATGGAACTACATGGAATTACTTTTTTATTGTTATTGAAAATGGAAAGTTGGTCAAACACCTTAATAAAGTGAAGATGTGCCCTAAAGTAAAGCGCTAACCCGGGACTAGTTAGTTTTAGGTACCTACCCCGTCCGTAGCTACAATAATGGAACGTGTCGTCGTTGAGGGTAGGTAGATAGTAGATAACATTGACTCACCAATCGCAGGGCTCTGCTTAATTTGTGACTAGACTAATGATAGATTCGTCATGAATATATCCGACAGAGAACCAAAGTTAGCGACATAGTAGCTCCAAGAATTAGCAAGCTGAAGTGGCAGTGGGCCGGCCATATCTCGCGAAGAACCGACAACCGTTGGGGTAAACGTGTTCTCGAGTGGAGACCGCGACTCGACAAAGTCGGAGTGAGTTAGTGTAGGACGCCCTCCGGCCAGGTGCGATGACGACCTGCGAAAGACTGCAGACTGAATGCGGCATGCTGAAGACAGGGCCGCTTTGGCGCTCTTTGTTAGAGGCCTATGTCCATCAGTGGACTAAAATGGGCTGATGATGGTGAGGCTAGATGGTGAGGAGAATTGTGTGTGAAATGTAACGCAAAATTTATTTATTTTTGTAAGGTAGTCTGAGTTATATTTAGCTCTAATAGGATGGATAAAACGAAGCATACTTACTCTTTACGTCACACCTAAATTTCAGAAGAAAAATGGAATAACCTACTAATGGAAATAAACGCATTTACATCTAAAATCGATTACCAAAATTAAATTGATTGATATGTACCTACATTGGTACCTACTTGACTTATAACATGGTGTTGTCAATAAAGTTATTGTATTGTATTGTTGTATTGTATTCTGAAATTTAATTAAGTACATTATTCTTGAGCCGTGTAAGCTACATTTTATCGAAGTATTAGGTACCGGTACCTACGTGAGCGAAGCCGCAGGAAGAAGCATGTTTTAAAGGTGACCTACTTTTCCTTTCATTGTTTTTTAAGACGAAAACTTTTGGTATTCGTTCGTTTCGGTATCTTGTATTGTTTATTAACATAAGCATTATTTCAAAGTTCTGTAGCAAAAGCAAACTAATCTTACTAGGTAAAATAAATTAGCAATGCAATTAAGTTCTTAATAAAAATGCCTATAAAATTAAGAAATCGTATTTTTGCATTAGTACCTACAAAAAGTTTAATTGTTTTTAATTATTATTTCTAATCATAGGTTTAATCCTTTCGAATTGCAATGATTAAAAACACCATGTACTATTTTTTATTTTCTGTTTTTTTTATCTTATTTGGTAAGTTTGAAGTAATTTTTTTGTAATATTTGTTCCGAGCTATGGGTGATTTCTAAGTAAATATGTTAATATTTAAAATATTTACAAAATATTTTATGCCTATGCGATACGTTACTAAGCTCATTCTTACACGAGGCAAGAAAACGTTGGTTACCAACGCCATCTGCATCGACCGAGTTAGCAAACTGTAGGTTGGGGTAGTCTAAAATGGTTTTTTGTTTTTCGAATCGGCCACCCCTTAATTTATAACACGTACCTATAGTAATAATAACATAGTGTAATTTCAGAAGCCTAGCTTTAGCGTTACGGGGTGCTCAAAAGAGTGTTGTTTCAGAAGCCTAGCTTTAGCGTAACGTGGTGCTCAAACGAGAGTTGTTTTTGAAATTCTCGTAAAAAAACCCTTTGTTTTTATTTTTACTCTAGCTACTCCCAGCGCAGCGGCTAGGCTCACGTAATACTTACATAAAACAGCATTTATCACTCAGGAATAATGTATCTACCTACCAGTGAAGTTATTTTTAGAATTGGAATATTATATTATATATGTGAATTGTAGCATTATTTATTATTATTATTTCCAGATACTGCCCTTAAGCATCCAAACAAGCTTTAAACTGTATTGCTCCTCATTATCAGCGTAGATTGGCACATGTGAATTTGGTACCTTTATGTGATTTTTGATGCTAGAAAAAGTAATTTATTTAGTGTTTTATAGATAAACTAAGTAGACAGTAAATCCATTAATAACAGTGCATTATATGGGTTACTCCACACGTTTATAAGATGAAGGTTTTCTTTAGGGCTTTCAGGATGGTAGTTCCGGTTCCGATTACATCCAAACAAACATACAACCTTTAACTTTTATTAATATAAGAATCTGATGTCACGGAAACCAGATCAGATATTTGCCATTTTGGTGTAGGTACTACAACACATTTTGCATTGAAGCGCCTTTGATAACAGCAGCGGCGTGTTATTGAAACAGTTATGAAAGAGTTTAAATTCATATGATTGATCCCGATTATGAAGCGGGGCAGCAAGAAGCGTCTTAGAACGTTACTTGTGGTAGATACTTATTTATGTCTTTTATTACGACAATATGGCTCGTGACGAGAAAATGTCCATTGTACAAAGAATTCCTAATGTTGTAGCCAATGCTTGTATGATACCTACGGGAAACTTTGGTAAGCTATCAATTGAGGTAACATAAAGAAACATTGCCAAAAAATGCAAATAACTCTTTTCTAGACATCAAGGACTGCTTTTGAAGCTGGCCCCTAGAATTTTGGCCCCTATATGACTTACATGTAGTAATGTAGTTAAAAGTGCAGACACAGGTGTTAAATCTTTACCTATAATATTTTATAAAGACACCTACAAGAATGAAGAATACAAAAAACATCACAATATGTCATGATTGTCATGAAAGAAAGCACAAAAATATTTTCAACTGATTCATCGAAATAAAAGTTACCAAGCCTCATAATGTGATCAAAAAAAGACTGAAAATTCTATAATTACTTTTCTAAGTGGCTTTGTAGATGTGGTTTTATTTGTTTAATTACTATTTTTGGAATAAAATAAAACGAAATAAGATAATATTTTTACTTGCTCTTAAATTTAGTTTTTTCCTAAAATTTTGATATTTCACAGTCTTTGAGCACCCTCATCTAATCAACATAGGAGGCTGAAATTTTCATTAGAGAATCACAATAATATGTGCTACAAAACAAGGAGGTGGCCGAATGCCTATGCAATATTTTATTTTTTCCAAACAAACATGGACCCACCATACTATAGGTAAAATGGTGAATTTGTGGTACCTAATGCTAATACCATCGATTGCGTCGATCTAAGAAGTACCCTACTCGTCAGAAATTAGCTCCAAACAATATTTCAGCCCTCCCATCTACAAATCCAGCATCGCCGTACAACATTCAAGTCCAAGGGAAACTCGAACTCGGCCAAAACATTGCCGATTTCATAAAACGGATCGGTAATCAACTCGCAAGTTCGTTCAAGGAAGTAGTCGCACAAGCAGATTCGCACGGCCAAATTGCTCGCACAGATGTCTCTCACGATAACAACCAAAAAACGGTGATGAACGAAGCAGTGAAGAAGAAAAAAAACACCCATGTTTATGGAGAACACGTGGAGAGAAGTACGAAGAATCGAATTAATGTTTGAATAAAGTATTCAGACGTTTTTGTAGTTTTTCTGTTAAAAAATTTGTCCCGAGGCGATAATAGAACCCACAACCTTTTTCATACCACGAATCTCTCACTACTTAGTCAAATATCGCTCCTAACAAACAAAAGGTCATTATAATAATAAAATACCATATTTAGTTAATAACCTTTATTTCTTTACATTAAACGAGTACCAGTGCCATAAAATGCGTTAAACCGCTCTATTGCTAAATGTAAACATGCCACATTTTATGATAGTTGTTTATAGAAAATGGTCATATGTATAACTTTATTTCGACCTATGTATATGAGCATGAAATAACATGAGCCGTTGGGACACCTATATAACTATACTATAGGGTGAAATTTTCACCTCTGGAAATATTTTAGAAGACCATTCTCACAAGAGTTTCGTTGCCGATGCAACGAGTCGCTTTAGCGCATACTTTAGTAGAGTTATATTATAAGACACTAGTTATGAATCAATTTTTTAGTAAACGCTTAAACGACCGGTTGCGTTGGCAACCAACTTTTGCCAACTCGTGTAAGAATGCGCTTATATACAAAAAGGATGTATCAAGTCCTAAACTATCAAAAACGGAGTAGGTATCTCAAGATCAAAAATGTCTATAATTATTTAGTCTAATGAAGTAAAGCGAAAAGCAGATGTGGCATGTTGTAGAATTCGTTTAAAGTTATGCCTATTAAGGCATGTGTCTTAGCTTAATGACTAAAGTATTATGTTAAGAATCGTTTAATTTAACATACAATTTAAAATTGTTTCTCAAAATGTCTAACACGTGCTAAGTCCACCGAAAATGTATTTCAATAAATATAAAAAATGTGATCAAAAAAACCTTTTGTGTAAAACCTACATAAGTTTAACGACTACAACTATTTCAAATCTGGATTATTTTTAAAGACACGGTGCCGGTGGACAAGAGGCGTCAAAAAAAAGTAAGCATCTAAATGCAAGAACTGAATAAAGGTTAAAAAATAAAAGTTTACATTAAATTAATATAAAATTTATTAAAACGAAACAAATATAATATGTACAACAACAAAATAAATGTTACAAAATATTATTTCGCTAATCTAAATGAGAGTAGGCTCAATTTTCAAAAATAAACAATCCATGAACTCTAGCGCATTATTCCACAAAATGGACGATAAAATGTTGTTGTTTTAAGTCGACAAAATTAATAACAATAACGATAAGTCATACAACGCATGGACTGATTGTCAACAGAAAGAAATCAGATTTCACTTATTGCCATTGAAAATTGATTGCCTAAACATTTGGGTTACAAATAGGACTTTTTTACATTAAAATTAACATAAATATATATATACAGTGAACAGTCATACAATGACACAATAATAGATGCCAATAACAACTCTAACTTCAAATTAGTGTACTTAGCGTTACATGGAACGTTCTACCTTTGTATACTGAATGGTAGGTTTATGAAAAAGAATTTATATCGCCAAACTAACCTAATATCCTTATAGGACAATGGTCTCAATTCAGGTGTAGCCCATACTAAACTAAACTAATTTGTTAACATTATCCAAACTTGATGTAGAATATTTGTATGAAAACGGAACCCTATTACTAAGCCTCCGGTGTCCGTCCGTCTGTCACGTGGCTATATCTCATGAACCGTAAGAGGTAGACAGTTGAAATTTTCAGATAATTTCTCAGGGGGCACCCATACAACAAATGTGTTTTTTTTTGGCTATTTTTGCTCGTAATTTATCAAGGCTGTATCTCTTGAACTACAATAGGTAGACACAAGAAACTTTCTATAATTAAGTAACACTTCAACTGTAATAATAACAAACGCTAAAAATAAAATAAAGTTGAAAATTTAGGGGGGCCTCCGAACAAGTGAGAATATAATACTTAACCTAAAATTCACTCTGTTGCCGCGTCTTTTTATACGCAATTTACATTACTTGTCGATTTGAGATCCTTCCTTCAATAAACATTGATTACCTGAAACCTGAAACTCAATGCCAAGCAAGTGAGTTTTAGTTATTTGTGTCGTGCTTTGTTAACAAACATTCTACATGGAGTTTGAATGTGGTATAGCACTAAAAATTATTGCATCCTTTTCGTTTCGATCCATAAGAAAGCGACGGCTATTTTTAGTGCTTTCAAATTAATTTCGTTTTGGCGACATCTGATTCGACACCAATGATTGTTACAATATTGTTTCCAATGATTTAAGTAGATGACAACCACACAATCATACATACATTCACATTCCCTAACCTAATATCGACAAATAGAACTATCGAATATATATCGATAAATTGAATCAAACAATGTAGCGGTACTACGAGATATATTACCAAAGGAAACCAACAAGTCCACAATGTAGCGCTTCATTAGATACAAAAGAACCTGACAAATTCCGCGTGCAGGTTATGTAGAGCTAAATAAAATCCACGGTTATTAATACGTACTTGGGACACGTGTTTTAAGTAGTTGCGTCTTTCCTTTATTTCAAATACTATAACAACCCGTCAATAAATAGGTATAGGAATAATGAAGTCTACATTATTAATGATAAGTTGATAAGGGATAATAATTTCTACGTGTCGTCGCTCGATTGGTTTTAGCAAATTTTGTTGATTCCACTAAAACGCTATAAAATATCGCACGAGTTGCAAATTTAGAAATGTTATATCAATTTGAGTAAGTTGAAACTCTTTTTAAAGATTGTTAATAATAGACTGATAATCATACTTAATTTTTAAGCTAGTTTCGTATAGTTATACTAATAAATGCGATTTTAGCTACACAAATAATCGAACTTACCCATTATGCCCTATTATCTTTGGAAACATTTATGTTGCTTTCTTAGTTTTTTTAGTTAGAAATTTATTCAATCATTTAAGGGGCTTGCAGGCATTTTCATAAATGTATTGAGTAGCCTTTAGAAAGATTATAGCTAAAAATCTTGTTTGATTTTTAAAGTAGTTTGAGTGAGTGAAGTATTATTGACAAAACGATTCTATTTTGTTCACAGTGCTGGGTTTTTTAGTACAAAGTAGGTGTTAATATGTATTTAGCGCCAACACCGTTAGTAATTAATCACACTTTTAATTAGTTCGAAGGTGAACATGTCAGCCATTTTGTTTCTGTACTTGTGCTGATTTCACTAAAATAGAACTGAAAATTATGTCATGTTTTTAATTTGACATTAGGAATAGGACATTAAATAGCACTGTATATAAAATTTTCACGCTAGTTACTGTTTATTTTCTGTATTAGTGTAACTATCAATAATTTTGTAATATGCGTGATTGAATAAATCCAAGTATTACTAGAAAATAGTGAAAAACTTAGTTACACTCTAGTAGAATGGTGTCCATACAGCCGCAGAACTATGGCCTATAATTTATTTATTTATTTAAAGGAAAATCAAAGGCTTAAAATTAACAGACTAACAAATTAATAAATACCACAAAGCTTATTGAAGTTTTTCACTGATAGGACATGAATTAAGAAGTTAAAAACGATGGATAGATTAAAAATGAGAAAATTCCCCTAAAAAAGATTCAAACAGCAGACTTACTAAAAGCACTTCGAACTTGATATCAAACATGATTAACAGTCCGTTATAAGAGCTCTGACTATTATTAGCCTTAATAACTTCTAAATTTGACGGCTAAACAAAAATAGTTTGATTTGAGTAGTTAGAAAAAGCCACTCACTCGCGCGACGACAACAAACGCGGGGCACTCAACGCAGGTCAGCGTCTTCGTTGATTTGCTTCTTGATGCGGACCAGCATCGCTGTGTACCACTGATCCAGGCGAGATATGCTGTCGTAGGTTTTCACTGACTCGGTGAACGCGTCGACGTTTTGTTCTTCGAGATGCTCAATCAGTTCCTGGAATTAAATTTATTTATTTGAAAACCGACAACCTCTAAGAATTAAAATTGGTAAACATATTCTCTTAAACACACGGTCAATGCAGGATTTACTTTTTGCAAAATTTAAAACCAATTATTTATGGCGATAGTCAATAATAAACTACGCCAAGGTCGCTGTCTTGGTGTCGTTATGTGTAATTAAGGCGCAATTTTCGGTTGAAAGACGGATTTAAGGGACTGCAGCGTAACATTAACGTGTTAATATAAGCGCGTGTAGTTACGCGCGGGTAGTGCGTGTCCCGATATTTTTGGAGTCAACAGATTCGCATCTCTATTGTTAAAAAGAAACTGTGTCTATAAAACATTGCATTTTTTCATATAGTTTTCATTCACTCACTTATCACCAATGAGGAAACTTCATAGGCGAGCATGTGTCAAATAAAATAAACATGTGGACGGAGTATAGGCGATAACTGCGCGTGTAGTTGCCGCCTATACTCGGTCCACACACACTTAGCGTTCATCGCCGTTTACCTCTTTTGACAGCAATAACACGCAACACGCCATAAATAGGCACAAAATAAAGATCAAATGTTAGAGTGGCGCGCTACCCGCACCTACACGCGCTACACGCGCTTATCACGGTTGGGCTGTACACACTTCTCTGAGGCATTAGAGATAAGATACATACCCGAACAAGCTTGCACTCCCTGGTATCTCCGAAGGCAGGGTACAACCCACAGTACTTGTCAAGCGCGTGTTGGGCATTCAGGATGTCCACACATAGGTGACAGAGAGCAGCGCGGAACATGTACTCTTTGGCGCTGTACTTGAGGAGGCTGTTGTCTAGGGATGATTTGGCGATCTGAGGACAAGTAGAGGAATGCTAGGATTAGATAACAGTTTTTTATTCCTAGATAATTATTTACTAATTATTGGGCTGGAACGGCAGCAGTTTTGGCTGAGAATCTCATGAGGCGCAAATAAGTAGGTCTATGCAGGTCTAGACAGAGCCTACGCTTTTGCTCCCCTTGGAGTCGAGACCCTAGGTTCGTGGGGTGCCGAGGCTCTCCGGGTTTTTAAAATAATATCCGAGCGTCTGGTCGAAGCAACGAGTGACCCGAGAGCTGGTGAGTATCTGGTGCAGTGCATCAGCATTGCCATACAGCGGGGCAAAGCAGCCAGCGTCTTAGGGATTCTTCCGACTGCTATTGATATAGATCAGTTGTAGATTGTATTGACCTGTAGATTGTTTGCAACAGTCTGCAGTTGGCTCAATTGTAAATACTAGTTCTAATTTGTTTCTATTATTTAATTTTATTTGTAAACAAAAAGATCTTTCTAATTATTAGAGGTCTGAGACTTTATCTATGCATTTTTTTGACCGATAAGTTCGCCCCTTAAGAGGAGAACCTGGCAGGTTTGGTTGTCAAACTAAGCCTTGATCTTGGTACTCACGGGATCCCCGTGATAAAAACTCAAATTACAAAAAATTCTAAATTTAACTTTTGGCCCCTTCCTCCTTCCCTTCCTTAAATCTGAAAGCACGATTGCGAAAAATAATAACGATAAAAAAAATCATGAAGGTGCACTTTTACGCACAAAATTTGTTCGAGATCTCAGGAACCCTGCGGTCTTTTGAAATTACATAAGTTTTGGTTCGTAGGTTATTATATTACTAATTATTTGGTTCCTTGAACCAGTTTCTTTATAAGTTGTATTATTTTGTCGTAAATAAGCAAAAACTTAATTTTTGCGCTTACGCCGCCCCGAAAACGTATGCTCTGCCCGCTCCTATGAACGCGATATCCTTTTCACAAAATGGCGCGGATTGCGCCCTCTCAAGTCTTTATCAATCTACCTCCACTATCGGATACTTGTTCATTCCGAGCAGTGGATGAGTGAATTGTTTTAGAAATGTAGTGCGTGAGCTACCTGCATCAACAAGCACTTCTCTTATAAAGTGGACTCTTCATGAAATGTTCAGCTGTACTGAGCTAACTTCAGCATACACTTGTTAGCTGATGAAGTTTTCACATAGCTCTGTCTCGCTCGCGCAGACATGCTTGTACATCTGTATAGCCTTATCGTAGTGCTCCAACTGGGCCGCGTACTGAGCTAACTTCAGCATGCACTTATTAGCTGATGTGGTGGACTCTTCCCTATGCAGTCAGCTGTTTGTCTCGCTCGCACTCACCTGTTCGTAGATCTGTATAGCCTTGTCGTAGTGCTCTAACTGGGCCGCGTACTGAGCTAACTTCAGCATGCACTTATTAGCTGATGTGGTGGACTCTTCCCTATGCAGTCAGCTGTTTGTCTCGCTCGCACTCACCTGTTCGTAGATCTGTATAGCCTTGTCGTAGTGCTCTAACTGGGCCGCGTACTGAGCTAACTACAGCATGCACTTATTAGCTGATGTGGTGGACTCTTCCTTATGCAGTCAGCTGTTTGTCTCGCTCGCACTCACCTGTTCGTAGATCTGTATAGCCTTGTCGTAGTGCTCCAACTGGGCCGCGTACTAAGCTAATTTCAGCATGCACTTATTAGCTGATGTGGTGGACTCTTCCTTTTGCAGTCAGCTGTTTGTCTCGCTCCCACTCACCTGTTCGTAGATCTGTATAGCCTTGTCGTAGTGCTCTAACTGGGCCGCGTACTGAGCTAACTTCAGCATGCACTTATTAGCTGATGTGGTGGACTCTTCCCTATGCAGTCAGCTGTTTGTCTCGCTCGCACTCACCTGTTCGTAGATCTGTATAGCCTTGTCGTAGTGCTCTAACTGGGCCGCGTACTGAGCTAACTTCAGCATGCACTTATTAGCTGATGTGGTGGACTCTTCCCTATGCAGTCAGCTGTTTGTCTCGCTCGCACTCACCTGTTCGTAGATCTGTATAGCCTTGTCGTAGTGCTCTAACTGGGCCGCGTACTGAGCTAACTTCAGCATGCACTTATTAGCTGATGAGGTGGACTCTTCGCCTCGGAAGTAGTCCGCTGCTTGTTCGTAATGTTGCATCGCGCGGGCTAGGTCTACGCATTCGGTTTCGTATAATTCTGCAATGTTCTGTGGGGGAAAAAATAAATATATTATTATGTGTGCATTGCACGATTAAGTAACCCTAAAACCATAATGTTCTTTCGTATCCTCTATAGCTTAATGTGTAAATAGAACGATTAATATGTAACATGGGATATGTTACATATTAATCGTTCTATTTACACACGCTATTACTTTTTTCTTATGAGATCCAAGAATTTATACAGGGTGGCTTTTTGAGATATGAGTGGATGGGCAAATTCGAAACCATGAGAGTTACAGAAAAATCGTGAAGAGTCGTGGGTTAAACTAAGAAAATAAAAATTGCATACTTATATTTTAACTCTTTTTACGGAAATTTTCATGACGATTTACAAAATTTATTACGAATAGATGTTTTATCGAGGATAAACCCCATTAAAATACAGGCTAAGTATCCTGGCTAGCGGCAAGCACACCAGTAGTTCGAAAAGGTAATTTTAATTTTCACATTGATGCTTAGTCCCCTACTATAGGGGGAGAATTCAAACTATTAAAAAAAAGTAATTACCTTTAATGTTCAATATCGCATTTCTTTCCAAAGATTGACCTTTATCATACCAACCAATTTTTTATTTTTTATTGTTTTCTAGCACTACCTACTAAATTGTTATCAGCACTACCCAAAGGTTAGCAGGTAGAGAATGCTATCTAGCATTATGTTCGCCTATACATAAACTTCTGTGCAATAAAGAATATTTTATCTATCTACCAACAACTGAATCCGTTGGTATAAAAATACAGTGTCATATTTTTTTCAAAATAAATCAGTTCCATTTCCTGCAAAAGTAAAAGATTCACTCCTTTCACGACTTTTCTCTCACTGTCATGGTTTCTGAGTTGGCCATCCCCTCCCTTCTCAAAAATGTGTATCTTTGTACAATTTTTTATTCAGGGTTCGTAGATAGTGAGAGAACGCGAGAGGTCAAATAGAAAACAGTTTCTACACGTAATCTGTTTTCTTTGTGGTTAAAGCTACGAAAAAATAATAAATTTATTCGTAGAGTTAAAGTCACCTTTTAGAGTCTAGACTTATCACGCACTTTTTTTTGCAATATAAATTAAACAAATAAGCTCTACAAATGCGACCTTTAGATTTAGCCAAATTCAAATTCGTCTAAAGGTCAAATAGGAGGCACGACCCATAAAAATACACTTAAAATCGTAGCTTATTCTATTCATACGATACCGCTACCGCTATATAATGAAAATTCAAATCATATGCATAGCCTGTGCTCTATCGAGATACAATTTACAAAGCAAACAATCAAGAGGTATATGATTTAGAGGCATATGATTTAAAGCCGCATCAGCACAGCCATACAGCGGGTAATGCAGCCGCATCTTGGGTATGTTTCTTCTAATCTTGCTTTTTGATAGTAGACGCTTAAATAACCGCTAATTTCAAGCTAAATGCTTGAAAGAGATGCTCGCGGTGATCTATCATAATCTATCATAAACAATAAGTGTTTTGATGAATTTCTATTTTAAATTATTACTCGCGTGGGGTGTTTTACACCACAGCGCTGCAGCGACTATTTGATAGTCTGTAGTTATAATAGTTTTGAATTAACAGCGCTAATTTTTGTTCTAGCTTCCTAAAACGAGCGGAACTTTGTTATTTAACCACAAAAACAGTCTGTGGCGTAAGGTTGAGGCAGGAGAGTGCGGTCGGGGTGTGGAGCACCCCAGGCGAGCGTTTGCGTAGTGCACATTTTACGTGAACTTGATGTTGGTATTTTTTTACTAATCGTTTTACTCATTGATTTAGTTTACGTAAAACTTCCTCACCTTTATGTTCGTCAACATGTGTGCATTCCTTAATATTTACACTACATTTTAAGTTTTGCTGGACAAATACTAATCGAGGTGGTCCCATAAAAAAATAATCCAGAGAATATATTTTTTTATGGGACCACCTCGTGATAATTTTCCATACAATAGCGAAAGAATTTTCAAAATCAGCCCATACGTATAAAAAAAAACATAAGTATACAAAGTTATGGGTAATTCGATGTATTCCCGTTAGGAGGTGATAGGGGTGACTATTTGCGATAATTTTAACCCCCATATGCCATATGTAAAAGTGAACCATTTTTTAACTGGTTATTTATCAATATTAAAACAACAACTACCGGTATTATATACAGGGTGTTAGTGTGAACAGTCTTATCCTTGAAACCAGAGGTTCAGAATCACGAGCAGAGTCCGATACCGATGAAAAAAAATTAATTTATTTTTCACTTATTTTTGAAACAAAAATCCTCTAACGTCATAAAAGCATGTCACCCTATAAGTCGGTGCCCACGGCGGCGGCGCGGGCGGCGCGGCAGCGCGGCAAGCGTCACCGATAATCCTTTGTCTCGCTCGCACGAGCAAAGTAATACCGCCGCGCTTCAAAGTACCTACGCCACCCGCGCGCGGCTCGTTCAAAGGAAAGTACCTACGCCACCCGCGCGCGGCTCGTTCAAAGGAAAGTACCTACGCCACCCGTGCGCGGCTCGTTCAAAAGGTACCGGCCGCGTTCAAAGAGCACCGACCCCGCGCGCGGCCCGCGCGCACTGTTCAGTCGCAATCCGCATATTCGATAGTGAGCACGTCACGTCACGTACCGAATAAATTTTTAGCGATTTGTCCGCGTAGTGTTTTATCTGTGGTTTTATGTAAGACGATGTCGTTCACAAATGAACAGTGGACTGAAATGGTGCGGCTTTATGCAATCGCTGGTGATAACATAAGCGTGGCTCGCATGATGTACGCAGAACAGTTCCCAGAACAACGTGTGCCCAGCCGGGAAACGTTTCTAGTGGCTACACAACGGCTGCGTACCTACGGCCAGTTCACAGTGCCTAGTCATGCACAAGGCCGTGGCAACCAACAGTTGGCTGTCAACCTGCAAGAAGAAATCTTGAATTTCTTCGCGGAAAATCCAGAGGAGAGTACTAGAAGGGCAGCTCGTCTCTTCAATGTTTCGCACTGGACAGTTTGGAAAATCCTCCACATCGATGGCCAACACCCCTATCATTTTCAGCCGGTTCAAGAACTGGAAGACCACGACTACCTACCGCGTATGGTTTTCTCACAATGGCTTATGGATAACCTGGACAACATTTCTATTCTGTTCACGGATGAAGCCATGTTCATAAGGTCGGGCATTTACAATGTCCATAATGAACATTATTGGAATAGGCACAATGAACACAGAATACGGGAAAACCAATTCCAGCGTAGGTTTTCTGTGAACGTATGGGCGGGAATTGTGGACGGTGTTCTCCTCGGTCCACATTTCATAGACGGACATTTAAATGGAGAGACCTACATAAACATTTTACGACGGGTGTTTCATCGGATGCTGGAGAATGTGCCTTTTAGTTCATTAAGGAACTTGTGGTATCAGCACGACGGTGCCCCTGCACATTTCCAATTGCAGGTGAGAAGTATGCTCGATGAGGAGTTTCCTGGGCGATGGATTGGTCGCGGAGGACCAGTCGCGTGGCCAGCGCGTTCACCTGACCTAACGCCCTTGGATTTTTATTTGTGGGGAGACATTAAGCGCCGAGTCTACGCCACTCGTTTTCATAACACAAGACAATTAAAAAGTCGTATTCGTAAGGCGTTTAGGGAGGTGAAAAATGACTCATTTGTGCTTTCTCGAGTGCGGGATAATTTGAGAAGACGTGCGGAGGCTTGCGTAGCTGTAAACGGAGCCCATTTTGAAAACATTTTACGTGTAATGTAAGTTAAACAAACTGTACATAAAACTGTAAATTTTAATTGAATTGTGCATAAACTTTATTAGTGATGAACTTTTTAAATACGCCAAAAATACCTACTTTAGTCTAGGTACTTACTGGCAAATGTACCTAGTAATGTAGCTATTTTTGCCTGTCCTAAGCCAGGAAAAGTATAAAGGGAATGTTTCATCACAATGAAGTAGGTACCTACGATTCGAATTATTTCGATACCTACCTACACCGTACCGGCCGCGGCCAGGTCGCAGATAGGCGAGCGCGGGCGGCCACGGCGCGGCTGATGTGACTAGGGTGTCCAGACATAAAGTAGGATAGCAGAGAAATGAATTATGAAAATCCATCGAAACTAATTGACTTTTATTTTTAATAATTACTTGTATCGTTTCATTTTAGGGTTAGGCATTCGTGGTTTAAATGACAACGGTGTTCACACTAACACCCTGTATAACGGGTATTTATAATTTACCTAAAAAAAAACGTAGTGCCGTTGCAAGTTCCTGGAGTCTACAAGATCGATTGCAGCTGCGGGCGTTCCTACATAGGCCAGACTAAACGCTAAGGAACACATAGCAGCGGTCAAAAATCAACAAATAAATAAGTCGGCAATAGTTGAGCACGTAGTAGACTCAGGACCCAATCACTGGATTGAATTACACAAACCGCAAGTCTTCTGTAAAGAAAGGCGAATGGTTCGGGAAGCGATTGAAATTAAGAAATATCTTAATTCAATCGTGAAGACGGTTTCAAAGTCTCTGCCTCGTGGAATCCAGTTATAGCCAAGTGTACTCGTCGTAGACCAGTTTGTCAGTGTGTCGCGGACACAGTTAGTGTTGTGTTCTTCCAAGTGTGCAGATGGAAATGACTAGTTACGAAAACCGAGTGATTAAGTCACAACTCAGTAAAAGAATGCTACTTTGCGTACGCTATACATAGGGTAAGTCACTTCGAGCAAGAACTTTAATTAGGCTAAATTACAAAATGTTTTAATTGTTACTTATTATTAATTGTTATTACTACTAAACTGTTACTAAATAATATTTTAAATTTGTATTTTTCGTTTTATTTACATTGGGTATTGTTTTTAATTAGTTTTATGGAAATTTTAAAGAACGACCTTAAGTTTAGTTCGAATACGAATTTCCGCCTGCTTCCTATGTGATAATTTTTTTCAGGTTTGTTTGAAATAAGTTCATAGGTGTCATGCATTGTTGGAGAGCTAAGAAAACGGTTTTAAAGTTTTTAAAATAAGCTGCAATCCAAGTTTCATAATGTTTTTTTTATTTTTTTATTTTAAGGCATTTTAGTGGAAAAAAACTCAAAAATATTGCAATAATATTGTTTTCGTTTTACATTTTTAACTTGGACCGATAAATGTTTTTTTAATATTGATAAATAACCAATGTTTAATCGTTTTTATAAATCAGAAGAAATAAAAGATTTAATTGGATAGTTTTTTTAACTCAATTTTTGATGTTGCATTTTTGACTTATTTTAAAAAAGCTTAATAACATGATAACTCAAAAATGGTTCACTTTTGCATAATGTAAAGTAAAGTAAAGTAAAGTAAAAAGTATTTATTATGTGTCACAAAATTATAAGTAAAGTTGGTACAAACAAATATAGTTACAACATGACATCAAAAAAGGTCATCGCTCAGCATTATGCCCAGTAACGATGACGCTACTGTGCGCTGGTTTTATGCGACACCTAGTACCACCTATATAATGCATACGGGGGTTAAAATTATCGCAAATAGTCACCCCTATCACCTCCTAACGGGAATACGTCGAATTACCCTTAACCCTGTATACAGCCAAACATAAGGTTCCCTTTTTTTAAGTCGGTTAAAAATATAAGTTTTGTGGTAATGACGATAATTACATACTTGATGTTGTTTAGCGGCAACGGTGAACCTTCCCATATCGGTGTAGATCTCGATAGCTTTCAGGATGCAGTTCACAGCCTCTGTAACAAACATATAAGTCATGCATCTACAACCTTTTTTTGTGCAAGGGCCAATAATCCATTTATCATCGCCCGAAGGGCCGCAACCTGCAATACTCTATTTAATTTTACTATCTGCCCTAAAAAAGGAATATAAAACAAGCAAGTTTAAAATTTTCAACAAGTTTTATATATTATCAGGTTTTATTTATTATTAAAAATTATTTATTTATTAAAAACCTTACAATATAAGTACAGGAACTTGAATCAATGCGATTTTTGACACTGTTTATTTTTGACGAGTGTATCGATGTCAGGCTTTATTTTTGAAGTTGCAACCCGTAGACTACCTTCCAGATGCGTCTGTAATTCTTGTCCTTGTTTTAGACTTGACATTTTTCATGCGAGAAAACAGTTGCTCGCACACATAAGTGCTCACAAACAATGATATAATTTTTTGGGCATGTTTGCGGAAATCTCTGGAAATGAATTTTTATCAACATATTTGGAATAAAATATGTTGAATGTACCGACTGGATCCGCGAATAGCGGAATATTTAGCCGCGAATACAGGAAACGAGTCACAATTTTTTTACCCGCTAATAGAGAAAACGCGAAAAAGGGAACCGTGAATAAGAAGTTATTACTGTAAATAAAATATTATAATTTGCTATGGCCTCCGAGGGCCGCAAGAAAAGACCCGGCGGGCCGCGGGTTGAAGACATTTGGTTTAGATCATTTATATAACACAAGCTCTGCTTAGCTCGGGATAGATGATGCAATGAATTCTAAGCCGGCACCAAACAGCAAGCACACAGATTGCTGTGTGGTGCCGACTTAGAATTTGGCAACTCTTCCCGCGGCGCGCGCGGGTGTCGTAAGAGGCGACTAAGGATAACCACCGGGGCGACGGGCAGCAGCGCCTCCTACAGAACAATTCTACTACTGAACTGCGATCCAACCCGCATGCCCAGCGTGGGGATTATGGGCATTACCCCCCCCCCCCCCCCCCGTAATAAAAAATCCAATAAGGCGTTCATCAGGAGGAGGCCTGGGTCCAGCAGTGGACCAATGTAGAGGAGGATGTTGTGTGGTGTGAATTGTCCAGTACTATTTACTAGCTTTTGCCCGCGGCTGCGCACGAGTTTGGCATAAAAATTATAAAGTCTATGTTTTAATCCAAGTCCAGATCTTTATGAGTGCTAAATTTCATCTCGATCCATTCAATAGTTTCGGCGTTGTCTTCTGCCAATGCGCATTTAATATTAGTAGGATAGTAGAATCAGCATTATTATAGCGTTCCATACTCAACTACGCAAGGAGGGTTATGTTATCGAAGTTTATGATTGTGGAGGTTGTCAACATTTATGTGGGGGAGACCAAGATGGACCGACGACATGGCAGTGGTCGATGGATGGAGGCGGCTCAGGACTGCTATTTAGGGCGTCGTATGGTTGGACGACCATTATGGCGCAGCGAGCGAGGGTCCGCCTGCGACGCTGGAGGGTGCGGGTTCGATTCCCTAACGCTACTTATGGTTTATTTATGGATATTAAGATGCGCGCGTAACCCAGACCTTGAAGCTAAAGTATGATCTGTGAAGATAGTGTTGCATAATGTATGTTTTCAATGTCGATTAAGTTATGGAATCTTATTGTTATCTTAAATTCAAGCATGTAAATAACTGTGTGATGTCATGGGTACAGAAAAGCAAGGTTGGAAAATAATATTTTTTTTAAATTAAGCGAATAAATCACGATTTTTTTAATAAATCAACACAATAATCATGATTTTTATATATTTTTTTAAATCCCTAAAAATGTTAGTTTAATCCAATTCTGCGTGAAAAGGAACGCGCTCTCTGGCGCCTAGGCCTTGGAGTATTAGTATTAGACACAAATAAATACCCGAGAAATAATCTTTAAATAACAAATAAAAAAAAAAATGACAAAAATGTGAAAATTGGCGATCTTATCGCTCAAGAGCGATCTCTATCGAGACAACCGTGAATGGATTAGGATCGTTGAATTTAAGATTGGTATCTGTGTGCATTATTATGTAGCTAATACAAATTACAAAACTCAAATCATTTATCAAATCGTATATATATAGAGATACCTACTTATATAAATAAATACATACATATCCTTAATCAAGGGAAACAAGGGTGTGGTCCGTTACAGCAGGACAAATACTGTTCCTTTACCATATTCCTGAATATTGGTAGTGACTTTGCACGCCTTATTGAGACTGGCAATGTGTTCCGAAGCTGTACAGCACGGGTAGTTCACTACGATGCATCGGTATCATTGCCGGTAATAGTGAAACTCAAATCGAAATCAAGACTGTTCAAACCCGCAATGTTTGCAAAGGAAGTAATTAACAATGTCACACTAGTGTAAGTAGAGGTACTAGTTTTCATGCATGGTCCTGAAGAGAGCTGCAAAACTGAGCCCTGAGTCCGGTTGACGATAGTATCTAGACGTTTTAGTGACGTCTCATTGTTTGGGATTTGCGTAGTTCCCTGTCCGCACGATAGAGGCGCTGCGCTACCAAATCCCAAAGAAAAAGGAGACGTCACGATCACGTCTCGAAACTACCGTCAACGGGACTCAGAAAATAGTATATACACACACACAGCTTTAATGTACAATAAGTTTTATGTTTACACGCTCAGCGCCAAGCCCTGTGGGCCGTTTCGTTCATTTTTTGACATAATCTTCTTTGTGTTTTATTGTGTTCTAAATGTCATACAAACCATATTTTTCTTTGACACCCCCCCTTTTTTCAGGTTTTTTACGGGATTTTTAGCTGTGTGACATTTGGATACACATGGCCTGGGAAATAGTTTACCCGAAAAACATTCCTCCCAGGCCATGTGTATTCAAAAATATACACGGGTAAAAATTCACCGCACTTACAGGCATGTTTTGTTATAGAGGTGAATCTATAACCAAACCTGCCTGCGTTGAAGATTACAATAATGGAAAATCTTCGATCGATATAAGTGACCAGATGGCTACATATGGTTCAGCTTTGCGCATATGCACAAAGTGGTATCGTAAACTGATGTTCGAAATTCATATAATTTCGAACATTTTTCGGGTACAAGTTTGGTGAATGCTCACTTTCTATATAACCAATATACACTCTAAAAAAAGCTTACAATAACACAGTTTCGTGAGCAGGTTATCACAGGATTGCTTGAAAGGTCAAACACTACAATACCAATTACCCCATCCAGAGTTACCTCTGCAAAACACTACCTAGTGACGAACATAAAAGATGGGATAAAGAAGAAAGCTCGGTGCTCCGAATGCTATAATAAATACGGAAGGGGCGGAAAAATGATTGACGGTAAACTGAAAAAAGCTTGTCAAGTTATAACAACATATTCCGTTTGTAAGGTTCCAATTTTCAAAAATTGTTTCAACGAAGTCCACTAAAGGTTCTGATGTTTTTCAAAAAGAGATAGGATTATTAGTTATTCCCAATGCCATATGTTGATTATAGTATAATAAAAACACTAAAATACATATTGTTTTTATTGATAATTTTTCCATGCACCTAAAAATAAGACAATGAAATTCAAAAGGCGATATTTTTTTTGAAAAATAACCGATCCCCAACCCACTTATACCAAAAAAATGCGCCAGGCCAGAGCTTTAATTTTTGCCTATAAAATGTATAGAAAGTGTGCGCCTAAGGGAAGCACAGTGTTCTAACCAAGTAGAGGGATGTGTATACTTTTGAATACACAGTGTATCAGACACTGTGTTACTAAAGGATACACATGGCGCTGAGCGTTTTTTTGTGTATCCTAAATTATTTTTTATTCTTTTCTACTACCTACTGTAATGACCAGTTATCGGAATAGGCAAAGTATATTTACCTAAAGTTCGAGTGTGGAAGTAACACAGAGTTGAAAATACCTCTACAATCCCGGGATGAAGATAATGAATGACCTAAACCCCTTCTAATTAACTTTTGAACTTTAAAAAGGTTGGACACTTAAAAGACGACATAGTATTGTTTAATTCCAGAGAAAGGTCCCTATGCGGTACTTTACTTCTACCCAGAAGATGGATGCCTGGCTTCGAGCCATCCTTCGAGTCAAAAAAGTCGATAATGTTATATTTGTTATGTAAAAGTAGAGATTGTAGGTTATTAGTAAAATCGACGACCTCTTTCTGTGGGTGGCGTTTAGGAAAAAGAAGGGTTCGATTTACGTTTGTTTTTAAATAAATGGTTAATATATTGTTTATAGCCGCTAGCAGAAACTATACAGCAGCCAAACTAGATGTGAAATGTTTGTAAAGAAACCATGACACAAAATGCTAAAACTTGCTTGGCTTCGAGTTTCAGATTTAATTGTAAGAAATATTTAGGTATTGAAGGAAGGATCTCAAATCGATGTAATGTTAATTGCGTAGGTATACAAAGACGCGGCAACAGAGGCAATATTAGGTGAAGTATGGGCAGTTTGTTTAAAAACATTGTACATTGAATTTAGCTGGAATAGTCACTACTTATTATAAAGACAGTTTTTGAGTTTATTGAACTCTCAATTCAAAAACTACCAAACTGATTTACATACGGTTTTCACCAAAGGATGGTTGGAAAATTCACGAAGGTTTTGTACAAATTGGATGAAATATGACGATTATTGAACCTCGCTTCGTGACCACGATCCCTGTAACGCGATGGAAACATAGGGGAAATATAAAAACCAGATAAATAATAATTAATTAGAAATTACTGGGAGCTTTGCCGGCGTGCGCCGGGTAAACCATGAAAATATATGAATACTATCGTATTTTGTGGTGACTTATCTAATATGTACACAATTTAATAACCACTTGTGTTGAGACTAACTCACAATAGTATGTAGACTGCAGAGATTTCCTGTTAATGTATTGTATTGCGAGATTTTTTATTTTTTTTTCTGTAATATTGTATTAAGGCGTAGCTGAGAAGAGTGAATGTTGAGTGAAGGCTGGAGTGAATGGTTATTAAATCAACTGATTTTATTTCTTTGTGTTTAGATACTTGTTTGCCTAAACAACTTGAAAGGAATGCTATTTCATTATCATTTGTAATCACAAATAGTGAAGTAAGCTGTGGCTTTACTGATGAATTTACAGGCATATCAACTGTATGCCATAAACCGGTTAAAATGCATCTGTAAATTGAATAAATTGGCAAATTGTATGTTATCCTCAGGGATAAAAATACATTTCCTTGTTGTCCTCCACTGCTGTGTTACACTTATAATAAATAAATAATGAACTACTCTCACAGCACCATCTAGCCCAAAATAAGCAGATCTTGTGTTATGGGTACTAGCACATAATAACTATATATATGGATCTTTAGGACAGGGCAGTAAGGGGAGGTACCTTAACAAGTGTACCTACAGGAAAATGGTCTTAGGACAGTATCCAGTATCTTTTTGCAAAATTTTCATCCCCGTTCTCAGACTGGATGTCAACTCATCTGATGGTATTCAAGGCAACCCATGGTAGCATGCATATACTCTGGCAGAGTAATCAAATTATGATGAATAACTAGTTACCATTTGGATCACACTTTTTATAACAGTTGGAAGCATCCACGAAGTTGGTAGCGGCGTCATGCTTGACTCCGGCCTTTTGGTGAAGATTGGCAGCCAGGATAAAGGCCTGCCCTGCCTGCGCCCATTTCTTGGCCATTTTAAACAGGTTTGCTGCACGGAGGTAGCAGTCCACTGCTTCTTCTACTTTCGATGAGCCTCTGTACAATAAAACAATAAATTTTTAAAGTCATTGAATTTTGGCCTCTTGCTTAATAAGAGACGATAATGAGCACATAAAGTGGCAATCACAATAGCCCTATCATGGCCGCAGTGATACGAAAGCCACCTTGAGCAAATAAAATAATAATAATCAAATACCACACAGCAGAAAAATGGACATTCAAACATGGACTTAAACTTGTTATCTTTAGAATTATTTTACAGTGACGAAATGGCTTCCCACAAGCTTCAAACAAGTGGTCCGCGAGCTGTCTGTCATCTAATGCCACCAATATAAAATTAATCTTACTTAATGTTACAATGTTAATGGTACCCTTATTAGAAAGGCCAGAGACCAGAGAGACTACAGTTGATTAGAGTTATTCATTCATTAGTACCTAACAGTAGGTATGAGTTCTGTTGTAAAAATTATCTAAGGTATTTATTTGTCCTCATTATTGAATGGGCTGTTTTATAACAATGCTGTTCATCTAACAGTATTACAGATTGGATACTTTATCTGAAAATTTAAATTTGATGCATAAATGGTCCAGTTGTTCATAACAATTAGGTCAGTTATTGATCAAATCCTAGCAATAACTGTTTAAAGTACATATCTATGCTTAGCTGTACAGTCTGCATTTATTTGGGGCCCTAGATGGGATGGTGTTAAATCTCTGAACTTCTCTTTGGACAATAAGTGCCTAATTAGCAAAGCATAAAGAAAAATTTATTGAAATCTGAAATCTAGACAGGCAGAGTTTTACTCAGATCATCACAGAATTGAGAAGTCTCTTTTAGGCAATTGGCCTAATATAGATCAAAGAAACCACTGTTGCTGATCAGTAGGTAAAGAGCTAGGCTAAGCCTGGTGCCATGTTTTTGGTTACAGTTTCTGAGATAAAAGGAGGTGAATAGGAATAATACATAGGCCGCCTGTCATGATGAGTAATCACTCATATTGGCAATAAAAATTATTGTTTCAACCGATTTCGTAGCAAATGTAGAACAAAGTAGAAAGCTCGAAACTACATTGGTAGATCAACGTCAGACTATTTTACTACAAAGATCCTCCATAGATATGAATAATGGAAGTTCCCGAGGTTGATGCTGGGATAAAATTATTGGTTCAATTGTGAAAATTATCGCTAAAATAATGAAACATCATTGTGCTCACCCGAATAGTGATCCGAGGAAGGTTTTCGACGAACTTAGTTTCTTCTCGGCCTCAGCCATCAACTGCATCGCTTTCTGCTCATTATCTGCCATGGTTATGGCCTAAATATCACTAATTATCGAGGGAAATCTTAGAAATTCTATGAAAATTCACAATTTATTGACAAAATGTCGCCAATGAGCGCCTTTGCGAAAATCTCGCTGTCATCGATTGGTTTAGGGTTGCCATACAAACAGAAATATGTTTATGGTAGAATTTTTCTACCATTCAAATCTGAGAGGACCTCTTTTCTGAGATTTGCAATCTTCACTCTTCTTTTCTTCCATCATTATCACAATTTTTCGTTTGTCTACTTTCTTTCTACCCTGTCTACCCTCGATGGTAGGAAATAGTACAATGTTGACCGAAGTGCGAAAGTGAAGTGAAAGGGATTTCTATCGAGTGTGTCATTTGACATACACGAGGTAGGGATCGCACTTTCTCCTGAGTGAGGCAAAGTATTATTTTTTTTTATTTAGTTGTTACATCTTTATTGACAAATAAAATTACAATTCAATAATAAAAACAAATTAGAACTAGTATTTACAATTGAAACAATTAAGCTAACTGCAGACTGTTGCAAACAATCCATAGCTCAACTGATTCATATCAATACCAGTCGGAAGCGTCCCCAAGATGCTGGCTGCATTGCCCCGCTCTGTATGGCAATGCTGATACGCTGCGCCAGATACCTGCCAGCTCTCGGGTCACGCGTCGCGTCGACTCAGATAACTTTTAAAAAACCCGGAGAGCCTCGGTACCTACCCCACGGACCTAGGGTCTCGACCCCAAAGGGAGCAAATGAGTAGGCTCTGTCGAGACCTGCATATTTGCGTCTCTTGAGATCCTCGGCCAAATCTGCCGCCGCACCAGCCCTTACGGATATCCTCGGAAGATGGGAAGGCGCAAGTTTGTCGACGCATGTAGCGTCCCACACAATGGGCCTCCCCAACTCCCATGGGACTAGTGTCATGCCGTTGGGCCTCTTACCATCGTCACGCAACAGACCATTCGGTTCGAGAATAGCTGGTACGTTAGCGGTGACAAAGGCCCGCTGGATGACGTCGTTAAGGCTGGCATGACGAGATATCCGACCTGCGGCCCTAGTACACAATAATCCGTGACGACCAAGCTGTTCGACTGCTTGGTCATCACGGATTATCGGCTGCACTGGCATTGATAAGGCGCGCAACACATTGCACCCAACCGAAGACATGTTGCGATACGGAAAGTTACGGGATCCAATAAACTGCCAGTAATAAATGAAGGAAATGCTTGCAACCAATATCCTGACTTCCATTTAGAAACGGCCAGGAGACGGGCACGATCCGCAGAGCTGGAGCACGTACATATGTAACAAACAATTCCGTGTCAACTCACACAGAGGCCCATGCCATTGCCGTTGGGACAAAAGAGATTATGGGGGAGCAGCATTGGGGCAAGCACTATGCCAAGCCGTTTGCCAAGCTTCGTCTCAAAAATAAATTTTGAATGAAATTCCAGGTGGGACCAAACAAGACGACTTTAAAATTTTTTCAACTAAAGAACTAGTGCTGTAGACGGAAGACAGGAACGCTGGAAGGGCTACACTTGAAATTTTGCGTATACTTATGCCTCCCAATTTGACATGCAGGGAGGCCTGCGACCATGCCTTGTCATCTAAATCGACATTCAAAACCGATGATAGAGTATTCTTTAATATGTTGTCTAAGCCTTCCAAGAGCTCGCTGTTTTTCCACAGTTGACTACATGTATCTCAAAGAATAGAATACGTTAATTTAGGTACAAAAAGACAAAAACTATTTTTTTTTTCTGAATATCTTTAATGTAATGACAAAGGAAATTACAATTAAAATAAAAACAAATTAGAACTAGTATTTACAATTGAAACAATTAAGCTAACTGCAGACTGTTGCAAACAATCTACAGGTAGCTCAACTGATCTAAAATTAAATTAAATTCATTTATTGATTCAGATAACACAAAGATCCATAGATTAGAGTAGGTAGTTTAAGTCACACAGTTTCATATAAACAAAAAGGTACACAAAAAAATAATTTAATTTATAAATTTGTTTGGCACAAGGGTTGATCAGGCTTGACATACAGTGCCTTTGCAGTTTACTGCAATGTCTGTCTGCCAGGACCCCTAACAGACTGTTGGTGCTGCCCAGCATCCTGCGTTTTACAGATATTATTTTATTACGAATCACAGCGTTAAAGTCCTTTACGTGTGCGTCAGCAAACATGCCCGACGCACTACAGTATCTGGGCAGCCTCACCATTGCTCTAAACAAATTATTATAAAGGACGCGTAGGGCACTGATGGACGCCTTGGTTTAAGTAACCCACAGGCCGCTGGTGTAAAAAGATTGACAGTAGGATTTAAATAAAGAGACTTTAACATCTACTAAACAATGAGCGGACCTGCGGATCAGCATGTTTCCTCGTATCGCCAGCGCCGATGAGCTCGTTCACGTACAGACAGAAAAGCTTCGGCGAAGATATGCCTCCCTGCCTTGCCCCACATTCCAGCCTGAACGTGTTCGATACTTCATCCGCCCACCTTAACAGTTGTCTTGATGTGCGTACCACCTAAACAAACTTACAACCTCCTGCGGCATCCCAGTAGCTGACAGTTTGTCCCACAGTAACTGATAGGACACTAGGTCGAATGCTTTCGATAAATCGTGAAAGCATCCAAAAACTGGTGTCCCTCGTTTGGTGTAGTACGTGACCGTCTCCTTGAGGGCAAAGATGGCACTCTCAGTGGAGAGCCCAGCTCTAAAGCCGAACTGAGCGGCGTGTAGCTCCAGGTGTTTATCAAGGAGATCATCAAGCACCTTTGCAGTTACTGTGGCCAATGATATTGGTCTGTAATTGGTCTTATCAGACGAGTCGCCTGTTTTGTTTTTAACAATTGGCACTACTATTGTCCGCAAGAGGTCTGGAGGCATGTAATTATGCTTAATACACATACTATACAGAAGACTAAGTACATGAGGCAGGTGCACCCCCGCGTGCTGAAGGTGCTGCGGTGCTGCGATGCTGAGCCCGTCGTGACCAGGCAAAGTCGCATATTCTTTATAATATTTTTGACATCACGATCGAGCTGGATAATAAAATAAAGTAGTGGCTCTTCACGATTGGGCACAGCATCGCACACCTTCACACTAGAAGTTGAGGCTGTTTCACTATTTAAAGGCAATGCTTGTATTTTAAAATGCTGCATAAAAATATTAGCTATAAGCTTGTGGTCACTAGCGCCATCCACACTAACAGGAATGCTCGGCTTTGAATTTAAAATACTAACACTTTTCCAAAATTTTGAAAAACCTTTTTTCTGGTGTTGTTTAGCAATAATTTCCATTTTAATCTGATTCTGATTTTTAACACACCACTTTAGTTTAGCTTTAAATTTTTTACGAGAACTTAATTCATAAATCTGTCCGTCTAACGGCTTGTCATAATCTAAACAATTTTTTCCGCAGAAAATTCCGCGGGAAATTTGCGCAGGTACACACACATATAATTCATAATAATTATGCCACAGACAACTTAGCAGGTGAAAAAGATAGGTGAAGCTTCGTAAAGCTCTGTCTCGCTCTTTTATTGTATACTTAGAGAACAACCGACGCGACGACGCGACTGTGCAGGTAACCGCCCACTAATTTGGCCTAAGAAATGCGATCTCAGTCACGTGGTTCGCCAGAGGACATAGTCTGACGATTGATCGTCATGGGTTGCCGGCAGATTAAATTTTTTTCGTGGTTTTTAATTTATTTCTGCGTTCTAGAAGGAATAATACCACGGAAAAGTAATTTGCCGCAAATGTAAAACAATTTCTATGAACCCATGATATAGCCAACTTCGATTCTATTGTATTTTGGCAGCATTTGTGAAAATGTTGATTTTAGTCCGAAATTTCCTATTTTCCCAAATGCTCTAAAAATACCAGTGAACCGAAGTGAGTTTTTCATAGGTTAATAGAAAATGGTGTAGGTACCTACCATTTGCGCTAAATTACTTTTCAGAGGCTTTATTCCTTGTAGAACGCAGACTTATATTAAACAAGATCCGTCAAGTGCGAGTGTGACTCGCGCGCCGAGGGTTTCGAACGGTTGTCCAGTATACCAATATGTTCTATAGGTAGGTACTGGCTATAGACTGCTATTTGATGAATACAAAAATTAAAGGTTTCAGACATTTCAGATGGATCGGTTTGCAAACTTCGGAGTAGGTACAGAGTATTAGTAAAATTTCTAGTTTTCCAAAATATTTCAAAAAGTATGAAACCTACAGAAATTGCAAAAACTGTTTTGAGTACTAACCGACCGATATCTTTCATTTGATACCCCACTCGGTGAGGCCTTTTGACCATTTTTCAAAAAGTGATCTACTTACAGTATTCTTATATTTTTCCTGTAAAATATAGATTCATATCTACAAACGCTACATACATTTCAGATGGATCGCTCTGTAAACTTCGGAGATAGGGGGGGAATGGGTATATTTTTGACTTTTTTCAAAATATCAAAAAGTATGAAACCTACAGAAATTTTAAAAACTTTTTTGAAATGTACAAACTGATCTGATCTGAGACTGACCTTTCATTTGATACCCCACTTCACATTGTAGGTCTCTTCTAAATTTCGACATCACAATTTGTACTGACAATTTACATTTTTATTTTTCATGTATTTTAATCTGTACCTACAGGCGCACGAAATTTATTATTATTTTAAATTTCACATTAATTGCTGCTGTAGTTGCTGAGATATTAAAGACGGAAAAAACGACAGAAAAAGCGAGACATAAGGATTTCGAAACTCTAAAACCACGAATTAATTTTACCCTTTTTTTTTTATTTTAAACAAATATTAAGGGACTTTGTCGCTAAGCGACCCTTAATAAACCAACCTATTTTTTTGCTGTGTTAATAAAAAGGTAATTTTTCAATAAAACATCAATAGAATTAACACTGTAACTTTATATTATTGAGACATATTGTCCCACTGTTTGCGACTCAACAAGGTACACTTCCGAAGCATTCTCTGGCGCTCTTTCTATTGAGTGACATATTCCATACTTTAATAAATTACTCACTGTTAAATGCTACTTCACGACTAACAAAAATATATTAATTATTATGAGATTATAATTCTTCCAACATTAATAAGTACAGATAAGAGAGTAAAATATGTTCCTTTTTTCCTTATTATTGGGAACTTTGTGACTGACTGTGGACTTTTTGTCTTTTATGAATAGAGAAGCCTCTCGAATGAATTACAATCTCATTAAATTCTTGCTAAATATTTTAACAGCTATACATTAGACGCTACTGATTTAATACTGTGAAAATGAAGAGATTCGCTCAAACATTATCTTATGAAATAGATTTATCTCTTCTCCTAAGATACGATACAAACTGATTGTCATACAAATTTGCGATAGTATTGTCACTGGAACAGGAGGTAAATACAGACATCAATTAGTAACTACCTACGAGTTTATTACGTACTCTATGTATCTTACGATAAAGGTAATATTTGAACATAATATTCCATTTTAGAAGCTTTGTCTGGACCCATGGGTGAAGCTACTAGGAAAGCAACCAAAATAAAAAGCAGAAAATAATATTATTTGATTTATTTTTCATAAATAAACTAAATTGGATATCTAAAGATGTGATAGAACTAGAAAATAACATACCAGAGGATTATTTACATAAAACATAACTCATAAGAATAAAATGTACAACTTAAAATTTCAAGGATGGGAGTAGGTATGTACTAAAATAATTGATAACGCGGTTTAACTATTATTTTAACTTATTCAAATCAAAGGCGAATTCAGCTTCAATAATTTGGATCAGTCGAATTCATGCATCATTAATATCTTACGACAAACCACTGGATCTAACTGGCAATACTAATAAAAATCACTATAGGTATTGCCATGAAAAAAGTTATAAATAACAATATTGCACATTAAAATAGCTAAATGGCAAAAAAAAAAACAAACCAACAAACAGATCTCATACATTGCAAATGATATTGAATATCATTAATTTTAATAAGAATGCGTGGCACACATATCTCTAGGCAAACATAAGGACATTATTATAAGCCAACTTTATACAAATTATTCATTAGAGGCCTAATACAAGAACATCATAGGTTCACGTTATTAACGTTATTCATACACATACGAAGATGGTAAGTAAGCACTATGTACTAGATATGTGAACATTGATTCACATTATTTACACTTCATTTTTGAATAATATTACATGCACTTTGCACTCAAAAAGCTTATTTTCAAACATCAATAGTTTCTTACAACAGGTGTTGTTAACTGTTATGTGATTATTTTATCTAAACTAGAAGAAAACCAGTGAAAATCTGATAATGTTGCCAGAACAGTCACATTTGCTACCGATATAATATAATGTTAATTAATTTAATATTATTTCAATACTTTGTCCAAACGATTGTAAATAAAATATAAATAAGTGATTAAATACTCTGAATAGCTGCAGTCTTTAAAACCAAATATCACGTGGAAATTAATCTTGATTAAGCGTTTTGTAACAAAGTTAGAATACTTACTTTGTACAAATGAAGAAAATATTTAGAATTTTGCATCCATATTTTTGGCAATAGGTACTTACAACTTTACTTAGAAGACAGGTTGAGTTGAAACATTTAGAAAATATTTACGCATAGTAAACACTACTAACACAAACACTGGTTTATTAATTGTCATTAACATTTTTGCTAAAAACACCCGTAACATTTAATTTTTATAACAATCTAATGCGAACTATCTTTACAGCGACGAACACTAAATTTTATATGATTATGAATTTATGAGATATGATACTAACTTGTTATAATATTTCAAGCTAAATATGCGTACATCTACAGTTTTAAATCATTATAGTAACTGTTACATCAATGCTATATTTAGTATTAAAGATAGACTAAGGAAATGGGTCAATCAAAAATATATAATAGTAAAACAAGAATTCATATAATTAATTGAAATTAAGTCGAGCAATTATACAAAACTAAATGAATGAAAAAATATTATTTGAGACCGCTTTGTACAAACATGGAATGTGATGTCTATTGATTTGAAATAAATATTTATTTTTTACAAAATCCGCACCTTATTCATAAGAATTTCCATTTAATTTCATAAACGATATTTTCGTAATCATTTCGTAATTTTACGAAATAGATTCACACAAACGTTTCGAATAAAATTCCTGCCACAATTTAGTGGTAACTGTAAATACAAAATTTCCAACTATTTTTTTACTACCTAACTAAATATATTTGACTAAATAAAAATAAAAATCATAAGTATAATTGGATGTTCAAATTCACTTTGATGAATTTTGTATGAGGGATTAAATAACATTTTTAATTTTATATTTCTTTTAAAAATATCAATTGATCTTCAATAATTAAGTGCATCGTTTCTAAAAATCACTATACGATTCAGCTTTTGTTAAAGAAAAATCGTATACTTTTCTCATCAAGGTGGTACACCGGAAAAATAATTAATCAAAACACTTCAACTATAAAATAATAGTAAATTACAAGTAGGTACTTTGACTACGAAGTACTCATGAGCATAAACCGAATCCAACCCAACATAATCAGTTTATCATAGCTAATAAGCTACGCCTAAACACGTTTTCCAGTACATTTTTCACGAAGCTAATCTTCTGTAACCGATATTACAAGACGTTCTAGGCTACTTGTAACAAATTTTCAAGCGTTATTAACTGTAACATTTACAGTACTTTGATAAGCTATATTATAACCGACAGGGTAAGTTTAACTGAACTGATTGGTGGGCTGTGGTGGTACTGCCGGCCGCATGGGCGCCTGCATTCCCATTGGCATCATGGGGGCTCCGGGCATGCCCATCACCATTGGCTGTTGCTGCAAGGAGAAATCTTGTGAGGTCGGTGCTAAGAAATACACCATGGACAACGGTTTTGTTGGAAAGGAATAGAAAAAATTACATAGATAATAAACCAATTTCAAATCAATGTTTATATCGTTAAGTGATTGTCCAGCATTATTAATGAATTAACCAGCTTCTGACCGCGGCTTCGCGGGCGTCTTGCCAGGGAAAAAAGTAGCCTATACGCTATTCCTGATCCAAAATCTAGAAATACCTATCATCTCAGCAAAATTTCAGTTAGTCGTTCAGTAGTTTTAGCGTTGCCTCCAGCCAAACATCTCCACAAACTTTCGCATGTTTCATATTAGTAGGATAACTCTCATTATTTTCTCCATTTCAGTCTGGTGGTCATGCTAGAGTGGCTCAAAACTGCAGTATTCAACTTAGTCGGTGTTAAGTTACTTATCATTTGAAAGCTAAACATTAGCTGCATAGTTTCTCGTAACGTTGTTATGAGTCTTATTTTACTTCCACCTTCTTTATTTCAAGTTTCAAATCGTTTATTGTAAGTAAGATGTCTTTAGGTACAATATATTATATTAAACAACTTATTGGGATAAAGTGATACCAACTAGAAATTTGTTAACAAGAAAATTTCAACAAAATTATTGCACAATGATAGGTAGGTTTAATGATATTGTGTATGCCACATGTACTGAATAATACTAAGATTTTTCTAATCGATGAAGCTTCGTTGAGGTATATACATAGGTTGGAAATACGAAGAGCTAGAACGATTTACTCATGCTGGCAAACATTCAATCACATGCATTTCAGCTCATTCATTACCTTACCTTAAAATCAACAGAGTAATAAACATGGAAGGCAAGATTTGGAAAAAAAATATGCCTATAATCTACTGGTATTTACATAATGTCATGATTATTTACAAATGAATAAGTACTCTTATTGACTTGAAATATAATACAAAAGCCAAGTTAAGTGTTATTAATGTTATTATATCCCATTCGACGTACCAAGGGAAAATGGGAACCGATATTCTACCACAAGTTATTCGAAATAATAATACCTACACACAATGTACAAATGGGAAACTTAAATATGTATTCGGGAAAATAAAACTACGCAAAATAAAATGAACTAGCTGAACTTACCACAACAAAATGCGGGGGATGGTATGTGTGAGGCATATGGGGCATGGGTAGATTTATGCCGGGGCCCTGAAACGCAAAATAAAAAGCATGCTACGAGGAAAAAACGAAAATGCAAAAAAAAATACAGGAGGGGTTGTTTTAGCTCAACAACTGAAGGTATAGGTATAAATAAAGTACAGGAACTGTGCAAGAAAATGACACAAACCAAAGATTATAGTTTGTTGAACATTACACACAGCATCATTTATCCCCGAACTAAGCAGAACAATGGCCATTTAAAAAAAAAATTGCTAAAAGAATTACATACAATAACTTATTTAGGGCTCTCGTTCTTACCAATATAATGCTATTCTGAAAATAACTTGTGGTTTAGTTTAGAATTATGAAAACCAGATGACTGAAATACTATTAATAAACTTTTATAAACACACATTTTAACTTATTTTTAACAAGGTGAAAGAATATAACAACACAGATTGAATAACATCGGTCATATAGCACATCCACAATTCCTGTAGGTTACATAATTATATGGATTACAAGGAGGAAATAGGAAATTAAACTCTAATAACTATGTAAGCAAAATAAGTGTTCTAGCATAGAAATAAAATTGCAACGTGTAGAAGCTAAGTACTAGGATTCTTTACAAGGATATAAACTGAAGAAAGAAAGAGTTACCATTTGACAGTGAAGTAGATTTTTGAAGAGATTTAGAAAGAATAGGATGCCGGTGCTAGAGTAGTTCTCTTGTTACGAATGAAATTTGTCTTTATTATTTGATGATTGATTGATCACCAATCCACTTGCCAGGCGTGGTAACCCCCCACCCCTGGTTTAGGAAAGGTATGTTCAGCAGTGGACGAGATACTGTATACTCATCAGCATACTTTTGCACTCTTGTGTTATAAAATTTTATTCTCAGTTTAGTGTCAAAGGATTTTTTTTCACTAACAAATTAATTGCAATAAGGCTGACAGCAATCCGTGTGCAGGCTATTCCAGACCTTTACGACTTGAGTCCGAGATTGTAACATTCTACTGACTTGAATAGTCCGGCGATTGCAATGGGAGAATGAGTATATTTAATTTGTATTTTAAATTATTTGCAATCATTCAGGACAGACCATTTTCATTCGTAACAAGAGGAAACAAGGTATCTTTCATCTGTACGTACCATAGGCCGGTACCCTGCTCCGGTGGTCGCCTGCATGGGCTGCGGAGTCCAGGTGGCGCCAGGCTTCTGTGCGTTCTTCGGCGAGCTCCAATTCATCGGTCTGACAACGGTGCGCGTCAGTTGGACGTACGTAAATGAAAGCTTGCAAGAGTAGGGGTAATACGGAGGTATGTTCAGAGTCGTCCATTAATCACGTAAGGTTTTTTAAGCAAAATTTAAACAAATATCACGTGTAGTTTTTTTTATACAACAAATAATAAAAAAAACGCAGAATATTCGTTCCGGGTGTTGTGTATGTATGTATTGTATTAAGTAAATCAGTCATCTAGTACCCATAACACAAGCTCTGCTTAGCTTGGGGCTAGATGATATTGTGTGGATTGCCCAGCATTATTTATTTACTTATTTATTGTATCTAAATACAGGTATAATCGAATTTAATTCTGGAAAATTAAGTATCGTGATAAAATTTTGGTTGGTCCGTTTAGAAATCGCGCGTTCAACGTAAAAATAAACACAAGTGATATCTCACCCCCGCTACACCCTTGTGCTATTTCGTGATTGTTTCGAACATCTCCCATCCTTTCGTGCCTCACGTGATTAATGGCCGACCCCTATCTAGACAGGATTCTGCGTTTGCATTATTACATTCATTGTCATACCTACTGATATTATCGTTTATTGTAATTATGTACATACAGATCTTTTGTATTATTCAGATATTATCGCCCAGCGTGGGGATTATGGGCATTAAGTTGGGACCAATATATGGTGTGGAGGAGATCAGTCGTATTATGGTCTTAGATGTAATTATGGTTTATTTAATATAAGTTTGCAATAAAGAATATTCTATCTATGTATAATTATATTTTTGTCTATGGTATAAGGGTTCTACCTAAGCCAAATCTATAAAATTACGTTTCGTCGTTCTTTTTATTTAAATTGTGTTTCCATAGAATGCCAACGGGAGGCTATTACCACAGATTTTATAATACTATCTATGACTAAGCCTACGCCATATGTATGTCCGTTCGTCACAGGCCCCTTGTGAACCGCAATAAGCGCACCGCAATAATCGCAAGCGAGTCCAATTTTTCACAATATAATACGCGTTACTATGGTCCACTAGACATAATTTTAAGTCTGAAAAGCCCACTTTGGTAGGACACCAACAAGAAACCGCAAGAAAAAAATATGATATGAGATCCCTTAGTTCACGAATCTAGACTTGTATTTTTATTTTAACCGATAAGAACTCCAAGTGCAGGTGTTAGCTCTGTAATAAATGCAACAACAAAATCGCACCAAGTAATAAACCTCATAGGGGACTAGTGTATGTGTATATCTAAACCTCGTATTAGATTAGGTGTGCTAAGAGCTTGTACATTATTTAACCAGCCCATAGTGTCAGTGTAATAGGACGTTGTTTATGTACATAACTAGGAAAGGCCAATGTAAGATGCTTGCTTTCATTCACGTGTTTATTTGACTGCTCAATTTTCAAAGAACTTGAGAATTAAACAGTCAAAAAGGTAAAATTAGCATTTACTTAATAAAATACTTGTAGTTTCTTTTACATCAAACAATTAAATTTTAATTTCTATAATATTTAATTAAAATCAGCTTAAATTAAGCTGACAACTTACATAAAACAGGTATTTGTTTTGATAACTGAGTAAAAATGTTATTTGATGTTTATGAAACCGCATTGCATTTTGCTTATAAAATTTCAAAAATACTAAACTACAAAAGTCACTCCACAACTGCATTAAGTTCCACACAGTACTGCATGGAACTTGTCAAACATACTACCTACCACACGATTAAAAATATTGGTAAATAATTATAGCTTGCCTTATTTAATCAAAATCATTTCATTCAAGCTAATCATTGTAGTTAACTGTTGAATTATTCTGATGGCAAAATGATACAAATTCATTTGTTTAATTGTATGTCAAATTAATATCATATTTGAAACAAATGTTATAAGTATCATTTCTGATTTTGAATGTTGCCATCAACCGCCTAACAAATCCTACCATTATGACACAATAAAAAAAACTAGTCAACTATTCGTAAAATGTATTTAATGGCATCACAATAATTCAACAGTGTAATTCTAGCAGAAATAAAAAGATATAAACTCACTTCTGAGCAGCAGCTGTTTTGTTGATGCTCAAGTTATTCGCCAACTGAGCAAGTGATGAGTCTAAGTCACCTGTAAGGACCTTGCCAGGCTGCTGGGCCGGTTGACCTGGGGATTTGAGAGGTAGTTTTAGAGACATAAGGTTGAATTTAAAATGGATGATGTCATGATGATGGGTTGATCAGTGACTATGGTGCAGCTAATCTGAGGCTTTCGAATTTTGATGGCAAGAGATGTGGGATCTCTAACTCAAAAAATAAAAACTTTCAAAGTGTTATGAAACTCTTGAAAGCAAAATAATTATGTCTGACATTAGCGATGACAGTATTAGTCAAATCTGATGATTAGGAATGTAAAAAATCGTAAAAAAAACTAACGCTAGCTCAAAGGACGACACAGAACAACGATGATTAAAATCATGCTATAAAATAAACTGAAAACAACAGCGTCTGTACAAAATTAGGCAAAACTGTGCGATGTGAGGGGTCAACGGAAAACCTTAAGCACACTGGCAGCTATTCTAAATTCAAACCGGCCATCGGCATCATTGGTTGGCGAGCTGGCGAGGCAAACATTTGCATGTTCATTGGCTGAGACATCTGCATGGACATGACGTCGCTGAATGGCTGCGACGTCATTGGCTGCGGCTGCTGCGTTATTGGCTGAGACTTGGCCGGCGAGCCTCCGAGCGACATTCGCATGACGTCTTCGAGGTCATCGAACGCTGACTTGGGGGGGTTGGGGGGAGGGGGACGGGCGGGGGACGCGGATATAGGCTGGGTAGGGTTCCCCATACCCATGAATGGGTTTGGCGTGGCAGCTTGCACAAGAAATATACATTTTAGATGGACGGTTTTTTTACATAATTCAGATTATCTACCATCACCAAATTAATAAACTTTAATGTAATAAAAACTTATCTACGACCATTCAAACCTATTTCGAGAAATATCAATTTGAATAATCTCAGAACAGTGTGTAGGAAAATTATAAGAAAATTATAAAGTGAGGCTGTCATTTGGTTCCTTTACTTTTTCTAATCATATCTCTCTAACCAAAAAGCCAATGATACCATTTAACGCAAATGTAACAATTTTGGCAGATAATGAACAAGATGTTTTTTTTTTTGCCAGGTGGTCCACACCAGCTGGCAAACAATGATCCACATCAATGTTACTAATTTGCAAAAAAGCTACCATTTAGGTATTATTATTTCACAAATGGCAGCCCCATCGTGCAAAGCGGCTCACCTGCCGAGCTGTCAGTGCTATCGAATACATTAGAGAAGTTAGCCTCGGGCACGAAAGTGTTGTTTTGCTGCGGGAACGCCGAGAAGCCATTGGTCGGCTGCTGCTGGGTCCACATCTGATTGGTTGGCGCTGGAGCTGGCGCCGCGGCTAATACAAATGCAGTACCATTTTATTTGTTATTTATTTAATCTGACTGTTGTTGATTGTGAATGGTTTGTGTTTTGAAAATGCATGGCAATGTTTGATCTATTTTTGTAACTTAATGCCGATGCCTTTGTCTTTTATAGGATCAGACTGTTGGCATTTAAATCACATTGTTCTATTATAGCAACAATTTATGTTACAATAGTAGTAAGTTGGTAGAATTATTATTATCTTTATATGGGATAGATTTTGCGTAATGGAAATTATAAATCTGACTTGCATGAAATAAGCATGAACCTGGTTGCATGATAGGTATTTGTTTTTCTTTTCGTTTTTAAATTCAGGCAGTTTAAATTGACGTACTTCCATAGTTTTCTTCAAAAATATATTTTACTTGCATTTAGGTTTATTTTATTTTGTGAGGCTAAATGATATTTATGTTTTTAATGCGACTGGTGGTTTAAGCATGAAATTGTACTGCATCGGTATTCGTCAAATGTAAATTCTGAGCTAGTAAATACAGTGTATTTTAGAAGAACCAACCCCTTATGTACAGTTTTAGTGTAGGATAGTGCTATATCTAATATAAGTGTAAGTCTTACAGTTCTGTTCAAAGCATGAGTCTGTAATAGCAATTTATAAATTAAATATTACAAGACAGGTAGTAAATTAGTTCAACTTTAAATACACAACTGAATAAGGCTGCGTTCTGAGCGCATAGCTGAGTGTTAAAGTACTTCGCAGATCGTCATTCCACCAGGACCCAGGGGCACCTACACTATGTTTACCGATGATTGACTATCGATGATTAGGTCGTTTCGTTAGTCACCAGGCCACAGCTGGACATAGGCCTCCCCTGATATTGTGATAGTGTCATAATCCACATGCTGGGCATACGGGTTGGAGACAGCAGTTCGGTGGTGGATCTGAACTTGATGATGACAAGACGTAATCGTGCATCATCTCATTCTCTTATGGGATTTAGTACAGCGCCACTACGCTAATCCCATACAATAATGAGACGTCACAATCAGGCTTCGAAACCATCGCCCAACCGAAATCTGACCGCCCCCCGGTGGATATCACTTAGTCGCTTCTTACGACACCCGCGGGAAGAATTGGGGTGGTGCTAATTCTAAGCCGGCACCTCACGTCAGGTCGTTAGTAAAGGCGACTTACCACCAAACATATCAGCAAACGGGTTGCCAAGCGAGAGTAGATCGTCAGACGCTCTAGTAGCCGTGCCGTTGTTCTCTGGCGTTGGCCCGAAGAGGTCCACTATGGATTGTTGATTGTTGGTTGGCGCAGCCTGCGATAGGAAGGGATTGTTCGCCATGTTTGTTGGAGATTGGACCTTGTTCTGTAAATGATTAGGTGGGCTTTAGCTTGAATGAATAAATTAATTAACGCTTTATGGTTGGTACTGGTACTCAAGTAAAGTTTATAAACAGAGGGAGTTGTTTCAAGGTTTTTTGTTTGGACCGTGTTCTGTAGACGATGAGTTGATATTTAACTGGATTTTATAGAGTTTTAAGGCGAGAGTGTTTCTATTGCATGTTTGCAGGAGCAGACAATAAGATTTATTTATTTCCAGCTCTTATTGAAGATTGGACCTTATTCCATGAATATGCAAGGTAGTTTGAACTTTTATTTTGTAGCGAGACCTTTGCAATTTGTCTGTACAAATTGGGTTTAATGAAACTCGGTTTTTTTGTTTTAATATTGCTTACCCCACACATAAGGAAACTTCTAAGAATTTAAATATGACATGCAATATTCCAAGAATTTACAAACTCGACGGGACTTGAACCCGCAACCTTCCACTCAGCCCGCATTTTCCCGTACTGAGTGGTGGTAGTGGGTTCAGTTCCCATCGAGTTCGTAAATTCTTGGAATATTAGTTAAATTCTTAATGAAACTCGTTGAGAAGCAACAAAAATGAAAAATTACCGTGTTTTTTAATAAATTGTGATGTAGGTACTTAAATGATTAAAAATCGTAAACACAATAACACAAAGCATATATTGGTGCTAATAATGATAAATAATTAAACATAAATACAACAAAACACACAATGAAAGTCGCCCAGCCGACCCATTTCCGCAAAACCTAAGCGGTGAGACAAAACAAGACCAGTCCCACAGCCTTGAAACAAGACTGAACCTTACAATGATTTCACTGATGTCTTCTTCGCCAGTCCATTTCTCGCCTTGCAATAAATGCACCTGTGTCAAGGTAATAGTCAAATGCATGCAACGAAAAATCTAGTTTTCTAAAAGGCAGGTGTGCGCGTGCGTGTGGACGGCCTAAATGTTGTTGTTTTTTATTTGTTTTATCAAGGATATGTTAAATTACCGCAATTTCAGTAAAAACCGCTTAGCACTCCATCAAACGACGCCTATCTTAGCAATTCATCAAAATCATTATAATTTTGGCCTATATGCTGAACAAAGGCCTCCCTCAAACGACGCCTCAAAAAGCGATCTTAAGCCGTCTTCATCCATCGACTCCCTGCGACCGATACAATGTCGTCGGTCCACCGAGTGGGAGGTCTCCGTATCGCGTTGCGTTGCGGTAGTCACCCAAGAACCTCTAGTCCCCGGTTATTAATTCTGCGAGCTATATTTCTCATCATCAACCTATCTTAGTCCACTGCTGGACATAGGCCTCCCCCAATGAGCGCCGTAGTGCCCTGTCTTCAGCTTGCCGCATCCAGCAAATTGCCTGCAGTCTTTTGCAGTTCATCATCCTAACTGGCTGAAGGGTGTCCTACACTACGTTTGCCGAGTCGCGGTCTCCACTCGAGAACACGTTTACCCCAGCGGTTGTCGGTTCTTCTCGAGATATGGCCAGCCCACTGCCACTTCAGCTTGCTAATTCTCTGAGCTATGTCGATAACTTTGGTTCTCTGTCGGATGTATTCGTTACGAATCCTATCCTTCAGACAAACTCCGAGCATAGCTCTTTCCATAGCTCGGTGAGCGACTTTGAACTGGTGGACCAGCCCCAACGTGAGTGTCTACACTACTGTGTGCTATATTTCTGCCCATTGCAAATTCAGCTTGCAAATTCTGCAAGCTTAGTCGGCCATTTTGGTTCAATAAACTTATTATCAACTATAACGTCCACCTACAGAAAGGTCCAACTAACCTTATACTGATTCATAGCAGCTTCCTCCTCAGCCAAGACTTGCTGCTTCAAAGAATCATCAATAAGCAGCGATCCGTTGCTCGCCTTGTCGAGTCGAGACGAGGCGGCCACGTTTCCGAATGATGATGATGTGGATGACAGCGCTCCCATCACACTTGCTACGTTCTTCTGGGCGCTGGAAAGAGATAAGACAATTAGATAATCTATATAAGTGTCTCTCTATCCGCAAATTCCTCCTAAACCACGCGAAGGAACATACGGTTTTATCCAATGGACAAAGTGATTCAGGAGGAAGGAAGAAAAAACATTAATATGTAAACTTAATAATGTTTTTTTTTGTTATTTGGCTTAAGAATAAGTATGATTGTTGCACATGTCGGAAAAAAAAACTATTTCCTTTAGAACATACAGGACTCATGAAAATTCAAATTACATAAGTAAAACAAGGAAATAATGAGAACCAAACAAAGAGCGCGCTCCCCGCCATACAATGACTACACAGGACTGATCGCAGTTAGTTGACTTCTCAGCGCGCAGAAGAGTCCATGTTTCATGTTTGGTAAAGTTGCAGCACGCACACAAATATAGCGATGCAATAAGTATTTCCGTTGAAATTATCACGTTCTGTGGAGGGGCGTTCATTTTTAGAATGGTTTATCTCTACCATCTTGCAGTGCGTGGCCTATGGACAGTTGATGGCTAGCTGTAGCTTCATAACTGAACACTTACCTAGCTGTCTGTGTAGGAGTATTAGCAGCGGATCCCTTCTTTCCCTCCAGAGTAGCGAGGTGTCCCTCTAACGCGTCGAGCAAAGAGCTGGGGGCTTTGGTCAGGTCTGGAATGTCTCCCTTGTCGATGCCCACGCTTTCTGCCACCTGGAACATAGTTTGTTAATATCACTATGAGGCGAAAAATTATATTTAAGCTGACTAGTAAAGGCGTCTAGTCTAGTCTAGTAATCGTCCATAGCTTTTCGTGTTTGGTTTCTATGGAAACGTTTAGAGGTTATTTATATCCCATGGGAACTGATATGGGATAAAAAGTAGTATCTATGCAAAATTTAAGCCCAATCCATTCTGTAGCTTTGCTTGCACAAACATGATCTATGTTCCGAAATTTCGCATTTTTAATGTTTGTGTGATTTTGATCCTCTTCTGTTGTATACTTCTCGCTTCCAAGTGCGCCCTGCTATTAAGAAGATATCGTCACCCCTCTTGCAATCAAACGAAGCTATCTACTAATTATGGACATCACTCGGTCTCATTTGTCTCATAATATTCGTACTGAGACGGATGCCCACCGTCACACATTCATTATACAGGGTGCCACGAAACATGGGTACTAAGCTGAAAGGGAGTGATTCTGGACCCGAGGGGATCAACTTTTGTTCTACGATTGTTTGAACTTAGAAACTTTTATATATTTTTTAAATTTAAATTTTAGACTTTTTAAATTATAATAAGAGTTCTTTTAGGTGTATTCTTACATTATAGTTTTAAAATTTCAAAGGATTTATATTATTTCCTAGTAATCATTTCATGACCAAACACTGGTTCGGCTGAAAAAAACATACATTGTTTATTTATTTTTACTATCTTTTTTTTCTTTCGGCTTAGTACGCATGTTACGTGGCACCCTATATATCTCTCTAACAACTATGTTTACTATCACATGGTAACATTTGATATAATCCTTACCTTCAAGAACTCTCCGACCCTATCCATTCTGATGAGGAACTTCTTATAGAGGTCGAGAGCGTCACGGGCGTTCTTCTTGTTCATGTCGAAGTATTTCTCCAGCAGGTTTATGATCCCGTCGTTGTAGCATGCGAATAACCTGAAAAGAATACACCAGGTTAGTTATAAACTTATTGTGAACTAGCTGCTGCCCGTGGCTTCGCACGCGCTTTTTAAGTATGTCCGTCCCCGGGATACCATTTACCTGCCAACTTTCATTAAGAGCGTTTACGCCTAGCGCGCGATGTGTATGGGACTGACTTGAAATGATTTGCGCGCAGCGTTTTAAAGTAGTTTTAAAATATTTACAGAAAAATAATAACAACACAATAATAAAAATTTTAAATGTATGATTTTAAAGAAGATGATCTACTTTATTGGTAAGCTATTGTTATATTAAATTAAATAAGGTACATATGTAAAAAAATCGTTTAAAATTCGTAATAATTCACAGTTTTTGAATGTTAATTTCTCATAGTCAGATACCAAAATAAACATCTTTTAAACTAACTATTTTCCCAAGGATCATATTGATTGGTTATTATTTTTTGTTAATCAGTATTTTCATAATATTTTGAGCTTCGAAACTGATGCTGAAAGGGGAATTAAGAAAACCTCTAACAAGTTATCTTGATATAACACATACATACTATATTAATCGAAATATTTTCTTAACTAACTATTTGGACAACGAAATTTCCTAAAATTATTATTAATTAACATATAGTGTAAGATAAGTGGTTCATGATATTAACGGGATTGAAAAGTACTGTTTTTGAGCCAAACTGCGCATGAAAGGCGTAAACGCTCTTAAGACCCGTTTAGGCGTGAAAGGGTAACAGACAGAGTTACCCAGTTTCGAATTCATATTATTAGTATGGAGGTGCGGTAAACTAGCGGCAAAGTAATTAGTTGCTATTCATTAACCATTACCTATCTTATCAGCTGTTAAAAGGTCAACCTGATGTCATTAAATAATAATCCCACTAAAATTATAGAGGCGAAAATTTGTACCGTTGTTGTGAAGATGTTTAGCCGAAGGCAACGCCAAAACTAAATGGATTGGGCTCAAATTTTGCACACATAAAGATCTGGACCTGGAACTTTTTATTCCAAAAAGGCGCGCGAAGCCGCGAGCAGCAGCTAGTAAATAATAAATATGTCAGTGCTACTGCGTACGTAGGTCGTCAGAGGCTGAATGCCGGTCCGGCGTTGATGGTACTGCGCCGGAGCGACCAAGTTTATTTATTTAGAAAGGAACGCTAACAGCTTATACATAATTCATTGTTAAAGATTTAGAGATAAACTTACTTTTTACTTAGACATTCTTTTATAGATATGATATCTAAATTACTTGTAGAACCTAGAAAATAGGAAAAACCCGGGTTTTTTTGTCCACGCGTCACCTATATTATCTAAAAACGATAAAATTTGGGATGACCACCAACACAAATACCGTTAAATCAGTCTTTATAAGTAATGTGGCGCGGCGGGCGAAGGTCCGCCTGCGACGCAGAAGGTTGCGGGTTCGATTCCCGCCTTGGGACAAATGTTTGTACGATCTGCAAATATTTGTTCCGGGTGTTCTGGGTATTTTCTATATATAATAAAAAATATCTATCTATGTTATATATTGTATTAAGTTTATCAGTCATCTAGTACCCATAACACAAGCTCTGCTTACTTTGGGGCTAGATGATGCTGTGTGGATTGTCAAAAAAAAAAAAAAAAAAAATAAAAAAAAAAAAATTTTTTTTTTTTTTTTTTTAAATGTAATTGCATTGGAAGACTAGCAATCCGAATACTTGATTCACAACTAAATAATAGTAATTTATGTCGTTCTTTACAATTCCCTTCATATCTTCCAAGGTTTAAGTTACTTTATAAGATGATATTTTCTTTGCCCTTAAACATTCGCATAACATTAGAAGAAGAGTATATTCTTGCGAATGCGAGTATACCTTACATACACCCCTAGTTCATACCCGCCGGGTGGATTGCAACTGCAACTGCAACAACTACATTGCAACTGCAACAACTACATTTTTCTGGTTTTGGGGGGTTGGTTTTGCTTGGTTTGGTGGTTTTGGATCCACCTCGGGATTCTTTTCCGCGACAGTAATGAAGTGTGACCTGATGAGATCTCTAAAGAGCAGCATGAAGCACATGTTGATGACCCCGTTGGTGAGGTCGTTGGCCGTGCAGTCGAACTCCAGCAGAGAGTCCAGCTGCGCTTGTAGAACTGGGAGCGTCTTCAGCAGCTTCTCCGCGTTCATCATGCGTAAGGAGCCTTCTTCTTTCCTGTGGATAGTCAACATGTGTTATTGTTACACTGATAGGATCGATATTTCTTTCAATACTCAAATTTATATTGCAAACATGTTGTACAAGGGATCTTACAAAATAACAAGAAGGTCGTTACAAACATGCACCATGCTGGGGCACGGTAATATTATGCTAGGTGGCTAATACTTATTCTAAATATTCTAGGCATATAATTATATCCAGATCGAGGCTTTTATATCTAGGCGAGACGTTGTAGGGCGAATCACAACAGCCCCCAAAAATAATGAACTGGATGACCACGACCGCTCGAGTGTTGCGAAGAAGATCCATCTGACTGAAGCACCCATTAGATCCTACTACTGTGCAGGGCCTTACTTACATCTTTCAATCATCTCGCTCTAAGGCGGTCCACCAGTCCGACTCAGAGCAATAGGCGTCAAGTTGTTCCCGCCATTTTCGCTTGGGACAGCCGCTTTGTCTTTCTGGCGTCTTATGAAGACTATTCGGTTGGCTTGACATGCCACCTATGCCTCAGGGCAGTGCACCCCAGTGATTCCTGCGAGGTTGCATCGTAGAGCATTCCTACCGTGGGCGTCCTGCGAGGTCTCTCTCTAGAGCATTATTATTTCCATGTGATGGTAGGGTTTGCTTTCCATGTCTATTCTCTCTAGTTCGTTCTACTCAATGATATGTCTTAGGAAACATTGCAGGCTTTAGTCGTTTACTGCGAGGAATTGATTATGATGTTTGCTTCTAAGGGAGTCAGAAAAGGAGAAAGGTAACTCACCCCCTCTTGACCTTGCAGAAGTCGAAGGCCACAGTCCTGTATGACAGCGCCTTCTCGTTAAGGTACTTCGCATAGCGGCGGATGAACGGTGACATATCATACCCTGGACATTCAAACACACGTGAGAAGAAGCTTAGGGTTACGCTTCCAAAATGGTAATGGTGCAACTTTCATCTCATGTCGGGCGTTTCATCTGTTGAAGGCGTTTCAACTATCAGGTAATGCCCATCTTTGAGTTGCTGTAAAGCTCTTGGCGCTAACTTTCATTTAAATAAATAATTTAGACATTAAATAACAAAAAAATCAAAAGAATCTTAGCTGCAACGAAATGCTAATGTTGCTTTTACTGTATTTGAGCGTATTTAGGGTCTGTAAAGTAGAGAAAAATCAAAAGAGTTAAGACAAAAGCTTAATTTCTTAACTACCATTATGTACTGAAAGTTGCGCTACCATTACCATATAGAAATGACTCATCATAAAGTAAACCAAGACAAAATAAAGCAGTCGCTGCCTTACCAACACAACAAATTCTAGAGCTACCTATTCAAAGTGAATGGCAAATTTAATGGTGTAATGAATAGTTTCGGTGCTAAGCGACAACACACAACGATAAAGACAAAATACGTGCAACATTCGTGCTATGAGTATTGTTTTGTACATCGATTGTTTTATTTAAAAAGCTTTTAAGAACACTGGTAATAAAAACTTACTTCACAGAAGCTCTTAATTCGGAAAGCTCGAATATTAGATTGAACTTTGCGACTTTTAGTTCTAGTTCTCAATATTAGCTACATATGTAAATAAATATATGTTAGGGCAAAATTGAGATGAGTTTAGAATATATTTTATTTAAAATCAGTAGATGATCTTTTAGTAGAAATACGATCTACTGTGAATGCAGTTTAATTTTGAAACAAATCAAGCAGTGTACAAGAACCAAACACTACAGTGTAGTAGATTGTGCAGTTGGCATTCTATAGTGCATTGTGTCGAGGTGAAAATACCAACTTTGTAATATAGTCGTTTACTGCGACAATAACAAGGTTGAATAGCTTATAGGTCAAATACTTCAACTATAAATTGAATCTAATGTTTATTTCCAACATTATGACTTAATAATAACTATAAATTTTTCTTTAAACATTGTAGTTTCTGAGTACGGGGTATAATGATTACAGGTTCATTAGCTGTAGAAATAACTACACAAATAACCATCAACGTAAATCTATTTTATTGTGAGTGGAAGAGGAATACGGCAACAACTCGTTAAATTTTAAAAGTAACACAAGGAAAACTACGACCAACTAACAGTTTCAAAAAATGATGATTGTCAATCTAACCCAGTTCCTCAGTTTCCTGTTTCCTTGTAATGCCGTATCCAAGAAAAGATATTGCAAACTCATACATGCCTACAAAAAACAAATAAGCAATACACATGCGACAACAAATTGCAACCAAAAACTCCAAGCGTGCACGCATGTGCAGTCGGACAGACAGTACAAAAGCCGCCATTTTGTTTTTTTGACTCACCAATCCGAGCACCGGCCGCGCCTTTCAGTAAGCGGAAGAAAAAGTGTATATCAGTATGTTGTAGAATTTAGAATATCAAACTTGTACAGTTATGCCTCTGCGCGCATAAGAATGTGCCTCATCTTTTACGACTCTATACATTTTAGAACCGTATAGGTACGCGTGATTTTATAGACTTGGATGAATAGAAGAAAAGGCTATAGTAATTCGTGTCTGGGAACTTCTACACAATATACATTGAGAGCAACATTTTTGATATTTTTACAACAAATATAGTGCAGGGTGCATACAACCATTATCAATCCTTGAACCATGCCTAGAGTTGCTATATTTTAGAATTGTAGATAGATCTGTAGTGTGGCAGCCGGCAACACCAGACTTTTTGTGTAATATGAACAATGGGGTATTGATCAGACCATGCACTGCATAGGATTCCTGTGTTTTTATATTTACATTATGCATTGCACGTCATTTTATTTATTTTCAATACGTATGGATACTTCCAAAGACATTTCCCTTTATATATTCCAAAAATATAACCCGCCTGAAAAAACCTGCAGGACCCTCGAAACGATTTTTAAAACTATTTTGTCACAAATTTTTACGACTTAGTCTGCTGCAGTTTTCTTGAAGAGAGGTGATCAGTAAAAACAACCAATAGCATAGTGCCAAATTACGTCACATGACCGTCACGATCACGACATGTAAAAAGTATTCCATATATTCTTGGGTGCTTTTACTCGTTTCTTCGATTTGATATTATTATAAGCCGAGCTTTAGTCTTGGAGACATACGGCCTAGCTTTAGTTTTTTTTTAAACCTAATAGATAACAAAATTTTATTGGGCAAGGTTCTGGAATACGCCCCCTAATCTCACCAAATGGCCTGTTACAAGATCTATTACATTGCAATGTAAAAATATAACAATTGTTTTAATAAAATGTAACATTTAAATTAATTGAATAACATAGTAATTAGAGGTCGTGATATCAACGGACGCCTATCAGTAATTAATATAACGCCGCATAACTGTTATTGTTTTGATAACGTTGGTACAGTCGACGACAGCAAACGCTGATGAGAAGAACCATTCTAAAAGATTTATCATCTTCTACAATTGTCTTTATACGAGGTGTTTATTTTGAAGGTAGGTTTGTTGAGCATTTGAGCAACATTTCGTGTCATGATCTGTCTATATATATGATGATGACCTCCAAGCCGAATTTCGGTCACGGCGGCGGCCAGTTTCAACGGAGACTAGCCATGTGTGCAGGACGTATTATAGTACACAGGTGTGTGCGCAAACATAGGTGCACTCTCTGTTCTTCTCTATCTATCTCAGCCCGTGGGCACCCACTGCTCGGTATAGCCTAATTCTCTATTGCGCCATTCTGTCTGGTCCTGTGTTAGTGTGAAGCTGTGCGTCCACCGGATCGGAATCGGAGCGTACACAGCGTAAGGATATATTGCTTTGTATTGATTTCTATGGTACAGCGGCCACTGGATCGGCATATCTGCCGGTACCATTGCCAGGGACCAGCATTTCTGCCGATGACGACATCCGCAACAATGTCCTCGTAGTGACATTGTTGCGGATGACGATATCAGCAAACTGAGCGCTTTGAAAACACCTATATTGCCGATACAAAATCCGTAAACTGTGGAAGCACACCAACGGCGTTCTGTAAATACCGATGACGACGCCGCGTACGCTTCGATCTCGATCCAGTGGACGCACAGCTTTACACTAATCTTCCTGGGCTATTTTAACGATGTCATATAACCATCAGTATATGACATCGTTAAAAAAGTAAAGCAAAAAACGTTTATTTCAAAAAAGTTATGTTATGTTTATTTTTGTCGCTTACTGTACATGCTAGGAATGCTTTGTATATTTATTTTATTGTAAATATTTATGAATGTTTGTTTTTATATTTGCTATGCAGAAATGGAAGTCGATAAACAGTTTATGGAAAAAAAAAAATTTGTGGCAGTAAGAAGTGGTACTTACTTACACAAATATAATTTAGTTTTCAGGATATTGTACCACCCTGTTCTTCAGTTTAGGAATTACCGCCATTTTTCTATAAATAGATAACCGACAAAATAATCAGCGAAACGGCGATGTGGGAGTCATTAATTACAAAACCAAATAATAAAAACAAATTAGAGGCAGTATTTACAACTGAAACAATTATGCTAACAGCAGACTGTTGCAAACAATCTACAGGTAGCTCAACTGATCCATATCAATACCAGTCGGAAGCGTCCCCAAGACGCTGGCTGTAGATATTTTAATGAACACATTTACTGCGATAAGACAAAAAAAAGTAAACAAAAACAAAAAAAAACAAATGAGAAAAACCGCTTTATCAGTATTAACTATCCTAGTAAAAGTTAGACAACCTTATTTTTATGTTTAAGTAAGTTTATTATATATTATAATGTATGTAGTGTAAGTATTATTGTTTTGTTTATTCTTCGAGTGCCACCGTCTACTTTGTTCTTACTTGTCCAACCCATCCCAAGGTTGCCTGGAAGAGATCGCTCATAGCGATAAGGACGCCTTTGTATTTCATCTACTCATACGAGTAGCATCTATTTCTGTATTGTTTTCTGTCTTTGTGTGGTACAATAAAGTGTTATATATCTATAAGACCTGCAAGCTGCAACGACGCGGGCCGCTGGCCGCCCGCGTCGTTGTCGCCCCGTTCTGGTAAGTACTAGTAACATTCGCATGTGCTGTGCATCATGGGCACTCAATATATCAATAAACTGTGCATCTTAGACAAAAAAAAGTCCAGCATTGTGATCGCCTAGTATGTACATTTTTAAGTGCTAAAGATTTTTTTATTTTTCAATACAGGGTGCCACGAAACATGTCTACCTACTAAGCCGAAAGGAGGATTATAGACCCCGAGGAGATCCTTTTTTTTAAATTTTACTATTTTTAGTCATATTCGTATTCTTTTACGTGTAATCTTACATTATTAATTATTGTTTAGAAATTTCCAAGGATTAACGTATTTTTTTTGTAATACTTAACTTCATGACAAAACAATTGCTAAAAACAACAAGCAAAAAATATTTATAAAATATTTTATGATTAATAATTTAAAAGAACACGAATAGAAGAAAACCAATGTCATATAAATTATATTTGTCGTATTTGTAAAAAGAAAAATTAATTTAAAAAATCGTTATTCACATTCTAATCCCCTCGGGGTCCAGATAAACACTCTTTCGGCTTAATACACATGTAACGTGGCACCTTATATAAGTTTCCAGCCCTCATTGCTCTGCAACATAGAACAAAACTAGAGCAACAACGGCGAGTGAACGAACCTCGAGGTCAACGGTCAATAACTCCAACACCATGCTACGTGTAATAATAATATAAGTTGGCGTACTCGCAATGTTGAGGTAAATTGTCACGCTTACGATAGTTCGGCATGCTGGGGCCGCACTACCGGGAAATGGCAATGCTCATCATCACAATAAATCTCGCGGTAACTAACGCGATAATTCTCGCGATGTCTCTTTGATGTACCGCCACTCGAACTATCGCCTAACGTCAAACGGCAATGTGAATGCCGTTGTAAAGTTATCGCGAGAAGTCGTGGCCACACCAACGTTCAACGTCCAACATCGCGATAATTAACGGCATTTCCCGGTAGTGTGGCCCTAGCATCAGTGTTTACCGGGTTTCCATCGCGAAAGGGTAATAAGCGGGAAATGAGAGATGAGTGGGCGGAGTTCATTTCTACGCTTTCTGTTCGTTCACTCCTTTCCGCTCGACTATCTTTCTGCTTGCTTAGTCTTTTCCGCTCGTATACACTATGCAGTTTACTCTTGCGAGTTAAAATGGGACCGCTCCGCTTGCGGTGGAAACCCGGCTTTAGAAAAAAAAGTAGATAACTAAGCATTTACGAAAAGTTGGAATAAAAAAATCGGTAACAAATATGGAGTAACCCGGGGCCCTGTGGCTGTGCGGTAAGTATATTTAGAAAGTTAAAGTGATTAATTACATTAAGTACACTCAGTAATATTTAATGTAATAAGTAGGTAAATTAAAATACTTATGATATTACGTACTTATTATCAGAAGCTTACAACTTAATTAACATTAGACACGCAAATTATCTGCCTGTATTTAAGAATATGGTCTATGAATACTATCTTTCTTCAGTCATAAATATGTAGTAATTTATATTTTTTTTAAACTTGGTGTGTAGGTATTATTATTAAGTATTATTTTATATTATGTATTGTATGGATGTTACTGTATAAGTATTTAAGTTATACGCCACCGTCTATACGTGCACAGTACAATTGCTTCGTGTCCCATCCTAAGGTTGTTTGGAAGAGATCGCTCTTAGTGATAAGGCCGAGCGATAAGGCCGCCCATTGTCCAACAATGGTATATCTCTTTTCCTGTATTTTGGTATTTTCTTGGTGTGAAATAAAGTGCAATGTATTATAAAATATTAAAAAAAAAAGTGTACAGCATACACCCATTGCGCCCTCTTAACAAGCTCTGCTTACGTTGCAGCTAGATGTTTCTGTACTGTAAGTGTACAAGCATCTATATTAATATTATAAATACGAAAGTTACTCTGTCTGTCTGTTACCTTTTCACGCCTTAACGGCTGAACGGATCTCAATGAAATTTGACAGGGAGGTAAATAGTATCCCGGGGACGGACATAGACTACTTAAAAAGCGCGTGCGAAGCCGCGTACAGCGGCTAGTTATATATTAGTATTCTAGTATCGAGTAATATATAATCACATAGGTAGTACAGAAAAGATATCGTGCGATATAAATAGACCCAAGGTTACTCCTGACAAGAAAACGACAAAAAATTACAATTACAACACTGTAGTAACCTAGGTCAGGTACGGCAATTACGAAGAGCACTGGACACTGACCGATCGTTGAGTCATCTTAAGTCATTGGACATGGACAGGTGATCTGTAGGTACTTTACTTATACAACGATATGAACGTGAGGCAACTCTACGACACCATAAATCCATACTATTCCATACTAATAATATAGTAAAGTAATGTAAGTAAAAGATATTTATTTTGCAGAAATACTGTGTACTTTGCAAGGGTTGCATGTTGTAATGATTAAACGAATTGTTCATGATTTAACAAAGAATATAAGTATTAGCTACCTGTAGATTCCAAAAGTATCACAAAGAAACCTCCTAACCGGTAAAGACTGGCCAGAAAAGCCAACGGCCTGGAAAGAAGGCGAAGGATTCTGTTACATGATGAGTTTTTATATTGGAGACCAAGACTTACTCTTGGACCCTTATAGTGACCGTGAATATTTTCTTACAGAGCTTGTTAAACCCTCGTCTCTTGCTCACTACGCAGTACGCTGCGCAACGCGGCGCTGGACACATAATCGTAAGAAAAACGTCGTGGTATTTTGTTCCGACGAAGTCTGTCGGCGGTGAGGGGCAAGCGCGGTAAAGACGACGTTGCGGCGTGACGCAGCGTATTGATTGGAAGAAAAATCCTGTAGACCTTGCAAACTTGCAGTACATAGAAGCCATAAAATAAAGGCTCCCTTCGCATAATAGATAGAAAATTCCAAAAATAACTAACTACAGACGTTGTAAATACATATTTGTTCCCATTTCTCCCAGGCATTGTGTGCCAAGACTACTTGGCAGTGGATTTTAGAGGAAATAAGCATGGGTTGGATATTCCCTACACGGGTTATATTAATTTATTTTTAAGTTCGATATGTGTTATAATATAACAAAACACAAGCACTTCTCACTTTGTGGCTAGATAATGCTGTGTGCATTGTCGTGTGATCGTAGTAAGTGGAACAATTTGTGGGAGGCTTTTGCTCAACAGTTGGACAAAGTGGAGTGACCAAAAGAAAAGGCTTGCAGGAGATATTACCAGACAGAAAGAGCGAGAAATAGGGAGGGTTTTTGCCTAGGAGTGCAGAAAGAAAAGTACAAACAAACAAAGTTGGACATGTTAAAATTGTAAAGTTGCATACGTTCTCTACGTATGACAAAATCATACCTCAGCTAAAGCTAAAAAAAAAAAGTGAAATAAGCAGTATAGAAATATGTAAGTTCTTGTTACTTGTCTGAGAGAAAAACTGTATAAGTTCTGTTGGAAACTTTTAGTTCTGGAATTTGCTAATTCGCAAGTTTATCATTAAAATGCTGTTACTTAAGATTCACGTTAGCAATTTATTATTAAAAGAAATAGTATTTTTTGTCGGCAAAACACCCAGACACGAAACAGTGCAGACCATGCTACCGTTTATCATGAAGCTTCCTTGCCTCAAACGTAAGAAATTCTGTTCTTCAGTATCGAGGCTAGGACCTCGAAGGAGATGTTGAAGGTATGGTACCTATTTAAATTCAAAGGACCACATATTTTAATCAGTAGGCTTTTTACCTCTATTATTTTGTAAAAATAAAAACATTTTTAGAGAATAATTTTCTATACAATAGCAAAATAATCATCAAAATCGGTCCACGCACAGGGATTGTTGTCTAGGGTAGAACAGAGGAAAATTACGTCACATCATCATCGTATGCGTAAAATATTTAAAATTCATTCCTTCAACTTATCACAATATTATTAGTAGCGAACTTTTGGACGGATGTTTGTTAAGTACCTCTTCACGCCAAAACTACTAAACAGATCGGGCTGTAAAACCTGGTCGTACAAACGGCTAAGATACTACGGGCAGATATGATCTTATATTTCGATAACTCCTAAGTATAGAACTTATCGACAGTAGGTACATTTTGATATCAGTTGTGACGCACACACTCCGTTATTTGTTAATTAATAGACATAACAACACAGTGACTAACATTTAAGTTTCTAAGCGGAAAACGGTACTTGACTAATTGCAATGACTTAAACGGAGCTTGCGAATGCAAACATAGTGATTTTGAACTTAAATACGGATGTAGATACATTTTCAACAAGCTTCTGATCGCGGTTTCGCACGCTTTGCAGGATAATAAGTGACCTATATGACATTTTATTTGTATTTGTATTTATTTATTTACCATTTATAACATAGGTCGTTATACAAGGCATGCCAGTAATTGTACAATTTGAAAAGACAAAACCATACTTAAATAAATCATTTTAAAAACCTAGATAAAATACACATTTCAATTAATTCCAGATCATAAAGTTCAATGTCTTGTTTTCATATTATCTAAAGAAAGGGATTGCAATAAATTAGCACTCATAAATTCACTGCTATTCCATGTCCAGCACTAGATCTATACGGAATTTCAATCCCATCCATTTAGTAGCTTTGGAAGGAAGAAGTTATAAACATCCATCAAAATTTTGGAGTATATCTATTCAAACTCCAAAATTTTGATGGATGTTTATGAGCCCTAATATAGGAATGGGATGTCTGGCTGGATGATAGTTTTAGCGTGAAGAGATGGACGGAATAGGCGACGAAAAAAGATAGAATATAGATTTAAATTGACACAGTTTTTAAAGCTGTTCCTTCATAGATATCATCTTGATTCTTTTCCCTATCTAAAAACAAAACGGAGTGTCTTGTGTGCGGCCAGTCGTGAAAATGTTTTTTTTTAAAGCCTTGACTTTGGATAAAATTTTATACTATTTGAACATATCTTATTATATTGAATTTGCTCAAATTCAAATTACTAGGAAGATTTTAAGTTCAGTTTTAGATTAGAAGATATTTATATTAAAAAACTCTCACCGGATGTTTCTCCTAAAATGAGTAGGTAGACTCGATAATGAGTAGATATTAGGAAACATTATGCATAAACAGGATAAATTATGTATTCATAGTCAAACTGAGCGTCAGCGTTGACGCCCGCATGTTCAGCATTATTAATTTATATGTGAAGCATGGTTATACAAAACTAAGGCTTTAGATCACTTCACGATCGGATGAATCTAGCGCAGTGCCGTAGGGAAAGAGGTATCAGTGTGTTTTGAGTTTAGGGCCACTGATGCAAAAGAAACTGCACTGTTACTCGCTGAATCGACTAAACTCCAAGAAAGTTGCAAAAATTTATATAAAATTAATATATTTAAACAAATTGTCAAACATAATGACAATTGAATGGTACCCATCACGTAGCGAGACGTTACGTAGGGAAAAACGCTTACTACAAAATATCAGATTATCTGAGGACAAAAAGCTTGCTCCAACTCAAAAACTAAGAACCTAACAAACTTAAGGTTTCCTGTTTACTTTTTTACTTTACCATAAGAAAATTTAAGTGAACAAAAAAACAAAGTGATAATTTTATTTCCTAGTTTTACTAATGTAGGTGTATGTAATTTTGTGACGTTTCCAAGAGGCGTGTAAGATCTAAAGGAAATGAAGCACTTTCATAATTGATATTTGTGGAAGTTTTTTGCTCTCCCTACGGTACTGCGCTAGACTCATCCGATCGTGAAGAGAGTTAAACATTGGGTTAACCATGCTTTGCAAATAAATAAATAATGCTGGGCACTTCACATCATCTAGCCCTAAGCTGAGGAGTTTGTGTTATGGGGAGTCAGTGACTGATATATGTAATTTAGGTACAGTAGTCCCTACAATAAGCACCGATAAGGGTACAACGAGCCGAGAGTTCCATTTCCGCAACGTTAGGAAGTTGATTGCATTACTGCGCTTGCGCATTCCATCGACCAATCAGCGTGCGGCGTTATATTTTACTGATTAAATAGGTCCACTGATTATAAGCGTTAAAATTACTGAATTAGATAAGAATCTCTAAATTAATAAGTACGAGTTTATTACTGGATATCGTATTTATTGTAAGTGTCTTGGTATTTTGCAACCTTTTATTACATTAGGTACCTACTACTTATCTAAATTAAAATTGTTTAGCTGTACGAAGTTAAAGCTTACCAGGTTTTAGATTACGTAGAATTTTTGTTTGGTAGAATTTCCAAATTTCTTGGCAAAAATTTGTCAAAATTCTACTGTAATTAATCAAAACGACAAATAGTTTTGGAGAGGGCTACTCTCAAAAACTACGAATCTCTCTTGAGAAAATAAGTTCTCTAATCTCATTTTTACAGGCTAAAAATATATTTAGTGTACATACCTTGAACCCCGCTCTTATCCAGAAAATTACTAAGTTGAAACGTAGAATTACTCGATGCCAGGTACTGTGTGAATCTCTGTAATGAGGAGAATACACAAATTAGCAGGAAATTGATTGAAGAGGGCAGGAGGGTGAATCAGACTGATCGTCTAATTATAAAACTGTAACGTACGGAACCCAGCTTTTATTTCATTTTAACTAGCTACTGTAAATTCAGTAAATAAAATTTATTCACTATTACATTATTACTTATATTGGCATGCATTTACTGCCCGCGGCTTCGCGCGCACTTTACCGGGATAACCAGTAGCCAGGGACGGACAATATTATAAATTCGAAAGCAAGTCTTGTCTGTCTGTAACCGTTACACGCCTAAACGGCTGAACAAATAAAATAGAACAAAATAAAATTTGGTAAGTATGCAGATAGATGGTATCCCGGGGACAGACATAGGCTACCTTCTATCTCGGAAAAGAACGCGCAAAGCCGCTGGCAGCAGCTAGTTTATAATATTGCCAAGGTGTAGTTTCTAAATGTGCAAACACGTAGATAAAAGAAAACAATATAAGAAGCAGGAATATCAATTACTAACATTATTGCAGGTAAAATGCGTAAGCAAATTCACGTAAATCTCAAAATACCAGCGGAGTTTATTACGAACTCTAGCAATCTCGTGAAGGTCATGGCAACTTCTAATTGAATGCAAAGAATCACGAATTTAGGGAACGCCGTGAATGTGGCATGTTCGAAATTTATGAAAATATTTAAGTATAATAAGTTTTATAATTAACTTATCGTGTATTGCTGTTGGCGTGTGGAAGTAAGAAGATATGGAACACTAACTTGTGCCCGCGGCTGTGCTCGCACTTCACCGGGACAAAAAGTAACCAATGCCCGTCCTTGGGATACCGTCTACCTCATTAAGATCCGTTCAGACGTTTGGGTGTGAAAATGTAACAGACACACAGTTACTTTCGAATTTATAATATTGGTGCGAATTGCCAGAAATCTTGAGGGAAAACTCATGAGGTACGAGTAGCTCGAGCGAGGGTCGTTCTGTACCTATGTTTTAGTGTGTGTTTGTTCTAGAATACATTTATCCGTTCATCCTGGATATCTATGGTCCTGCCCGGAAAACAAAAATCTAAGTGTCTGATTGTTTTTCATGCAAAACCTACTCAGTCACCTGCTTCAAAAACTGATCAGAAACTTCGATTTTGGTCTTTACGAGTAGGCACCCTGATGAGCATAAAGTTTGATACGTCTACAGATTTTACAAAGAAAACTTAACCGGGGAGATCATTACGCAACATGACTGTTTGCGGAGGAAAATCCTCTGGAAAGGTACGCAAATGAATTAGCTTGCGGGCAACGGGATTCGCTGCTATGATAGGAGTAGGGTAGCTTAGTGTAGTAAACGCCATTAAAATTACTACTATGGGAATTACTATGGGGTGTTACGCTTTAATGAGGTATCATTAAAGCGTAACATTACAAAAAAGGCTTGGCTTTAGCATGGGTTGGTTGTCTAGCACGATAGAAACTAATTGCTGGTCATCCGTCAGATCCATGCTTTTTGTCTTTAGCACCAGAAATCTCTGCGCACATTAATCCAACGCTATACATTTTACAATGACAAAATGGCTTCCCGCGAGCTTCAAGTCATCTGATGCCGTCAATATAAAATTCATTTAAATATTTTGAGTTAAAGCCCATATTTAAATGCACATTTTTGTGCTGTGCGGTAGCTGTGCGCCCCTGATCTGCGACAACCTTTAGATACTTGTTCAAATCATCTTATTTCTACTTATTTTACTTAAGTTTGTGGAAGTCTATAATTATTGATCACTATTTCCATATCTATCTATCACCGTAACCATATCTATAGATTTTACTTATATTATAAATAAAATCTGTAGATATGGTACGTTCTCCCAGCGCTTACTCAACATCGTTGTCATGTTTTACCAACTACACCCAAATACTACCTCACAGTTACATTTCCAATATTGTGCAATAATTATAATGAACAACAAAGATGGAAAGACGTACCTAGACCGAAATGCGACCGAGACAACAATACGCACGAGAAACACAAACGCCGGCGCCGCCGCCGGTCTGACTATGACTGAGGTGGGTGGACCTAATTGCACCTAATTTGAGCCTTCCACTTTCGAGAGGCTGCCTCATCTCCCCTTTTTTACTTAAATCGATGTTATGGATTATTACCCCTGAGTGCTATAAATTCAGGTTAACCAGGTACCTGAGCGAAGCCGCAAGCAGATGCTTGCGTATACTTAAACACAAGGTTCATGTAAATAAGCCCTAGGTCTTCGCCATTCAAATAAATTTAAAACCGGCTAGATATGTAAGACCTAGTTGTTTGGTTACGTCATGCGTCAGCTGTATCACGGTGGCAACACGCGTAAAATTAATTTAATGATAAGAGACTTCGACGATGCATTTTGTGATTATTTTTTATGATTTTTATGGGCTTCGAACGGATGTGAACGAAACACGAAAAAAAAGTTTGGGGCAGTGCAGTGTACAGCTGAATATTTTGTCAATTGTGTACCTACTTTTTGGTGTGATTTATTTTAAGTATTGTTTAGACATGATTTTCAACTATAGGAACGCTAACGTTCCTATAGTTGAAAATAAATGAAATGAAACGAAACATTGAGCTAGTACCTATTTAGTTACATTAATTACACAATATTAATGTATCTTTTATAGGGCAATGTATACGCTTCTACAACAAAATATCAAATGAGTTGAACAAATTATCAATAAACAAATTCAAACAAATTGGCAAACAAATCCTTTGTAAAAAGGCTTAATACAAAATATCAGATTATCTAGAATTCTAGAGGATAAAAAGCTTGGGAAAAGTTTTGCTCCAACTCGAAAACTAACAACCTAACAAGGTAAAGGTTTCTTTACTTTACCTTAAAAACATTGAAGTGAACAAAAATTCAAAGTGATCACTTTATTTCCTATTTTATTTATTGCATCATATTATGTATATTAATAATGTATATTATTACATACATTTGTCAGGACTTATAGACTATATTATGGAATACACACAATATGTACCCATTTAGGGTGTTGCAATGGGAGACCTAGCCTAAACTTATGTAATTTGAATTTTGTGACGTGTCCAAGAGTCCTGTAAGGTCTAAAGGAAATAAAGCACATTGAACTTGAATTTTCTTTAGGATGACTACAGAAAAGACACAGGTAAACAGGAATTTCCTGTACCTCATCCAGATATGCAGGCCTATGACCCTGCAGTTTCAACGGGCAGAAAGATTGATCGAGTTGATTCCTCCTAAAAATCCTTTAGAAATAAAATTGTATTGGACTGAGAACAAGTACAGCACGTAAGTACATTCAACTCTTAAAATATACGCACTTAATTAAGTTATATCTGTGAATCATCCGTAAATGGTGATTTGTCAGACCAACTTAGGGGCTAATAATTCACAACTCCACAAAGTCAACATCAAGAGCATTTTAGAGTTCCCGTTTAATTTAAATTCAAGCTACTTATTGCCATATTTAGCTGCCAAGTTTGGCATGGAGCGGGGACACCAGTGTCGTTCCAATTTCTATCTGAACCACTAGAACAACCTCACCTTGGGTTGCCTGGAAGCAATTGCTTTAAGCAATAAGGCCGCCTATTGTAAGTTTTTTTGTTTATTAATTGAGATATAAGATATTTTATTTATTTATCATGTAATGTACAATAAAGTGTTCATTCATTAATTCGGTGAATGAATGAACACTTTATTGTTGCGGCGTCTCATGTTAAGTCAATCAATAAATAATAATCATCGTGTACGTCGAGATACACAACAAATTAAGATTGAGTAAGAATAGACCCCTTCAACTCAGCCCGTGGAGTCGTAAGAGCCGGTTAAGGGAACCAGAAGGGCAGCAGCTTCACCAATCCGCCTGTTAAGCGCGGTGACTATGCAAAAAACCCCCCTTGGCGGGGGAGGCACGTTCAGCAGTGGACATAGAGTGCTGATAACGAGGAGGACGTAGAGTTACGGCCATAGACTCTTATGAGACTGTAAATATCTCTAGCTAACCTAACCTACCGTAACCTACCTTGATTTTGCCGTAATCAATAACCAAGAGTGAATTTTGCGATAAAAAAAAATCAGTTATCTTGGATTTTTAAATGGACATCTTTTTCGTAATCGTAACTCGAACGTAATTTCATTCGAGTTTGTCGAAAACGATACTCATATTAGTGGGAGATCGCTCTTGGAGCTGGTCTCAGAGTAACTACTATTTACCGACTTTCTTTAATCAGCGCACATTGCACAGTAAACAAATGTTTAAGCTGAAGCTACAGAAGTGACTGATGATAACCTAATCAATCTGTTATGAATAACGAACAGTGAACTTTAAGTAACCGAAACCACCTCAACGATTTACAGTCAAAAAGTATCGCAGAAAGCGAAACATCTCTCCTCACTCTCAGCAGTAAGTAAATCTAGACTGGGGGGTATTATTGTCGAAGATTACAATAATCGGGGGTCTCTGAAAACGAAATAACTGAGTCGTTTTCAAGCAAAACCAACTCTAATGTCACATGCGTTCACACGAAAACGAATCAGAAACTTCGCTTTTTCTTTACGAGTAGACCCAGTTTTCCATTTGCTTACGATGATGTTTCTCGCACAGAGATAAATAACCCTACAACAAACGTGTGCTCAATGATCAATGCATCATAGTAAGGTACGCTCGAATACGTAACGTAGTAAAGGCAGGCTGAGTAGCTCTAGGCTAGTAGTCCAATTAGGCGATTGACCGACGACCGACAGTCAAGAACGCAATTCGAACCTCTCGCTTTTATTGATAGATTGTGAGACGTTAGATTTCAATTGATGTAAGAACGTCGGTGCATTTCACAAAGATATTCCTTTGAAGATCGTGTTGATTGTTTACGACGGTAATTACCAAACTAGCTTCTCGCGTATTCGCACGCGTGCTTCATGGATGGAGTAGACAATGTCCGATCCACGAAGGCAATTCTGGCAATATACTCTATAAATATAGCGAAAACTGTCAAAATATCTAGTGAATGCTTTGTAGCAAACATGCGTATTCACAAAATCTGCAATTGGTAATTTATCGAGGGCTTTTCTTCGATTAGTTTCTCGATAAGTCGCACGAGAATGAAGTTTTTGGCGGGACTCGATATAATTTTATTGAAGGCTCGATATTTATCTCAAGATATTTTATCACGTGATACGCAGAATTGGCCTCCAGGGTACTTTATATCACCTAGTCAAATTTCTTTACGATCTTTCCTGCCGTTTAGAAAAACCAAAGAAACAACACAACAACGAAGAAGGTAACAAGCGAAGACAAAGGCGGATGTTAGAGGCGAAGACCAAAAATCTCTGCATATTGCTATTATGGTTATTTTGCTTGAGTTATTTACAACTAGTTTCTGCCTTCGGCTTCGCACACGTTGTTTCTATGGAATCGTTTAGAGATGATTTCTATCCCATGAGAACTGATTTATGGGATTAAAATACCGGCCTGTTTTATTCCAGGTCTGTGCCTACATTCTATGCAATATTTCAGCCCAATCCGTTTAGTAGTTCTGGCGTTCAGAAGTAACAAACATACATCCAAACATTCGCATTAATAATAATTAAATTTTTGAATGATATTTGGAAAAACTCATGACGTGAATATACTTAGGAATATATTTACGGAGTCTTCATCTAAATCAAAACGCCCGCTGTATTTGTTAAACAACACAAGATAGCAACCTATCCTATGTTATTTCTACCATGGCCTCAGAATGAAATTATTCTTATACTTGTTTCTCGCATCAACTGAATCATGAATACTACATACCTAAGGCTGGTACGCAAATTGACCCAATATACGAAAGGGCAACATTCCTTACAAATTGAAAATATTCTATTACCAATATACACAGGACGCCCGCGCAAGGGTCATGGAAAGAAGACCAACACTCCAAACACCTACGCAATATGATTGACACTCATTTAAGAGGACACTCATTTTGTGAAAAGTATAGGCATAGGATTTCGCGTTCATAGGAGCGGGATAGAGCATACGTTTTTGGAATGGCGGCGTAAGCGCAAAAATAAAGTTTTTGCTTATTTACAAGAAAACTACACAACTTAAAAAGAAACTGGTTTAAGGAACCAAGTTATTAGTAATAAGTAATAATAACCTACGAAACAAAACATAAGTCACTTCAATAGATCGTAGGGTTCCTGAGATCTCGAACAAATGATGTGCGAAACAGTGCACTTTCATATAAGTAATATATATTTTTTAACGTAATTTTTTTCTCAATCGTGTACATTTTTTCTTTGACTGAACTGAATTTTATCTATTCAAGTTTTTTACCACGGAGATTCCGTGAGTACTTAGATTTTAGGTCTAGTGTGACAACCAAACTCTTTAGTTAGGTTTAGGTTTGCCACTTAAATAATTGATTTATATTGGACGCGAGGGACAGTTCCGAATCGATGTCTGGTGCAGACTTGTGTCTGAAACCAGAAGCCAAGGTACATTTTGAGTCCCTCAACCACAGCTACGCTATCGCATAAGTATTATCTCGTCCAATAATAGAAGCATCTAAACTGGTATTTACAATCGAGACAATAGAGCTAGCTACATCTGTTGCAAATAATCTACAGGTAGCTCAACTGATCCATATCAATACCAGACGGAAGCGTCCTCAAGACGCTGGCTGCATTGCCCCGCTGCTGTATGGCAATGCTGGTGCGCTGCGCCAGATACTCACCAGCTCTCGGGTCACGCCTCGCTTCGACCAGACGCTCAGATAATACTCATCCAATAGTTGGTAACGTAAGAACGTCTCAAATTCAAACCGTGGATGTCGTAAGAGTCGACTAAAGGAACCTACTTACGGTTTTTTAACACCTCTACTGCGATCACTAATCAGCCTGCCCAGCGTCGTGATTAAGGCATAACCTCCCTTGTTTAAGGGAGGTATGTTCAGCACACATACATATGTACATTCAGTATATGTGCTGAAAAGTTATACTAGATATTATTTTTTAGATCGTCAGTCAACCCCTGTGGCGTAGTGGGTAAAGGCCTGAGACGCTTAATGTTGCGGTTTCCATTTCAAATGTGGGCATGATCTCATAGCATAGATATTGAACGATCACTTTTATACAAAAATCAATGCAGAGCAAAGAACTAGTCAATAACCGAAATTCACGCTACCCGCCCTGACTATATACTACACTATATATATATATATATATATATATATATATATATATATATACATTTATATTGATATATATATATATCTTATTATATGTATAATGGTGTCAGGATTTTCATCTCCCCACATTGCATTTATGATAGAGCGGAGTAGTTTCCAAAGGTTATCTAGAATATTTTAAAGGTTTAAGCATATTTGTACGACAGCTAATGCACCGCTCCGCCTCAAATCGAGCTGACAAACGACGTCGATGGTGTTTTATGTTTTGTTTGTTTGATCATGGACATACGAAATTTCTTTTGTTCGAGGTTTGATTTCACATTTTGTGTTAAATAAAAAAATTAAACATCTTTGAGTTATTTTGCAACTAAATGTGGAACTGAATGTGGAAGAGTCCTTAACTGTCTGTTTTTTATTTTCTATGAACAACCCTTATGGTGTTTCCTTTGCTAAAAATTTGTGCGAGATTGTTACAATATAAATTATTTAAAAAGTGTAACGACATCAAGTGTAACAAGTGTACCTACGGTGGAATAAATAAATAAATAAAAATAAAATAAATATCTCACTCGCACAATATGTTCAAGAAATGACCATAGACAACACACAGTTCGTCGCAGTCGTAGAACAGAGACGGATCTGATTTTTTGCAAATTTGTGTTATTGCAGAAACCTACTTAAAACGTTAAGCAAAATCGGATTTTTTTTTTTAATTTATTTTTATTTGTAACAGTTTAACCCAAAGAAACGCCAATTTTTCAAAATTTTGGAGTTTTATAAAAAAGAGGCGCCGAGGTCCTTACGCGTGCGAAGACATTAAGAATAACAAGGTGCCGGCGGAAGACTGAATTACTTATGAAATGCGGTAGGTGAGAGGTCAAGCAATTGTCTACCAAACCGTCCAACTAAGAAAGTCCAACTTTGATAAAGATATCGATCCCCGATTCAGCGCCATGGACCTAAGTCCGGGAAGATCCATGGCGTCTTTTCGTCACGTGTACCGCAATGTCTTAATACGAAATTATTTGACCGTTGTGAGTTGCAGTGACGTCGACTTATGGCATAGACAAGTGATAAGTACCTTGCTAATGGGTGTCATATAAGCAGGTCACACAGAGAGCAATGGCAAGGGCTATCCTTAGAGATATTGGCGATTCTCTGCAAGATCAAATCAGAAATGAGTAGATTCGTAGAAGAATCTAGGGCTATTTTGAGTTAGGGCCAGGCACATGGTTCTTGAGTGGACTAGTGCCGGAAGGTGTAATCTGAGCAGACCCTACAAGGTGGACCGATGAACCGGTTAAGGTTGAGGGAAACCGTTGGGTGCGGGCGAATTTGGTGGTGTCAGGATACTAACAGTAGCAGTGGCACTGCTACTGTTAGTATCCTGTAGTATTATGATATATCTCTATCTATAATCTATGTATATCTATAAGATATCGCTTCCATATCACTTTGGAATAGACAAACACATTAATCTTTATTTCGTAATTAAAACTTTTGATTATTTTTAACTATTCATGGAAATAACTATGCATTACCTACCTCCTGTTTTGATATATTAACTTTTAAATATAATGTTTATTGTAACACAAAGTTATTTGTCGTCTTATTTCCTAGTTACCATATTCACATACACCATTTGATTTGATTAAGTCGCCAAAATAACGGCGGACAATACAATACGCCATGAATTTTGCAATGATGCTCCGAATTATAACGTTGTACCATTACATCCGTCACTTTAGTCTCCGCAGAACAATGAAGCATGTGACTTTTTACGAAAACTAGGCATAATTTGGATAGATTTTTATGTACGTCATATCGTAAAACTATAGACAAATAGCAACTATTGAAAATTTTATGTTGATCGGACTAGCCGTTTACAAAAAATGACAAAATATCCAATTCCAAAACTTTAAAGTGCTTGTAAAGTACCTAAAATGCAGATCCGTCTCTATACGACGACTGCAACGAGCTGTACGTGTAGCGCAACACTGTTGCACATGTATGTGCCGAGAAGCGACTTTTGTACGGAGAAATGGTCGAATATCCGGGGTGTGCCGCCAGCTCCCTCGGGCAAGGCGTTAACCATACAAAGCCTAGATTACGACATGATTATCCTGGCCCATGGTTGTCTGGTAGAGATTGCTCTTGAGTGATAAGACCGCCAATTGTCGCTTAGTTTTTAAGTTGTCTTGTTGTAAATGCAGTGCAGGAACGGGTGAGTAGTCCTTGCCCAGGGAGGGCGGTGACTGCCTACCCGTTATTAGGGCTTGTGCACTGGTGGTATGTAGGTGTCTATTTCAGTATTTTATAAATTTTGGTTGTTTTGCTTATGCTTTATTTTTATTTTTTTCTATTAAGCTGTTATTTATTATTGTGTACCTGTCTCCTTATGTATACTTACCTAAATACTGTTTTTGTTGATTTGTTGTTTTCCTGTGCTGTTTGTGTGTGAACTTAATAAAAATTCTTATCTATCTAAATAGTTTCTCTTAGATTTAAGTGTGCAATAATGTATTTTCTATCTTTCTATCTTTTTGTTTCTGTTGTTTGTTAATGTCATTGTGATGTGTTAGACAGCCGTTTAAATGTTAATTTTTTTTTGAATGGGAGGTGCGTATAAATATGCTGTGACCTTTAATACCACGTAGATAGACTAGGTTAAGTATATTTCAATATATTGCTTCGATAGTCGAGTCGAGTCGATACGATCCTAGGCTTTCAAGCGAAGTCTAGTTTCTGTAAATATTTTATTCTAGAAAAGCTATCTTTGTATTTTATTGCTTTTGAGTCGATCGATACTGACGTTAGTGTGAACGAGTATTTTCTCTAAAATGTTCGGAACAGCATTGAAAGATTTGATGATATGAAAACTGGGTGAATTTTGTATACAGCTGCAAATAGTGGCGGTCGTGGCGTAAGGATCGACCCCTACAACTCAGTCCGTGGATGTCGTAAGGAAACCTACCAGAGGAGAAGCAGCAGCTTCCTTCTGTATATTTTTAACACCTCCACGGCGATCACCAATCCGCCAGCAAGCGTGGTTATTATGGCAAAACCTTCCTTGTTTTTATGGACGGGCCGTTCAGCAGTGGACGTATTTGCTGATGAGGGATTCAGTATCAAGTAGGTGTCATAAATAAATAATGCTAGACTATCCACACAGGATCATCAAGCCCCGAGCTAAGCAGAGTTTGTGTCATGTATACTAGATGACTGATATACATAATAAAATACTTACATATATTTATTTTTATTATAGGTAGATAATACCCAGAACACCGGGAACAGATATTTGCAGATCGTACAATCATTTGTCTCAAGGCGGGAATCGAACCCGCCACCTCCTGCGTCGCAGGCGGACCTTAGCCCGCCGCACCACAACTATCGTCAAAAAAAAGTTGCTCACCTCATTACCATACGCCAGTAGATGATGGACTGTGATGAGCGATTTATTAACCACCACCCAATTTGTGTTCTGAGTTCTCTCGACGAGCAAGTTGGCGAGCTGGGGTATTGACACGTTGGGCTCGTTTGTGCAGTGGACAAGATCTGTGGACAAGGTAGGATAGAATCACATTTAAATTTGCAAAAGTATACATGAAAAACAGACAAATCACGCCAAACGGTCTTATTAGATAGATAGATAATAATAGGGTGTTTGTCAAACTAGTGCACAATACTGCAGGGGGTCATTCACCTTCTACCACAGATTAATATTCAGTGAACCAGCCAAGCCGCAAATATAATATAACTGAGTATTAATCTCTGGTAGCAGGTGAATGACTTCCTTGAGTATTGTGCACTAGTTTGATAACATCCTGTATATTTATTATACTATCAAAACTTATAAAATAACTTACAAACCGAAACTAGTAATTAAATTTAATATGGCACAGTCGGCGGCCTTATCGCTAAAAGCTATCTCTTCCAGCAACCATTGGATGGACAGGATTGGTACGTATAAAACTTGACATTATGTAGGTTGTGTATAAAACGAACGCTGGTCTTCCGCCGGTGCTAGAGGAGAATAGTTTTTATTACGCTGCATGTAGATTGGATGGTGGCAGAACCATGGATGGTCAAATAACAAAACGAATTGGACCGAGAAGACGTATCAGGGAAAATAAATAATCAGCGTAGACCAGTCGGCCGCCCAGATATTGCAGGATTGACGAGGTGAGATCGGATGTCTGTGAAATCGACGACGTTACTAGCTAGCCAGATAATAGACAAGAACAAACAGACACATTTTTAACGAGCAAAAATCAATGTGAAAAACCATTTTTACGAATTATTGCTTTGGTCAGGTAAAAAAATCAAACTCAGTAAGAATTAAAAACCCTGGTATGGCTTATAAATAACTTGGTCCTTAAACTTATTCCAGATTCTAGTCACGTAACCGTTTCACTCAAAACATTCACATTTTCCAATACCAATCACGGTTAAACGAAATAAGTAACGTTTATTTTGTAAATTGAGTCAGAAAATAAGACGAGGGAGTTACTTTTAGAATAGCATAGAATAAGTTCATAATATTTTACTCTTAACTAACTGTGAGAAGAATCTTTGCCCGAAAAGTGGTCGCAAACGGGTAAAAATTATGATGTTCTTTGAATGAACTTAGCATCATCATGTAAAATTACTTGATACGTTGACCTCAATCAGAGTAGTTATTGTGTTAGATAACATAACAGATGTATAAGCAGATGGAAGGATTAGTTTACAGTTCCAGCTTTACCTGTTGCTGTGTAAATAACATTTGGCTATAATCAAACGTTATGTTTATTAAAATTGGTGTACAAATGTTAACTAAACAAAACCACATGCATTACCTAATTCGTCTTTACAGACGGAAAAAGGTCTACTTGATGATGATTCAATATTTGTTTACTGCATCATATTATGTTACATACATTTGTCAGGACTTATTGACTATATTATGGAATACCTACACACAATATGTACCCATTTAGGGTGTTGCAATGGGAGACGGCCAGATACGTTATAAAATACTAATTTAATAAAATGGTACGAAAGGTAAGTATGTCATATAAAATTAATGCAAGATTTCAATTACAAGTCACCTAAAGTATCACTTAAAAAATCATTTAGCTCGTAGTAGCATTTTTCCAAGAGCATCTCTTTTAATCTAAATTTCAAAAATATTATTATTTCCTTGGCTTGTAATTTAGTCCGGAATTTTATTATATATTTTTACAGCCATTGAGTGTGGACTAGATTGATGTATTTTTAATTTTGATTCAGGTATCACGAGATTATGTTTATATCTACTTTGATAACGACGCGAATGTTCATTTATTTTTGGAAAGAAATGTGGATACTTTCTTACAAATTTACTTATTTCTGGGATGTAAATAAAAGTTAATGTCAAGATTCGAAGCTTGCGGAAGTGTGGTCTAAAAGAGTCTTGTAATTTACTAGGATACGAATGCACTTTTTCTGGCTGATGAACAGGTTTTGTGCGTCTACGCTGTTCCCCCAAAGTATAATCCCGTACCGGAGCCATCAATAATATCCACTTCACTAGACAAACACGTGGTGTGTTACTTTACATCAGCCAGAAAGCTTGCCGTAATAAAATAAACCGCCTCGACTCGCACACGAAAGGTTCTATACCGTAAAAATCAGGCAACTTTTTCAAAGAACATCAAATTTTCAGTTGTTCGGAGACCCTTTTACACTTTAAAATTTATTATATTTTTAGTATTTGTTGTTATTACAGTTGAAGTGTTACTTAATTGTAGAAAGTTGCATGTATCTACCTATTGTGGTTCAAGAGATACAAAAATATGCAGATCACAAAAAAAAATCAAAAATCGATATTTATTTTATTTTTATTATTTGCTTTTATAACGGTAAGAGAAATACACATTCTCTGAAAATTTCAACTGTCTACCTTATATGGTTCATGAGATAGAGTCAATGTGACAGACAGCGACGGAATGAGAAGGACGGATAGCGGAGGCTTAATAGAGTTCCGTTTTCACCCTTCGGGTACGGAACCCTAATAGAACCAAAAACCCAAGTCATTACAAGCTGCTATCATTATCAGCCGTCAGATGCTAATCTGCCGCTTAACGGCGGCCTCCCCTCATGAGCCCTGTCTTCAGCTTGCCGCGTGCAAGCTGCAATACGAATCGTAAAAATGTTTACATTATTTCCCATTCCAGTAATGCGTAAACAAAGGTAGTTGTACTCAACACTATAGAGACAATTACAGCACAAAGCCAGCGAGGTCAGAGTGAATAACGCAACAAATCGCTTGTGCGCACTTGACCTCATATTTGCAGTAGGAACACCTCTCTGGGTCAAGAATTTGCATTGTCAAAAAGATATTAAGAAAAGAGTTTAAGGTATCAGATTCGGGTCCGTATTAAGAAAGCTTGCTCAGTCATAGATACATGCTTGGGTGACGTTTAATACCATAAAAATCGTTACTTAAGCATATATCAATGATAGCTTTTATAATACGGGCCTTGCCTTTTAAAATGTGAAGTGCAGCGCACCAGCATCGAAAACTTTGAAACTGAAAGGTGGTCAGGATCTACCCTTTCCATTTAGAGATAGTTCTGAGACGATTTCTGTATCTGAATTAGCATTGGACAAAAAGGCAGTTGAAACACTGCAAAGTGAGAGTTCAATTTCCGCTTCGAAACAAATATGTGTTAGGATCTCAGCAGAGTTATCGACGCGGAATCGGTTTAGGTTATAGTCAGAAAATAATTGTATTGACACTCTAACTATATCATAGACAAAACCAAAAAAGCATCTCATGTTTTCCTCAATTCTACTTATGAAATTATTATTGCCCTATCGCTGTATTCACAGAGACAATTGACCTGTAGTTTACGTAACAAACAATAGTTGGCTGGCGCCTTGAGAAACAACATCAGATGAATCAAAATGCTATTGTTTGGCTTTGCGGCTGTGAAAAAGGACATACGAGTTTTAACAGGAGATAAGAACATAATCATCCGGACTGGAGGGCTGCTTGCTTGAAGCTAGTATTGCAAAGACCGTATCGGGACACCGTCATCATAATCTCAGCGAAAAGACATCCACAGCTGGACATACCCAGCCCGTCTCAATGACCGGTCCTGCGCTGCCCGCATCCAGCGGTTTCCCGTTACCTTCGCCAGGTTATCGGCCCATCTTACGTGCCTAAGCTGCGCCACCGGTAACTGGTCATCACACGAAAGCCCTATGATATATGACCCCACCGAAGAACGAAAGTATCGTGTGGTTGTATCGAATCTCTCGTACTTTCTATCAAATACCTGAGTGAAAGAGAAGCCCGATCTATGCTGCTGATGCTAAACCATGGATAACCATCTACAAGGAAACCTCCTTGCAGGTTGGTTATGGGTTTGCTAGCTCCTTTAACAAAATAAGGATTAGAAGATTGCTTCGTCTATCGACGATCAAAATTGCCTCAAAATCATAATCGCTTCAATATTTCTCAGGATACCTAATTGATTGTGTTTTAAAAAAAAAAAAAAGATTTGCATAACCAGTTTGACAAAATGGATCCAAGCCTAGGTGTGCCTCTACGTAGAAGTGGTTTTATGGTTGCTTTTTGGTGAACCAACGCTAAGATTGGATTACAAAATATCGTATATTGAAACTCTTCTTGATTTGGACAGGGCCTTTTACTTTTGGCCATAATAACGTGGCACTGTACATCATAACTTATGCATAAGCAATGTTTGTATTTGTTCAACCACTTATTTGGACAATCTTGTCAGTTGTCACTACTGTGCACAAATCACGAAAGGGCTTTTTGAAGGGATTTTTGATTCAAGAGTCTTCGAGGCTTGTCAATGCTGAAGTTTGGAAGCACAATGTAGCCTTACAATTAGAGTTCAGTGCTTTTGCTCTGGAAGGATTTGTTCTTTGGTTCATCTGGGATTCTCGACTTGATTAATGGAATCAATTTGTAAGTGAAGCGAAATAATATCTTTGTTACTTTTGTTCCTTTTTTTATTACAAATACTTTCTTCTAAACAGACAAGGTGCCTAAATAAAAATTTAATGTAGCGTCTGAGCCTATAAGAGAAGCTAGTGGTGGCAGGACGCAAGGCTAAGTCCCTGTCACTTAGTTTAACATCACTGAAATGGACATCCATCACTATAGTAAGTGTATGGTATAAAACTTGAAACAGAAACATAATTTCGGTTTCATAACTGATAGCTACGTCAAGATGATATTCATAGGTCACCGACTTGGATCTTGATGAGCAGAAAGTATTAAAGCAAAGTACACAAATAAGCATTTAAGAAGTATTTGTATTAAAGGGACAAAAGTAACAAGGCTATTATTTCGCTTTACTTACAAATTGATTCCATTAGTCAAGTCGAGAATCCCAGATGAACCTAACAACAAATCCTTCCAGAGCAAAAGCACTGAACTCGATTTGTACGGCTACATTGTTCTTTTAAACTCCAGCCTTGAAACTAGAAAACTAACAACCTAAGAAGGTAAAAGTTTCTTGTTCGCTTCTTTACTTAAAAAGATTGACGTGAACAAAAAATCTAAGTGATCACTTTACTTCCTAGTTTTACTTAGGTATGTAATTTGAATTTTGTGACGTATCCAAGAGTCCTGTAAGGCCTAAAGGAAATAAAGCAATTTGAATTTCACAAACGCTATACGTGTCTGTATTGTATATTATACTCTATAGTATAGAGCTATAGAGTCTATAGCTTTCAGGTAGCGCAATCCGCGAGTCCTTGACACAATGACCTGCTCTTGTTATGTAACCGTGGCACTGTGGCAGTCCATTCATCGTTCGATTGCATTCGATAACTTTCAACAGATAGTGTGTCTAGACGCGGATGAAAACACTATATCCTACCTACACTTATATTATTATTATCAACTAGCTGCTGCCCGCGGCTTCACACGCGCTCTTCAAGTAGCCTATGTCCGGCATACCATTAACCTCCCTGCCAAATTTCATTGAGATCTGTTCAGCCGTTTAGGCGTGAAAAGGTAACAGACAGAGAGACAGAGTCACTTTCGTATTTATAATATTAGTATGGATGACAGCTTTTTTCTCCTTGATCGGACTCATATAGCTAATTCTTGGTCTTCCCCTTCCCCGTATTCCTTCAACTTTTCCTTCTATGATGTTACTTGAAGTTGTCAGGTCGTATAATATGTCCAACCGTTCTTCCTCTTCTGTTTTGAATAGTTATCCATACTAATATTAAAAATACTAAAGTAACTCTGTCTAGGCTACTTAAAAAGCGCGTGCGAAGCCGCCGGCAACAGCTAGTACACTTATTTTACAAGGAGGTAACGTTTTTAAGTAGGAGGTAATCCCCGAAAACGGGCCGAGGCAGGTTATAAAGGGAAAATTAGTAGATATGTGTGTCCGCGCGAACAATACCACAAATAGCTATCCTGAGCCACCCTATCCATCAGCTCAGTGGGGAGTCAAGGCTTTTAAACATGTAGAACTAGTTACGGCCCGCAGCTCCGCACGCGATTTTTTTATGGCTACGTTTAAATTTTATTTATATGTTGATTGTTTTGGCTTGGGGCTAGATGATGAGCATTATTATTCATATTTATTTATTAATCCCATGGTAACTGGTTTATGTGAAAAAAGGAGCCTATGTGTTACTCCACGTAGACCTATTTATTCCTGTGCAAATTTAAGCCCGATCCGGCAAAAATACTGAAATTTTTGGCGTGAAGTATTTCAAACACAAATCCATCCATCCTTTCTCATTTATAATATTAGTCTGAAGTGTGATATAATAAATATGTACTACCAGCTCCTACCTACTCATAGCTCTATAGGTTTACCCCTATCCATGCGACTTGCGAAGCGAGTGAATCACTGCACAAGTGATGTACGCGTATATGCAAATATCTGACTCACTTGAACTATGTCAAAGGTTTCTTGCACAATAGGCTCAGGTTTATTGATATCTTGATCAGCAGAAATCTGTCGTTGTTTTTGCTGTGCTGTTTTATATAAATGGGACGATTTGACTTCTTTGTTGATGGCAAAATGTCTTTGGTTTGTAAACCGGAGAGATGTTAACAACCAATAGCATGCTGTCAATATAACGTCACATTACCTATAGGCCAAGCACAGGGATTGTTGTCTAGGAATAGGTCACGAAATATGACAAATGCGAGCACTAGCTAGTCTAAAAAAAATATATTGAAGTTGAAATAATGAATTTCAAATATTTTACGCATTCGAGAAGATGTGACGTAATTTTTCTCTATTCGAGTTTCATCTTTTTCTTTTTTTTTAATGTTTAATTCTTTATTGACAAAGAAAATTCCAATTCAATAATAAAAACAAATTAGAACTAGTATTTACAATTGAAACAATTAAGCTAACTGCAGACTGTTGCAAACAATCTACAGGTAGCTCAAAAAATATGTTACATAAATAAAACGAAATATAGCAAAATGCCAACACTAGCAAGTCAAAAAAAAAATTTAATGACAAGCTATTTCCACAGATATGTAGAAGGGTATATTTTGTGTAGGGTAGCATTCAAAAAGAAAATGACTGCGGGATGGGTCGCCCAGGCTATTGACCCTTAGACGGTTGCCAAACCAAGGTTATGCTAAATTAGCTGTTAGGACACTTTTTAACAATGGTCAGAATGGCCAGAATTTAGCGAGTATTGAATTAGAAGTTAGAGATGAAATGTCCTGGTAAAAAGGATGATGCATGTGGAAACAAATATTTGGTGCTACGTAGATAAATACGAATTCATGGAATTTCGGAACATACGCATATTATACGCAAGTTTGTAGTTTGTTTGTAAAGAAGGGTAGCATTCGAGCTTAATGGTAGGATTCTGTTAATTGTTTTAATGGTTAGATACGTTAACCTGCACGCTACACTTTATTTAATTCCCACGTGATAAAAGCAGCGGACAGAAGAGAATTGTAAATTCATTTACTGATCAACATCGTCCTTTAGGCCCTAGCCGAATTTCCGCCACGGGCGGCCAGGCTCAACAGAGACTAGCCATGCGCTGAACATATAGTGCACAAATGTGCGCAAACAATCATACACAATCTATAACCTCCCTCTCATAATCCGATGGGACGGCGGCAGCCCCACACGGCCGCGGAGAGGTAAAGCTATGTTGTACCACGTGACCAAAACTGCGTTTAGTAGAAGATAAAATTCTGCTGTTCTGTTACCGGTATTTTAAGTACGTATCGACATAGCTCAAAGAATTATCAAGCGGAAATGGCAGTGGGCCGGCCTTATCTCGCGAAGTACCTACAACCGTTGGGATCACCGTGTTCTTGAGTGGAGACCGCAACGACGACATGCGAATGACTGCAGGCAGGTGCTGGATGCGGCAAGCTGAAGCCAGGGCGCTCATTAGGGGAGGCCTGTGTCCAGCAGTGGACTAATGATGATGACTCTAACTAGGTAATGTTTGTACCCGCTATAAAACCAGGCGGATGTAATATCTGTTTGCGTCTCAGTGGAGATTGATGGAAATACACATGTAAGGAATTTTTATGTGTATTTTTACAAAATTTTAGCCCGGTCTGTTCAAAATATAATTAGCTGCATAGTGCCTGTGAAATTATGTGTGTTCGATCGGTAGCTTAACAGGAAGGACGGAAATAAGTATTAAACAGGAATTCAGTTATTCGAACTACGGGAGGAGGAAAGGAAAGTCCTAATTCACCAAATCATGGTAATAATAAATAATTGAATTGTGGTAAGCTATTAGGTGCTATTGTATGCGCTATTTAGATAGGTGCTTCAACAAAATATAATGTATTTTACATAATCCCATAGAAAGTGTTATAAAACTTATAAATATTTAACGTGATTTGTATTGAGGTTTTAGTGTTAACAAGAAAGCATAAGCATGTAAGCAACCCGCCCCGGCTTTGCACGTGCGCAGTTCCATGCATTGTTTTCGTTTAACTCTATTGGTTTACGTGACGCCCGCCAGCAAAGACCCAGTCGTCATCGTCGGCGTGATTTTTGCACCACGTTATTTTTTAAAGTTCTGAAGAATATTCTATTCTATCTATATCCCGGCCATTTCAAGATGTTTTTATGTTTGTAAACAAGGCCTCCATACTTGTCGGTGTGAGCTCTTTCCTAGAATGCATAAAACAACTGACAATTATTTTTGAACTCGACGCCACAAAGGAGATTTTGGATTTTTGTGTTGCTTGTTGTTTACTAACATGACATCTTCAGAACGGCTTGAGTACTGTACTCTACACAAGCCCTTGAGCGAATTTTGATTAGAGTGCCCGTATCCACTTCCCACCCACTTGTCTATATTGGGTGCAAGCCACTAACTGGGTTTGATGCTCGGTGCTCGGCAACATTGGTAAACTTCGTTACGTTGTAGGTATTTAGGATACAGAGAATATTGTAAATTATAAGTGCCTATTATTCGGGAGTCTGAATTCATAATAATAATTTTGTATGTTTATTTGTTTGACACAAGTAAAGCTAAGTAAACCTAAGAAATGCCAGGAGCGAAGTCAGGACTTTCCTAGTTGCCAATAAAGTAGGTATGTTCATTTAAGACTGGTGTGTGGCCCAACGGCCTTGAGTACACAAAATAATTATCTGTAGCCGTATAAATAATTTGTTTTATTCGTGAAAAGTTTAATTCGTGTAAAATACTTTGAAAAATATTTGAGTCAAAGAAAAATACTCAAACTCAATAGCGTTCACAAATATAACAATTCACGAATAATTTGTTTTAATTATTTATACGGCTACAGATAAGTATTTTGCGTTCTCAATGCTGTTGGGCCATACACCAGCCTTAAAGAACCTAAACAAAATTATAGCAAACATCGCAGGGCAACCTTAGGTCTAATTGGCGGTCGACTTGATTTTACCATACTCCAGCAGTAAACAAAGCAGCGTCGCGGATGATATGATGACCTTATGGTGTACTTACCGATTTAGGCCTAAATCTTAGCTTCAAATCGATTCGAGCTAAAATAAGCCCGTACCACGTGGCTTAACTTAGCTTGAATAAAAGCTAAGTCAAAGATTTAGGCCTAAATAGGTAAATACACCTTCGACAGATTTGTTTTAGTGTACCGGTGTACACTAAAACAAATACTTGTAAGTGCGAGCTTAGGCCTGTAGTATGAAAGCTTGCTCAGTCATTGATCTATGCTTGAGTAACGTTTTTATATGGCATTAACGTCACTCAAGCATAGATCTATGACTGAACAAGCTTTCAAAATACGGCCTTAGTGTCAATGTTTACCAATTACACAATCTCTTTCCCATCCGTCCTTAAGCTATAGCAAAAGCAAAGGTTAGGTCAGCCTCCAAATGTTGTTTAATATAGAATGTAGTTCAAAAATAGGTTCAAAATCAAAAAGATTGCTTATGTTCAGGTTTTGGCTAGACCCAGAGCCACGGTAAATTAAATAGGTGGCTGTGGGTGAAAAAAAAAACACTGTGAGAAGTTAAACAATATCACACTCGGTGCATTGTAAAGTTGAGTTTAGTCCCTCCCGACACCTATCAGCACAATCACAGGAAACAGTGCTGTCATGTTTATCAAGTTTCAATACAATCACACCAATAAACATGTGTGTATCCAACTGGGCAGATACCAGAAGTACTTCTCTGCGCGTTTATAGATAGTTGTAGTTATTGTAGAGTGGTGGAAAGTGACAGACTGCACCAACGGTTGGAGAAATTACGATGGTGTATGATAGATAGATGGCAAAAACTCATTGCACTCCTAAGGGAGGCCCATGTCCTACAGTGGACTTGTTGGGGCTGATGGATGGATGCTGTTAAATGGAGGCCTTTATCCAGCAGGGGTGATAATAGACAATGCTGTGCCGGGCTGTGGAAAATAGCTCAAAATCAAGTCAACAGATACAATGATGATGATTATTTATCGCGTACTTTTTGTTTTATTTTCCCCTACATTGACGACTTGAGGGTAGTCGTGGATACTGCCGTCAATTCTTGGCTGTAACTCCGAGTAGGTACATCCAGTCGCCCCGTGACCACGATCGCTGCAACGCGGTAGAAACGTAGGAGAAAATAAAACAAAAGGTAAAATAATCGCGATAAATAATCTTTAATATGTTACAGAACGCGAAAGTTTAAAAAGTTTTAAAATAATGATGAACAAACACTATGCTTACTTTCGTTGACTACTTGAAGCACTTTGATCGGAACCTGTACAACACCACAATGAGGTCTAACAGTTGATGGACCTATGGGTGGTTCTACCTCGTGTGTTCATAAGTCTTGAGACACAGTAAAGCTAAAATATTTTTGGAGATAAGTTGAGTATTCATTTATTGGATATTAAAATTAAAACTACTGACATCTAAATCTGTATTTAAAAATAAATCATTCAAAATGGCCGCCTTTGCATTCAATGCAGGCCTTCAAACGCGTGCGCCATTCATCTATGGCGGCACGAATCTTTTCAATGGGAATCCGTTTCGATTCTTTAATAAGGGCTCGCTTGAGAGAATCCAGGTTTGGGTGAGACTTTCTGCATGCCCTCAGCTCCAATTCCGTCCATAAAGAATAATCCAAAGGATTCAAGTCAGGGCTTGGCGAGGGCCAATCTTCGCTCCGAATGAAGCCTGGCAAATTGGCCTCCAGCCAACGTTGGGTAGTCTTAGCTTTATGGGAGGGAGCAGAGTCCTGTTGGAAAACCCAGTATTTTCCAGCGAATAGCGTATCATTTAATGGTTTAACCACCGCTTCCAATATGTCGGTTTGGTAATTTTGTGCCTTCACCTTGACGCCTTGCTGGCAAAAATGAAGCGAAGTGACCCCCTCGTAGGAAACACCCCACCAAACCATCACACTTGCTGGATGATGAGTGCGCTGGACATTGCGTACAGATGGCTGGACGTCCTTTGAACTTCCGGCGTAAACCTTATTGTTCTGCCGGTTAAACTTTTCTTCCACCGTGAAGATCTTTTCATCGGTAAACAGGATATTTTTTGGATCGTGTCTCTTCAATAGGTTCCGACATCGTTCCAGTCGCAATTTACGAAGACGCTCGTTTAAATAATGCACTTTCCTTCGACTGTAGGCCATTAGTTTAAGATCATATTTAAGTATCCTGTTCACCGATGTTCGCGAAATGTTGGTCTGCAGAGCTAATTTCTTCTGAGTCCGGCAAGGGTTGCGACGAATTCGCTCTCTGATTACTTTGATGTTGGCGGGTGTCCTTACAGACCGCGGGCGGCCACATCTTCCACGGTCTTCTAAAGAGCCGGTCTCCTTGTACCTCTTTATGGTATAATACACAAAGTTCCGACTACATCCCAAACTTTAGATTTCACTAAAAACTTGCATTGGTTTTTTTCCTGCTTGAAACAGTGAAATTACAGTCGCACGCAAACCTTTTGTTGGCGCCATTTTCACGGAGAATGAAACAAATATTCAAATGTATATTTTTTCTGATTCAAAACATTCGAAATTTAAAATTTTAAAAGTTTAAAAAAGGTTGCATGAATTACTTTCTTTTTAAATTAATTAAATAAGTTCGTCTCAAAACTTATGAACACACGAGGTAGAATCAAAGATATTTTATGTCAACAATGACATTTATGTATGAAAACTTAACAATAACAGAAAATAACAAGGCAGAGATGATTTAAATCAAATGATTTTTTTTTTAAATAAATCGTGTGATTTAATAAGTCTATTGTTTTTTTCACTGTAATGAAAACAGAAAGCAGTCAAAAATGTATGGGGAGTGCCCAAATTAAACTTTGGCGCACACGCGCAATGTTTCTATACCTGCTCCCCTGGTTGAGGGTTCAGGGAATCCTCGCAAATTAATAATTTTTGAGAATTTTCGTAGTTACCTTTATACATTAATTTCATAAAGTATAAAGACTGCAAGATATCGAAAAACAAGATGCTAAACCTATGTGTTTGCAGCAAGTCATAACTGTTTTATAATAATTAATTAATTTTTAAATAATGAATAAATTGACACAGTTACATAGTTTTCAAGAACGTAAAAATTATTGAACAGAACATTGTTATGTAGGTGTAGAAATGAAAATGTTACAATCTTGGTGTCTTCTCTTTCTGCTGTACTAGCAGAAACTGTAATTAAACCTTTGAACCTACCTTTTGTACCTCTACCTACCTACAAGAACCTTAAATCTGGATAGGCCAAAGCGACATTCAAATTATTATATATTATATATATATTAATCAAATTATTCGGATTTTTTTGATTTATCAACTTTGAAAAATTTCAAGGTAAGCGCAAGGTAATTCCTAAAACAAAAACTTCAACAACGCATAATTGCACATGCGCAGCAAAACATGTTTAAATTCGAGATCAACACCAGATGACACAACACAATAACAATGGTTAACTCTACGATATCTAAGCTAAAATTAAGTGCTATCAGTTTCTCATCAAGTATAAATTACATAGTATAATTAAGTATAAATAATACATTAAATACATTAGTTCGACTTAGGCATGTTGAAATCAGAGGAAAGGTTCGTCTTTGAGGAATTACAAATTGTTTATAGTCATTGTCTAGGAATTCAGTTACAGAGTACCTATATGGTTTTATCTAGCAGTAGAAGTTTACATTATTTAAAAATGATTGTTCACAAGTTATAAGTTGAATGCACAATGGAAGTTTCTTAAAAGTTTAGGGCCATTAATAATGGTTGCTTTATAGACATGTATTTGAGTCTAACAGCAGTTGCTTCTAAATACATTTGATGCCTATTACTGTATTTGCTTTGGCTTCCTCTTACCATAAATTGAGTCATTTTGTATTACAAACTTCAATATTTCATAGATGTATAATGAGGCAGAGGTAAGTATTTTTCTTAAATGTTCTCTAAATTTGGCGCTAACCAGCACCCTAATTGCACGTTTTTGCATCTTTAAGACTCTTTCACAGTCGGTAGAGTTTCCTCACAGTATAATGCCATAACAAATTATAGTGTATGAGTAATAAATGTCTTTGAGATATAATTAGGAGGTCATAGGATGCCAAAGCGACTGAAATCAAAAATATCACTTTATTTCCAGTGTCAGTGTTTAATTATTAAAAATTTGACCTTTTGTAAGTGTACATTTATTTTATTTATGGAAATAAAGAGTTTTTGACTTTGACTTTGAGTTGTTTTAGAGCATATAATATTCCTTTAGCCATTTTTGTACAGGTAGACTCAATATGATTTTTCCAAGATAGGGCAGGATCTAGTTCGAAACCCTACAGTTTTGTTAATTTCGCACTATTTATTGATTTGCCGCTTTTCAAAGGGATATTTATACAGTGATAGTGAAGTAAATAATTATTAGTGAAGGCCAGAATATAGCTTTAGCGCATTAGTGCACTGACTGGGTCTGAATTCTCACTCAGTTTGCATAGTGTAGAAAGAGATGCCCTCTATTTTAATGCAGAAAACAAATGTTAGCTATTTAGCACTCTGACAAAGAAGTACAAGCTGAAATGAACTTTTTTGCATTGAAGCTAGAATTTAAAATGTGTTTTTTATCGGCACAGAAAGACAGAAAGTATTTTGGCCTTTAAATATTTCAGTTTAGGCACAAAATTACTCCATTATCAACAATATCACATTCCATTTAATTGTTTTTACTACCTATCATAATGAGCAACGTTATCATTTATTTGAACAGATGTTTTAGGTGTGAATAATTTTACACTGACCAAATATTACAGAACTAGAAAAACAGATGCTTTGAAATGAATTTGAATTAAGTTACTATATACTGCTGTTGGAATGATTGAATGATAATATTTTTAGCCGAGATCAGCCAGACGAACAAGACATGGAAGTTAAGACTATGAATGCCCATGATGCTAGGTGTTCTAAAAGAACTTAAATTTAATAAGTTGTTGGAAGTAGGGCAGTGCTTAATTTTTCCTAATATTATTATGAGTATGATGTTTGTTTTGTTGAATAAATTTTATCTCCGCTCCAGAACTTCTTGTATGATTTAAATCAAACCTGTCACTTATAGGTTATTAACTACTTAGATAGTTTCCGAGTGGTTTTTAACCCTAACTACATCAGCTTTACTCTCATACTACCAATATATCTATGGCTCCTATGCTAGGACTTAAAAAACCTACAATCAAAACCTAGTGCATTATAAAGATTTTCTTTAGACAATATGAGCATGATCAATCAATAGAGTCAAAGATTTTTTACAATTATTAAATATTATTCTTGTATTGATCATGCAGCAGGTAGATATTATCCAGCTTTAGGCCAAATTGACACACTGATGCATAGGCAAAGTTTAGGTAATGTGAATAACCTGCAGTGTTCAGACACTTGGAACCAGATGAATGATCTTAATTAATCAGCTGCAACAGATTCACATACATATGCATGTGCAAACAGACCATGCACTCTATTCCCTTACTCTCAGTTCTTGCAAAGATTTTTGATGTTGGAAGTTCATGTAATGGAAAGGTGATATTTCAGGGCTTAGTGGATATAATTTAGGAAGAACTTATGGTTATCATGATAAATATTATCACAATCAATAGCACCAATAACCAGTTACGTTCTTACATAAATCAGCAAGGTGGGTAGTTAGCAATCAAGTTTTTTTGCAACATTGCCTCAATCAACCCTTGTTACATGACATGTTACATGCAAACTGTATGTCAAATGTTTGCATTGCCTAAAACATGGTAGGTAATAATGGCACTAATTGAATATGAATAGATAACTTTTCCAATAGCGGCACGGAACTGAAGTCCAATCGTTAAGGGTGAAAATATACCTACGTAGCTACTGATATCTACCATCGACTGACGATGTCGTTGTGGCGCCTTCGCCACGGGTACCTCATAGCTAGTTGAGGGTTTTAGTCGGAATATCTTGGGAATAGCGTAAATATTGATCTAAAATACTCACAATCTAAATGTTTCTTCTTAGGAGCTATCATTTCCTCAGTGGTAGCTTTGCATACGGACTTGGCTAAACCCTGCCCGGCTATGCTGTGACGAGCGGCTAAAAGCCTATCGTTTATAGTCTGACCCGCCATCTTCACGTTCAGTCCTGACATAAACTATTTACACTGTGAAACTCTAATGATTTTCGCCTTTTATCAACGAAATTCACAAAATTACGACGATGACGGGTAAAATATGTCACCGCCCCCCCGACTGGCACAATACTAAATTCAAGATGGCGGAAATTGAGTGCTGCCATTTAATAAAAGATAATTCTACCAAAATGTACTAAAGGCAAAACCGAGAATTCTCTATGGATTTAATCAAGAGGGAAAAAATTACAGACAAACTGGGTTTCGTAACCGATCGATCAGGGACCCCTAAAAACGTAAAAATAAGCGGCAAAAAATAAAAATAAAAATTCTATTTTTGTATGAGGAATTTTAATTTAAATTTTCAATTTATCGTCATGACTAATTATCTTTTTTTTTTTGAAAAAAAACGGCATTTGCCTTTATTAACAATGAAATTAACAATCAAATAATAAAAACAAATTAGAACTAGTATTTACAATTGAAACAATTAAGCTATCTGCAGACTGTTTCTAACAATCTAGAGGAAGCTCAACTGATCCATACATCAATACCAGTCGGTAGCGTCCCCAAGACGCTGGCGCATCAGCATTACCATACAGTGCAGCGGGGCAACGCAGCCCCGTTGTAGGGCAATGCTGATGCGCTGCGCCAGGTATCCACCAGCTCTCGGGTCACGCGTCGAGGAGGAGAGGCCCATTGTGTGGAACGCTACATGCGTCGACATACTTGCGCCATCACATCTTCCGAGGACATCCGTGAGGGCTGGTTCGGCAGCACAGAGCGTACACAATTTTGGTCCCTTTGGGGTCGAGACCCTAGGTCCGTCGGGTACCGAGGCTCTCCGGGTTTTAAAAAGTTATCTAATATTGAAGCTAATTTATTGAATTTTGTTTTATTGAATTACATAAGTACCCCAGTTTGCGTAAAAACCCATTCCAGAATGATTGTAATAACTCATACTACATCATAATAACATAACCCACCTTGCCTCGTTCCACAGTCGGGTTACTAGGTACCTACCGCTTTTTACCGGCAGCCAAATGGTTGATACCGGTGGTTAGAGATGGATAGCGGTGTCTACCCGCTGCTTTACATCTTTATTCCCGAAGCTTTCTACAGAGCTAAATAATGTAAGGATCCACTGCGCCCGACCCGTGCTAGGGCCTCTAGCCACCAATGGTTGATTTCCAATGTTGCCATTGTGTGTGGTTGCCATGCCATCACGTCTCATTCATTCATTCATCAGTCAACACTGTCAACAGCTGCTGAAAAAAAAACAAAAAGCGCTCCTGCCTTTTTTTTTTGCCTCAAAGTTACAATCAAAGTTACAATTGATCGAAGGCCTCAAAACAAAAAGTGACTTGTTTCGTACTTGTTTCTAGTAATTCGTATAATTTACGGAGACGGAGTTATATGAAAAGCAAGCAAACAAATAAGCAGAATGTACATCCTTTTATTTCTGCTGAGTTGCTGAAAAGGAAGAAATCTTGCCCAACTCATTGCATTGTTGGCGACCAGTGTTTCTGGTCCTTCATAGTCCAACCAAACTATAAAATATACAAAATGGCTAAAAAGAGAGTGAAAAGAGGAACAAAACATACGACAGTGCCTAAAACCAATAAAACAACATCATTAATGGGCGACAGTGCTAAGGACGTAATAGCTGCTGCTCTGAGCGCCGCACCTACAGCTACACCACCTGTGCTGATGAAGGTTTGCAGGCTCTGTGAGACGAAGGATGGACCTTTTCTCAACATCTTTGATGCTGATAACGTTACTGCGAAAAAGGTTGAAGATTTGATGCCATTTGGGGTAAGTTTTTACCAAATTTGGTTACTACAACCTTATAGATAGCTTGAGTGTTCGTGTAGGAAAAAATAAGTACAAACACAGGTAATTTATTTATTGGTCACAGATTCTCCTGACTTGACAAACCTATGTGGCATATACAGCGATATGTATTTAATGTTGCTTATATCGCCTATATCACTGTATGCAGGGTAGATGCCCTATTCCCCTTCCATACTTCACAGTAGTGCCCATGATCACACTCTAGTTTTCAATTGTTTTTCTAAGTAAGGTCCATTTTCACCGTTTGCTAACAAGATCAAAACTAAGTTCAGCTTGATCAAGTTTAAATTTGTAATACCTATTGTGTGACATGACAGTTCTTGAACTTGTTTTAATACTTGGACTGGATCAACTTTATGTTGGTAAAATGCACTGAACTTGTTTAAAGTGCTAAACTGAGTTAAATAAATAAATAAATTATCTTGTGTTGGATGCATTCAATTGCAACATTCAATTCCAATGGCGAAATTGGACCAAAGTACCATACCTAATGTCATCCAGGATTTGATTTAAGAGCAGTTATTGACCAATCATTATCAAACAAATCTAGTTCATCCAGATGGCTGGATGAGCTAGATTTGTTTGCTCAATATGATGAAGATGGCTTCATCATGTGAGATTGTGGTCAAACAAAGGTCTCATCAATTGGTTGCATCATCATCATCCTATTCCCTACTAATCCTACTATACTAATCCATGGACATAGGCCTCCCCTAATGAAGGCCATAGCGCCCTGTCTTCACCTTGTTGCATCCCGCACCTGCCTGCAAGTCTTTCGCAGATAGTCATCCCACCTGGCCTCCTCATACGACGCCACAAATAGCGATTCTGAGCCTCCATCCATCGACTCCCTGCAACCTACAATGTTGTTGGTCCGTTGAGATGGTCTCTATACACTCCGTGTAGCGTTAAATTGCGGTTGGCACGCGAGAACCTTACTCCCCAGCTGTTATCGGTTCTGCGAGCTGTATGACCTGCCCTACTGCTAATTCAGCTTCCTAATTCTGAGATCTATGTCATGTCGGTCATATTGTATCGGGATATCTACTCCATAGGGCATGTTGATGACTTTGGTTCTCTGTCGGATGTATTTGTTACGAATCCTATCCTTCAGAGAAACACCGAGCATAGCTCTTTCCATATCTCGCTGAGCGACTTTGAACTGGTGAGCCAGCCCCACTGTGAGTGTCCACGTCTCAGCTCCATAGGTCATGACGGGTAGGACGCACTGACGTGAAGACTCGACGTAGTTTCCCAAACGCTGCTCAGCCTATCTGGATCCTCCCCATGGCTTCTTCTCAAAATTGCTTTTCCTAGCTGCAGAATCTGCCCAAGGTAAGTGTAATGAGGCTATTGATCATAAATTCATGCCAAGATCGATGCGTCGCGAGGCTGAGGCTAGTCTAGCATCTGGTTCAGCTCCCATAAGGGACTCTGCCATTATTTTATTTATTTATTCAAAATATTGTAAGTACACTATCCTTACAGGTACACCTAATGCGATAGTGTACTATCTATTGTCACAATCACCATAATATCTATAATATAAATCGTCAACTGTGGTAATTAATATTTTAACATAATAATTAATTAAATTCCTAATATTAACATATTATTATTACACATAATTAATCTAAAACAAAAAAAATATATTTTAATACAAAATAAAATTAACCTAATAATAAAAAGTTCATCAAACATTTAAATAACATACAATAAATAATAAAGCCTTTGCCAACTAGTTCAGGGAGCAATCAAACACGTCTATCATCTCTGTAAGTAAATTGAGTGTGCGGATGTCAAGGGAGCCTTGGCAGAAGGTTGGTTCTCGCTTGAGGTTGAGCAAATAGGGTGGGCCGCCTCCTCCGGTGCACGAATTCCTCCGGCACATTCAGCTTCAGCTCCTTCAAAATGATTCGATTATAAATGACCCCCCGAAGAACCTTTACCACATAAATAGCCAGTGCTGCGTCCCGCCTTACTTCCAGCTTGTTGTATCCAACCATGCCTAAAACAAACAGGGTTGGATACATCAGCGGGTAGAACGGGTAGACGCCGTAGGGTGTGGAGCCCATATCACGGCGTTGAACTCTAGATAGTTTCGAACCAAAGCGTCATATAAAGCTCTTATTGCTCTCAAATTGGTGAAGGTGTTCGTTTGTCGAAGAACAAACCCAAGAGTTTTGAACGCGTTTTTGCAAACGTTGGTAATGTGTACTCGGAAGTTCAGATCTACATCTAGGTGAAGCCCTAGATCCCTGACCGAGTTCACTCTTTCCAAGTTGGAACCGTTCAGTTGGTAGGTGTAGTGGAGTGGCGTCTTTGCTCTACTGAACGTGATTACTGAGCATTTACTGGCGTTAACTGCAGTTCGTTACTACGACTCCACTCACCCACTCTGTCCACGTTGTCGTCGTGTTGAAGGCGCTCGCAGTCTGCTTGATCCTTTATCGGCAAGAGCAATTTAAGATCATCCGCGAAGAGTAAGCCATTTGGCGTCCTTGACCACCGCCGGATTATGACTATGTCATCAGCAAATGAATGAATGAATACTTTATTGCACTTAAAACACATAACAGAACAAAATAAACTTAACAGAAACTTAGTTTATGAGATTTTCCTCGACGTCTATCTTATTTATCAAAACCTATATAATACAACCAACTAAATTGTAAACGAAAATTAAGAATTTTCTTTAAAAACTTAAAAGAAAAAGAAACTCTTTATCTATAATCTCCCAAATTATAATTTTATATATACTATTCTTTGATATAATAAAAATTTCAATTTAATTTTTCATAACAAAAACTAATCACTAACTTAGGAGCTAACCTAGAAGTACCTACAAATAACTTAATACTATAGCCCACATTAAGACAACAAAATCTGATCACCGATGGAGCTACAATCACATCTGAAGTTACAAAAGGAGGAGAAAATGAAGGAAAATTTTAGGAAGATAGGAAATAGGACTTTTGTTTGAATTTGAAGAAGTTGATAGAAGGCGCAAGTCTGATGTCGACAGGCAGTTTGTTCCAAAGCCGTACAGCCTGAACGCTAAAAGAGTTGCCATAGAAGGTTTGGGAATGATTGGGAAACTTGAGTAGTAGGTTATCTGATGACCTAAGACTATGGGAGTTAGAAGAATGAAGAAACTCAAACCTTTCTTTAAGGTACGCAGGAGAAAAAGGATTAAAGAGAATACAGAAGAGAAAGAACATGCATGTCCCGGCGAAGTCGAATAAAGTCAAAGTCAAAAACTCTTTATTTCCATAAATATAATAAATGTACACTTAGAAAAGGTCAAATTCTTAATAATTAAACACTGACACGGAAAGAAAGTGATATTTTTGATTTCAGTCGCTTCGGTATGTAGACTAAAGTAAAGAAGCGACGAAGAAACCTTTAGCCTGTTAGTTGTTATTTTTCGAGTTGGAGCAAATCCCGTCCCAAGCTTTTTTATCCTCTAGATAATCTGATATTTTATAGTAGGCCTTTTTACACAAGAAGGTTTTGACAATTTGTTTGAATTTATTTACTGATAATTTTTGCAACTCACTAGGAGTTTTGTTGTAGAAGCGTGTACATTGCCCTTTAAAAGATACATTAATTTTGTGTAGTCTAGTTGTGAGCACAGCGAGTTTATGTTTATTTCTTGTATTCAAATTATGTACATCGCTATTTTTAGGGAACCGATTGATGTTTCTATGAGTGTACAATAGGTTTTCATAAATATATTGACATGGTACTGTCATTATGTTTATTTCTTTGAATTTATCACGCAGGGATTATCTGGGACCCATACTATAGATAGCACGAACAGCCCTCTTCTGCAACACAAATACGGTGTTAATATCTGCAGCGTTCCCCCACAGTAGTATATGTACCATAAGACATAATACTATGGAAGTAGCTGAAATAAACAAGTCTAGATGTATCCACGTCTGTAAGATGACGGATTTTTTTTACAGCGTAATATGCTGTAGAACTAAGTCTCTTCGATAGCTTATCTATGTGTGGGCGCCATTGAAGTTTATTATCTAAGGTGATTCCTTATTGTATGAAGAAAACTACTAAAATTCGAGAAAATTAATAATTTCAGAGGATACCTTGAATCTTCAACCAGGGGAGCAGATGTAGTTACATTGCGCGTGTGTGCACCGAAGGTTAATTTGAGCACTCCCTATATATTTGACTGCTTTCTGTTTTCATGGCAGTAAAAAAAAAAAAATTAAAATCACATGATTTATTTTGAAAAATCATTGATATTTTTGTGTTTATTTATTTTGTAAAACTTATTCTAATATAAAATTTTAACATTCTCTAATTCCTTCAGGATTTGTCCAGAATGTTACATTCCTCCGGTTAGATATAATTAGAAAGTATATGTACGTTACGTACATGCGAAGAAAACTTCTAATTATTACACTTATTTTATAAAAATGCATATAGGTATGTACATACTCAAACATTACACAATGTTTTAAGGTAATTAGGTAGGGATTTGAATTATCGTTAAAGTCAAGTGCTTTAAATCGTCAAAGTCAAAAACTCTTTATTTTCATAAATACAATAAATGTACACTTAGAAAAGGTCAAATTCTTAATAATTAAACACTGACACGGAAATAAAGTGATATTTTTGATTTCAGTTGCTTCGGTATGTACATATACTAAAGTAAAGAATCTCAACCCTGACATGTATAATGGCCATTTGTTTCCACTTAAGTAGACATTCAAATAGACGAGGCACCCAGTTCTGTCCTTGCACAAACGGATTTGTTAAGTTCTCTCATTAACTCGTCCTTTTTGTTGACTGCCTCTACCTACATTCTGTTTAATAATGTACATTTTAATGTGACTTACCTACTTTTGTATTGTGATTCGCAGTAGCAAATTAATGCATTATTTGTCTATCTTTTCAGATTGCTGAAAATGATGATCTTCCTCACAAAATATGTTTTCGGTGCTCAGCCAAAGTCGAGGAGCTTCATGAATTCATCCAAAAATGCATAAAAACTCAAGAGAACCTGCGACAAGCAATGGGTAAGCAAGGTTCACTTACTATGAAGTCTAGAAATAGAGTGTTTTGGGAAAAAGAACTTCACAAAACAAATTTGTCTAATGATGATATTTGCGATGTGCTGATTAAACGAGCTATGGAAGGAATACCTTTAGATGCTCCATTAGATGAAACAGAAGACGAAAAGCCTCAACCTCCACCTTCTATGAAAAAATCTATAACAGAACCTTCTGTGGTTATTGAAGAAAGTGAGTCTGAATCTGAAGACGATGATGCTATCAGTCTGAAGCAGGTTAAACAATCTATTGAAAAGGCTGATGAAGTCCCTCCTACTAGAGTCTCAAGGTCTTCTAGGAAACCTCCAGTTGAAGCCATAGTAGAGGAATCTAAACCAACTCAGAAAATCAAAACTTACCCTAAAAAAACACCAACTGTTGAGACGGAACCACCAAAACCTAAAACAGCTGAAGTTGTTGAAATAAAAAAGGAGCCAATTGTAGAAAAACCAAAAGAGACACCACAACCTACAAATAATAATGAAAAGAAGGAAGAAGAAAAAATAACAAAAACTTTTAATATAATGGACCATGTAAGCGCAATCAAAGTGAACCAAGTAGGTGTACTCTTCCAATGCAAACTATGCAATAGAAACTTCTTAAAAAAGGACATAGTGATGAACCATGGCTGTGCCAAGAACCATGGACCACCAAAAGAAACTAGTTCAGCCATTGCTCCCGCTCCTGGCCCTCCTAAACCACCTACTGTCCAATACATCAAGATGGACAGTATCAAAAAGCCTTTGTCATCTCTTCTCGACAAAACTGTTGGAAAGCTCATGGAGCAACCACTACCAACAAAACCTGCTGTTACTGAGCCTGAAGTAAAACTTAAACCTAAAATAGGACCTGCAAGTAGAGTTAAAGCAAAACCTGAACATGCTGCAGAGCCTCCTCCTCCTAAAGTCCCTGCTGCCCCAGAAGTCCCAAGGCTTCCACCATCTGTCAGTTTCCCAGGAGCCCCAAGTCTCAATAGTCGCTACAAGCTACTTCCTGGTCCCAATAACACCTTCCAACTGGTTGAAGAATCCACTGCCCCCGAAGAGACAACAGTACAACAACCAGAAACTAAAAGCAGAAAACGACATCGTGATAGAAGTCATAGTAAACCTAAACACAGTAAAGAATCTAGTCCTGAGGTTATCGATTTAGATGATAACCGCGAATTGCAAAGAGAACCGTACCCGGTTGGGTTATTCCAGCCGGTTCCTCACCATTCGAGCGTGTCTCCCGCGAAACCGCCAGTCCCTTTCACAACTCCTGCAATGAAGAAACAGTCCTACACAATAGTCCCAACAGGAAATCCTAGTAAACTTTTAATATCTACCAAACCACAGCCAGTAGAGGAGCCACCTAAAAATAAATTTAAAAAGAAAACAGAACTGGTAGAGAAAGAACCTTTAAAAGTCACTTCAGAGCCAGTAGCTGCACATGGTGAAGGCAATAGAGGGGTCTTCACATTCGTATCCTTAAATGCAGCTGACATTCTCCAGCCCTCTTATGTGCTGCCTTCTAATAACATCATCCAGGAATCACAAATAACCACATCTAGCGCTGTAAAACCGGCAGGTGTTGAAAAGACGAGTGACAGCTATTCCTGCAATATGTGCGGTGAGACATTTACTAGGGAAAAGAAGCTGCTGAGTCATATACAATCGCACTACAACCAGATGGATGAAGAAGATGAACGCAGGACGAGTAAGCCTGGGCCTAAGAGACGGACTAGGAAATTTTAGAAGGCAAAACATGATACCTTCAGTTGATGGACAAAGTAGCGATGGCTTTCATCCAGAATTTAAAACAAGATTATTATCTAATAGGTAGCATTTGTGTGGTGTTTTATTTCTGAAGAGATTCTGCAGAGAAGATACTATATTAAGCTAGCATGGATATAACTAGCATTTATCAGAAAATATCAACTGTGCCTAACAGTATTTGCTTATGAAAATACTGTTGTTTGGTCTATTGTTTGAACTGGACCAGGTAGCAATACCTGCATAAGACTTAAGCCTTTTATAAAGCATCAATATTGATTTACCGCATAAGATAAGGTTCTCCCAGTCAGTATCTCAACAAGAGTGTATGTACAAGTGATGGCAACACATAAATATTACTAGTACATATGTAGAGTCTAATCTAAGTGAGGAACCTTGATCTGAACTGACATCTCGCATGGAATTGTATGGTATATCATCCTCCTACCTAACAAGGCGAAAACCAGCCTAAATTCCTTTTGTTTATACTCTCCTATGAACGAGTTTACTAAGTTATAGTGTTAAGTTAGTAATTAAAAATGTTTAGTTGTTTATCTTTAGATATGACCTATTCTGATGTTCTGTGCTGTATGTAATTTTGATCCCATAAAAATTATCCTGTGACAATAATCTGAGTTCGCTTAAATGTTTGTAGAAGCTATGAAATATCTTAAATAACCCTTCTTCAAACATATCATTTTTAGGGTTCCGTACTCGAAGGGTGATACGGAACCCTATTACTAAGCCTCCGCTGTCCGTCTGTCTGTCACAGGGCTCTATCTCATGAATCGTAAAAGGTAGACAGTTGAAATTTTCTGATAATGTGTATTTCTCTTGCCGCTATAAAACCAAATAATAAAAATAAAATAAATATCAGAATTAAATGGGGCTTCCATACAAAAAACGTTTTTTTGGCTATTTTTGCTCTTTGTTTATCAAGGCTGTATCTCTTGAACCGGGAAAGGTAGACAGTAGAATTTTTTACAGAGTGTGTATTAATATTGCCACTTTAACAATAAATAATAAAAATAAAATAAATTTATTAATGAAAGGGGCAACGTTTATTCCAAGTGGAACAACGATGACCGAAGTTAAGCAGCCTTGGGCGCGGTTAGTACTTGGATGGGTGACCGCGTCATTTTGGCTTTTTGTGCGACCCATCAAAAAATCTGTTTTTAGGGTTTCTCTTGTTTCTTTTGCGAAAGTATTATAAAGTATGGAACGGAACCCTACCTGTGCGAGTCGACTCGCATTTGGTCGGTTTATTATTTCCCTGGGGGCTCTCTGAAGAAAACTCCATTTGTATTATTTACACTACAAACTTTGAACGAATTATTTACCATGATTAATGGTGTTTTGATTGTTTCTATGTTTCGGCACAGTTGCATGTGCAATGATCACGGAATAGCTCAAATCACTTGCGAGTCTGTTGTTATTTCAGAAACACTACATTTTTCTTGATCATTTGGGATTAAAACATGTTTCAGTAACTGTACTGAAAAAATAAGTTTAAAAAAATTGGTGCATTTGTTAATGTGTTATCATTATTTTGTTTCTAATAGGTTTATTATAAGTTGTGTTATTAATGTATTGTGTATTTTGTCTGTGGTCCGTTCCTGTATGTTTATTTCAATTGTTAATTTACGGTGTGATTGCAAAATCGACTGGTCAAGCTTTATATCACCTGTTAGCAAAGTACAGTTTTATGAATTTGATATTATGGACTATGTTTTTAAACCAACTGAACGTTAGTCTGAATAAATCAAACCACATTAAGATGAAGATACATGTGTAACATTAAAAATGGGATTGGAATGACGTGATATCTCATGCTGTCCCGCTCAGATCGGATTCGAACTGAGCAAGACAGCTGATGATGAAGATGAGAGATGACGACATTCTCAATCCCGTTCTTTAAGTACCCAGGCTATAAGTAGGTAGTTTAAATGACAATTATAAGCATTTATGTAACTTTGGGGCCACCAGGGGGCGCTGAAAGAAACTAAAGTTGTAAATATTACCTTGCTTGTATTTACTAGTAAATTACAAGCAAGATAGCTCTATAGGTAATTCTTATCTTTTATTATGAAAAGGTTTTCCTGTGAATAAAACAGCACTTCGAGATGATCCATTTATTTCTTTGTTTTTTAAGATAAGTAAGCCTTATTATATTTTTTAAACATATTCTAGACAGTGATTAAACTTCAAAGACATTATAGATCTGACGCAAGTTAAAATAATACAATTTTTCTTAAACTTCCAACTACCTATCTAGTTATAGATAAAATAGTAAATTCAAGAACGCTACGAGTTATAAGATATACTTAGTTCATATTCAAGTTCTGTTAAGTGGCTGTTATTCACTGACCGATAGTGCTCAATAACATTTAAGAATTGAGTTGGCAGCCAAGTAACAGTACTTGAGGAATAGAATCAGAATATATTCTAAAGGTACACACAGATTTCAAAGTTTTGCTTAAAATAAGGTTGATTGTGGATAACTTCTGGCAAATACAGGCTGCTCCATAGAAACCGCCAATCTTAAAATAAGAAAGCATTTTTAATCTTAAAATAACAACAATTTGCAAGAACTGATTTACTTAAAATGTAGAGCCAGCCATACGTTTTCATCTAAATAGTTTATTTGCGGTCACTCCACTTCAAATCCGTGTACCCGAGTCCGATTAAGTACTAACATTATGTTTATTCGTTGTTTCCCTAGCCCGCATTTGACAAAAGTATAATTTATACACAAAATCTAGTGAAGGATGACGGTATGGAACAATTTTCGTGAAAATGAAGGTACTCTACCATAAAATCTCCCTATAATAACTTGAAACTACCTTACACTATTAAACATTTAATAATCTAACATTAATCACATAATTTGGATATGTCTCGGTAGGTGCAGCACCGTTAATATAATGCTTTGATTCAAAAATGACATTTGAAGTCCTACTAATAGGTCTATAAAATGTTAAACTACAATACCGATCATAATAAAATAATTGTACTTTATCAACTACTGATTAAACCTACGATATGTTTTAATTTCATCTATGTCTAACATGATATGTTTCTTTTCATGGCCCTATTCTGGATTTTTCCAAAAGCCAGATATAAAGCGCTTGCATTCTTCCAACGATTCATTTACATAATAGGGACATGTCATATCGTCCGATTGTAGCTTTATGTCTCGCTCAGAATGGACGCTTTCGTTTCAATCATTGTGGAGTCGCCTCTGAATTTATTGGGGGTAGGTCTGTGTAGGAAAGGGCGACATTCACTCATCCATCGGTCATGCCTCACTGTTGGTGTCACAAGCAGGGCTTCGCGAAGCGCGGATCGAAACATTCACTCTTGAACATTCTATAACACGTCACATACGAGTATACTCTGTCCTCCATTTCAATTAGCGCTTCGCTCGAGACGCGAGAATCGAACCCTGAAGTAATCTAAAATGTTTCAAAATGAACGGGTTATAAAAATAGACTTCTATTCTATGTAGAAAATTAATACCATCTAGCCGTAGCTTGAAGCTCTGAAATGTCTGATAAGACGGGGCCGCTAAGTGGCCGGTCGCGGTCCCTTTCTTTCAGTCATTTCTACCTGGTTTATCACATAAATATACATACATTCTCTCAGGAGTAGGACAAGGGAGGTTAACGTTACTTCCTCTTAAACTTGGAGGAGTCATAAGGAAGGTAAGAGTAGAAGGAGGAACTTAGGGGTGCGAATTGGACGATGTAGTGGTCAGAGGCCGACTCCGGTGCTATTCAGTCGAGAAAACCAGTGTTCACCAGTTTCTCGAGGAAGAACTTTACATCTCCGAGCTCGGAGTCCTTAATGCCGAGGGATTTGAGCATGCCGAGATCGCCGTTCTCAACCGCCATGAAGACGGAGCGCAGGTGCTCCAAGTCGGATCGCATCAGGTGCAGGGCGGCGCCAAAGTCTTCGATTGTTTGAGATTCTGAAGAAGACAGAAAGTTTTACATGGTTAAATGCCCATCAAACATTCCAATCACATAAAAATCATTTAGGTACTTAAGTCTTGAAACTGTAAAAAAACTAATTTTCTAACTGATATGCTTAGCTACCTGCTTATTTACCTAAAAAAACGTGTTTTTAGGTAGAGAAATAGTACGGCTCGTTAGAATCGCTCTACAATCAAGTCTGCAAAATTTAAAGGGACAAGCGTACTACACAGAAATCTACGTCGTAGTTTTGCGTCCAGTCGCACCAGTTTATAAATTACAAGCATAGTAATTTATTGACATTTACCTGATAGCGCTATAGCAACTTTCTCCACGCCTCCTAGCGGCTCCAGTGCGTCGCGAGCCTTGCTTCCGAACAGCTTCTCCAGATAGTTGGGACCGTGGGATGCCAGGAGAGATTGCAGGAATGACGCTGTCTCTTCTACAGGTGGTCTTTTAGCTATGGACAAAATACAGAAATATAGCACACGGCTGATAAATAAGTACGGGAATTTTAAAGAATAATGTGTTTGAGGAACCTTTCCAATCTGCATAAATTAACACATTTAACGTTTAATATGCTACTAACAAATTATGGATCATGTTATCTGACATAAAATATATCTTTTTTTATTTTAATACATAATGGAATTTTATTTTAATACGTGTTTCTATTTTTTACGTTAGAACATTTAAAATCCGTAGTCTAAAAATCCGTCCTTAGGTACCTATTTATTATACCTATATGTATTATTTTAGAAAATAATTTAGGTATCTACTAAACAAGAACTCGTTTCGGTGGTAGGTCATACTTAAGTAAATCATGACGAAAATCGATTAACTAGATCTCTAAATCTAAAATTTTAAATCGTAAAAAGTATCATAATGAGAATTAATTCCCTGCTTGAATTAACAATTTTAAGTAATATAATAATTCTACGATACTTTTTACGATTACGTTTTGAAATTCTAACAGAGACTGAAACATATCGTTATAATAACTGTGAGCCTCATTTTACGAAGCCTATCTACCACACTATTAATGAAACTCCTGAAACCATCATGACACAAAGCTTTAATAATATACACCCACCCGTACGAACAATGTAGAAAGAATATCACAGAAACCATTTCACGTGGGTTGAAAGGGGACAATGAAACTCCTGTAACCATCATGAAACAAAGCTACCTACGGGGCAAACAATTTAAAAAGCATATCACAAAAACCATTTCACGTGGGTTGAAACGCGACATGTTTACGAAACATGTTGCCTTTTGATGGCATTTAAATAAGTACCTAATGGAAGTCGGGCGCTTCTGTCGCATTTATTTATTTTGACATCATAATCAATCTGTGTGAAAGGGAAAGATAAACGAACTGTGCATGCAGCGGAAATGCGAATGTGGAGTGACAATGATGAATAAGATATGAAACGAGTACTTCAGAGGAAGTTTGAAAGTGGCGCCTGTGACGGAAATGATAAGGACCGCATGAAGCCGCATGTTGACTACGTTTGTAGTAGAACTAATAGACTTGTTTTTGCTTTGAAGAGAATTAGGAAAACTGTATCACAAAAAGCAGCACTTGCTGCCTTCCACGGCTATATGTCATCTGTGTTGCTCTACGGTTTACCATTGTGGGGTAATTCGGTGGAGTTACTCGATCCTGGCCCAAAAAAAGTGTATGAGTGCGGTTTGCGGAGCCTGGTTTCTAGATAGCTGTAAACCACTATTTAAAAAAACTAAAGTTCTTCCCTTGCCATGTATGTAGATGCATTAGAGAAACCTGTATATTATGTAAGGCAAACCAAACCCATATTTTTTTTAAACTAAGGAAGAAGTTTTATCTAGGGATTCCAGACAAAAATAACATTTTTATGCCAAATCAACATTCTACGCTTTTCGACAGAAATTCTTTTAGCATGGCAATTAAAATATTTAGTATGTTATGTACCAATGGAATTTAAGGACTTGCCAACGAAAATTTTTAAAATAGACTTAATAAATGGTTACTGACTCATTGCTTTTATAGCGTACAGGAATATTTTAATTTTAAACAGACAAGACGTTTTTAATTGAATTCTTATTAATTATTATTTGGTATGCAAGTACGTAGGTTTATGAATTAATATTCACACACCAGTCCATAGCTACTGGTAGTATTACATTGGTACCACTGACACAACAACAGCATTGTAATATATGACATGTTTTCTCTGAATAAATGATTCTATTCTATTTATTTCTATTCTATACTATTCTGAAGCAGAGTGAAAGAAAAATACTTGTTAGGCCTAGCGTGGGATAAAGACCGGAAGAAGAGGTCAGTCTTTGTCTTGTCTAATAAGCAAGACTAACAAAATTATTCACCACTCAGATGGTAATGGTAGAGCCATGTGCAGTCCACCCGATAAGTACCTTACCTATAAACAAGCAATGCTTCTAGCAATCTTAGTGTTTACCGTCTTGCAAAAATCAATAGAAAACCAAGATACTGATGTAACTAAGATGAAATAAAATTCAAATTCTGTTGAAACAGAGAGTGGGCATCCAGGGAATAAATCTGTGTGGTGGCCGGGTGAGTGTCCAATGTCTACTTGGTTTTATCTCAACGCGACGGTTTCTTATCTCCAAGCGTCTAACGACATGAAGCTCAAGTGCTTAACTTCAGATAATTAAGCTCTTTCACCGTAGTTTCTAAAATACTACCTAAGTCCACGAATAAGTAATATCTAAGTTCATCTGCTTATGTACCTCTGTATACACCGATGAGGACCGATGTGGCGCGGTGGGCGAAGGTCCGCCTGCGTCGCAGGAGGTTGCGGGTTCGATTCCCGCCTCGGGACAAATGTTTGTACGATCTGCAGATATTTGTTCAGAGTGCTCTGGGTATTTTCTACGTAGAATAAAAAATATTATATCTATGTAATATGTTGTGTTATATGATAAGGTTTGCTGGAAGATAAATCTTTCAGGGTTAAGCTCGCCTTTGCCATTCCTTCTCTAGTTTTATGTTTTTTAATGTATGTTTTATTTAGTGCAATAAAGAATTTAATTAAATTAAATTATAGGTAGCTATGCTAGATGATGCTGTGTGGATTGTCCAACACATGGAGCGATGGTCCAGCATTATTTATTTATCATTCATAGTTATGGGTCCAAAAAAGAACAAAATGTGATTTATTGCTGCGGGTAGGTAGGTAAGGTATAGATACAGTTTGCAGGAGCGATATTTTAACTTTTTCTTTTCATGCCGCGCCACGTGCTGTCTTTCGCTGAAGTTTCCAGAAACCCGCTAGCGCTTCGACCACAATGTGCACTGAAAGTGCTGCCGCGTATTCCTACTAAGACGTATACTGCTAGCCAGGTAATTATAATTACCTAGTAAGTTCTGAGCTTAAGATATCTACGTTCTGAACGTCGGCAGGTAGGTACATATGTGCCTACCTACATCAGCCATACTCAAAATGTGCTCCGCGGAGCTCTGAAGCTCCGCGGAGCCTCTGGAAGAGCTCCGCGATTATGCTGGTCATAATAAAAAAATATACTTAGGAAAAATAAGGTTGCATTGAATATTAAATATTATAAACAGACACTAATCATAATAACTCTTATGTACTTCTTTATAATTGGAACTGCGAGGCGCGCAGTGGTCCACGGAATATAGTACCGTCTCGTTGCGGCTCGCTTTGCTCGTCGATAATTTGGTGTTGATTCCGTTTTGGAAGATTGTTGTATTGTAAAATTATGTAGAGACTGCCTAACGCCAAAATTATTGTAGCCTTACACTTAATTAGGAAATGTGTAAATCCGTCCTTGATTAACTAAAGGGCTCCGTCGCTAAAAAAATATTTGAGACCCGCTGACCTAGATAATGAATTGGGTTTAGGTCCCATGAAGGTGTAGGTACCTACCTAAACACAATTAATTATCTAGCTGTCGCCGCTTAGTTTACCTACTCTACGTAGATATTCCTCCTGCCTCATAGGTAGGTATATCATAGTGCGGTACCTATTCTCGGAAACGAATAGTTTCCTAATAGACTACGAAGGTATAATAGAAACTACTTACTGAATGAAATGAGATGATGACTTGTATCTTCTATAGTGGATGTCTTACGCAAATGGAATGTACCTACAGCTAGCTTACTGAAGATTAGGAATATGATTAGGTAACAACGCGGTCTACAAACTAAACTAAAAACAAAAACGAAAGTATCAGAAAAAAAATGTTTGAAAATAAGAATTAAAAAGTTTAAAACTAACATTTTGTGGTATTTGTGTTTCATTATGTAGCTACTTTGTGTTTACCTACACAATCTACAAAAAAAAAAACAATACAATGACCCTTCAGTATACTCGTATTTCTGATTCGTCATTCGGCGTTTTTATTTTACAGCACAGCACAACACGTTTTTACCGTCACGGCAAAATAAACCCTAAATATTATACCAACATTATTCTAAGCCGACGACTGACCGAGCACATTGCCGACCTCTGTGGCTCAGCGGGCGAAGGTCTGCCTGCGATGCAGGAGGTTGCGGGTCCGATTCCCGCCTCAGGACAAATGTATGTACGATCTGTAGATTTTTTTCTTTTTAAATTCTTAGGACTCTATGTAGTAGAGTCCTAAGGGTTAAAAAAGGAACAGCATGTTCTAAATTTAAATACAAAAGCCTATGTTTTTGTATATGTTTTTCTAGATATTTGTTCTGGATGTTTTCTATGTATATCATAAACATGTAATGTAGGTACCTTTTGTATTACGTATGTAGGTACATATATCAGTTAACTACCCGTTTTGTACCCTTAACACAAGCTTTGCTTAGCTTGACTGCGTGAATTGTCCAGCATTAATATTTGTTCATTAATTCCTACCGTGGCGTGGACTGTAGGTTAATTAAAAAGAGTCTGCACTCTGCCTGCAATTCCCTAGATTTTATACAAGCTTCTCAAAGCGAACTTTGAGAACTCGCGGCTACTCTCAGGATTCAATTACGAAGCACTCTAATCTCAGAGTTTGTTTGGCTAAATGAGTTGGACCAGCAGCTCTCTTGAATACGGGCTTAGTGACAATATTATGGTTTTTAAATTCTGGTTTTTCTGTGTGATGCCGGCTTAGAATTTGCACCACCCCAACTCTTCCCGCGCGGGTGTCGTAAGAGGCGACTAAGGGATATCCATGGGGGCGGGCAGCAGCAGAACAATTGTACCACCAAAATCCGCGATCCTTGACCCGCATGTTCAGCGTGGGGATTATGGGCATTACCCTCCGTGAGTTAAAAGTCTACAAGGCGCTTATCAGGGGGAGGCCTGGATCCAGCAGTGGACCAATATAGGCTATGGAGGTGGAGGAGGTGGAGTTTTGGTGCGGTAATATTTTCCGCCCTGGTAATTTTTCAAAACTTTCCTAGGTATGTGATTTTGTGAGGTTTAATTGGTTGAATAGTTCCACTGAAATCAGTGCAATGGTAGATCTGTATAAAATTACCTACCTACAAATTCAAATAAGTACACACACACCTATTTGAACGTGAACCGCAGCTCGTTAAACTACCTTTTAATGGCCGACTAATTGATGAAGCAAACAGTTTCTGACGTCAATACAACACTAGGATTCGTGGTAAATATACCTTATTGTTACGATTGTTATATTCACTGTGGATCCTTTGAAACTGGAAAAAGCTTTCAAGGAATATAAAACGAGGTGTTTTAATTTAACCTTTGTAACACCTGGACTTCAAGTAGATATTCTCGTAGTCCTTGTTTCTACATGATGTTTTACATAGGTATTCTAAGTACGGTCTATGTTGTAGACAGATTTCTGGGAGTTCTGCGATGAAAAGTGTAAGACAACCAATCTAAATAGCTCATGCTGAGACAGAGACCGCTTTGTGACTCAATGCAAAAACTAGTATTTTATTTTATTATTTAATCAAATTTGTTTTTGTTTATGTTACAAATAAAATATTCTCTTTCTTTATTTTTCTCTATTTCTTAAATAGATATCAGTTTAAACCATGTAGCTTAACGAACATGGTTTTTTTGTGCTGAAAGACCTAGGAACAAGAACAATAGATTTTCTACTGTCGGTAATCACATATCTTATTTAAAATACCAATCATTTGTATCAACCAAACTAAACGATATAGGTCTTAATCTGATCTCATTCCAAAAAAACTAACGCGACCGGGGTGATTCTTAGCGTTTTAGATTTTTTTTGAATCAGTTATGAAAATATGGATCGATCTTCTAGGGAAGTCGCAACACTTACCCGCAGTACAAAGCTTGGAGTCTTCATCGTAGCCGTCGATGCAGTCTGGTGCACCATCGCAGAGATACTGGATGGAGATGCAGTTGCCATCCACGGGGCATTTGAACGGCTCGTATGGATGGCAGTATTCTGGAATAAGAGGAAAAGAAGAGTTTATGTTGGTAAGTATATTGTGTGTTACCAGTAGATAATGAGCTACGAATCCGAGACGTGGTCGTTGAATAAATGCCTTGTGAACCATCTCAATAGTCGATCAGAGCGAGCTATGGGGAGAGCTATGCTTGGAGTAGGTATGCCAAAATACGAAAATCCCGGTACAATATGACCGACGTACGAGTAGCTCTCAGAATTAGGAAGCTGAAGTAGCAGTAGGGCAGCTCATACAGCTCGCAGAATGCATATATATATATATATATATATATATATATATAACAGCGAGTTTAAGGTTCTCGCGTGCCAACCGCAATTTAAAGCTACACGGAGTGTACGGGGACCATCTCCACGGGCCGACAACATTGTAGGTCGCAGGGAGTCGATGGATGGAGGCGGCTCAGGACCACTATTTGTGACAATACAATACAATATCTTTATTGACAACACCAAGTTATAAGCCAAGTAGGTGCATATTTCTCAAATAACTATAATTTATATTATAATTATAAGTAATACATTCAAAATAAAAACATACTAATTATTGATACACAAATATTGATTTAACTATAAGCATTACTATTATTAAAGAATTGGCAGTTCATAAAATTATTTTATAGAGTAGAACGAATTTTCGAGGGGCCACTTGCGTAGCCTCAATCTGAAGGCCGTTGTGAAGGTTGCATCCCCTCGGATTGTGTCCGGCAGCCTGTTATACAGAGGGACCCATGACGTACACGGACCTCTCCGATTTGCACAGCTTGAGTGGGTGCAACTAAGAGGTGGGCTAGCTTGTTGCTGCGGAGAGCCCGAGAGGTGTTTAAGCCTCTACGTCTAAAGCTATCGATGTTTTTGTGGGTGAACGTCGCCACCTGGTAGATTAGTTCGCAGGCGAGCGTCATTACTTACTTCTTTAAAATACTCGCGGCATGACACGTTGTCTGGCATACCGACGATGGCGCGCAGTTGCGCGCTTCTGCATTATGAAGATGTGATAGTGCTGTGCACCGTCGCGTGGTAGCACGCCAGCACCACGCTGAGGGTGGCAGTCGCGGCGAGGCGGCGCAATGCCAAGCATGTGCGGCCTAGTCTCGAGCAGAGCTCTTCTATACCTCTATAGTTCTCCCAGGTGAGACCGCTATCGATTTGAAATCCCAGCAACTTTTTGAATTCAACCACGTTGTATAAGGAGGCCATGTGGGACGACGACATGCGAAAGACTGCAGGCAGATGCTGGATACGGCATGCTGAAGATAGGGCGCAATGGCGCTCATTAGGGGAAGCCTATGTCCAGCAGTGGACTGTTATAGATTGATGATGATGATGATGAGGAGGAGGACTATGTCCAGTTGTGGACGTGTGTGGGCTGATATGACGATAATAATGTTTAGCTATTTATTTTGATCATCAAGTTAAACGTAGAAGAGTTTAGAGGCCTTTACCACGCAGAGGGTGAAGAAGCTTTGCATAATCATGACGATGATAAGGCACTGGTTTCACAGGCAGAAGCGGAAATCCGTAGAGAGGTCGATAGTAAGTAATTATAGGCCCGGATATTATCCGCCTTTAATGAAAATCAAGCGATGCTAACTAACACGCTACTTCCTGGCATAAAATAAAATTTCCCTCGCAATTTTCGTTATAGTAATTTTATTAGTTTTTTCCTATTGTTGTTTTAGAATAACATATTTTGAATTAGTATCTCTGGCTTAGTGTTCTAGGAAGGTATTGCACCTATTGTAGAATACCTAACTAAAATCACTAAAAATGTACATAAAACATAATTTATCGAAAACTATTCTTAATATGTAAGTAGGTAGGTAGGTACTTATCTTTATGTAAAAATATTAATGGGATCTTAGTAAATAGGTACAAATATACCACTTGAGATGCCTTCTTTGTGTAAGGCCCTATACACACGTTGTAGAATTTGAAAACATAACTAGTTTTGTAAAGAGATGGCTAAATTTTTCCAATCATTGTTGCTCGGCGCGGCGCGCGGCGTTGTAAGTAGAATAACCTTAACTACCTAGGTAGGTTTATAAAATAAAAGCTATTAAGAGGTTGCTAGAAACAAGATCGGCCATCCCTAATTGCCTACCTAACCTACTTTTTAAAAAAATAATCCAGGAGCCTTGTAAAATGGGACCCTTCAGCCTAAAATAACGGACAAGCCTAATTGCTTAGGTATTTCGTGGAATTGTAAAAAGGAATTTATCTAGAATTTTTTTTGGGTTCCGCGGAGTAACGAAGTTGGATAAACAAAGATACTTTCTACACGTCAAATCCATCTTCTGTTCTCTATGGAACACAGCTATCAGTATGGCTATACCACATGGGACCGAGCTCTAACAGTATTTTGTTACACATACCTACATACTAGCGAAAGTAAAGCAAGTAGGTACTCCTAAGATTTTTGGATGCATAAACTATACTTTGAATATGATGTATTTACTTATTTTAAACTACCGATAATTAGACCCGGGCTGAAAATTGCTTGCGCACAGGCGTCGCGCGTCGGTCAGTCTCAACGGGGCTGACCGACGCGCGACGCCCGGAGGCAAAAATTTTTTTTTTGTAGTATGTAGGTACCTACTTCATTTTTATTCAGACCTAAGGTAAGTAGAGGTAGTCTGAGAATTACTATCAACAAATTATCAACATTTTCTACCAGACTTATCTAAGCTAAAAACGTTAAATTCTTCCATTGAAACTGCCAAACGTTTTTGAAGAACTTTCAACTGTAGATAATTAGGCTTTATAAAATCTAAGGTCGTGGGCTGTGAGTAACCCTAAAGAAAACAAAAGAAAATTATTCAAGAGAAATAAAAATAACGATAAAGTATCTTAGACCATATAAAAAAGTCTTATTATACTTCATGGAACTCGTGCTTTTGACAGTTCTTTTCTCTTGTATATTTTTTACTGAAAACATTTAGTTCAGCTAATTTGCTGAAGGTTGCGGACGTTTTGCATAATTAGATGGGCGTCACGAATCTTGACGATAATTTCAAAAGAGGGGAGTTTATTGAATTTTCTAATTATTTAGATACCTACAGGAAAGTTAGAACTGGTATATTTTAACTAGATTTAAAATACTGACAGATAGCAATGACCTTTCAACTTAGAGCAAGCCTTTCAACAAAAACTAGATTAGGTATTTTATTTTACCGACGTAGCGTCATGGTTACTTGTAATTGCTAGGTAATTTTTTTCTGGCACGTAAAAATAATTTTAAACACTTGTGTAGGTCCAGCCAACGACAAACGTGGTCAGAGTCAACCTCCCAAAAACTTTTTAGTTAGTAGACGAGGAATTTTCTTTTTTTAACCGGATTTTTAAAATTAGGTAAGTACCTTATGATACACTATGTAAGTACCTTTTGTATCCTATCTAAGTAATAACTCTCTGTTTTGACAGTTGGTTAAAATCTAGTTTGAACTCCGTGCATAGATAATTAAAGAGAAAATTAACACGTTCCAGAGTTATGAGCTCTACTATATCAAATGAATTTACCTGCCTTCGTTGAAAACCATCTGAATTGTTATTTACAGCTAAAGGTGCTAATATTCACACAGTAAAAATGAGTTATGGCGTAATAAAAATCATCCATAGATAGGAATTTTAACGCACGTACAGACCCGGAAAAACGCTTTTCTTTGCATGATATTATTAAGAGAATAGGTAGAATACCGTTAACGAGTCATTTAAACAACAAGAAATACTGAACGTATTGAACTGAAATTTTGCATAGGTGTAAGTCTAGATATGGAAAAATCATTAAAAAATTATCCCAAAACAACGCGCACTAATCCGACTTTTTGTATAAATTCAGTTTTAAACCTTTAGCTTCTTTTTATCCCAGAAAAACAAGCCTATTAATAATTACTGACACTCTAAGAAACGATGCCATTTTTATTCAGTGTCTGTAATTTATCTACCTACCACTCTCATGTTTTTCTTCCCTCACTAAGTAATTCAACTCGACGCCTCCATCGAATTACGAGGGAAAATGATACTTCTAGAGGAAATATTTGTCTGTTTTGTTTAAGGAAGCAACAAACTCATATTTTGGCTCATTCTTTAACCTTATTTTTTTACTGTGACAGAAATATTCTTTCTGAAGACAATGTTTCATACTCTTTGTATGAAGCCCGTACGATATGCCAAGTGGGAGTAACTATTGTCTACGAATGTTGACCGTAGCCTTATACAGCCTGGCCACACGCTCCGTCTTACTTGCAAGCATGCCTGGACAAAACAGTTTGCGCAGGTAAGACGGAGGGTGTGACGGCAAGACGGTAGCTCGCGCAAGCCCGAAAGCATGACTTGTGCTATCGTTGATAAGCTGAAGATTGGAATGCGCAAATTTAGTTTGCACGTGTTTACTTGAGCGTGTACCTAACCGTTCATTCAAGCCGCGCTTCAGTCCGGCAAAGTGTTTTCGACGACACACTTCGTATAAATCATAAAAATGAGTGATGGGAGAGGATATTCGAAGGAATTTTTAACTGAATTCATACAATTGTACAAATCGTCGAGTTCCTAATAAAACAAGATCCGGCAATGCGAGTGTGACTCGCGCGCGCTCGTATATTTCAGATGGATCGGTTTGCGAACTTCGGAGTATGTATAATGGTAAAATTTTCGACGTTTTTCAAAATATTTCGAAAAGTATGTTCCTAACAGTAAAATAAAATACCTACAGAAATTCTAAAAAACTGATTTGTGATGTGCAAACCAATACTTTTTATTTAATACTCCAAGCTAGGTGGGCTACCTAGCTTGGAGTATTAAATAAAAAGCACCTTTACAAAAAAATCCCCCCTTTTTGTAAATTTTTCAAAAAGTGTTCTACTTACAGTGTTTCTATATTTTTTTTCTGTAAAATGTAGATCCATATCTACAAACGCTACATACATTTCAGATAGATTGCTCTGCAAACTTCGGAGATAGGGAGAAATGGGTAATTTTTCGACTTTTTTCAAATTAATTCAAAAAGTATGAAACTACAGAAATTTCGAAAACTGTTTTGGAATGTACATTCTGATATTATTCATTTGATACCCCTCTTGACCTTGTAGGTGTCTTTTAACATTTCGACATCACAACTTGTACTAATAGGTAATTTTTTTTTTTTTTTTTTTGCATTTTACAGGCGCACGAAATCTTTTATTATTTTAAATTTCATGTTATTTGCTGCTGTAGTTGCTGAGATATTAAAGACGGAAAAAAGCATAGAAAAAGCGAGAGAGTTTCGAAACCGATCTCCGATCTTCGAAACCCTAAGAACTTCCTCTGTAGGCGACATTGAAACGTGACGGACACCGAAAATAGAGGTAGAGAAATAAAAACAGATTATACTGTACTTACAGCTCAGCCCTGTCGTGAGGCATGACAATGGGGTTTGCGCAGTCTAATTAGCACGAGCTTGCTTGCACGTGTGGCCACTGTACCGGTGTTCCATCTTTTTGCAGTCATAACTGCACAAACAGGGCTGCGCAAGCAAGATGGAGCGTATAGGCGGGCGCCATTCCCCGCCTTCTGAGTAGTTATAACATCTCTAATGCGAACACCAATGCGTTTGCCAAGCGTGTTTATTTTGGAAAAAAACTTGTTTGGAGGAGCCATGTCTAGCAGTATGTATGTATGTGTGCTTATGTTTGTATTAGTATACTACTTACTTAGTTCACATGTGTTTGTCTGTGCTGTTTGTTATCTAGTACTAAGTAGTCTCTTTTTATTTTATTGTCTCAAATTTTTTGTGTGTGTAGTGTGTAATAAATAATTTTCTTTCTTCTTTCTTTCTTTTCTTTCTTATCAGTAGCATTGTGAACGACCTGCTGTTGTAATTATAGTCTGGCCAACGAAAGCTGTCCAAGAAATTCCAACAACTCTACACCTGATAATATTGAATCAGCTCCATTACTTTCTTCGCTGCTACTGCTACTGTCCCCAAGATATAATAAGAATGGTTCAAGTTCGTTTGTGTTCGTAATGTGTCCATTTTGACAGTCTTAAATTATGCCATATCAAAACTTCTGAAAATAATGCGTGGACAGCTTTCGTTGGCCAGACTTTATCTCTACGATTTGCTACGTGTCGTAGCCTTGTCTACGGTGTGCTACGTCGTAGCCTTGTCTACGACAGTGGGTTCGTGTACGTATACAGAAAGAAGATTGAATTCTTAGCCTACATAGTTAGTAAACTATTACATACGTATAATAATTATTACGCTATTTATAAAAATATATAACATACTATATAATAACAATTCTAAAACTACATACGCATTTATAATAAGTACATACACTACTTACATCAAAGTCATGAAGATAGGTAATGCTCTTTGTCTTGTATGTTACAAATTTACAACTACTATGTACAATTGTACAGGGCGCTATGGCGCTCATTAGGGGAGGCCTACGTCCAGTGGACTAAGATATGTTGATGATGATGATGATGATGATGTAAAATTGAAACAGAGGTTTGTCAATTGATCGAAATTAAAACCAATCGGAAGCGTCCCCAAGACGCTGGCTGCATTACATTGCCATACGGCAATGCTGATGTGCTGCGCCAGATACTCACCAGCTCTCGGTCTACTTAGATTTTAACAACGCAAAATAATGTTATTAGAATAATTATACAAATTTTTCGCGTGTTTGTCTGAAGTAGAACCTTCAACGACGTCATCGTCTAGCCAAAAATAACTTCATAATATTACCATCGCGACATGGACCTATTCGTGATTATATCGGTTGCTTTTACAATGAGTATGGGGTCGTCCATTAATCACGTGAGGCTAGAAAGGGGGTCTCGGGAAATAACACTAAATATCACAAGGTATCTCACTTTAGTGAGATGTCACGTATATTATTATTTTCATTGAACGCGCGATTTCTAAACCGTTCACATAAGTATTTTTATCATGGTGCTTAATTTTCCATAATTACTTTTGATTATACCTGATCTAAAACGCCAGATGTTTTTATGATATTTTGTTGTATGTTAAAAAAAATGTTTTTGGTTGTCCTTAACCTAAACTGCAGGTATTATCATGGGGGTAAAAATTCGAAAAAACATTACGTAATTCATGGACGACCCCGTCGACCCCTACATAATGGTGAATGAGTGCTCTAATTACCCTCTTTATTTAGAATATCTGTGAATCTAAAATGCACTCATAAATCCTGTATTATATTGCAAAATAATGTATATGTAAAATTCCGGAATCAGAGCACAATATTAAACGGGCGCGAACAAGAAACCTCCAAGTTGTTACATAATTATGTCTGTCTTGTTAGGGGTTCATTCATAATGTTCTTTCATTTCCTAAGCTTTTTGTAAATATTTATGGAAAACGAAAAAGTTATACGAAACTTAGAAACGTCTGCTTTTTAGGGTTCCGTACACGAAGGGTGAAAACGGAACTCTATTACTAATGTGTGACAAACTTTTAGAGATTTTTAGTAATTGTTGTTATTACAGTTGTTATTACAAGTGTTACTTATTTAAGAAAGTTCCATGTGTCTACCTATTGCGTTCAAGAGACAAACGAAGAGCAAATGTTGTTGAAAAAAAATCACATTTTTTGTATGGGAGCCCCCATTAATTTTGATATTTATTTTATTTTTATTATTTGCTGTGCTAGTGGCAAAAAAAATACACATTCTTTGAAAATTTCAATAGTCTACCTCTTACGGTTCATGAGATAGAGCCCTGTGACAGACGGACGGACAGCGGAGGCTTAGTAATAGGGTTCTGTTTTCACCCTTCGGGTAAGGAACCCTAAAAACCTACTTTAAAAATTATGCAAAAGAGCCTAATGCGTCCAGAAGTTTATTGGCTGTGTCCCACACAGCCGAGAACACAATCGAAACAAATTAATTCTGACAATTTGAATGAATTCTAAAATGCGATCCTTCGGCTGCCTGGGCAAGTTTATCTCGCGTAGAAAAATTAAAACTTATTGAAACTTTCATGGATATTAGTTAGCTTCATAAATCAATATAAACATCCCGTTGTAAGTGTTTACTAACCTAACGTAGATATAAGTTGCCAGCCATAATAAGAAAAGTATATTTCTCCCGTAGGAGCATGTAAAAATGTTGCCAGACATTAACCTAACGAGATTACAAAATAATGATCATCCCTGATTCCCCTAGAGAATCTTACTTCCCACTCATTTGACGACCTCTGTGGCTCACTGGACGAAGGTGTCTCGAACGCAAAAACTTACATGTTCGATTTCTGTCTCAGGACATAAAGGTTGTATGTTTCTTTATTTGTAAAAACTAAAAATTGTTTGTACTTTGGGAGCTTTGTTATTGTGGATCTTTAGCGACCTCCATGGCACATTAGGTAAATATGTTTTCACGACGCAGTGATTTTTTACGGTCTTTTTTCTAGTTTAGTAGTTATTTAAGTACGAATTTCACAAACTCTACAAGGTACCCATTATTTTGCCGTATTTTTTTATTACTTTTATATGTTTTAACAGGTTAAGTTAGCAACAAAGCAAGCTGGGAGGAAAATCTTATGAAAGGGTTGTTAATAAGTTTATATAGTAGATAGATGTACAGTCAGCAACCAAAATCTGAACGTAAACTTTATTTATTTATTTATAAAATGTTAATTAAGTATGTTTTTTTACAAAATAGTTCGGCAATGGCCTGTATTAACAAAGAAAATTACAATCAAATAATAAAAATAAATTAGAAGTAGTATTTACAATTGAAACAATTAAGCTAACTGCAGACTGTTGCAATCAATCTACAGGTAGCTCAACTGATCCATATCAATACCAGTCGGAAGCATCCCCAAGACGCTAGTTGCATTGCCCCGCTGTATTTATGTTGAAATTGTAAATTATTATGAATAGTTAAAGTAAGACGAGCGAGGGGAAGACTAAGAACTAGCTACATATATGTATGAGTCAGATCAAGGAGAAAGTTGCTGTCATGTGGTATAAAGAAGTAAAAGACATTACATTGAACAGAGAACAGTTGTGTTAATTGCATCATTACACCGACAGGAGCTCGGCTCTTTAGTTTATAATAAAATAAAATAATAGGTAGTTACAAAGAGTTTCTTAACATCTGTATATTACAATTACAACAGTCACCACACACTTAAATCCGAATATTTATACTCTCTTAATTACATTTGAGACTGTCCCACTCGCGATTTTAAGACAGATTTTCAGATACTTAAAAGAAAAATTCAGATACTAGATAGAAACTTAACAAAAAAATGGACATGATGTAGACACGATTCCAGACGTAACGCATTGGAGAACTTTTGAATGTGATGTCTTAATAAACTAATTGAATTGAATTGAAACCTGCTTAAACCAAATTAGCTTTTGAGTGTTCGGGGGTAAATCGTTTTTGATATAATTAAGTGTAGAGCCACAAAAAAACTATATGTATAGTACGTCTAGCGACATTTTTTTCTTTTGTTGCTGACTGTACCTAATATTTGACTGTTCAGGTCTTGTAAGATATTAAACAAGAGTAATAAACAGCCCCGTAACGGATACATCTGGATAGATTTACGACTTCCGTGTTTTCGTGTTTTGCCATTAATTTATTTTGTTTTGTAACTTTGGTTCTTTGAGGTATATTTCTGAGATCTCCTTTCTGTTTTACTTTATGAAGACTATATGAGGATCAAATTTGGCTGAGTTAGTGAGTACTTGAATGTGCCATATAAAATAAAATTAGGTAATAGCCAACAAGTCAAAGAAAAATGCGTAGAAAATGTACGCGTGGGGGACCCATACATATGTGCAACATTCAACAATATGTTATGTTTTGTATACTGGAAAATAGTTGTATTAACTAAATGAAAAAAACAGGGTCTAAAAAGCAAAATTAAATAGAAATACAGCATGAGATTTTTCTTTCAAAAAGTAAATTAAAAAGCTCCAACCCAGCTTTCAAATGGTAAATTGAAAAACATTGTTTTTCCTAAAGTGCTTAACATAGTTTTAGGTTGGATTCAAATGATTTAAAATAGACCCAAAAACGCTACATAGAAACCCTCGAGTTTTAGCCATATTAAGTCTATTTATTTCGATCTGCCACACATTTGTTTCCTAAAGTGGCTGTTAGGGACCCGGCTCTACCTTTTTAAGGTTTCGAGATCGGTTTCGATTATCTTATGGTCTCGCTTTTTCTGCCCTTTTTTCCGTCTTTAATATCTCAGCAACTACAGCAGCGATTAACTTGAAATTTAAGTAATAATTCATTTCGTGCGCCTGTGGCCAAAACAGTTTAAAAAAAAAAAAATTTCTTCTTAATAGAGACCTACAAGATCAAGTTAAAGGTGAAATGTATGTAGCGTTTGTAGATATGGATCTATAGTTTACAGAAAAAAATATAGAGAAGTCTGTAAGTAGAACACTTTTTGGAAAATGGTCAAGAAGGAGGGAATAATGTTCAAAAGGGGAGGCTACCTCACTGAGCGGGGTATCAAATGAACATTTACGGTAAATTTTAGGTACATTTACATAATTGTATATTTTTTTGGTATTTTTATTTTTTTAGGTAGGTTTGTACATTTCATAAAGTTTTTGAAGTTTCTGTAGGTTTCCCATTTTCCCCTATTTCCAAAGTATGCAGAGCTATCCATCTGTAATGTAGGTTGGTACCTACCTACTATTTTTAGGTATACATTAAATAGCTAAGTCTCTAATCGGTACCTTTAGTATATATTTATATAATAAACAAACGTTTTAAACCCTCAGCGCGCGAGTCACACGCGCACTTGACGGTTCTTGTTTAGACTCGTCACACTTTCATTCAAGTATTTCGGTAAAATTGTTTTCCGCGTACGATTACGTTGCGATATTGTAGCGTTTTATGTGTTGGTAACATTCAAATCTAGCAAATTCTATCATTTTCGGTCTTATCGCTTTTTTCACTTGAGAACTTTGTTAAATATCCCATTCTTCTAACTATTGCGTCGCGAATTCGTAAAGCTTTCATACCTTCAATGCAACCGCTCACCTAACCGCAAAAGTTTTTCCTTCAAAGTAGGTTACCTTTCGGCCTCCGCCCCTTTTTAGCAAACTCTCCTCAGACTCTGTTTTTAGAAATTTCTGAAAACTGTTGGTGCTTTTAAATTATAACTAGGAAATTGTTCCGTGGAGGGAACACAAAAGGTATAAAATAGCTGGGTCAAGTGTTTTTCGATGTACCTAATGGTCTACTTATACACCTACAAAATGAGTTACTTCTGGTGGATAAAGCATGCTCCACCAAGATGACGTCCCTACTCAAGTCCTGATATGAAGGCCGAACGCTTGACCATGAATAAAATTAAATTTTTAGGAACGAATACCACATTTCGTCTTGTGTTGTCTTATTAAAATTAGATAAATCAATTTGATAAACTTTTCTCTGCTTTTTTAAAACGGATCATTTTTGAACAGACCATAATAGTTTTGAAGTTTATGACACTCCTTACTGACACTGACAGAGTCGTAGCGAAAAGCAAGCGGTGCCATTAAGAAAGAAGTTGAAGTTGTGGTAGGTATACGTTGCATTTTTTCGTGTTTTATTAGGTTTACAATATTTAATGGGTATTTATCGCGTTTATTTACCTATTTTTCCCGACGACAGTCAACCCGTGACCACGACAGTATGTACACCTGTTGAAACGTCCGGAAAAGTAGGTAAATAAACGCGACAAATACCCGTTAAATAATACTAATAATGATGTGTTCCTATCGCGTAAGTTTAAATATATGAATAGGTTTTTCTCTGAAAAAGAGTAGGTACAAACAGAATTCGTGTCTTATGTCTGCCCAGCAGTGGGCGGACATCAGCTGATGATAATAATTCTGCAAACTTAAACGGCTGCTAGGTACAGGTATGAAAACTTGAAATATAAATATATTGTACCAGCCGTTTCCGACTGTGCTTATTTTCGCACAACAACTATTCGAAAGCGAGCTATTTTCCGTTCCCTGCTATATTCCCGGCACGTTGGTGTCGCGGTGAACGAGAAACTCGACAACACTCACCAACAGTGTCGGCAAGTCGAAAATGTATAAATACCTATTGGTACGGTACGGTGCACCACTTAGATACTATTTCGAATAATTCGAGTAATGGTCTGTCAACACTGAAGACAAGGCGCTATGGCGCTCAGTAGGGGAGGCCTATGTCCAGCAGTGGACTAGTAAAGGCTGATGGTGATAAGTATTGGCCTTGCTCTCAAACTTGGACAATATATTAGTTTTGTTTGGTTGAGAAGCTGCATTTGAGATTTAAAAAAATAGCTCAGCGCTCGCTGTGCAAAAGTAAAAGTAAAAGTTAATATATTGCGTGAAAATACAATGTTGTAAAGATCTTACATTTTTGATAAATTTGAATCATTGTTTTCAGCATTTAGGCGTGCAATTGTTTTATAACAATTCAATAAAATAACATTTATTAAAAAAATGAAAACAAACGAAGAATACTTAAATAATAAATATTAATAAACCAAAAGAAATATACAAATACAATCATGTCAAGTATGTACTATAAGTTAAGATGGGTCAAGTAATAACTGAATTCAAATTTTTATCATTCATAAATTCATTTAGTGTTATCGGCGGTTTTTGATAAAAACGATCTTAACTTCCTCTGAAACAATGAACAAGAGAGTTTACGCAGTGACTCTGGAGGTTATTATAGATATAAGGAGCCATGTAAAAGACGCTTTTGTGCAAGAACGTGGTTTTACAATTAAGGACACAAACTTTATCGTGTCGTCTATTCCTTACAACGACATCGGACAGTCTACAAAATATGTAAGCATTATTCTTCACGAACATAGCAGTTTACAGAATATACAACAAAGGATTGGTAAGGATACTTATTGTGTTCTATGGAGAAAGGTTTAACAACATCTAGCATTTTGAGGTTGAACATCGCCCTCATACATCTTTTTTGATGTTTAAAAACCCTTTCAACGTCAGCAGTTAGAGTTTCCCCAAAAAGCTAGGACAAGGAGCCTCGCCATATTTTTGTCGTCCGCAATATAGGTTTCTATAAACAATCTGTAACCATTATTTTCATAGAATACGTGTATATTCTCATAATGATGTGATACAGAAACCTAACTGCACGAATCCGACACACTTTTTTATATAAAATATTTTTTGCGTACGAACGACGAAAATTGTCCACGTCGAATTGCCGGTTTGCAACGGATTTTATAATATTATCTGTGGGTTGTATAACGTTTCTTTATAAACCTACTAGGAAAGATGCCAAGAAAGTAGTTTTATTCTCCGTACATATTGCACCTTCGTTCCTGACAGCAAGGCAATTACGTAAGCCACCAGAGATTTGAGATAAGCACGTCTTTATCGGTAGAAAACTGAGTTGGTAAGTTCGTAGGTAAGAGTTTTCCTAAAACTGTTCAAACTCAGACTAGAGTTTGAACAGTTATACCTAGACACAGTGTAGTAAGGTAACCTTTATGTTGTTATGTACTAGCTTCGGCCCACGGCTGAATACAGAAAGAACGCGTGGGACGCGTTCTTTCTGGATAAAAGTAATATGTTTATCCACGCCTAGAACTACCTCTATGCAATATTTCAGCCCGGTCCGTTTAGTAGTTTTGGCGTAAAGAGGTAACCAACATCCAAAATGTCGCATTTATAATAATTATTATATAAGTGTTATCTTGTTGACCTATAATTATGGATTACTAATAAACATCAGAAATTTAATAAAACTACAGTTCCATTTTACGATTTGTAAGTAGTTATTATTTAAGCTTCCGTGTTTTAGTTTTACTTTGAGAGTACGCAAATGCCTTTTTATATTTTTATAAAATTTCACCGCGCTGCCACATTTCAACATTTTAAAATACAATTTATTCTTACTATCTCATACATTTTAAACAGTTTGCGGCACGTAAAGTATTCATGTAATTAGGAACCTCTTTAGTAGCACACTTGCGTCGACACATTTGCGCCTTCCCATCTTCCGAGGACAGGAGGGGGCTGGTGCGGCGACAGATTTGGCCAAGGATCTCAAGAGACGCAAATATGAAGGTCTCTACAGATCCTACACATTTACTCCTTTTGGGTCGAGACCCTAGGTCCGTGGGGTACCGAGGCTCTCCGGGTTTTTAAAAAGTTATCTGAGCGTCTGGTCGAAGCGATGCGTGACCCGAGAGCTGGTGGGTATCTGGCGCAGCGCATTAGCATTACCATACAGCGGGGCAATGCAGCCGGCGTCTTGGGGACGCTTCCGACTTGTATTGATATGGATCAGTTGAGCTACCCGTAGATTGTTTGCAACAGTCTGCAGTTAGCTTAATTGTTCCAATTGTAAATACTAGTTCTAATTTGTTTTTATTATTTGTTTGTAATTTTCTTTGCTAATAAAGGCCTAATAAATTATTTTTCGACCTTGAGCGACCGACCAACGACCTCTGTGGCGCGTTGGGCGATGATCTGTGACGAAGGTTGCAGGTGAAATTTTAGCTACGGGACTAATGTTTATACGATCTGCAGATATTTGTTCCGGTGTTCTGGGTGTTTTATAGGTATAGATATAAAAAAATAATATATATATGTAATGTATTGTATTAAGTTTATTTATCAGTTATCTATGAGATAACTTATATCTAGATATAGTACATATTATATAGTTTTTTACACACCTAGCATGGGGCTAGATAATGCTGTGTTATACATGTCCAGTTTGTGTTTATTTTTAACATGAACATATGTGAGAACTCCACCCTCACTGTCTGCGACCGATGACCTATTATGAAATTAGCAGATCCTTAAAAATGTTAATTCGTGAGGTTACGAAGTCCTCACGAATTAACATTTTTAAGGGCCCGGTCTGACCTTTGTCCCTCACAATATTTCAGTTGACCGGTCCTCCCAAGAGTTAATGAATAATACCGAGTTTTCGGTCAATTTTCGGGCAATTTATCCAACATTTTAAAACACCGTTATAATTATATTATGTGCAAATTTTCGTGTGCCTTCTGCATCCGAATAGGTAGGTACCTACGTATTCGTATACCTAATTTATTTAATTCAATCCTGAAGCTACCTCTTGATTGTTTGCAACAGTCTGCAGTTAGCTGAACTGTTTCAATTGTAAATGAATGTATCTAGTTTATTTATGAATAGTTTCTGATCGCGGCTTCGCACGCTTTTTTTCAATGGAAACGTGTAAAGGTTATATTTGTATCACAATCATATCTATATTAATACATGTCTTCTAATAAAAAATACTACTTCAAAGTCCATGCAATCAAATTTAAGCCTACTATTAAAATAAAGTAAATATAGTTTTAGAAACAAAATTAAAATAAAACTACCCAACACACGCACGAACTACGGAAAAAAGAAAATTCTTTGAGAAAGAGCACGTATTTTTAATAATTTACCAAATGCAATAAAAGAATGTGACAGCCTCAGTGACAGCATTAATATGTACAAAAATATGTTGAAAGCACTCATGTCTACTCATTAGAATAATATAACTACATAAATATAATTTAAAACTATAAGTTAACATAATTAGTTATGAATAATTTTAGAAAAATCAGTTTAAACACCAGTCTCAAGTAATACAATGTTTTAATGATATGCGTTTACCATACAATCATTTTATTTTACATTATAATTATGTTGTTTCCAATAAATACCGAAAATATATTTTTCAATCCTTCCACTTCTTTTCATAAAGGCCCCGGCCTTTGGGTGGTTCTGTCTAAAAAGTCTAAATCCTCGCTTTGCGATGGTGACATTTGACAGGTCCACGTACTAATAGATGCTATTTTGCTAGAGAATATTTACCCGACTATAAAAAAGGAGGATGCTTACAGTAATAATTTAAGTTAAGCCTTGGAGCCCAGGAGTTATTTACCTACTTTAACTTATATTTAGTACACATTTACTGTTTAAATTTATCTTATTGTAAGTGAACTGTAATGTTTTTATGAGAAATAAAGTTCTTTAAACCTTTCGCATGGAAACTGTTTTTGACAAGTAAGCGGTAATAAACTGACGTGTTCCTGAAAACTTTTTCCGTTTTGGTATTGTGCAAACTCATACTAGCCACTCTGTATACTAGAGTATTATTGGTCCAATTTCTTACATAAATAAATTATGCTGGACAATATATTATATTTTCTCTCAAACAGATTTACAGATCTCGGCAAACAATTTGAAAAACTTACCTAGATCTCGAGTTCTCTATTATCGTATCAATTTTTAATTTACTTCCAAAACATTTTTAGCTTAAAACCTTCAGTAACACAATACAGGACAAACAAGAAGGCCAACATATTAAAACAAGCCAAATTATAAAATTGAGAACAAACTCCTTACAACTTAGAAAGAAACCTTTTTACGCAATTACCCTGGGAGCTTAGACATAACTAACATTTGCTCTTGTCTTTGCTTGTATCTGTACAATCGTTCTAGCCTCGACTGGACAGTTTGGCTAGTATGGGTTAGCACAATACCAAAACGAAAAAAGGTTCCGATTACAACTACCGCTGACCTGTCAAAGTTGTCAGACTAGTTGTACTGCTAGAATTCAACGAATTACTCAAAATCCTTCGAATACTACAATTGAATTGTGTTGTGTGCTATGAAACAAAGATACTTTATTTGCAAAAGCACTTGTTAACAGAGATAGAAATAATGACAACATGTTTGACCAATTTATATCGGTATACAAAAAATATAAAATATATGTCGAGTAACAACTAATGATTTAGGTAACACATTCATGCAGATTTAATACAATATCACAGAGAAAGTATACATTATAAGAATATTGATTATTATACACTTAATTTGATTATTATTATTGTTTTTGTTGTATTTAATTTAAAATCATTCAACATCATTTAGAAATTCATCAATAACATTTTAAACTTAAAAGTTTTTTAAATTTTGTATAAATAAATTTATATTTAATTCTTTGCTAACCTAAAATTAAATAAAATTCACGTACGAAAAGTAGTTTCTCTTTAGGTCCCTTCAAGGCGTTAAATGTATGGGAAGGAAACTAAACCTAAAATAGTTTTCGCAAATCACGCACAACCTGTACTAAGGGCTCAGTTTAAAACATTGCCTTCCGTGCTAGTTAGAAAATGTGCTTCGGTACCTAAGTCTTTTCTGCGAGTATCTGAACCCACAACCTTCAGATAAACCCCACTGGGCCAACAAAGCTCAACTAGTTCTACAGATGCAGGCCTTGATTGCACAAGACGGCTCGTTATGATGCTACCTCTACCTCTACCTCTACCTCTACAATAAACTCTATTGTTTCACAGCAAGTAGGTCAAGAAAGCGTCTGCAATTTTTTAGAGTATTGTTGGATTTTATAATACCGTCTTTTTTACCACGGAGATCCATAAAATTAAAAAAATATATATTTGGTTCCTAGAATGTGAAGGAGATAAAAAAAATACGATAAAATAGAAACATGAATGTGCACTGTTGCGCACTAATTTTGGTCGAAATCTTAGGAAACCTGCGTTTTAATGAAATTACTTATGTTTTAATTGGCAGGTTATTATTTGGTTACTTAAACCAGTTTCTTCAAAAGTTGTGTAGTTTTCTCGTAAATAAGCAAAAACTTGATTTTTGCCCTTACGCCGTTCCAAAAACGTATGCTCTGTCCCGCTCATATGAATGCAAAACTCTGTGCCTATCCTTTTCATAAATTGGCGCGCATTGCGCCCTCTTAAATAGGTATAACCATCGAGCATATACCCAATAGAGAGGGAATATGGTCTTTCGAATTCTGAAACTGATCAGTGTTTTGTCACTAATAAATGTCAACTCTCGCTCGCGCTGTGACAGTACAGCGCCAACAGCGGACCTGTGTAGTACTCCGTCTAATAACGAAATATATTCAGATAACATACAAATACTTTAAAAATGGCTTGTTGTTATATACGGTGGTGTAGGATAAACAGCAAGAAATCGAACTACAAAACAGATGGAATCACATTTAATAGGAAAGTTGTACAAAATGCAAATTTTTAAATTTACATCCATTTTAGCACTGCTCAAGTAAAACTAACTAACTATTCGTTTCGCTTTCACCTTGCTGCAATGCCAATAACGTCATCTCATCCTATCATACTAATGTTGTGCTGACGTAATAAAATAAAGTATCGATACTCCCGATATAACAAGAAGTAATAAAAATTTATCAATTTGATTTATGTTATTGTTGATTAGTGTAACTTTTATAAAAACTCCGTGATTTTGCATATTATTTCAACGATATAGTAATAATGTATCTAAACATTTTTTTTACAATATTCATTCATTTTCATCTTTATTAGGGCGTTAAAAACTTAGTGTATGTAAACTAGTTAACATAGTATACCTAGATCTACATTCTTCATTATATTTAAATATAAATTGTAATGCTGTGGTTTACTTCAATAAAAATAAATAAATTACTAACCATAATGTTAAGCATTACGCTCGTACAAAATTCGTATATTTTTTAAAGAAAACTGTGATATTTAAATTATTATTATATATAATAAAGCTGCCCCATGTACTTTTATTCTTTATAATGGTAGCTTTCTTTATAATTAGTTCTATGGTAACCCCAACCAGTAGTGACAACACAACTGTCATCGCAGGGACCAATCAGGGCATCTCGCGCGCTCGCCGCCATGTAATATGCCCCGCGCGCTTCTCGTGATCTCTCTCTCTCACCTCGACTCCTGTCGAGCTCGTGCGTGGCATTTTTGAGTCCGTTTTCACAATAACTTTTTCTCTTCATTGTCATCAAGTGTATTTTTATCATATAAGACTAATTTCCACAACATCTTTTGTAACCTGTGTTTAAATTGCAATTAATAAACTCTAGTGTTCAAAGCAAACTCTTTTCATCAAACTTCCTCCAAGCTAGTCGGCCACAGTTCTTTCTATTTAATATAACAATGGCACACTTGTATTTTATACGCGTATTTGAATTGTTTGCTTTTTAAAAATCATAAATTCACTATCGTTGACGTAAATAATTTTCACGACGCTCATACATAGTTTATAACATTGACTATCGATATCGATAAAAATATTGGCTTGCCCATCTCGAGTGTGATGCTTGACCTTGAGTCGGCCAATCGGAGCGCAGCGGTTGCCGCAGTGATTTGAAGAAATTGTTGTCTATACAAAATAAATGACATTTCCTCTCTGTTGGGTATGTGTTCGATGGGTATAACTTACTTTTATCATCAGCGGGTACGTATAGGTACCTAAGTAGATAGGTATAGTCTTTATAGGTTAGTAGTATAACGTTTACGTACGCGTTTGGAAATGCGACTGTAGTGTACGGCCAGATTTTATACATATATTGTACCATGGCCTACATACGTAATCTCGCGCGTCGAGGTGTTGCTAACCATGCTGTCACGTCATCTGACACTGACATAGCCGAAGAGGCGGGATTTCGGTGTTGACAGGTGAAAGTATGCCTACTACATAGTTGGTTATGTTAAAGTTGCAGAAGCTTGAAGAATACCTTGGCACTGGCGAGCTAGTAATCCCTAATTTTGTATATTATCGATCTTCAGAACCCCTACAGTGACAGTCTAAACCCAATGTGTCAAAATAGTTTTGACACTGATAATAGTCCAAAAACCTGAAAAAATCAAGAACCTTGTAATTTAAGCCCAACGATTGTACTGTTTATATTATAAATAAATAAATAATGCTGGACAATCCACACAGCATCATCTAGCCCCAAACTAAGCAGAGCTTGTGTTACATTACATTTTAGATATAAGAAATAAGATAATAATCATAATGCAAGTCTAATTCTTAGGCCTGTATTATGAAAGCTTGCCAGTCTAATTCTTAGGCCCGTATTATGAAAGTTTGCCAGTTTATTACTTAGGCCCGTATTATGAAAGCTTGCCAGTCTAATTCTTAGGCCCGTATTATGAAAGCTTGAAAGTCATAAATCTATGCTTAAGTGACGTTTATGCCATAGAAAAGCGTTACTCAAGCATAGATCGATGACTGAACAAGTTTTCATAATACGGGCCTTAGTCGAAACTATTTTGCATAACAAGTTTTCACCAATTTCGTGTTCTGATTGAAACTATTAAATAGTAGCCTACTATAATTTTGCCAATTGTCTTTATGTTATAGTTGTTTCTTAGTTAAGTATAAGTGTGCAATAAAAGTATTTTGCCAATTGTCTTTATGTTATAGTTGTTTCTTAGTTAAGTATAAGTGTGCAATAAAAGTATTTTGCCAATTGTCTTTATGTTATAGTTGTTTCTTAGTTAAGTATAAGTGTGCAATAAAAGTATTTTCTATCTATCTATCTATAATAAACATCCCCGAGCATAACCTTAATCATATTTTACAAGTAGTTGAACCAAATATTAAACCTTCTTCATCTTAAAAAGAATATATGATCACACCTACACACACACCCTTACACGCATGCATTCACACCAGTTAGTGGCTCCTGTTGCCCGGACTCTTAAGAGACCGGTGTCCTCAGGGGCTCCACAAAAACACACGCGTTCACACGCACACACACACGCGCGCGCCTTTCCTAAAGTGCGTCCAGATTAAGTAACATGTTATAAAACTTATGCTATTAAAACACGTCCACATTATTTACCTTGCTGTTTAACATTGCGTCTAGATTAATAAACATATTAAATAACTATGTTTTATATCATGTCATGGGGAGGGAACGGGACAATTTTTAAACATTGTTACATACAAAAGAACAGTATTAATATATTCCGCCGAGGCAAAATCGGATTAGGCCGAGAAAAAATCACGTTACGTACCTTAAGTTACATGGTTCTGTTCAGGGGTACTCCATAACTGTTGGGAACAAGCACCAAGGGGCTGCCAAGATGGCCCTCGCTTTGGTACCCGCCACCGCCACCCCCGCGTTTTCAGTTCTCGAGTAAATTTTTTTGTATTTACATCTTATAAATGTAAAGAGGCGGAGAGTCGGTGAATTTGGCATAAGTTTGTATGTTTACAACTGGTATAGAAGATTTATGATTTTTAGGTAAAAATCGTTGATCCTGAAGATCCTGGTCAGAGTAATAGAACCAAATTATTTCATTATTGTATTGTCATCGGTCCTTGATAAATGTGCAAAGTTTCAGTTCAACCTGAAGTTGTCAAAGATTCCGTTTCAAACAAACATACATACAGGTGGAACTAATAAAAGCGCGTTAAAAATATTCTTATGCTCTGCTCTCTCGGACAATTTTTCTTAGTTACACAACGCTTTTTAATTTAACATAAAAACTAAGCTTTTTGAAGGATAGCACAGAGAAACTTTCTTTACCAGGTATTAAAATTGGCCAGATAGTAAATTCAAATGGAGGGGGCTCAGCCCCCTCCATTTATTTCGTTTGAATTTGGGGGGAGCATTTGGCTCCCCCTGCACGCACGCCTCTTCTGCGGCCCCTGGTTCTGTTACATAATCTGGGGCCCCTTAAAAACATTAATGGCCTCCTAAACTACCCCCAACGACACAAATGGATTACCGCTATTTAGATTTCCCTATAATAAATGAGAGTCGTTTATGAGACCGATTACAGACATGCCATTAAATACTCATTATTTACTGTCTTGTAAGTAAATTGAACTTATGACGTGTTTACTTTTGATGTTCAGTATATAGGATGTAATAAACTTTTAAAACAATGCGAAATATTCGAGTTCAAGATCGCGCAAATAAGGAGATAATGGACACGGAACAAAAGCCTATTTCACCTATTTGCAGATTTCATAAACATTTGAAAACACTGGATTATGAGGGTACATTTCACGGACTTTTTGTTTTAGTTATTTAATTACAAGCTAGAAAACTAAATTCTCTTATTATATGTAAACCGTCCGCGAGTACTTTTCGAGGTTTTTGCCCTTATCGCGTAAGTTTAAAGAAACAGCTTTGCGCTTTAGTCCTCATATGTAGGTAAGGTTACCTACATATGAGGACTAAAGCGCAAAGCTGTTTCTTGCGGTGTTGTGATGAGGTATCACAACCTCAACAGCCTATATTGGTCCACTGCTGGACTCGGGCCTCCCCCTGATAAGCGCCTTTGGCTTTTATGTCATGAGGGTAATGCCCATAATCTCTACGCTAGACATGCGGGTTGGGAAACGCAGTTTGGTGGTAGAATTGTTACACAGGGGGCGCTGCTGCCAGCCCCCCCGTAGGTAAAATAGCCTCTAATAATATAAAGCAGTCATGGAAACCGATTCTAACTCCAACCAGCCCAGCGTAATCACTAATCAGCGCAGAGAATTTAGCGCTTGTACCTAATGCATAAATTGTGTTCCATTTAGTATCCGTGTGCGAGTTTTGTGTTATTAAATGTTTTATATGGGCTGTGTTTATGGACGCAGTCTTAAATAAAATAGGATTTATTCACACAAGTTCCTAAGATACCGGTTTAACCTATACAGTAGCCATACTCGATGTAGAATGTTTGTAGACAAGCCACGACACAAATCAAATAACTAAGGCCCGTATTATGAAAACTTTCTCAGTCATCGGTCTATGCTTGAGTGACGTTTATGCAATAGAAAAGCGTTAGGTAGGTACTCAAGCATAGATCGATGACTGAGTAAGTTTTCATAATACGGGCCTAAAACTCAATAATTGCTTGGTGTCGAGTTTCAGACATAATTATGAGCAATATTTATTGAAGGAAGAATCTTAAATCGACAAGTAATGTAAATTGCGTATAAAAAGACGCGACAAGAGTGAATTTTAGGGTAAGTAGCCCATACTTAACCTAAAATTCACTCTGTTGCCGCATCTTTTTATAGCGGGCGGTTTGCTTTCAAACATTCTACATCGAGTTTGGCTAGTGTATAGTTTGGGAACTAACGATGTATTAGGTACCTAATTCTAAGTCCTAAATCTTGTTCAATAAACGTTATTCATATTCTTTCATATTATTTTTATTCGCAACCTGCGTCAGTTTATTACTCTTACTATACGACGTAGCAACGCTACTTTATAAGCTACGGCATAGTTCCTCTACGGCGTAGACCCTCAATCTTGAGTAGGTAAACTTTTTTAGATGACGAAAGTGCTTGACGTCTTTATCGGGATGTAAGTTAAAAACTAGGCAAGGACAGCCTTGGTCATGCGAAGATTTTTGCGGAAAGATTCTTTGGATTAATTGGAATAACAGTTCTAAGATGTGATTGGTCAAAATTTTCAATCCTTCGCAACCTAAGTACCTATGTACTAGTAGAAAAAACAAAATAAAGCAGAGCCCCTCCAGCTTTTTGAATCTGTCAACATTGTCTTTTGAATGAATATCGGTAGTTTCACATACGCCGGATAGAGGTGTGCACCAATCTCATAAAAAATAGAACGAGCACTCAACGTTCACTCATACTTCTGTTTCCGATTGAATCAAATCCCTATAAAGTTGTAATTAGTAGTAGTAGTAGCTCCTTTGTGTTTATTTTTTGTTATATATTAATGTAACTTTAATTATTCTGCAGTTTTGAGTTATTTTAGCACTGCTTCCTTTTGTTCTGTTTTGTAGTTATTACGTGTTTTTTTTTGTTTGGTATGAATGTTTTTCTTTTTTAAATACTAATAAGTTTGTAATATGTATAATAACGCGCAATCCATAAAGCTTGTGATGCTGTCATGAGACGGACATTGGCGAAATTGCGACAACCCAGTCGCAGAAGCCATCAGACAAGAAGAAGAAGAAGAATCAAATCCCGGTGTGTTTTAAATCACAGAACTAAATATTGCGAAAACAAATTCGCAAAGGTCCGGTCAATGGAAATATTTGAAAATAAACCAATGTTCCGAGGTAATACCATGAGCTTACAAATTCCAAAATTGACTAATGGAAGAGGAACATTCCAATCTTTTCCGGAATATCCCTATAAATCCTGCTGAATAATTTATAACCATGTTTTGTCTCGTTCTAACACGTTGTTATTTGTATCTTTTGTTGCTGTCTACCTATATCAGGTTTTATTACGGCTTTCGAAGTCTACCGTCTGAATTTATTGCTTCGCTTTACGTAATTAAACGGTTTAGAGAATTTTTCGTAATTACTGCATCATTATACGAAAGAGCGTGCTATTTATATTTTACGTGAAATACTATTTATTTTTTGTATTTCTCTCAGAACATGTGAAATGTCGCACAAAATTTTTCTTTTTAAACTTGTTACAGGTATATACTTTATTGACAAAGAAAATTACAATTCAATAATAAAAAAGAAATTAGAACTAGTATTTACAATTGAAACAATTAAGCTAACTGCAGACTGTTGCAAACAATCTACAGTTAGCTCAACTGGTCCATATCAATACCCCGCTGTATGGATGCTGATGCGCTGCGCCAGCTACCCACCAGCTCTCGGGTCACGCGTCGCGTCGACCAGACGCTCAGATAACTTTTTAAAAACCCGGAGAGCCTCGGTACCCCTACGGACCTAGGGTTTCGTCTCGACCTCAAAGGGAGCAAAAGTGTAGGCTCTGGTAAATAAATAAATAATAAAAAAAATCGTAAATAAAAATTTACAACTCATTTCACTAAATAAACCTAAATGCATAACCATACAATATAATGAAAAGAACTAACTAATTAATATTACATTAGGTAGTAGCATATAGCTTTTTTCAGTGTATAAGATGGACGTCATAGTACACAAAGATGACAAAGCCTAGGGTGGCAGAGAAAAGTAAGCCCTAAGCTGCAATAGCATTTCAATTTGATAACTTGACAGCTCGACCGCTTTGTACCGAATATTTTTTACAAGCTTCTGCCCGCGACTTCGCACTCGTTTTTTTGAACAAAAAGTAGCCTATACCTATATGATTCCAGGTCCAGATATTTATGTGTGCAAAATTTCAGCGCGATCCATTCAGTTCTTAAGTCGTTTACTACGGCCAAACATCTTCACTACGGTACCAAAGCACAAATTTGTGCCTTTATTATATTAGTAGCATCGATTTGTAAAAAAAGACGCCCTGCACCCCCTGAAGCCCAAAAGCCAATCTTTTATGATATTTTTTTAACCTTGCAAAAAAAAAATATTAAGATATTCTAGCATCAAAAGGGTAACAACAATGAGCTTAATACCCTAGTAACACAGTTCCTTATTAACTCCATTGTTAAAAAATAAAAAAACAAAATGGTGACAAAAAATACAGACTTTTATTTAAAAAGAAATATGTTCCTATTATGTACTAGGTAGATCAGCATTGATTTTACTTATAATAAATTCAGATTCTAATATTTATTTGCCTCAAACATGATATAATAGATGTTATAATACAATACAAATTATGGTCTCATGTCTCACTTTGGTTTAGCAGGCAAGAAAACCAATATAATTAAATATGAAAAAATCGTATTCTTTAGTCATTTCGACGACCGATGTGGCGCGGTGGGCGAAGGTCCGCCTGCGACGCAAGAGGTTGTAGGTTCAGTTCCCGCCTTGGGATAAATATTTGTACGATATGGAAATATACAAATATTTGTTCCGGGTGTTCTGGTTATTTTATATGTATAATAAACAATATCTATCTATTTATATATTACATTAAGTATATCAGTCATCTAGTACCCATAACACAAGCTCTGCTTAGCTTAGGGCTAGTTGATAGTGTATGGATTGTCTAGCATTATTTATTTTATTAAATTAATTTTAAATAAATAATTACCTATTTATTAATTTAAGTTCCTTTGATACCTTATATAAATTTTTACGTATACACCAAACAGCTTTTTATATACTTGGCTGAATGTGGAGTTTCTTTTAGAATCAATCTATTTGAGTCTATACACTCTAGGGATTTCGTCTCATACTTTTTGGAATAATATTCCCGAGATTCCTTTCAAAAGTAATCGCAATTTTTGCTCTTATCTCTTATTTTTTGTATTTATTTTAAATAATTTCTGTATTTATCAAACGAACACGATAAGGGAGAGCGGGGTACTCTAACACAAGCATATTTTGCTTAAAAGAGAACCCCAACCCATGATAATGTAACTTACCTATGTACAGAAATAAATATTTTTAATTTTTCATTTATTTTTCATTTCATTTCATTTTCATTTATCGCGTAAGTTTATGAAACAACATTAGTCCCCTAAACTAGGTAAGTTATATCTACTTTCAATAACTAACAGAACTTATTCTACCCCAACGTACTACATAATTATTCTGTGCCCCAACCCAACATAATCAGTGCATACAATTCAGCTCTTGTAATGCACAAATTGAGTTTGAAGCTCCCTGAATATATTACTAGCTTCAGCGAGTAAACTAGCTGGTGGGTTCTGAACTAATAGCCTTTGAATACGTAAAGCCAGTGCTCTGGAAACGCAAACTCACCTGGACTGCGTAATTTCAACCGTATTGGGTACATCTACATCTTGTGTTCTATTTCAGTATAGTTAGCTCGCAGCTTGATCAGGTGCATTCTAGAGTAAATTATGCTGCGCAATTAATTATATTTTATATCAGCCATTTGTTAGAGATTAGATACTTTATAAGCCTCCACCTCCTCCTCCACAGCCTATATGGTCCAATGCTGGACCCAGGCCTCCCCCTGATAAGCGCATTGTTGGCTTTAAACTTTATAAACGATATATAATAATTACAACTTGTTTGAAACAGTTGTGCTAACTGCAGACTGTTGCAAACAGTCTAGCTAGAGGTAGTTCAACTGATCTAAATCAATACCAATCGGAAGCAATATAGAGGTACTGTTTTTTGGCTAGTGTCGAACTATATTGATGCTGTTGCTGTGTTGTGGATTCCACGACACGCGACGAAAAAAATTACTAGATTTAACAATTTTCAGCAAAAAGAAGTCTCAGTATTGATGTTATCCATTTTAGTGCAAGTTTTGGACGAATTATTTTGTATTTCATCATACTAAACCATTTTGGCAACCATACTCAATGTTTATCAAATAAAAACACTACATTCAACCACAACCCTACTTTATTTCCTCACAGTTCTGCACGGGGTGGAACAGCTTCGAATAAATAACACGAATGTTGCACGTATGTTTGTGCGGAACCACATTGCGAGTGAAAATGTTCACTGGAAAATTCGATAGAAACGAGTATTTGAATAGTATTTTATTGTTTTACTGCACACACAAACCGCAGCGGGACCTGTGTCGTTATTTTCGTGAAATTGATGTTAAACTCGCAATTTTGTAGTATTTTTATGTACATCGATTACTTACATCGTGTTTTTGAAGTTGATTGGGGCGAAAATGTAGCTTATTTGCGGCACACACAGTTCAACAAATAATCGATTTACCTAGTTAATCTCTATACAGGGTGGTTTTTGAGACGGGACTAGGGATCCATAACTTTTTGAGATATTCTGAACAGCATTCACAGATTTCCGAAAAAAAGTACAGTTAGCAAGAAAATGCTAATTTTACACAAAACTTTTTTTGATGCCTTTCGATCCTGTTTCTTTTAAGGATCAAAAGTCTCTGAACCCACTAAGGTTTGATTACTAGAAATGTCAGAAATCGCGAAAAAGAAATGTAAGATATTCAAAATAATTTTTCAGTTTTAAAATCAATCTAAAAAAATATCTTTTAAATCTTCAATGTGATTCGTATTAATGTGGTCGATCATGGTTTCTGTTTAGTTTATTTTGTGCGCTTATTTATTGTTTTCTGTGTTTGTTTCTTTTACTTTTCTATTTAAATTTATGTGTCATGTCAAAAATGTATTTTAGTTCGTCACCTGTGTCTTTAACTCGCAAATGTTTCGTTATATTATTATAAAATTTTACTAAATACGTAATTTATGTTAGTTTCATACAAACTTATATTGTAAAGAGCGTGTCCATAGCCAGTAACGCGCTCTACGCTAAGGTGCCACGGAAGACCAGCGCTGCAGCTGCTCCCCAAGCTCCTGCAGCACACGCTAAACGGCAGCCTTTTGGTCTCACATTGTTTTTTTCTTTAATTCAATGTTGTGAACCAATAAAAAAATTATCTTATCTTATCTAAAAACATTTTCCATACATTTTGTACGGAAAAACGATTTACCGACTCGAAATATTGTTGCCAAACAATCCTATTTCTCAATGTGATCAAGACTCTTTGAGGCCAACTGAAGTTAGAAGAAGCTGAGAATAGAAACTACGGTAAGTCATCGTCCTTCCATCCGTCCATTCCGGCCGTCTTGCGATCGCCGCAAGCGCAGCCATACACGTCACCACACTCTACGTACAATATGACTCACGCTAAGTAATATGTGACTCATGACACTTGATCGCTTGGTGTGGTGTCCGTACAGACGGTTCAGATCCAACGCAGAAACGGTGTGGGGGAGCGCGCAGCTGACCACTGTGAGCGCAGCCATCTACGCCACCACACTCTACGTAAAATATGACTCACGTTAAGTACTATGTGACTTATGACTCACCAGATCGCTTAGTGTGGTGTCCGTAGAGACGGTTCAGATCCAGCGCAGACACGGTGTGCGGGAGCGCGCAGCTGACCGCCGCGAGCGCAGCCATACACGCCACCACGCGACACGACATCTCTGTAACAAAGATATCCTCATTAGGAAAACATATCTAACTGTTATACTCTCTCTTTCGCCAACCGGTTGTAGGTTTTTTGCCTCGCAGTGGAAAAATATTATGTATCTAACGGAAGAAAGTATTTTAGATGTTCATGGCCAATATTATTATATGTATGTAGGTTAAAGTAGCTTTCATATAGACGAACGATGCTTAGAACGTTGAGAGATAATGATAGCGGAGCGGGCTGTCAAAAAAGCGTATGAGGGATAGCCATTCAGGCGTAGACCATTAGCTGCCCCAGGAGTCGGTGGATTAGATAGATTATTCATTCATTATAAAGTTATTCATTCCTTATAGATCATTCATTCATTATAAAGTTACTCAGTTCGAAGTGCCTTAGAGCCTATGTTAAGTTTATCTAAGCTCTCGGTTCTCTCTCACAGAGAGTTTACGCCTTCCATGCGCAGTTTGGCTCAAAAACAGTACTTTTCAAACCCGTTAATAACATGAACCACTTATCTTACACTATATGTTAATTAATATTAATTTTAGGAAATTTTGTTTTCCAAATACATGCTTCTTGTAGTTAGTTAAGAAAATATTTCAATTAATATAGTATGTACGCGTTCTATCAAGATAACTTGTTAGAGGTTTTCTAAATTTCTCTTATAGCCTCAGTTTCGAAGATCAAAATATTATGAAAATACTGATATATCTAATGAATAAAAAATAATAATCAATCAATAAGATCCTTGAAAAAATAGTTAGTTAAAAAGATGCTTGGTTTTGGTATCTAACTACGAGAAATTCAAATTCAAAAAATGTAAATTTTTACGAATTTTATATGATTTTTTCACCGATGTACCTTATTTAATTTAATATAACAATAGCTTACCAAGAAAGAAGAGCATCTTCTTTAAAATCATACATTTAAAATTGTAATTAATTTGTTGTTATTATTTTTCTGTAAATATTTTAAAACTACTTTAAAACGCTGCGCGCAAATCTTTTCAAGTCAGTCCCATACGCATCGCGCGCTAGGCGTAAACGCTCATGTATTATAATGTAGTTCACATATTTCATAGGCCTATTGACGGAGAGGAAATCGATTACCGCGAATTTGATGCTCAAACAAGAAAAAGCTCATCAGCACCTTATCCACTTTGGATTGCTGAGCCACAAGAGCACTTAATATAAAAAAAAGTTCATAATAAGTTTAAGTCAAATATCACAAAAGAAAAATGTTTCAATCTCTCTCTGTTTACATAGACCCTTGTTAAAATAAATCTACAACTCAAACGCAATTTAGTTGTTCAAACGCTACGAAATTTTCGTGTTCAATTCTACTTTATATTCTAGTCAGTTTTCGTCACCATACTGAACCACACTTTTTACTAAAGATCAAATCAGTCTTCTACATTCTTATAGAGAGGTTTCAGATATTTTTTCAAGATAAGTTTTTTCGTTACCGCTTTGTCTCTCGTAATTTTTTCCCGACTTTTTCAAGAAGTTTTTTATAGTCAATATTCCTTCGTTTGACCGAAATATGACCAAGTACCTATACTTTAGATTTTTAGGTGCTCGTTGCCAGAATCATTATTATAATCATCAGCTTGCTGATACTCACTTCTAGGCCCCGTCTTTAACACACCAGCTTACTCGGTCCTGTGCGAACACATCATCATCAACAGTCCACTGGACCATCTCCAATTTTATTAATTTTATTAATTTTATTATCATAATACTTATAAATAAAATTAAAATAAAACATTTAAACAATAAACTTTATGATGGTCTCATCAGTGCTTTTTCGGTACAAAACATTAATACACTAGGTATCTACCATTCGCATTGATTTGGTACAAAATGACTCACGACTCATAAACTAAAATGGAGTAACATCCTTGGCTCATTACAATTTCAACTATAAAACAACCTGAACCGTGATCCATATTTCATTGCACTTGATACAATATCTATCTATCCCCTAAAGACCTTCAGCGAACCAACACACGGCTGCATTATGCACCGTATTCATTTGTTATGTAAAGTAGTTTATTGTTCAACACGTGAGCTTTCCCAGAGGTGCTTAGTATTACTGTTGCGTAGTTTGTTCACCATCTTCATCAACATATCATAGTCCACAGCTGCACATTGGCCTCCCCTAATGAGCGCATAACGCCCTGTCTTTAGCTTGCCGCATCCAGCATCTGCCTGCAGGCCGTCGCAGATCGTCATCCCACCTGGCCGGAGGGCGTCCTTCACTACGTTTGCCGAGTCGCGGACTTCACTCGAGAACACGTTTACCCAGCGGTTGTCGGTTCTTCGCGAGATATGGCCGGCCCACTGCCACTTCAGCTTGCTAATACTCTGAGCTATGCCGCGCAGTTTGTCACTAAGCTTGTATTCCATCATCTAGTCGCGTTCTATCTCACCATAATCCAATTAGATAAATGTACTCTAAGATGTGTGGTCTAGGTACGTACCTACCTACACTTAGCTACTTGAAATTTCACACTATATAAGCTAGCCTAACCAAGTTGCAAATCTATGATCGCTAACGCTAAAGAAAATTAAGATAATTTATGAGAATCACATTGCTATAACGCAAACGTGGTCAGAACAAACTAATCGAGAAACCTAGCCAAGTTTACAAGTTAGCGTTTCCTCAACACAAATAGAACAGACCGTTGGCGATTCTATTATGTTGTTCGCTATACCCCATAGGTACAAATGGTAGACCAGTCGCACTTTTGACAACCGCCTTAATGAAACGAATTCTATGTTTTCCTCCTTATGATTCTCCTCCTTACGACTCCTCCCGCTCCTTACGATAGTTGTGATACAAACAAACCTAGTGGACCAGATTCCAAACTTAAACTACACTCATCGAGCCCCTATGTAATGACAGTTAAATTATATAGGTAATAAACTACCTGACGCGTTGAAAAATGAGTAAAACGACATGTTTTCTTATAAAACAAATAAAGCTTTTATTAATAACAAAAGCATATTACACGATTGACGAATATTTAAACGAAAAATAAGAAATGCAAAGGAGTAAAATATACCTAACCTGTTAAAAATGACGTCCTCCTCTCTCCATACATATTGTGTGTTCGGCAAGGTCTATAGTGATACTTAATTAGATTCTAAACACCTCTGTACACCTATAATAATGTAATAATAATAATAACTGTTTATTTCAGACACAATGACCCATATTTGACGTAAAACACAAAAAAAAAGTTAAATGTTAAATCTAATCTAAATATAGGATGCAATAAATGATTGATTAATGAGTAATAAGTTTGTGATCGCAAGGCGATTGGCTAGGCTTTCAGACCTCCCACTCGATGGGCCGACGGCGTTTTTTGAAATATTTTGAAAAAGACGAAAAATTAACCAATCCCAAACTCCGAAGTTTGCAGAGCGATCAGAAATGTATGTAGCGTTTGTAGATATGGATCTATATTTTACAGGAAAAATATAGAGAAGTCTGTAAGTAGAACACTTTTTGAAAAATATTCAAACAGGCAAGGATGTTATTTCGAAAGCGGGGCTACCTCACCTAATGGGGTATCAAATTATAGGTATTGGTTTGTACAAAGTCTCTAACCGGTTCCTATAGTACATATTGGTATACTTGACAAACGTTCGAAACCCTCGGCGCGCAAGTCACACTCGCACTTGACGGATCTTGTTTAGTGTATAAAGAAAATTTGCCTAAGGGTGAATCTATCACGCGCCCGGTTATACCCTCATACCGATACCGGGCCAGAGAAAAGTTTTATTTGTTGGCCAAAGTAGCTCGCACCGGATCACAAAAAAGGTGAAAGGTAAATTGGATGATAGAATTGAGATCCCGGCGAGCCTCAACATGCCTCAAGCACTGAAATCAGTTGGGTATGGTAATTCCATAAATACTTCAATTTCTGCAATCCCTCTGCTGAATTTCCTACTTTATATTGGTAAGCCTTAAATGGTCGTGGTGGTTGCGCCGAAAGAATCGATCCCTCCAACTCAGTTGTGGTGATTATGGCAAAGATCCTCCTGCAGCAGTGGATATTATATGTGCTGATGAAAATGAACCCTTAAATGCAATCGTGCAAAAATACCACAATCCCGCAAGCTCAGCCGAAACCGCTTAATTAGCAACTTGGGAAGTTTAAAACAAAGCGCAGATTAGATTCCATTTATTTTAACAGAGTTCGGAGTTAATTTAACTTCGCACTGCACTCTCCTGGGATAACGCTGAGCTGAATGGTTAAATTCACTGTTACCTACTTGTTTCAAATTAGAAGTCCAATGTGCTGGTTATGGTATTCATAAAGGTTAAAGCATACATGTGTCACATCGCTCCCGCACAGAATCCACACGCTTCCCCCTCAAATCGTGCTGACCGCACGCTGTCCACGCGGCGACAGCTAGCAACACGCTCGATGTACACGCCTTGTCGGCAAAGAGCGGGCCGCTCCCTTGAAGCTTGCATTACCTACGCGCTAAACCAACGAGTGGCTAAGTTACGACAAGCTCGCTTACCTCGCGCTATATGCCTTTTTATATAGTCATTGTAAAATGTATCTAAATATTACTAGTTTAAGCTCATATTATTTGTTTTTTTTTTTTTTTTGCTGTGTGGCAGCATTATGTGCGCTATGTCCTTTGTAAGTAAAAATCTGATCTTCCTGTAAACCGGAAATGCACCGATGTAAAATACCTTTTACTCGAAGCAGACAGCCACTTACAGAGATATACTCTGGCGAAAGGTCCGGGCTACAAGAAGTTACGTCGAATGAACAACTTTCTGCGGCAAACGCGCGAGGGTGTATACACTTCTACAACAAAATACCAAATAATTTGAAAAAATTCTCAATAAACAAATTGAAACAAATTGTCACTGGAGATAAAAAAAGTCGTAGAAATGCGTAGAGGATTGGGAGGAAATAGAAAATAACCAAGATATATTTAAGCGTATTTTTTCTTATTTCGGGCAGTCCGTGTTCAAATAGTTTCCCCCTGTATTTATAATTTTTATCAAACTCAAAATAAATCTAGACGCGCAATAGCATCATTCAAGATCAGAAATAGATTTATCAACGGAGCACCTACCTACTTTATAGGTAGGTATAAAGTAGGTAGGTGCTAACTACTTTTGTGTCCTTTACCCAAACAGCTATTATGTATAACCAATCAAGGCATCCAGACTAGATGTACGAAGAAAAGGATTATGTGTATATTTAATTTTGATAGTTAGGTACTAAAGCGAGTATAAATTTATAAGAGACTAGCTCCACTTGACAAACCGAGGCACTTGTAGGTTTAATTATTAGAACCAACCCTTCAGGCCATGCTTCCACAGAATGCTACCCTCATGCGAAATCATAAAATCCACTAAATGAAAGAATAATAAATGAGATAGACACCCCAAGGACCGACACAGAAGGACTAACTTTCCACAGTTTTGTTGGAGACCTTTTGCGAAAATATATTTTCGGCAATATCATAAAACTTTGAAATATATTAAACGACAAAGTTTGGAACAAGTGGAAATCTTTTGTTAAAACGAGTTAGAGTTACAATGTTTTCGCCGAGAGGGAACGTAGACAAAACTCAAATTAAAAACCTGCTTTCGTGTGCTTTACCTTTGTACTTTATTGTGGGTTGAAAAGTGGGTGGAAAAATTCCAACATAATCTTGACGCCGTTGGTTTAAAAAAACATATTATCATGCAATAATGTTTCCTTTCTAGTGACAGTATTGGCCTTTATAGATCTAAGAGAACGAGTTATTGTCTATCTTCCATCTGGTCGCAGTATTTTCTTCCAAAATTGCCCATGGTTAGAGGATTAAAATGTCTATAATTAGAGTTCGGTAGCAGTTCTATTCCAATTCTTAGAAAACCTTATTAGAAAGAAATGTTACTAACGTAGGTACGTCTTTTGAAACTTCACCTAATTGGAGACAGCCCCGGAATATACTTTACCACCTACTTGAACCGTTACATCCAACCTACTTTTGCAGTTTGTTTTATCCCTGAGGGAATCTTATGGAGTTGTTCAAAGGGAGAAATTATGTTAGCGAGTATACTAACTTTATGGGAAACTAGGGCAGACTCCATACGAAGTTTTTTAACGAACACCATGGGGCAACTTGGGCAGTGCCTGTTCTGAAATATCGAAGGGTTATAGTTACCAAAGTAACGTATTCTAGAACACAAACCATCTTGTTAAACGGCACCTTTATTAACAAAGAAAATTACAATCAAATAATAAAAACAAATTAGAAGTAGTATTTACAATTGAAACAATTAAGCTAACCGCAGACTGTAACAAACAATCTACAGGTAGCTTAACTGATCCATATCAATACCAGTAGGAAGCGTCCCCAAGACGCTGGCTGCATTGCCCCGCTGTATGGCAATGCTAATGCGCTGCGCCAGATACCCACCAGCTCTCGGGTCACACGTCGCTTCGTCCAGATGCTCAAATAACTTTTAAAAACCCAGAGAGCCTCGGTACCCCACGGACCTATTTGCTCCCTTTGGGATGTCGACCCCAAAGGGAGCAAATGTGTAGGCTCTGTCGAGACCTACATATTTGTATCTCTTGAGATCCTCAGCCAAACCATCTTTTATGTTAAAACAATTTTGGAAACGGCGAGAGGCAGGGAGTGAAACAAACTACTGAAAATACATACTGGATATCTTCCGGGCTATACGAAAAATAAATTGCACACTTGAAGACGTAAGTAAGTTTTGTTTCTTGTAAGCGGGCACAAATTGTTACACCTGCGCGGCGCGCAACCTTTTTCACTGTTTGCAAAGACTTGGCCCCTTTTTGATAATAGTCTGCTAACTTAGGGCATCGCTGTCTCTCACTCTGTCTACTTCTAATGGCATAAGTCAGAGTGATAAGCACGAGCATTTGAAAGTACCTATAGTTGAAAGGATGCAACTCGTTAATGTATGCATGCATCGATGACCGATCATACCACTCGTATTGTGTTGTAGTTTCCTACAACCGAAGTTGTTTTTTTGTCTCGAACTCTATTTTAACTACGATTAGGCCCCTTATAGAATATTACTCTTTAGCCTAGTTCCAGTAGGAACATTGTCATCACACATTTCACAAACCAACAGAAATCTAGCGCGGGGTTAAACCAAAATTTGTTAATAACCTAGAGACCTCTTTAGCACCCACCTAAATTTAATAAACACGACGTTAGTTGCGCTGCGCGATTAAACTTTAGGCTAACTAATTTAGCTAAATTAAACTTCTCAAAGGTTAGGTTATGCTCCTAAGCTAAATTCTAGCTAATTGTTTGAGTGGTTGTTGAAGTAACATTACAAAGTTTTGTACTAAAGTTACGTAGTTTTGTGAAGAGTCTTTTATGTAATAAAAAACGATTGAGAGGAATTTCGTGCAGCAGATATTAAGGATATTTTTAACAACTTTTTTGATGTATTATAATTTGGCGTGTTATAGAAAACGATAAACCAACTTCAAATTCTGGTGGATAATATTCATCTATGTCTCGGACGAACGAAATCACCTCTCCCTTACTTTCTCTGACCGAAGGTCACGTGCAAAAAAATGAGTTTACATTGGCGACATCTAGAGGTAGTTATAATTCAAGTCTAATATAGGTAGTTTGATGCATAGAGATAGTACTGAGGGGAGATATTGTAATTAGATTTCCATGAAAAACAACGCGTGACAATTTGCGGGGTGAGGGGGTGTTAGATCCCGCCCACTTTTATATTTTCCATCTACCGGTCAATAGCAAAACTGCTAGATGCTTTCTGTATCGATGGTACTACGTAGTTTACCTACCTCACACTAGATGTCACTAAGTGTAGGGTGTAACAGGGACGTACTCAGAATTTTCGTACCAGGAAGTAAACAAGCAATACCCGCCTAAATCAAAAGTTGCATGACGCCTTTTTTGTCACGATGAAGCCTATATGATGATGTACATATGTATGATGAAGAACGGATAAAATTTTTGTGACGCACTGCTGTTTATGATTATCTTCGGATGGAGATCTAGAACATACATAATTTAAAGTTTAATTAATGGGTGGGCTTCACGTACTTAACTTAACTTTAAATTAACTAAACAACAACGGTTATAAATGTTATAATAGTTGTTGTCACGGAGTGAAAGTACTTTCAATAATGTACATAGATAGAATATTTCATTTAAATGAGGCTTTATTTTATTCCTGCGTATTTCATATATTTTTTAAGTTACTTTCCATTGATGAATCATAGCCGTGAGATAATCGGTAAAACAATTGGATTCTAATTACAGCCCTGTCTTTTTGTTAAATTAATGTTGTTGCCCCGTTGACAAAGCTGTGCACTGCACAGGACGAACGACGGCAGTACACTGACTAAGGCCACGCCTACTGTGATGACGTCAGGACCTAGTTGAGAATCACAGTGCAGTTGCTTAGGCCCCCTCCTCTCTGTACCTGCTCCATGGTTTGATGACACATGGATGAAACTGTTGCTATGGAAACCATAAGGTGATAGTAAAATGATCATTGTGATGAATTTTTACAAACCTATGTTTTATAGCGCACTTAGCAATTCCTCGAGGATCAAGGCGTAGATATCACCAAAACTGTTGTAGCTAGTTGTGATCCTCCAAATGTTTTTTTTTAATGTTTAACGGGATGAATACTATTCTCTCGGGAATGAATTTTATGATCAATATCTAAACAATAGTGAAAGAATCATTAAAATCGGTTAACCATAGGCGGAGATATCAAGTAACATACATAAATAAAAAAACATACAGACGAACTGAGAGCCTCCTCCTTTATGAAGTCGGTTTGTAAAAATGTTTTTCATTCTTTTGAAGTCCCTTTCTATACGTTACCTTAAATACCTACTCATAGTAGTGGGTATATCAGTGGCCTTGGCAAAGAACAAAATACCAAGTATGGATAGAGTCAGAATTATTAGCTTAACATTTTTTTTCATACATGGTAGGAAAACTCACAGCTCACTACAAAACTAGAAGCTCGCTTCTTCCTCTTGTAGACAAAAAATCAGTAAAGCGTAACAATTAATACTTTACTCCTTGCTTGTTGTTTGAAGGGGTTTGAAGATTTTGGCCCTAATAATCCACCACAGTTTTATTTTTCTATGGGCTATTTATAATTAAAGTTCCAATACAAATCAATGTTTCTGAGATAGCTTGAAAGGTCTGTAAACTCGACTTCACGGTTAAATGCAATAGGTACCAAATAACCAACAGTCCCGTACCATGGTATAATCCGTTATGTTCAAGGTCCAAAATATATGTCCAGGCTCTGTTTCCCAGTCGGTAGTCTAGCGAAGCGCAGCTTTTAGCATATTGGCTACGTTAGTGTCGTTGGCTAGAATAGCGCCGTAAAAGCTTTTATGCATTTGACGCCATTTAATAGGGTTCCGTACAGAAATTGAAAGACAGAGAAACGAAGGATATCTACTTAGGTATCTGTATAATTATCTTTGCCCCTCATCAATGACAATGCGGTACAGCTGTCGAACAGCTCGGTCACCACGGATTATCGTGTACTAGCGCCGCTGTACAGTCTGTCGGATATCTCAGCATGCCAGCCTTAACGACATCATCCATTACATTAACTGCATTACTTAACTTATGTAAATTATTTGAACAATGTGATTAAGCACTGCACGGTATACCAATTTGCTGACGACACCTGTATTATGGCTGCTGATAAGGATCCTTTGATTGCGCAAAACCAGATCCAAGAAGACTTCACAGCAATTTGTAAGTGGTTTCATGATTCAGGTCTAGTCATTAATGGAGAAAAAACTAAGCTCATTCATGTCCGTTCTAGTCATAATTATTATCCTAGCAGAGAAAGATTGAAAGTCGTGTCACATCGTCACGATTGCCTTCACTCTTCAAACAAGTGTTCTAAGAAAAAACTCTGTGATTGTTATGTAATTGAGGAAATGACACAGTATACATACCTTGGGTTAGTAATAGACAGTAGATTCAATTGGGCGATGCACATAGATAAAACTTGCAATAAGCTGAGAGCTATTATGGCAAAATTTTGTATAATAAAATGTAAAGTTCCATTTCATATCCTATTGACCCTATACAAGACACTAGTAGAAAGTATATTGTCATACGGGCTAACTAGTTATGGTCGTACTTATAAGACCTACCTAGATCAAATTTATAAAATTCAATTGAGACTACTGAAGTTAATAGTACCTTATAAGGTTAAAACTAAATACTCGGGTGATCCTGACGGTCTATTTAATTACTGTGGAGTATTGCCTGTTCATAAAAAAGTGGAATTGAATCTACTAATTGAACAATACTTTCGTACAGAGATCCAAGTTCCTAAAAGTCACACCAAGGTTACTAGAAGTATTACGCACAAAAAACTTAATATTCCCTCGTTTAATAACGTATATGGCAAGCGAACCTCTCAATACTTAATACCATACCTTATAAATAATTTGCCATTCGAACTTAAAAATAAAATCACTCATAATAATATTAAAGCCATATTGACAAAACATTATTTATCGTAACTTAATTTTATTTAACTGTCGAGCATTACTAGTTAGTAATTTTCCCTAAAATGTTATATATATTTTAATGGTTTTATCTTTGCCATGGAAAGGAGCATCCTATAGATAAACTCAAGCGCAGCGTTGTCACTGGCCTGATGCACGTGATTCAAGTGGATCACGTGTGTACAACTTCGCACCGCGCCTTACAGCTACACTCGGACAGGACGGACGGTGACAACGCTGTGTTTGTTGTGTGCGTAACTGCCTACCGTGTGTGCAAATTTATACTTATTGCTATTTTTAGAGAACCATAGTGTCTAGATAAACCTAACATAGGATTTAAGACACTACTAACCAAAAACATGTAATCTGTTTGACAATAAACTATATCTATCTATCTATCCGGAGGCCTCTGTCACCGCTAGCGTACCAGCTATTCTCGAATCGAAAGTTCTGATGCGTAACGATGATAAGAGGCCCAACGGCATGACACTAATTCCATGGGAGTTGGGGAGGCCTATTGTGTGGGACACTACATGCTTCGACACACTTGCATCATCCCATCTTCCGAGGACCGTGAGGGCTGGTACGGCGGCAGATTTGGCCGAGGATCTCAAGAGGCGCAAATATGCAGGTCTCGACAGAGCCTACACATTTGCTCTCTTTGGGGTCGAGACCCTAGATCCGTAGACTACCGAGGCTCTCCGGTTTCTAAGAAGTTATCGACGCCTGACCCGAGGGCTGGTCGGTATCTGGCGCAGCGCATCAACATTGCCATACAGCGGAGCAATGCAATCAGCAGCGTCTTGGGGACGCTTCCGACTGGTATTGATATGGTTCAGTTGAGCTACCTGATTATTGTTTGCAACAGTCTGCAGTTAGCTTAATTGTTTCAATTGTAATAATAATAATAATAACGTTTATTGAAAAATATTTGAGACTTAAAATTATTACATCGTTGATCCCCAAACTAGGATAAACCTGTATCTTGGGGAATTACTAGTTCTCAATTGTAAATACTAGTTCTTACTTGTTTTTATTATTTGATTGCAATTTTCTTTGTTGACGAGGCCATTGCCTCTATCTTTTAAATCTACTGGAAGGAACGACTTTATTCCCGAAAACATAAACATTTGAATTATCTTTCAAATATTAGGTAAATATATGTATTAGCTCATTATTAATTATTAATTGTGCTTAGTAATCACTCAGTTTGATATCTACGCAGAAATGTCTCAATCTAGCTTAATCTAACTAAAAGCCCTAAGGTTAATACGGAACTCTGTGTTTTAAAATCCAGACCAGCTTTTCTAGTAATAAAGTTAAGTGATGCGTTTATGAGGAAAGTACAATAACTGACTACACCCATTTATTTTAAATAAAACTCATTTGAAAGGTACGCTAATTAACAAATATACTGTATGTAAACTTATCATATAGATTACAGAAAATTAAAATAAAACAATAAAACAATTACAACTAGTATTTACACTTATATCTATTTCTTAAAAATCTAAGCCGTCACCAGAAGGCAGAGTGCCCAGAATGCTGGCAACATTGCCACGTTGAATGGCAATGCATTAGCATTGCCACGTTGACCGAAATAGACGTCATAAATGAATACTAGACTTCATAGTATGACCACAGTATAGATAAAACTATAGGTAGGCTGTGGTATTGAAGTACCTATCCTATAGATACGTACTGTAACGTAGGCTAGCATCACGAGTAGTATTAAGTTCTATATGGGTTGTATCTACACAAGGGGACTCAGCTGGGCCCCGAGCTGTTCTGTGGCATACCTAAAAGCCTGGCTAACAGGACCCTCTTGGATTTGTGCTTCGAGGAAGCTTCCAAGCTCTGGAAGAATTTCTTGGGCATGAGTCACTCAAAATTATTAATTAAAGCATATTAATTAAACGGTACATCAATCAAATCCTAGCGCTAAGCTACTTACAAAATATAGCCCTGCCTTGCCTATCTTTACAAAAGGTTCTATTGGTTGTATAACCTTTTGTAAAGATTGAGTTTTATTTACAAAATATAGCCCTGCCTTTAAACTCAATCTTTACAAAAGGTTATACAACCTATAGAACCTTTTGTAAAGATAGGCAAGGCAGGGCTATATTTTGTAAGTAAATAATTACTGTTTTATTTCGCCACTCGCTCGGAACTTTGATTGAAGTGTTTGTAAGTATTTCGAAAAATATAGACATACTGAAGTGTTGTAACATAAGGGTTGTTTTGAAGGGTGTGAAAAGGAAACAACCTTATTAGTTCATTTAAACCTAGTCATATAATATTTTTTTTATTATTATTATTCACTTCATTTATTATAAATCTCGTTATAAAATACATTTTTTACTATAGAAAATAAAATACTATAAAACTATTCTACAGTAAAAAATATATCAAAACGGTGAATCACCGGCCTCGAAGCTAGCCTTAAGCGGCCGGTGACTAGGGCAGCAGAGAGAGGAACTACCTGACGATGCGCGCCGAGTCATATTATTATTATTACTCTCTTCATTTATTTTAAATCTCGTTATAATATATATTTCCTTCGCACTTTTCTGCACTCCGAAAGTTTCTTGCTGTATGTGAGTCCTAAGCTGCGTCACATGGACTTACATACAATGTTAAAAAGTCAGAGTTCGTGGTCTTCAAAGTCGGCACCAAGTGTCCCTTATTTGTTCCATCGGTAACACTAAATAGCGTGCTCTCAGAAGAGTGTTTAACTTTAAATACTAGGACACTTGGTGACTGAAGACCTAAAGGACGACGATGATATGGAGAGGGAACGCAGAGCATTGTCAGTCAGGGCGAACATGCTGGCCCGCAGATTCGCACGATGTACAGATGCGGTGAAGGTTATGTTATTCAGAGCATACTGTACATAATTTTACTCAGCGAGTCTGTGGGTCAGCTATACCCAAAAAGCTTACAATGCTTTGCGGGTCTAATATAATAACGCGCTTAGGTTGCTGTTGCCACTACTACGATTCTGCAGTACCTCGGTCATGTTCGCCCAGGCATGCACCGACACTTTCGTTGCCATCTGGCGAAAAAAGTCAGCCTCACTGCTCAGCAGAACCCGCGGGAGAGGAAACAGCATTCTAACCGCGATAGCTGCAAAATTTGAGTGTCCTTTAATGTATAAATTGGTCTAAAGGACAAAATCATTAATTAATTTTAAGTACTAACCCATAGTTATAAGCCGACTAATACATTGGACTGTAAAGTTGTCTTAATAAATAAATTAAATTATTATAATTATAAATTATTATTTTCTAACAGAGGCACACAAAACTCATCCTAATCGGGGTGATTAGACCAGAAACAACACGTAGGATGGCGTATAGGTACCTTCATCTAAGCTAATCGTCTACGTGAGACAAATAGGAGATGTTATGTGTACAATCGAGTCATTTAAATGCATGTAGTGCCTCAACAGATCGTTTGCACAACCTCAATCATGCGACATAGGTTCTAGGAGACGTGACCTAAGCGGGCTTGTTCCAGTTTTCCCCCTTAAGGAGGAATTGTCAAGCGAAAACGTAATTTTTTAAAGTCCAGAATTCCCTCTCAACGTTTTTTCTTATTATATTTTTCCCCCTTGAGAATATAATTTAGATAACAACTCTTTTATTGAGAGAAACTTCTACTGAACTTGGCTCTTTTTTACATTTTTGTGATATCACTGATTTTTGATAAGTTATTTTGCGGTTATTCCATTTACATTTAGGACATATGGTTCTAATAGTGCCTAAGCCAGGTTTTTTACTGGTTGGCAAGAAGAGATTGGGAAAGAATTTAGGATACCAACAGGTATAAGCAGTAAAAGCATGATTGCTTGGTCGTCGTTCAATCAACAAAATATTATTACCAAGAACAAATTTTTTTAGGTGCATAACTGTACTACTTTTCTTGTTCACTTCTTTCACTTGTGAACAAAAAATTTAAGTGAACGGAATCAATTAACACTTTATTTTGATGCTAATTTTGTTTAGCAATATACCTTAATACTTCTTTAGGAGCTTACTTTGTATGCCTAAAGAAATAAACGTCATTGATATCTGATTTCAACATAACTTTGCAGTCTAGAGCAAGGAATTTATTAGAAGTAGCTTTAACATGGCTAAAAGGTACAGAATAATACTAAAACCGTAACCAATCAAATTAAAGAGTTTTTTTATTTGATTTGACTTAATCTACATTGTAGAATTACAAACATATCGCTGGTTATTTTGACTTTCCGAAACAAGTATAACAAAAGACTACACCTTTCATTTAAAACGAACTCAGGGACAGAATATCTATAAAGCTTTCACATAATCAGGTTTATATTATTCATATAAAAAACCATAACATAATCCTAATCTTATTAAATAAAAACAGACGCGTGCGGATTTCCCGAATACAATAATCACCCTGGGTATGTTATTTATATCTGAGCCTGAATATATTATTTTATTTGCGTAAATATTTTATCTCGTAATTTGTAATCTGGGTCTAAATCCTGTAAGCTTTTGCAGATGTTTAATCCTATTAGTCCTGGATGTACATAGTTATTTATAGCTGTCATTTTACAAACCATTATTAATGAAGGCTTAGAACGTTTCACGGGCATGTTTTCAACGTCGAATATAGATGTCGCCAAAAAGCAAGTTAGGCGGTGTTTATAAATATGATTATTTATATATTGTTTCTTCTTCTTTTTATTAACTATTAGGTTGTAGTTTTCTTGTAAGTGTGTTACACCTTTTTATGTTCTTCCATTAACTTATTTAGATACATTTCTCTGTGTAATATAGTGCTGCCTCAATCCTGTCTGTGTTTGACTGAGTTGTTAAATAAATAAATCTTATTTTCCCGAATAAAATACAGTGGATTCAGTGGAATTTATTAGTTTATTCTATACAACACAGAGGGAATGCCTGCTTACTTATTGTCATTTCTTGTCTCACTGAAATAACTGTACATCGTTTCTGGAGAGTGTGCCAGGTTGATGGAGCGTCTTATAAAGTATATTTTAGGGTTATACACATACGTGGATGAAACGGAACCATAACGGGATGTTTTACAAAAAGAGTGTTTTTATCAAAACTCAATCAAAGTGATGTATTGTATATGTCATAGTGATGTGAAATTGTATGAAACTTGGAAAGAAGCAACTTTGAAAGGGTGCACGTACACTAGGATTAAAACAACTTGGCAGCAACCTGAAGTTGCGTCAGTTGCTACGCAGTACTCTGTTATATGGACAAAATGGTGATGCGCATGTAAAACATTTGCTGATAGCTAACTTTACTCCGGCCAAGATGTTTTAATCATATTGTGAGTTAAGTGGACAACAGTACTGCATTTTTTATGGCATCCAAAGTACAAAGGAACTACACGGGGCGGGGAAACGTAACATTGAAAACTGACAAAAAATTGCTCCCATTGTCAGAAAGCAAGCCTGACGCCATGCGGGCGTAATTTTTTTGTGTTATGAGTCACGTAAATTTATGAAACGATTCATTTAACGCTACTCACATTTATTTTTTAAATTACACTCATCTAAGAATGGAAGACTGGTTTACTGATAATAAAGGAAACGCGCATCTGACTTCAAATGTACATAAGTGTCAACTTCTAAATTAGTTACCAACATAAAACACAGCCATATATTAAAAAAATATAGTCGAATTGAGAACACCCCCCTCTTCTTTTTTAAAGTCGGTTGGAAAGTAGGTAATAAAGATTTATAATCTTTATTACCTACTACATTTATACTACTACTACATTTATAATCTACTGCTGACGTAACTATTCTAGACTTCATAAAATTCCTAAATAATGTAGGTACAATTCTATATAACTTTTTCTGTGAAGTGAAACGTTTATCTAACTGTGGGCGGGCGGGACGCCCACGTCAGAATGCCTCGTAATTTCAATAAAACGGTAAAGAATGACTCGGTTTTGTAGGGCAGACGGTTCCCTAACTGAATTATTGAAAAGGGTCAGAAAATTTAATGCTATCGAAGATTATTGAATCGTAAATTTAAACTTTTGCAAGTGAAAACGTTTTGGCCGTAACCGATAGGTATGTTTGGTGAAATCCTAATAATATTTTAAGATGATATGACTTTGTTGTGAATATATTTACGTGCAAGGTATCGTTTTATGCTTCCAAGTGTTAATAGTGTCGTTATAGAAATACACAATTTAATTTTCTTTGATGTAATACTTGTTTTCGCATAGGTTCCTCTAGCACAAGAAAGTATCATTTAAATCCTGCGAAATACAAAAATTTCGATGTGAAATTCAAAACCCACATATTCATATCGCAACACAATTTGACTGTTTACGTTGAACTGTATAAATGTATCAATTTACTGGCAATACCAGAACGGCCCTGACGTCATTTGCATAGTAAACGAATATACGGAGCCAGTGTGTGGAAAAAATCCAATTATTTTGCTTTGATTAAGGAGTATATTTTTAACGTTATAAATTTGGCCAGTAATACTAGATGTACCTACATGTTTCTAAAAACTAGGTTTAGCTTGCGGTTTCGCACTTTCGCGGAATAAAATGTAAATATTTATATTTAAAGTTATGCATACATACAACCTAACTTAACTCCTAACCTCCTTCCTCGTAACTTTACACCTGTTTTAACCTGTGTAAAGTTTCATGTATGCATAACTTCACCCCTATCCGTTCGGCAGTTTTGGCCTGAAGAGGTAGCAATCAACCAAACTTTCTCATATTAATGTGAATAGTGTGATTCAAGATGCGAGACACACGGTGTTTTTACAGTAGCGGTCAAAAATGAACGTTGTTTTTATGTAACAGTTATTTTCTAAAGTGGTAAAATCCTCAAACATTATTTACGTTAATTTCCTTATTTAATAAACACTTTAGTACACTTTTAATAGACTTGAAACTGGTAAATATTAATTCTTTATTAGTATTTACAATTGAAACAATTGAGCCAACTGCAGACTGTTGCAAACAATCTACAGGAAGCTCAATTGATCCATATCAGTACTAGTCGGAAGTGTCCCCAAGACGCTGGCTGCATTGCCCCGCGCTGTATGGCAATGCTGATGCGCTGCGTCACATACTCATAAGCTCTCGGGTCACGCGTCGCCTCGACCAGATGCTCAGATATTTTTTTTAAACCCGGAGAGCCTCGGTACCTTGGAGTCGAGACCCTAGGTCCGTGCTAGGGTCTCTACTCCAAGGAGAGAAAATGTGTAGACTCTGTCGAGACCTGCATATTTGCGCCTCTAGAGATCCTCCGCCAAATCTGCCGCCGCACCAGCCCTTACGGATGTCCTCGGAAGACGCGAAGGCGCAAGTGTGTCGACGCATGCAACATCTCACACAATGGACCTCTCCAACTCCCATGGGACTTGTGTCATAAGTGAATATTAATCATTTAGGTAAGGAGGCATGTAAAGTGGAACAGATACATCTGAAACTTAAGTTACTGCCAGACCTTTTCATTTTATTAAACCAGAGAAGCTTTTGAGTACCTCTTAAATAAATTGAGCCATCCCGCCAGAGTTTAATCAAATACGAGCGTTATATGCGAGCATTAGAGCTTAGAATGGTGAATAAATTTGCTAGCTAAAGCTCTGATACACTAGGTGTAGTATATTTAGTTGAGCTCTAGACTAGCTCCGAGCTTGTTATAATTGCAGTTTATGAGCACGAAATAACAGAAGTGCATGCTATCAAGACATTAAACCCAGTTTCTGTACAAGTTGTTGTGCAACTTGACTTTTTTTATTTCAAAATGTTTTTGTTGTTATGAAATCATAGTATTATCTGTTTTTTAAGTTGAATAAGGAAGATGGTTTAAAATGCCACCCTTATAAAAAAACCAATGGTAAGCATTACCCATGGAGTTTGCACTTGGAAAAGTAAAAACCCATAGTCTTTTCTTTTCATTCATTCATTTATTTATTTCTCATAGGCACATTACCTATGAGAAATAAATAAACGAAAAAATAATAATAATAATAATAATAATAATATGACTCTTAAGAAAGTCTTACAAATAAATTAATATAATAGGTATAGGTGAAGTATCAAGAGAAAAAAATAAAAAAGTATTGCTGACTCATGCAATGTCGTTCCAAAAATTGTGATCTGAGAGATAATCCTTTATGGCATAGTAGGCTCTCTCGGTTAGGTGCTTTTTGATGGTGGTCCTAAAGGCCTTTTCACCGAGATTGGTAATATTGGCTGGCAATACATTATAAATCTAGCACTGTTCACGACAAAAGATTTGCTAATTTTCGCTAGTCTCGTCTGAGGTAACACCATCTTAAGCTTTCCTCGCGTCTCTTAATTATGACTATCACAATTTTTGGAATAACGTTTTATATGTTTCCTCAAATATAATAGGGCATTATTATAAATTAACTTTACCAAATACGTTTCGCAGGCTCTCTCTAGGTCCAAGTCTATAAATAGCTCTAACTGCTCTTTTTTGTAGAATAAAGATTCTTTGTACATCCGCAGCGTTCCCCCATAAAAGCAATCCATATGACATACGTGAGTAAAAATAACTATAATAAACCATTCTAGCTGTTTTATGTTAGTTTATTCTCTAATTTTACGGACAGCGAATGCTGCAGAGCTTAGTTTGCGAGCTAGTCTCACTTAGTACGACGGATTTGGCCTAATTGCTTAGGTGTTATTGAAATGTATTAACTACACTTTCACTGTGGTGGCTGATTAAACTACAATTTACAGAAGTTTCAAAAAGTTAATTTCAGATACCTTTGTTGTAAATAGTCTATATGATTTTACGAAATGCTACAAAAATCAACAAAGTGCTACGAAGCGCTACGAAATGCTACGAAAATGGCTACGAGAGACGGCAAGGGAACAGTCAAGTTTACTCAGTAAAAAGCAAATATTATCTATTCATCCACTTTTCGACTGAAATGTTTGAAAATATCACTGGAAGCATCCTAGAAATAAGTAAATTTGTAAGAAAATATCCACATTTCTTTCAAAAAATAAATGTGCAACCGCGTCGTTTTTAAAGTAGGCACAAACATAATCTTGTGATATCTGCATCAAAATTAAAAACACATCAATCTAGTCCACACTCAATGGCTGTAAAAATTTTATAAAAGTCCAGACAAGATTAAAAGCTAAGGAAATAATAATAATTTTGAAATTACATTAAATAAAAGAGATGATCTTAGAAAAACGCTACCACGAACTAAATTATTTTGTATGTGATACTTTTGGTGACTTGTAATTGAAATCTTGCTGTAACTTTATTTGGTATACTTACCTTTCATACCATTTTACTAAATTAGTATTATACAAGGTGCCACGTAATTCGTGTACTAAGCGGAGAGGGGGAGGGTCTACCGCCCTCCCACGAACATTTTTTGTTCTAGTACTTTCCGGGTTTCAAGGTTTTTTACTGAAAAAATAGCCTCAAAAGTTTCATCGCAACTAGCCCATAATATTAGCCCATTCCCGAATAGGAAGAAATCAACCAGTTTAAAATTTACCATACTTTCATAAGCGACCTGGAGTTTGCCCTGTGTGTGTTGTTTTGAAAAAATATCTGTTAGAAACTGCCTCTATCAGACCCGATTCTGTTGATCTTCTTATTATAACTTTTAAAAAGCCTCACAAAGCTCAGACATCATCTCTCGGTCACTAGTTGAAGCAGACTTTAGGGGATAGTGGTTTAAATATCTCTATATTCGGCGCACTCAGGACGAGGCATGCCTCTACTTACACGCCAGTATTAGTATCGATGTAATTAGGAGGTCGGCGGGTTGGTCTGAACAATCTGCAGTATTCGCAAATTTTTAAAACAGGTCTATTGTTGACTCCACCACTAGTTTGCTAGACTCTATAGTTTAAGTTTGATTATTCCTAAGGATATTTTTTTTTGTTATTTGATAATGATATTGATTCTGTAAACTAATTTTTGTTGTTATTTGATAAATAATAAACATTAAGAAAGTTTCAAAATATTATCTATGACTTTTATTTTACGACTCTTAGCAATATATGTATATCAGTCTCTAAACATTTACATGTTAACTCTCTGAAGGTGAAGGCTGTATAATTGAATGATCAAGCGAGCTTACCTGAAGCGAAGCTCGGTCTTGATTATACAGCCTTCACCGAAGAGAGCCTGGGTCCCTCCCTACCCTTACCTACCTAGGTGCCTAGATATCCCTGGTAGAACAATGCTGATGTTAGTTCACTCTGAAGATAATGACGAGATAGACTTAGGACAGAATGCAAGGCGATGTGTTTTTTCTCTTTCTATCTCTAAAGTTATTGTGCGATTAAAGTCCGTATTTGTACGTACAAACTGCAACTTAACTCTCTTCGTTGAAGGCTGTATAATCGAGATCGAGCTTCGCTTCAGGAAAGCTTGCTTGATCATTCAATTATGTTATAGAACATTTTTTATATGTTTTAAAGTTATCTATCCAAATATGTAGGTAATTTAAAATGTGCGCGATTTTGAAAAAAAAAATTGTGACCGATCTCAGGGCCAAAATCATTAAACCCCAGTTTGAAGATTTTGCAGATTTTGCAGATGCAGATACCCGGGAGGTAAATCGTATTCCGAGGACGGACATAGGCTACTTGAAAAGCTCGTGCGAAGCTGCGGGCAGCAGCTAGTAATAAAAAATGCTGGTAAATCCACACACTTCTACTACTCTCTTTCCAGAAGAAAACTGCGAAGCCGCAAGAACGAACTAGTAATTTTATAAAAACTGTTTTGTACGAACTAAGGCAACTACCTATTTTCTAAATTGTTATTACGGACTTTTAAAAATATTTGATCATTTATCAACTGAATAAGCAAATTGGCAATTGGAAGGATAAAAAGATGTTTTAAGTAAACACTTTTTGTACTCCTTAGCTGACCTTAATATATATAATATAACAAAACGGTTTCCTTCCATGTAAACTTGGTATGAAAAGAAAATAGGCTAATGGAACTAATGGTCCCATTCAAAGAAAATATATCAGAGGTTTGAATGGGCATAATTTGTATCAGATTCATTACTTAAATCATTAAGGTGTTGCTTAGTAATACATCAATCACTATAATCATTAATCTGGCGCAGCGCATCAGCATTGCCATACAGCGGGGCAATGCAGCCAGCGTCTTGGGGACGCTTCCGACTGGTATTGATATGGATCAATTCAGCTTCCTGTAGATTGTTTGCAACAGTCTGCAGTTAGCTTAATTGTTTCAATTGTAAATACTAGTTCTAATTTGTTTTTATTTTGGAATTGTAATTTTCTTTGTTAATCGCTTCATATTACCCATCGTTGGATTTTGTAAGCAATATAAATAAATGTATGTATTTTTGTTCTAACAAGTTAGGGATAGTTTTCAGTTCTTTACTCCATGGTGTAATAATACAACTTACAAGGTATGGCATTCCGAGACATCACGGTCAAGTGGGTGACACAAGCCCTACGTCATCGACTGAGAAGACGAATCTGTTTTCTGGTGTTAGGTAGCGTAGATCGTAACTCCCCTAGCTCCATAAATTACCTGTACGACTCTGATAAAACTATGTGATTTTGTACTTATCAATTATTTACCAGAATTACCTACTCTTGTCTAACTAAAACTGTTTTCACTGATTAAGAAACAAAATTGACGATTGACTTTTTTTTGGGATTTTTTTTTTTTACACTACATATTTGTTGCTCAACTTCCATGTTTTGTTGCAATAAGTGGCAACTGGACAGTGACGTAACATGTGTCATTGTATCACTCTCGGAGTGCCAGACCTTGTTTTCTTAGACTATGCTTTACTCTAGCACTTTATTTCCTAGTATTCTAACAGAAATATTCTTATTTAGGGTTGATATGTATTTTTATATCTGTTTGTACTTACTGTGTGAGGTGTTTGAGCAGCAAATAAATGATTGTCTATGTCTACCTATGTCTAATATCCTATATGGTCTTATCTAGCACCATCTTAGCTGGCACCAATCGTTATTAATTCTGATTAAATTTTTACTAAAAATAAATTAAATTATGGTTCAAATGTCCTTATTATACATAATAGCTTTTTAAATGGTTACCAGCTCACTGAAATCAACACAGTAACAGTTTTATGTCATCAGTGCCCTAGTTAAGTTATACAGCATCCCTAGATCCCATCTCAAGTTACGACTGAGTTCAGATTGAACATAACCAAAGTAAGTTACCTACTAAACCGGCGTGTTAAAGTCAACTGAGGAGATTTCAAAGACCCAAATTTGAGAGCGAGTTACACAATTCTAATAGTTTCAGATTCTGTTTTGATGTGTAGGTTGTATGATTTTGTTGGCCATACACGGAGGGTACCTACTCCAGAGCGCGCATACTCAACCAAACAAGTGATTATTTGAGAACTTTAAAAAAGCTGTCCTCGCCTTTTCACTTTTTTTCGCCACATGGTGTCGGAGAAGTCCTACAAATTGTAGCTTAAAACCATATAAGAGACCAGACGAGTACTTTGATATCTAAAGAAATCTGAATAATATGTCACTAGAAAGGGCGTGCCCGCGTGACCTTGTCGCCGCACAGGTGACTAATGAGCCACCAGCGCGCGAGTAAATAATTAAAGTAAAATAAATAATTTTAAATTGAATTGAGATTGTTATAAGCCGTTGGTTTTGCGCCTGAGCTGTCCCAGGTCATTTCAATCTGCCGTCTCATCGGATTATGAGAGCGACGGAATAGAGAGTGCATCTGTGTTTGCGCACACATTTGGGTATTATAATATGTCCTGCACACCTGGCTAGTCTCCGTTGTGACTAGCCGCCGGCCGAAGATTCGGCTAGTAGGACATCAGCATCACCTATGTGTGTATCTTGGCTGAGTTCCCCACACTGAGGTTCTGGTGCATCAGCAGAGCACCAGCTCATAAGCAAGTGCTACTCACCAAACAATATCACTAACACAGTAAACACACAGTTACTTAAAAATCGTGACTTACAGCGCCCCCTGGCGAGTAAACACCATATAACTTAGCTAAGAATCATCGGCCATGAACCTTTTGCAGAAAATTGTGTGTAAATTTTAAAAGGTTGATTGCAGCGCCCCCTGTAGATTAAACAACATACAACTCAACTAAGAACCATCGCCAATGAATCTCACACCTTTTACAGAAAACCGTGTCTAAATCGATCAAACCGTTCTGGAGATAAATGGGAACATTGGTTTTCGCAAAATACACACACAACAGCGCCTCCTAGCGAGTACCACCATACCACCATACCACTCAGCTAAAAACCATTGCCAACAAATTCCGAACCCAATACAGAAAACTGTATCTAAATCGGACGAGCCGTTTAGTAGACAATTGAGAACATGTGCAAATGCACACACACACACACACCCTCCCTCTCACACACACACACATCCTAACACACAACATCACTCCCTAAACGCATATACCGTCTCCGTTCCGTCCCAGGTAAAAAAAATTATTACTATCTATTTTATGTTTTTTTACTTTTATTTCAGGTAACTCTTCTTTGCATTGCGTTATTTTTATGTCAAGGCATGCCCTTTGACATGTTGAAGAATTGTCAATGTCATTGACTTCAGATGTCATGGTAGCTCCGGAACAGTACTCAAAATTTAAATTACTGAAATTGTTTACTTATTTCCCTTTAAATATGTACAGGCGCAATATTAAATAAAAATCGAAACCCTAAAAACGACAATATATTACTTTTGAAGCTATTTTAAAAGCACTCAGAAAAGTAATCATGGTCATGGTAAATATCCCGTTAAAATGCTCTCATGTCATTTCATTACGTTTGGTCTGCCACGTTCCAAATCTGCCGAAATCGATTTATGCTTTAAGCTGGCGGCACGTGGTTCTAGTTTTCGTAGAAATAAAAAGGCAAGTTTATGAGAATGGTTAAGACTATTCTGCTGAAATCGAGGAAGCAAACACAACCGGTACTGAGTATTACAGGAGACACGACCGAACCGACAGATCTTGACATCAGGTAGGTATCTCCTGGATGGTTGGCTGTGTGGGAGTCACACACAACACCTAAGGGCACTAACAGAAGTTCACAGTTTTTTGATGGAACGTCTATCTTGATAACTTAACATGGTTATTATCGAGATAACGATCTTCTTTACTCATCAGCGCGGAAGGCGGTTGTGTTGAGCCATTCGTAGTGTTCCCGATGGCTCGACAGTGTAAAACTACCCTCAAATTATCAGCAGAATCGAACTTGTTTATAAATATTTGCAAGACATTGCAATAAATGATAGCCAAATTGAAAGATTAGGACGAAAAATATTTAGTAACGTTTCCGCGTGAAACCTTTACGCATAATCCATTGGTGTACCTATTGTGAAGTGTAAAACTGGAGATGTGTCAGATAAAAACAACTACCGGCCCATCTCACTAGCAACCATCATCGCGAAGGTTCTTGACAGCTTGCTTAATAACATTCTCTTGCAACATATCAAGCTGCACGATGCCCAGTTTGGTTTCAGGGCCGGGCTATCTACAGAAAGTGCGATTTTGTCTCTTAAGCAAGCTGTCAGGTACTATACTGACAGGAAGACCCCCGTAGAGCTCTGACCGTACGGGGGAACATGATAGCGCGTAGATTCGCACGCTGCTCGAGTGAAGTGAAAGTGACGCTATTTAAGGCATACTGTCAGTCGTTCTACTCGAGCAGCCTGTGGCTGAACTATACCCGCCGCACAGCCAGCGCTCTTCGCGTTCAGTACAACAACATTTTCAGGACGCTGAAGCGGCTGCCTCGCTTCTGCAGCGCATCTGGTATGTTCGCGGAGGCGCGCACGGACGACTTTTATCAAATCATTTATTTGCTGAATACATTATTACAGGTACATGTCAGATCTTATAACTAGAGTGATGATTGGCGATTCATATAAGTAGTTAAAATAATCAATAATAAAATAATCAAGGATAATACAATAGAGAATAAGTAATGAACAATCAGATAATAACTATAGTCTAAACATAATAAATTATTCTACTTAAAATTAATATATTCATTTACAATATAGAAACATTTGTCAAGCAGCCATTGATTTAATTTTTGTTTGAATAAATTACCATTGAGGTCTTTAATGGGTTCTGGTATTTACGCGATCATTCGCAAAAAAGTCGCATCCCTATCTCAGCGCGCGCGCCAGTAGCTACAGCATCCTGCAAATGATTATGTCTCGTCTGGACTGTCCCATCCAAAATAAGTGGGTGAGGATATTAATGGGGAGTAGCTCCATTTAAGCTTTAAGTTAGGTTAGTAAGTGTGTAATTGTGTTATGTTATTAATGTTAATTATGTAATTCTAATTTAATCTAAAACCTGTTTAATTTAATTCATCACATTATTTAAGCTAAGATTTTATTTTAATGTTATTGTGACATTTTTGTATATTTTATGGATATATTATCTGAATTAAATGAGTTAATAATAATTGTTACTAAAAATATTTTTATTCTAATAGTTTGCGATGGATTTCAGCAAAGTAACGCATGAATCTATTTATTAAGCCAAATGGAGAGATAAGAAGAAAAAATCAGACCGCACTATCACATGGACAAAATGTTATGAGCCAGAGCGTTTGTCGTAGGTTCGACCACCGCGAAACTAGGATTGAAGAGCTAACACAAATCCCTTTAGTGCTCGTTATTGTCCGTTAGATTTCACGTTATTACGACCCTTATGTAATATTCAGAAGATGTAGGAGCCTGTGATACATCTGGTTCCAACGGTTTTACTCTATTCCAAATATAAATGAAATTCTACAGTATATGGAATTTATTTGGAGTAGAAGTTGGGTATGAATATAGATGGTTAAAGGAGTAGAGTAGAAAAGGCCAAAGGACAGATGGATGGAACGTGAAAAATGGCATCGAAATACTCTGTGCTGACTGAGACCCCTTATGTGGGAACAGGACAAGAAAATTTTTCTTTGCCCTATTCCACTGCTGAACAAGCCTCTACATGATTTCTTATATGGGCATACGAAAAATCCTTTAAATCTGTTAATATACCAGTGTATTCTTGGTTTTGCAAGTGTGGTACTTGCAAAACCAAGTACCACACTTTTAAAATTGCAATAACTTTATAAGTACTAACACAAAATATACTTTTGAAATAAAAAGGACTCGAAAAAGAGTTAATTTTATATATTGTTGTTGTTAATTATTGATTATTATTTTGTTTATATAAGAATGGAAGAATATTCCCCAAAATCGGCTCCGAAAACTTTTGTTCGATATGCCAAGCCGGCTCGAAGCTGCAGTAATCAGAGCCCGAGAAAAATGGCTATTTTATTGTTTAATCTTTTATTTTATATAAAAATGTTACTAATGTATAGTTTACTATCGTTTCAAAAAAGCTGATAAAATTTGCTAAAAACGTTTTTTATTTTAAATCTCTAACTTCTACGGTTTAGAAAAAAAAAAAAAAATTAAAAGTGTGATACTTAGTTTTGCAGGCCAGTGTTATTTAAGCTAAAACATCGTTAATCTGTCACAAAGGTTCCCGTACACATAACATAACAACGTTTATTGACAAACAATGTGTCATGGCGCTTCATTGCGGACTGATTAAACATGCAAACTCAATTCCCTTCAGCCAATAACGCCGGAATCCAATACCAGGGGTCTGTTAGGGATGCGCGCGGAATTTAGATATTTGACAATTATTTTCAGTCATCAACATCATGGACATTCGAAATTCTTGCTAAGAGGGGATAGGCTTGTTGTATACAAAGGCCCGCTCCAGCAGCGCTCAAACCTCAAATGGTGTTGACCGCACGCAATATACGAGGCGACAGCTAACAGCAAGCTTGCTGTCAAAGCTTAGCAAAATGCCGTATGATCAAGCGAGCGGTCCACGCGGCTATAGCGCGCGGGCCACTTGCGTTAAGCAAGGCGTCAACTAACGAGTGGCTGGGTTGCGGCAAGCTCGCTTACTGCGCGCTGTGATATTTTGTGCTACTGTAAGATAAAGTGTATTCAATAAACTTTATTTTACAGTATAATATATAGTTTTATATTAAGAGTTTAAGCCAATATTTGAATGTAAATTTTTGTGCTCTTCGGCAGCTGTGCGGAATGTATCATCGAAGCGAAACATACCTACATCTTACATAAGTCTCCACGACATATTACACCAACGAAAAGTTCTACGTTTTCGTTGGCATAGGCAGTGGATTTATACAGTGGGAAAAATAAGAAAGAAAGTGTTACCGAAAGCAACATCATGAAAATACGTCATTATTATGGCGAAAGTAAAGTCATAAACGTGGTCCGTAAAATACTGTTAAATCTCATACTTATTAAAAAACCCGGCACGTATTTATACTTTCAATTCAGTAGGTTCATAATTTAGAAGAATACGTTTGTATCTAATCTCGATGGCTTTATGTCCATAGGCTTTAAACGAAACTAACATTTTGATGGCTCACGACACACAAGCCTATCTTGGGGTGCTGCAGACGGCGCCGCGGCGCGCCTCCCTGCGGGTCGCACCGCCAAAGCTGGGTAGTGAATACTTATGCATTGCCAAGAATTAATTTCTTTACAAAAATATTTTCAAAATATACATCCGCTTTCGCTCTCATTGTCCAAAAAGTAAGCTTCATGGTTTAATTATACCTCACTTTCCAAATATCGGCAATTATTGAAATGCCTATTCTTATTTAAGCTGACATTTAATTACCGACAACGGTAGGTATACCTAACCTACGAATCTAAAGGTTTATCCTTTGACCTTTGTCGGCCTGTTCTGTTTGATGACCAATTAAGTACCTATTACTTACCTCCTTTAGAAGTACACGTGTACCATACAAACAAAATTATATTCAGAATTTGTAGAACAATAAAAAAAATATATATATTCATAAACTAACGGTAGGTAGTGACAATACTAGCAGGCATATTTATTACGTTTTTTTATAAATAAAAGACGTCACAGGATCGACTAAAACTTTATGGGTTTTGTCACATCACATAAAATATTTGGACATGAGTTTTACAAGAAATATAAAAAAAACCAATCAACTTCTTCTTCATGATGTTTGACTGTACATCTAGTAGGAACACAGTAAATAATTAAAATTTTAAGTTTTGATCAGACGTGCCAAATCACTCCCTATCTTTAAAAAACTGCTTCATCAGCATTATCTATCCTTGTAAAAGTTAGAAAACCTAAATTTTATGTTGAAGTAAGTTTATTATAATGTTTGTATGTACCTATTATTGTATTTAGTTTAACTAATATTGTTTTTCTTTTATTCTTCGAGTGCCACCGTCTATTTTGTTCTTACATGTCCAGTCCATCCCAAGGTTGCCGGGAAGAGATCGCTCATAGCGATAAGGCCGCCTTTGTACTTCGTCTAGTCTTAGCATCTATTTCTGTATTGTTTTCTGTCTTTGTGTGGTACAATAAAGAATTCTCTACCTATCTACCTACAACATACGTACCCACGGCAATATTACTTCTTGTGGCGAGCGAGTAACAAATTTTAACAACTTGAGTAAGCAATTTCACCTTGATTTATTCTGCACAAGTGTCTGCTCAACCAGGCGGCGGTTCAGCAGTGAGTTTTTGGGCGCCTATGATGATAATGTTGATGGGAAAAGATTACTTTAAAAATTTTCTAAATTAGAAATAACTAACTATGTAGATACCTATGTAGATGATGCATGTAGACTAGTCACATTATGTTCATGGCCTTATTTATTGTACCACTGCCTATCCGTGAATACCTTCAATATTTCTGGTACATATTTATCAATTTGTAAGTCTGTTAAATAAAAGCCTTTGGTTTCTCTTCAAATAAATATAAATACTTAGGAAGCAACAAATTCATTAAATATTCCACTTCCGGTGGTTCTAGACCGTCTCCAAACCATATCAGGCTATGCAGGTGTTTTTGTACCGACTTCGAAAAAAAGAGGTGGTTCTTTGTTTAGCTGTATGTATGTTTTATATGTAGGACTGTTTGCCGATTTCTCCGTCAATTATTGAGGACCGGTTTGAATGATTCCTTTGCTGTTTTATAGAAAATGATCCCGAGATGGTTCCATAAAAATTGTATTCTCAATACCTATTTGTCAGCCAGAATTTAAAAGACAGTGTAAAATTAAAGAATTTGAAGTTTGTTTATTGTTTTTTTAAAACAATCAAATTATTGTGAAAAACATTTTCTCGGCAGGTGTTTAGGAATTATAAATATGCTGAAAATCACCTACTACAATAAAATACAATTTCAGCTCTTCCGTGGAAAAACCTAACGTCTTTCTTTACTTTTTATAACAGTTTTTATAGCTCCAAGCCTTATTATCTAAGACATTATTAAAGAAATATAGCTGCTAAAGATATATTTTCACAACGAAACCAACTTTCTAAGGGTTGCTAAAATTATATCCCGCGTTCTTGGTAATTTATTTTCTTGGTATTTTCTTAAACTTTCTTAAAGTCTATAACTAGCCGTTTTTGTGACTTACCATCTAACCCTCAAAGGAAAAAACCGCTAATTGATTACCTGAAAAGACAAAAATACAGATTAATGTACACATATATCTACATGCGTGGCGGGCACGGCGTAAGAATCGACCCGAGTGGGTTGATTCTTCCGCCGTGCCCGGCTACATGGACTGAGTAAGGACTCAGCCCATGGAGCCGTCGCAAGAGCCATCTAAAACCTACCAGAGAAAGGGCTGGAGCTTCATGGAGCAACATTTCATTGATAGATATTCTTATTATATACATAGAAATACCCAGAACACCCTGAATATAATTGCAGATCGTACAAATATTTGTGGGAATCGAACCCGCCACTCCCTGCGGACCAGGCGGACCTTCGCCCGCAGCGCCATATCACTCGTCTACCGGTGTAAATTAGAAATTGTTCACTATAAAATCTTGTCATAAATGGCTATAAATGCTTACTGGGTACGCACCATATCATTATTTTCACTCGTATATTTTTACGATACGTACAATGTATCCGTTCAACTTTACGACCCCTAAACCATTGTGTCGTCGATTCCCTCGTAAAATGTAATTTGTCTCCGTAAACCCGGAGTCGCAACGAATTACTATGAGTACCTGAAGCTTTGCTGTCAATTTAAACAAGTTCTGTAAAAACCAGGTGAAAGTAATAGGAGATTGTGATTTGTATGGTTCAGGAATTTATTTGAGGTGATTTTGTGTTGTTAGTTTATGATACAAATAAGTAAATACCCAGGCTATCCGGGTTTAAAAAAAATTCTGAGTGTTCAGTTGAAGCAACGCGTAACCCTCGTGATGGTGAGTATCTGGTGAAGCGCTTCAGCACTGTCATGCAGGCGGGGCAATGCAGCCAGCGTCTTTGGGACACTTCCTACTGGTATTGATATGGATCAGTTGAGCTACCTGTCCATGATATGCAACAGTCTGTCTGCAGTTAGCTCAATTGTTTATTTTAAATACTAGTTCTAATTTTTTTCCATTATTAATTATAAATGGTTAACAATAAAGTTGTAATATCCAAATAAACGAAACAGATAGCCACAATCTGCTGACTATTGCAAATAATCTGAAGCATAACTGATTCAAATAAATACTAAACAGAAGCGTCCCTAAGACACCGCCCTGGCTGCATTGCCCTGCTGTACGGCAATGCTGTGCCAGATACTCACCAGCTCTCGGGTCTCGCGTCGCTTCAACTAGACGCTTTAGTTGGCTCTTTCGCGACGCAATGTAAGGCTGGACAGTGAAAATATTGTTGAAAGGTTTGTAAAAATACGAGGGTTACTGAAATATGAACTAAAAATACATTAAAACACTGGTAATCCCTGAAATGTCAGCTAAAATAAATAAAGCATTGACTACATACGGAAAATGTATTAAACCAACAAAACGTCTAAAAAAAAGTTTCAGCGTCCATATTTCCCTGATGAAAAACATTGTTAGCTTTTCATTATAAACTAAATGAAATGGTGCTGCGTTGACCTTCTACTGGCAAGTGGAGTAGTAACTTGCAAGTATTGTAAGTTGGGAAAGCTGTTACGAGGGAGTTATAAGGACACAAGTTCCTTACAACTTACCTAAGTTACTAAGATGCGCGGTGATACGGTTTTATAATCATCATTATCATCAACCTATCTTAGTCCACTGCTGGACATAGGCCTCCTCTAATGAGCGCCATAGCGCCCTGTCTTCAGCTTGCCGCATACAGCATCTGCCCGCAGTCTTTCGCAGATCATCATCCCACCTGGCCGGAGGGTGTCCTTCACTACTTTTGCCGAGTCGCGGTCTCCACTCGAGAACACGTTTACCCCAGCGGGTTTTATAATGCCAACGTTAAATCTATCAAGTTTTTTATAAGAAAGCAAGTTTTCAAGTTTTTTATTCAAGTTTCAAGTTTTTTTATTAGCAGTCTGTTTCAACATGAAACATGTGTGCGTAACAACGAACTACCGTACCTATGCTACGAAAGTGTGAGCCTACTAACAAGTAAACTGGCAAGCTGGTAAGTGCAAACGCAGCATCGATGTCACCTCGTTAAAACACTGTTAACGTGTTGTGTTGTGTGGCGGAAAATCGATGGAAAACTGACGACGAGAGCTTTGTTTGTAACTTCAGATGCGTTATAATTGGCGTGGGTTCGAAACTCTGATTGGGACGTCGTCGGGGCACAAGGGGATAGCTGAAACGGATTTAACTTTCAGCTCTTTGTTTGCTGTTTGCTCTTTCGGCTCAGGTGTTATAAAAAGCTAAAAACGGATTTTAAAATTTAAAATATTTCGTAAGGATTCATAAATGAGTAGGTATGAGGTAGGGTAGAGGAGACACATTTGAAGATCTCTGGACCTTTTGAAGTACTTTTTAAATACTTCTCTGTTACGTAGGTTTTGTCACAAATATATATTCGTTTCTTTGTTCAAAATACGACGTCAACACTTGTGTTATCGTGTTATACCTCATTATAACGGAGTAGTCGCCGAACAATGCAACATTGTTTGAACAGAAAACAAAGAAATATTTCTTTCGATAGAAAATATACTTATAACAAGCTTTATAAAATCTAAAGCTGCGGTCACACCGAGGTCATGGCACTAAGTAACACAGTGCAAACTTATAATACAGCTGTCAAGCTGGACACGTACTCTCTAAATGGATTACAGCATTAGTTCTACGTGGTCTAACTTCTACGTGTTCTACGAACTTCTACGTGACGGCTACGAACGCGCTAGGGCTGTGTGATGATAAATAAATTTCCAAGTGGTTACGACAGAACTTCTGAGAAAGAACATGAGGAATTTAAGTTGTAGGAGATGACATACGACAGTTTGGAGAAATAGCGACATGAATTGAGTTAAAGTTTTAGAGATGACCATTGTGGCGTGTGGAGGTTTGTCAGTGACGCAGACGGTTCCGGGTTTGAAATCTGCTGCGGGAGATAATATTTTTTATGTGAGTGTCGTTTAAAGACCTTATGGCCAACGGTCGAATACTTATAGTAAGTATTCCAATTGATTTAAGGGTACAATAGCTTTGTATTCAAATAAAACTTAATCTTACCAAAACATGTGCAGTTGTAAGCCGGATACCTCGTAAGAATACGAGTAGATAGATAGATACAAAGACAGGAAATAATACAGACAGAAATACTTAAAATAAAGGAAGTATTAAGGGTCTTATCACTGTCAGCGATCTTTTCCAGACAACCTTAGGATGGACTGAACATGAAATAACCACCGCCACAGGCGGTGGCACTTAAAGTGAAACTGAATATGTCTTATGAGCCTATCGTGTCTCAATGCAGGGCAATTCATGTAAAAATAATTGAATCTTAACGTCACAACCAGTGTAACGTAAAATGTTACATTTATTTTCCATAAAGGTTTTCAGTGGTTAGTTTTACGCCAAGGAACTCTAAAACAAGTTCTTACGCTGAACATTACCATATAAGGACATCGGCGTGCTTGCCTCGCCGCTATTGGTCCGCGAGCAAAACGCGCGATGCGTACGTGACCGAACGCAGGTCCCACAAATTCCTTTGTCTTGGTGCGCGCTTAAATAGCCGCCCACCGATGCCCCGGCGTTCATTCCTCACTCTGCATTTCAAGAAGCACACGTTCTCGTACAGATATTTACCTACCTATCTAGGTAACCTAAAAGTATCGTGAAGTGGTCTTAAACCATAATTATAAATCACAATTGTATTACAAGAGTAGTAATTCCCCCAAATTGGGTAAGTGTGCACAATATCGCTCTTAGGATGTAAATACCTACTTACCTATTGTATTTCTTATTTGTGTATTGCATCATCTAGGTTTCATTTCATGCCTGTACTTCCTCTTCGCAAAACCTAGCTTAGCTGTGCTATCGCGCTGGTTATTTACTGTAATACCTACCCAGGTACATGATTTACCTGCGGCTTGGCTTGTATAAGAATCTTACCCAAATACTACCTATCTTTTCTTGTGCTAGTATTCTGTGTACATCAATGTTTCTACCTATGTAAACTCCGCTCTGCTTGTTCTCATGGCCACCACCACACTATACTCATGCGGCTTCCCTAGAAGTAGCTTCGTTTCGCTGTCGCCTTCAGACTCTCGCCGTGGTGGTCATGGACAAAAACACATAAAGCTCAACATCTGCTATAACAAGGAAATTGATTCCAGGGTTCAAGTTTTGGATTATAAAGGCTGGCATTGCGCATCACCTCACTCGGCGGACGTGGACTTTTACTCCCCTTCACCGACTTTGAGGCGCCCGGCAAAGACATCCTCCTGGAACCGCACCCCTCTACCGGCGCTCACCCTGGACCCGGACCTACGGCCCTACGTTCTTCTAGAAGCCTCCGCTACAGGGAAGTGCCGTAGAAAGTGTTGAGCGAAAGTTAGGCGGGCCATAGAACCTACGACCTACCTTCATTAATAAATATTTTCATGTTAACGTTCCTACGTCTGTGTTCTTATTTTATCCAACCCACGTAGGACGCTAAATACGTTACATTGGCGCCCAACGTGGGGCCTCATTAATTTCTATGCCAAAATACGTTACATTGGCGCCCATAAACGTGGTATTCTATGGCCTAATTTTCGCTACGCATTTTAGTATTTTGTGTGTGTGTGCAATTTTTTACATACTGTGTTATAGCGTTTCGTTTTCGTATTGTAATAAATAACTAGGGTGTACTTGTCCTAACTTACGTACCTACTTCTGCAAAGTGAGGAATGAACCACTCAACTTGCAAAAGTTGGGTACAGTCAGCGTAAAAATCCTGTTATTTTGTATTTGATTAAACTTTAACACTTAAAAAAAAAATATACAAAGTACACACTAGTTCTTTTAGTAATTTAAATCATTTATACAAATTTTCTTTTAATTTTTGCATACTTAAACGAAACGTTACTGTTATTTTTAAAAAACTTTTGTAACAGTTCGGAGTATTTTCGTTACAACTCTTCGATTGTGTGCACTTACCTAATATTTCTTTACAATGTCTTACCCAGTGAAATTCCATCTCTTCAAAAGATTGAACTTAAATACCAGGCACAATCATGGCTTATTCGACAAGCACATATACCTAAAGTATACTTCTCATTATGACCTACGTCGTAAATCAGTACAATTTAGCCTAGGCAATATCATAATGAAAGGAACGTTATTTTTTTGTTTGTCAACCTATTGTGTTAATTAGCAAAGTAATGCTCAGCATAAATGACCTTAAGGTAGTCTGTAGAAATTATGAACAGGCTCGTTTAGCTACGTGCGTACGTGATTAGCTACGTGGGGTTTTTTTTTTATCCAAACCCACTAAACACGTTACATACTAAAGGACTTATAAATTTGCCATGTTAACGTTCCTACGTCTGTGTTTTTATTTTATCTAAACCCACGTAGGACGCTACATACGTTACATTGGTCGATTGGTTTGTTACATTTTTTTTGAGGCGCATCAGCTCCATCGGCGGCCGTGGGGACGTTTATTTCCCACCCGCCGACTTGTGGACGTCTGTCTGGTCGCGCCACGTCGGGTTCCAAGCTAGGGCTTAATGAAGTCTTGAGGCGCACCAGCTCCATCGGCGGCCGTGGGGACGTTTATTTCCCACCCGCCGACTTGCGGACGTTTGGTCGCGCCACGTCGGGAAAGGATCTTGGAACCTGGCATATCAAGGATTTAAAGCTTTCGGTCGTTCATCGTTCACTACCTAACAGTAATAGTTCAATCCAGAAAACATTATAAGTTCATATATAAATATAATTATTTTAAAGAAGAATTTTATTACCTAAGGGAATAAAATCCTTGGTACGTTGGCGGGATATGTAACGTAAAATGTTACATTTATTTTCCATAAAGGTTTTCAGTGGTTAGTTTTACGCCAAGGAACTCTAAAACAAGTTCTTACGCTGAACATTACCATATAAGGACATCGGCGTGCTTGCCTCGCCGCTATTGGTCCGCGAGCAAAACGCGCGATGCGTACGTGACCGAACGCAGGTCCCACAAATTCCTTTGTCTTGGTGCGCGCTTAAATAGCCGCCCACCGATGCCCCGGCGTTCATTCCTCACTCTGCATTTCAAGAAGCACACGTTCTCGTACAGATATTTACCTACCTATCTAGGTAACCTAAAAGTATCGTGAAGTGGTCTTAAACCATAATTATAAATCACAATTGTATTACAAGAGTAGTAATTCCCCCAAATTGGGTAAGTGTGCACAATATCGCTCTTAGGATGTAAATACCTACTTACCTATTGTATTTCTTATTTGTGTATTGCATCATCTAGGTTTCATTTCATGCCTGTACTTCCTCTTCGCAAAACCTAGCTTAGCTGTGCTATCGCGCTGGTTATTTACTGTAATACCTACCCAGGTACATGATTTACCTGCGGCTTGGCTTGTATAAGAATCTTACCCAAATACTACCTATCTTTTCTTGTGCTAGTATTCTGTGTACATCAATGTTTCTACCTATGTAAACTCCGCTCTGCTTGTTCTCATGGCCACCACCACACTATACTCATGCGGCTTCCCTAGAAGTAGCTTCGTTTCGCTGTCGCCTTCAGACTCTCGCCGTGGTGGTCATGGACAAAAACACATAAAGCTCAACATCTGCTATAACAAGGAAATTGATTCCAGGGTTCAAGTTTTGGATTATAAAGGCTGGCATTGCGCATCACCTCACTCGGCGGACGTGGACTTTTACTCCCCTTCACCGACTTTGAGGCGCCCGGCAAAGACATCCTCCTGGAACCGCACCCCTCTACCGGCGCTCACCCTGGACCCGGACCTACGGCCCTACGTTCTTCTAGAAGCCTCCGCTACAGGGAAGTGCCGTAGAAAGTGTTGAGCGAAAGTTAGGCGGGCCATAGAACCTACGACCTACCTTCATTAATAAATATTTTCATGTTAACGTTCCTACGTCTGTGTTCTTATTTTATCCAACCCACGTAGGACGCTAAATACGTTACACCAGTCACATGTTGTTAACACCATGAAAGGGCTGAAAGAGGGCGTTTATCCGTCTTTCTTGCCGGATAATATTTGGATTTTCCTGTCGAAGTTAGGAAAGTGATTAGAAAACTTTTGCCGTGGTTTCCTGTGCAACCACGCACGTACATTGTAGTCACAATCGTAAATATACCTTTAAAACAAAATTATGTGCGCTAAATAAATACAAAGCTACTTACCTACCTTGATTGTTATGCTTTTTTATCCTCTAGATAATTTGATAATTTATAGTAGGCCTTTTTACACAGGAAGGTTTTGATTGTTTGTTTGAATTTATTTACTGATAATTTTTGCAACTCACTAGGAGTTTTATCAATTTGATTAAGTTATTTAATCAGTGTAACTTTTATAAAAACTCCGCAATTTTGCATATTATTTCGTCGATATAGTAAGAAAATTAACTATATATTTCTTTTACAATACTCATTCATTTTCAATTGTCGAACTCATAGCGATAATAAAGATGCCCTATGTGCTCCCGCTATTCTTATTAATGGTAACTTCCTTTATAATTAGGTAGTTCTTTCTATCTAATATAACAATGGCATGCACACATGTAGTTCAACACGTATTTGATATGTTTGCATTTTAAGAATCATAAATTCACTATTATTATTGATCGTAAATAATTTTCGCGACGGTCATAGTTTATAAACATAGACTATCGATATCAATAAAAATATTTGCTTGCCCATCTCGAGTGTGATGCTTGACTTTGAGTCGGCCAATCGTAGAGCAGTGGTCGCCGCAGTCATTTGGCGGAATTCTTGTCTAAACAAAATAAATGAATTTCCTCTCTATTGTGTATGTGCTCTATGGTGACGACAGATTGCATAATTGTATGAAAAAACAAAAGATACACGCAACAGTTTCAAAAATGGTTATTATTGGTTTATGTAAGCCTAGATGACTTGTAAAGCCTAAGTATAGACACTGCGGATACTTGACCATTTCCATACAAAAGTTGCGTCACTTCATGAACATATTCTGCGAGTTATATAGTTGCGAAATAATAGGTACAGACATTTTTATTTACATTTTCATTTCTCGTAAATGTGAAATCAAACCGAATCACAAAATAAATTTCGTATGTCCATGATCAAATAAAAAAAATATCGAACACCATCGGCGTCGACTGTCAATATCATTCACTCATGACATCTGTGCCTCGTGCGTGCCCCGTACGTCCCTTGCATTGGGATCGCAATAAAACTGGGTCTTCACCTAGACACTGGCGGGGTTAGGAAGCTCCGTCTGGTGGGGTGTGTTTATTCTATACGTTAGTATTAATATATATTTTCTGGCATACCTAAGGCTTTTAAGTTACAAGTCGTCATCTACGTAATTGCCGCCAACCGAACACTACAACATCCAGCATCCAGGTAACATCCTTCGAGAATGAAGAGAGGCCAACGATGATGATGGTGATGATATTATGTCATCTATTCTGAAGGAGGCAATTTTCGGTCACCGAAAGACAATTTTCACCGTGACGACGACTGTCCATTGTCCATAGCGTGAGTGATATGTTTCCGTGCAGTAATTTCATGGTTTGACGGTAAAAGCGACATTACCGCACACTAAGTGATTGGTTGAGTCATGCATTATGACATGAAAATGAAACCCATGCTTTTTTTGTTAACATAATATGAATAGGTAGGTAATGTTACACGGAGTTTTGACGTCATAGATTTTTTATCGTAAAAAACCGCCTGTTCTTATCATTTAGTAAGTAAGACAAGTAAAAAAAATTATTAAAACAAATTAGAACTATTTACTATTGAAACAATTTAGCTAACTACAGACTGTTGCAAAAAATCTACAGGTAGCTCAACTGATTCATATCAATATCAGTCGGAAGCGTCCCCAAGACGCTGGCTGCATTTGCCCGCTGCATTGCATGCTGATGCGCTGCGCCAGATACCCACCATCTCTTGGGTAACATGGCCATACAGCGAGCAATACCTCTATAACCAGCGTCTTGAGGACGCTTTCAATAGATATTGATATGGATCGGTTGAGCTAACTCTAGGATGCTTGCATTAGCTCAATTGTTTCAATTGTAAATACTGGTTCTAATTTGTTTTTATTTTCTTTGTCAATAAAGTCATTTAAAACTATAGCAATATAAAAGTTAGAAAATTAATAAAACCCAACTTTGAAACATTTCTAGCTGTAAGTATTTCATTTAATCAAAACACTCGTTTCAACTTCGCTCACAATTCATTTTCATATCTGAAGCACTACAGAACGATTATTATGAAATTTACATTAAGCTCGATTGTTTATGTAAATAATTCATGATGGATGTGGTTTGAAATTAATGTTAATAACTGTAGTTTCTAAAACAACTTTGCTACGGGCCTTTTTTACAACTTTACAGTAGTCAAAAACTTAATTGCATTGATTAGATTAAAACTGTGTTTAGGTAAGTGTGTTTTAGTGTCATTGGTCTGTACCAATATGGCATGCATGACAGCATGCATGCCATATTTCTTTGAGACCAAGATACAAGACCGGGTGACTTAAAATTGTCTAATAACCTACTTTACCCGCCATTGATTTATGTGGTGATTCCGTGTAAGACTGACGGTAGGAGTCGGACGCCATGTGAGGCAGGTACTTGCCTCAAATGACACCGTCTCAGTAACACAGGAAACTACGACCTGACTTCAATCAATCAATCAATCATTTATTTGCAAGAATACATAATTATTTTACAATGTCAGGTCTTATAACTATATCAGTAACTGTATTCAGCCTGCATGCAGGCGTGCTAATATTGTGTGAGTCATATTATTATTAAAGTACTAGTCATTTATGTTACAAATCATATTCTAAATATTCGTTTACATTATAGAAACAATTTTCAAGCAACCATCCAATTAACTTTTTCCTAAATATATTTCCATTAAGTTTCTTTAAGTCTTCTGGTAATATATTGTAAATAGTAATGCACATATTATAAACATTTCTTGTATCTTATCTTTATGAAATTGGGGTTTGTAGACTAAATTGTTAAATTTGATCCGTTTTTGCCGAGTAATCACATCTCTACGCTTCTTAAAATAGGTTGGGTGTGATTTCACAAATAGACAAATGTCCCTAATATAACTACATGCAGGCGAGAGGTAGGATCTTACAATTCCTGAAGAGAGGCCTGCAACTATCAAGGAACCAAGACCTATTTATCACTCTGAGGCATCTCTTTTGAATTTTAAATACCCTTGACATCTACTGAGTTACCCCACAGTAACAACCCGTACCCCAGGACCGAAGACACATGGCCATGGTAAGCAGCTAGAGCGGCGTCATAAGAAACAGTCTGGCGAACCTTTTTAAGCGCGAATACAAATCGACTCAGCCGTTGGCATACCTGGTTTTACATGATCCTTCCAATTCTATCTAGAATAACCCCAAGAAATTTAAGAGCTAAGTTCACCTACTTTGTCACTGTTATAGTTGATGTCAAGATTTAAATAATTTGTATTATAAGAATTATATTGCATTATTTTGTTCTTACTGATATTAATAGATAAATTATTGTTTGTGGTCCAGTTAATGATGTCAGAGATAGCACTATTTAAAGTTTTCTGAGCCAGTTCTTTTTTGTCGACTTTAACAATAAGGGTTGTGTCATCGGCGAAAAGAATGCATTTATGTGATATGGAATCAGGTAAATCGTTGATATACAACAGAAATAACAGAGGTCCCAAAATGCTACCCTGAGGGACACCACTGTTGTTCAAAATGTAGTCAGATCGAACACCTGCTTCACAAAGCTGTCCTTGGACTAAGTGTGTGTTGTCGTGTGTGTGTGTTTATGATGTCATTCTGAATTTTGGAGCCAAAGCGATACGTGATTATTATAAGTATTATTTACTTTTAGGTTTAGTCTCTTTTTTAGTTCCGTAATCGAAGGGTGAAAAGGGATCCCAATCACTAAGCCTCCGCTGTCCGTCCGTCCGGCCGTCCGTCTGTCACGAGGCTATATGCACACAAAAGGTACCGTAAAAATCAGGCAACTTTTTCAAAGAACATCAAATTTTCACTTGTTCGGAGACCTCTTTATATTTTCAACTTTATTCAATCTTTAGTATTTGTTGTTATTACAGTTGAAGTGTTACTTATTTGTAGACCTATTGTGATTCATTAGATGCAGCCTTGACTAACAAAGAGCATAAATAGCCAAAAAAATCATGTTTTTTGTATGTCCCCTTTAATTTAGATATTTATTTTATTTTTATTATTTGTTGTTATAGCGGCAAAAGAAATACACATTCTCTGAAAATTTTAACTGTCTGCCTTTTACGGTTCATGAGATAGAGCCCTGTGACAGACGGACGGACGGACAGCGGAGGCTTAGTGAAAGGGTTCCGTTTCCACCCTTCGGGTACGGAACCCTAAAAACAACAAAATGAAAATAAAATGTTTATTTTTGAAACCAGAAAAAAATAACAAGTTATACAAAAAAGAACATTTTTTTTTTTATTCAATTGCATCTCTGTTTTAGCTGCTCACAACTTTGTCCTTTTTGGACAAAGTTGTGAAAGTTGTGTGCTTTTTGGTGGTTTCAAAAATAACATTTTCATTTTGTTATTTTTTAATCTATTGTTCATTTATATATGGTCCATTTTAATAGGTTGTACACTAACTTTTTTGTGAATAAAATAAAGCAAGGGATGTCATGGACAGGTTTTTTGCTAGAAATGTGTCGGTCTAGAATTCGATTTGGTTTCTTTTCCACTGCCACTGCGTTATATAAGAGCATGTCACATTTTAAAAGCATTGTATTTTATGCCTTATAATGGCACGTGGCTGAGAGTTTACAAAAATACTACGTTTTTTAAACATAAATATGCATAAAGCGAACCAGAGAGAATGTACAGAGAGTCAACGGAATGTTGAGCGCTACCTGTTTCCTTTGTGAAATAAATACGTTCTCCTTTTTACGCCTATTACGTAAAAATACTCTACGTTTAAACGTATTCGCAAATTCAGAAGGTAAAGAGAACAACATCACATACACGTGTTCTACCTACGCTTTCTAAAAGGGCGTGGGTGCCCAAAATTTTGTGACATTTTGCAAAGCATGAGGAACAGCGCACGTAGCACGATTTTGTAGGCGAAAGTTTTTGAAAGTTTTGTGCGCTACCAACGCTGAGCCTACTGCACAGATCGAGTTGAGATTTTGCATAGGTTTACTATACGTGGAAAAACATTAATATTTTATAAGTACAACGTGTGCAAAGCCGAGGCTAGAAGCGAGTCTAAACATGAGCATGTACACAAAACCAATTTTGATTTCGTGGGTGTAGGTTGTGGCAGGCGTCCTATTACCAATTCAAATGCCGTGGCATCACGTAAGCATCACGTAGACCTCACGTAGGTGGGAAAATCAAAGCACTAATCAAAGCTAGTATTGCCTCAGTGGCCTGAAGCTTCCGGTTGCCTGAACTGACCACTGACCGGAAACTCACTAACTAGACATTGGCGATCGTGCAGCGGTTTTAGTGGATCGGACATTGAATAATAAGTTATTGTAGGTCTGTAAATTGATTATTAGATGTTTGGGTCCAAAGAATGCTAGTTCAACTACTTTTAAGGAAGCAAAAAAATACTTTGGAGTTCGGTTTCATGGCTTAGTGAAAGAATGACGAAAAAGTTTTATTTTATTGGACTCCAAAAGGTTTCGGTTCTAAGAGGAGTATTATTGGCGATAAGGCCGCCAGTTCCATTGGAGTTCTTATATATATATATTTTTTATTTAAGTACTATCTGTTTGATGAATAATAAGTATTATCTATCTATTATTTTAGATGGGTAATTTATATAGAGCGAAACGGACCAAACTCCATTGAAAAACTATCCAAAACCCGCCCGCGCTGCCGCTTCTCACTGAAAAGTAGCTTAATCTTGCCCATTTCTTAATGCAGCTAGGTACCTTCATACTTGTTTATTTAACAAAAGGTTTAATTAACCAAAAGTTTAACTTGATACCCGGGTAACAAGATAAAGTCATAAAGATAATAAAATCATCCCGGAATACCATAAACTCCCGAAAATGGTAGGGTTGTCTGTCATTTAAAATTTTCAAAGTGAATAAAAAATAAGATAGTAGATTGCTTGCAACAGTCTACAGTTAGCTTAACTGATTCAATTTTATATACTAGTTCTAATTTGTATCTATTATTTGATTGTAACTTTATTTGTTAAGAAAAAATAAATGCTGGCCAATCCACACATCATTATCTAGCCCCAAGCTAAACAGAGTAATGAGTTACTAGATAGCTTGTATTGTTTTAAGTATATCATGATTTAATACAATACACTACATAGATAGAATGTATTCTACTAATAAATGTTAGTTAGGTATGGTATATATGTTTTGACTAACATGAGTATTTTATGAATTTTGTTTTCCCGACTCGACATTTCGATAAATTACATGGTATACTTACATAAATATAAACCATATAGAGGTAATTAAAAACATTTCGCAATAGAGACATTCAGCCTATAAATGTTGCCGTTTATTTTTTGATGCTCTTATTGAAATTCGTTTGCGAGAACCAGCCCTGGAAAAGGGGTAAGGAAAACCTTTTCGTTTGTTTTAATACAGAGACACCCTTTTAACATTATGAAGGGTGGAAACGTTTTCTTTATAAATTTATAGTAAGCGTGCACAGGATCTTGGATAGGTATTATTTTTTTGGGTATTTACTTGAATTTTTAGACAAATCTTGCTGGTTGCATAATATGTTGACTGATAGTAGGCTGCCATATATTAGTACATAAGGATATGTTTGTATGTTTTATACTAACTCTAGCATTATTTTTCTGTATCTTTATGCATAATTTTTTGTTCGGAAAAATAACTTTGTACAAAAGCTGTATTAAGATTCAACACGCACACATTTATTTAATTTGCACTATGCTAAAACTTATTTATTTTACACTACGCTGCCATAATGGGACATTCACATTTTTAAAAAAACTACACCACCATTTACGACCGATTTGGCGCGGCGGGCGAAGGTCCGCCTGCGACGCAGAAGGTTGCGGGTTCGATTCCCGCCTTGGGACAAATGTTTGTACGATCTGCAAATATTTGTTCCGGGTGTTCTGGGTATTTTCTATATATAATAAAAAATATCTATCTATGTTATGTATTGTATTAAGTTTTTCAGTCATCTAGTACCCATAACACAAGCTCTGCTTACTTTGGGGCTAGATGATGCTGTGTGGATTGTCCAGCATTATTTATTATTATTATTATTTTTTTATTTAAGAATTTCGACTTACCTTTCAATGTTACAAAAAACACTGAAACAATCATTCTTGCGCCATTGTTTTGCATTTTTTACGTATAATGGATAACAATCATCTTAACTCGATCTCAATTGATATAGATAGTATCGAAAGCTCTACCTCGTCATTGTGCTCTGCCGAGCAGGTCAGCTCCATTATGACTAATCCTCGTCATATAAAACTTCTACACGTCAATATAAGAAGTATAAGCTGTAATATTGATAAATTATTCATACTTTTAAAAAGGATCACGATAAATTTGGATATTATCATTTTGACCGAATGTTGGCTACTTAAGTGCCCCCTTCTCCCTATCATCGTTGGTTTTACCAGCCATTCATCTACCTATTCTAATCAAAATGAAGGAACAGTTGCATATGTAAGAAAAGGTTCATATTATACAGTTGATATTCTGGATTTTTGTGAAGCAAACTGTGTATTAATTAAGTGCTCAAATAAATTTTGTGTACTTGGCTTATATCGCTCTCCGTCTTACAAAAATTTGCAACCTTTCCTTGAAAGCTTAGACAATACTCTTAATAAACTAAAATCATTTAAGGTAGCTTTTGTCATTGGTGATATGAATATCAATATTGCCCCAAATACCAAAGATAAAGACGTGGAAGAGTACTTAAATCTCCTGGCTGCTCATGGAATGCTTCCGACCCACATCTTGCCTACAAGACTTGATCGTTGCTTGGATCATGTCATGCTTCGTGCGCCAAACAAAGCAAATACCTTAGTCCTTGATTCTTGTATTACAGATCATGCCCCAACTATAGTAAGTAATGACTTCAAAGAGGTTTTGATAGAAGATAAATATTCTGTTAACCTAATTGACCTGCCAGCTATAGTTACAGCCTTAGAAAAAGCTGATTTCTCAGAGGCTCTCGCATCCTCAGATCCTGACATTGCTGTTGAAGTACTAGTTGAAGATCTCACAACAATAGTTAAAAATCACACAAAACCAAAGTAATTTCCAGCCGTAATAGAATTATTAAGCCCTTGGATCACTCCAGGCATCTTGAGATGCATTCGTCATAAAGACAACTTATATCGCAAACACAAAAAACAACCAAATAATGAAATAGGTACTTAAAATCACATTTACACGCTACAGAAATTTTTGCAGTAATTTAATAAAAAATCTTAAAATAGAGTACGAGCGCCAAGAGTTTCAGTTAGCACAAAAAGATCCGAAAGCCACTTGGAAGATTATTAAGAAAATGTCTAATATCCCAAACAAGCAAACATCATCGGCAGAGCTTCTAAAACTGGCTGTCTCACCTTCTGATTCTGTGAATATTGTAAATAAATATTTTGCTAGTATTGGTAAATCCCTTGCAGAGGATATTCTTAAATCGGATTTTCACGAACGTGCTTCAGCTGTTAACAATACTTCTTTATCTCACTCTCCAGTGTCTTCTATGGCTCTGTTCAATGTTGAGCACTTAGAATTTGAACGAATTATCGCTAATCTTAAAGAAAACTGCGCCGTCGGCTGGGATGGTATCCCAAATTCTGTTATTAAATCTGCCCGCCATGTTCTGATACCAATTCTGGTTCACATTTTCAATAACTGTTTGACTCAAGGTGTCTTTCCCAAGGCCTTCAAAAAGGCGATTGTTCATCCTATTTTCAAGTCTGGGGATAGAAGCAATACATCTAATTATAGGCCCATATCTGTCCTTACATTCTAATAATATCTTAATTTCTTACATTCTAACAATATCTTGTCTCCCAATCAGTATGGTTTCAGGCGGGGTAAGTCGACGGAGGATGCAGTTCTGGAACTGACAAATAACATCGCTGATAACTTCAATGACCGCTATAAAACCATTGGTATTTTCGTCGACCTTTCCAAAGCCTTCGACACTGTTTCTATCCACTTACTGCTGTCGAAGCTAGAGGCCATAGGCATTCGTGAATTAGTTCTCGAGCTTATTAGTAGCTATCTGTCTCTTCGCTCACAGTGTGTTATTATTGATGGACATGTTAGCGACGATGAAGCAGTTTGTTGTGGTGTCCCTCAAGGAAGTGTATTGGGACCGACTCTTTTTCTGATTTACGTTAATGACCTGTGCAATCTCCGTCTTCCAAACTGCAAAATCTTAACCTATGCTGATGATACAGCTTTAATCATCCGGGGGCCCACTTGAGAAGAGACTTATCAGACTGCAGTTTCTTCGCTACGTATAGTGATGATCTGGATGTCAGCTAACCTGCTTACCTTAAATGTGGAAAAAACTAAATTTGTAACTTTTTCGCTTAATTCATCTGGCCAGCCGTTCTCCATTGCTAAGTTACCCGCACATATATGCGAAACTGCTGTTTCATGTGACTGTCAATTTGTCACCAAAGTAGCTTCTATTAAATACTTGGGAATTATCATTGACGGTTATTTATCATGGGACGATCACATTACACTAACAGTAAAAAGGGTGAGGAAATTAATTTACGTCTTTAAAAACATCCGACACTCAGCTGACTTTCAATGTCTCAAAATGATTTATCTCGCGCTTGGCCAATCAATAATATCGTACTGTATAACATCTTGGGGTGGAGCTGCTAAGACGCGCCTTCTACTATTGGAAAGGGCTCAAAGAGCAGTTCTAAAGGTTCTAAGCTGCAAACCTAGACTGTTTCCTACTATTGACCTATACTCACTCTGTCAAGTCCTCACTGTTCGACAACTGTTCATTCTCAACACCCTCTTACGTAAACATGGCGAAGTGCCGTACGACCCTATACCAAGCAGGACTAAACGACGGTTTCACAGAGTCTGTGAAATAGCTTCACACAGGACTGCTACAGCCAGTCGACAGTATCCCCACATCAGCTCGATGCTATATAATTCAATTAATAAAAAACTTAATATATATCCATTATCTCTGCGAAATTGTAAATTTAAATTATCTGCCTGGCTTTTAACACTATCTTATGATGATACAGAACTTCTTATAGCAAAAATAAATTAAATTGTCATTTAATTGCACACACTTACGAGTATGTTATTTTATCATATTAAATTTATGAATATTGTCCACTCTCCCATCTCTGATCCCCTCATCGACAGGTAGGTACATAATCGTTGCCCTGACTCTCTTGAGACAGGTGTCTTCGAATGTACCTACTTATGTTCTCACTTTTCTATTTATTTTATTTACCTCTATTTTCACCACCCGTCACAGTAAAGTTGATCAATATTTATTAATCTTGTGTAGTTTTCAATGTGTATGTATACTAACCTCCTAATTATAATATTAATTAAGGATAACGTAGGCTAAATTCTTTTGGTTTGTTTAAAATTTTTTATCTTTATGAGTCGGTCCAGAGGAGGGCGATACTGAACGCGACACAGTTTTATACTTTTAGCTTCAGTATCGTTGCATTTGTTTTTGTTGTAAATATGTACATGGTTCCAATAAACGATTTGATTTGATTTGATTTGATTTGAATATGTCTGCATTCATTTATAAGGCGAAAATGACGGGTTTGGTTGCCAACTAGGCCTGAGATCCAGGCCTAGTTTGACAACTACTCACGGTATAACAACCCCGTGGTAAAAAACTAGAATTACCTACATAAAAATCAACATGTTTTCTTTGGTTCCTCTAACGTGAAAAGATGACTGTGATAAAATATTTCGAAAAAAAACATGCACAGTTTCGCACATAATTTGGTCGAGATCTCAGGAACCCTGCGGTCTATTGAAATGACTTATGTTTTAATTCGTAGGTTATTACTAATTACTTGCTTCCTCTGAGCCAGGTTCTTGATAATTAGTTGTGTAGGTATTGTAATAAACACTAGATTTTTTGCACTTACGCCTTTCTAAAAAGGCCTCTTCCCTGCTCCTATGAACGTGACATCCGCGCGTTGTTTGTCAAATCGGCGCACAACGTGCCCTTTAAAAGATTTTTTTTAAATTCTTGAATGGAATTTTAACGCATTTATCAGACAAATCACAGCCTGAAACAAAATAAGGGTTAATCCGTCAATGCAGAAATGGAAATGGACTTAATCTCAGTTCTAGAATGCGACTCTAACATTTCATATTTTATTTATAAAGTACAAAAATCTATTGCTCGCGCTTGACGAATGCTAAAAGTCGAAGATGTTGTACAGTGGAGCTCAGAGAGTGGAGTGGACAGGTCGATCTATAAAACCAGTATTTGCATCAAAGCCACAAATATTCATATTCATACCATTTATTGTGATTTCATGCGTACAGATATTGTGCTTAGCTGTAGGTGGTCTCAGTGGGTACACAATGCATAAAAATCCTGTCAGGGCGCTACAATTAATTTAGGTTCGCTCTTGTTAGATTGATAAATTTACTATATAATACTTAAAGAATTAATTAATTTAATTTAATTTACCCGGGGTCAAGACCCTGGGTCCGTGGGGTACCGAGGCTCTCCGGGTTTTTAAAAAGTTTTCTGAGCGCCTGGTCGACGCGACGCGTGACCCGAGAGGGGGCGGGTATCTGGCGCAGCGCATCAGCATTGCCATACAGCGGGGCAATGCAGCCACCGTCTTGGGGACGCTTCTGACTGGTATTGATATGGATCATTTGAGCTACCTGTAGATTGTTTGCAACAGTCTGCAGTTAGCTTAATTGTTTCAATTGTAAATACTAGTTCTAATTTGTTTTTATTATTGAATTGTAATTTTCTTTGTCAATAAAGATTTACGAATGTCATGATTAAAATAAGTATTGGTTATATAAGGCAAGAACCTAATAAAACGATCGCAAATTAATGTCAGATTAGGAGTAATTAAATTATATCAATTTAATGTCTAAATAAGTAACAAAAGGTGTCATAAAAAAGTAGATAGGTATGCTTAGTGTGTACAAATTGATAATGACATCTATATTAAGTCAGATATATGGAATAGGTTCAGAAAATGAATAAAGAAGAGAATAAGTTACATACTTATGCGCTGGCATAAATCTTCGTCCACATAAATAATGTACAACTATTTTTGTAGGAAACATCTGCGATGGAGTGAAGGAGTAAATAATAAAAGGCGAGTATATTATTCTAAGAGCAATGTATAGTGTAGCAGCGGCTTGTCATGGGAAACGGATAACAGCACGAGCTGGATTTTTATGTATTAAAAACAATATCCTCTAGAAATACCACGAGTGCTTTGTTCAAGCAAGGGATTCACCAGCATATTGGGTTTAAAAAGATGATGATGATGATGTTAACTTTTATTTTTTTTATTAACTTATAACAGCATCCTAACCGCGATAGTTGTAAATTTTATTGTCCTATAATGTATAAATTGGTACAAAGGACAAAATCATTAATTATTTCTACGTACTAGTTATAAGCCGACTAACCCAATGGACAGTAAAATTATCTCAATAAATAAATTAAATTATTATTATTATTATAACACCTACACTGCCTTCGGTGCCAAATATGGCAAATTATAATGAAAATTATGAATTTGACTAAGTCCATTTTAATAATCGAATTTAATTCTAAATGCTCCAGCCCAGCTTAAAAAAACTTAAGTACAAAATCTTAATTACATAAATAAAGTTAAAGCCACTATTATCCACAAAAAAAGTAAAGCCCATATTTAGGCTCCAAAAACGACAACATCCTCAAAGAAGGTAGAGTTCTTGGGATCCTAAATAGGTAGGAAGAAGGTAACCTACCTAGAACCAGATGTGATTGACCCATCTATTCTCATCTAAGCTAGAAACTAGCACTATGTTATTCTGATTTGGCAGCTTTTTGTCGAGATAAAGAGAAAAAACCGTATTTTCCTTTATTTAGAGAGTAAATTGAGGGGAAATGTTGGGGAAAAAGTCATACATAACACGTGTCGTTCTAGGAAATATATCCTGAACTTTCTAAACCCGTGTAACTTTTTATGTTATACTAACTTGTACCGTGGTGCGGTAACTAGATATAATGTGGCCTTATTAGTATATGAACTTACTTATTTAATTTCATTTATTAATTCTCAAATAATAAATTATTGTGTCACTCACAAATTTGTGTGTGTGGTGACTACACCATAACCACGTGATCGGTCAAGCAAGCAAAAGAAATCCGCGCAGATGCAAACTATCGGATCTTACTTACAGAGTTGTACATATAGAAGAAAATACGAATTTATAGAAGTTTGCGGAAGAACATAAACTGGTGACGATAGTGAGTATCTTATCCGTTAGTAAATTAAATATTTTAACTATTTAGGTCTTAGACCTTTTTAAAGTATTATGTACTTGGTTACCTGAGTACTAACTCAGGTAACCAAGTACATAATACTTTATATATAAGAAATTTCGGTAACCAGCTACAAAACAAACTCACGATCTAGAAACTTTATTTCTAGTAACTAATTATGAAATCACAATAAATGATATGAACATAAACTCGCTGTGCCCACAACTTAGACTACACAAAATTAATATATCTTTTAAAGGGCAATGTATACGCTTCTACAACAAAACTCCCAGTGAGTTGCAAAAATTATCAGTAAATAAATTCAAACAAATTGTCAAAACCTTCTTGTGTAAAAAGGCCTACTATAAAATATCAGATTATCTAGAGGATAAAAAAGCTTGGGACGGGATTTGCTCCAACTCGAAAAATAACAACTAACAGGCTAAAAGTTTCTTCGTCGCTTCTTTACTTTAGTCTACTTATCGAAGCGATTGAAATCAAAAATATCACTTTATTTCCGTGTCAGTGTTTAATTATTAAGAACTGAATTATTGACCTTTTCTAAGTGTACATTTATTGTATTTATGGAAATAAAGAGTTTTTGATTTTGACTTTGACTTTGAAACATGAATATAGACATAAAGTATAATAATGTTCTTACTAACATCGAAAACTTTTACAATTTATCCGAATAGGCAATAACCCGAAAAATAAGCGTTAACATAAGAAATTATAAAGAATTTAATTAAAACTAAAGCTATAAAAGGCCTTAAAATGAAGTTAAAAGGTGCGCGTTTACAACACTACGGTCACTTCAGAGATTAGGTACCAAAATATGACTTCAAACGGCTGCAAAGTGCATGTGTGCTTGATGTGCTTATTAACGTCAACCGGTAGTCTATTGCTGGTCCACCGCTGTCCAAAGGCCTCCCCAAACGAGTACCATAGCACCCTGTCTTCAGGCAAGCTTAGAAGGAACCTCTCAGTTTTGTAAAGTCCGATAGGGCTCGCTTTTTACGTTTTAACGCCTACGGTAGATTCGATAAGGCCCGATCGGACACGCGCAGAATTCCGTTGATACGCGTAGGCTTGATCAGCCTACTTCGTTTTCAGGCAGACTGTGCCTATCTGAAAACTGTCATTTGAAAGAGCGGAAATCAATCTATCGATTAATGTGTAAAGATATATAAATTATTATTAGAGAAACTTTGTAGTAAATCGTTCACATTCATCCGCGAGCGGATACGTAGAAATTTGCTGACTAAATTCTTCTTTCTGGACACTTGCCAAACAAACTATTATACCGTTTGTCCAGCTGTTAGATATGGAGCTAGCTTTTGGATGTTTCAGGTAGATGGACTCTACCAGCTTTTGTATGGACTATGACTGTAAATCTCAGGAGATCTATTTATCTCCTCCGTGTGACGTAAATATATCCAAAATAAAAAGAGATAAGATGTAAGAAGAGATAAAATAGATGGAAAATTCCTTATTGCACACCACTTTAAAAATGACACAAACATGATATGATTTCCTCTTAGTCTAAGTTTATTATATATTCTGTGCAAGTCTTACAACAAATTAATATATATTTTATTCTATTTTAGATGTCTCATTCATAGAATGTAATTCTTAGAATGTTTCAATTATTATACTTAAAAACCTGCCTCCTAGCAAAAATTTTGCAGTACCCTAGTGTATGATTGATACTCGTATTATGTTCCATTAAGATCTACATAATATGTACAGCATGTCTCTCAATAAAGAATCTTGAATCTCGTTATGTGACAACTGAGCGTTTTATCGCTGAAGAGTGATCTCTACCAGACAAACCTTGATTGGATAAGAATTAAAAGAGATTTGTTTAAATTTTGTTGATCAAACAAGGGAGCACCCTATGAGCGATTGAACTTATCAAGGCCTGGTCGCTAATCTTGGCCCACTCAAGGGATCACTAATTCAAGCATTCATACAATTTGCCATGTTAAAATATCATTATGCTGATTTATTACCTAGTTTATAAAGTTTTCTTGGGCTTTCAAAGTACCTACCTACAAAGGAAGATGTTGGATTTTAGGATCATAAAACCGAAAGGTATTACAGATTTACGGATTGAATCTGAACGCACGTCCTTCAGAACAGAATGAGGCGAAAAAATCGAAATGCAAAATATATTGTACGAAATCGCATTCGACGGTAACGGATCGAAACCTCGCATACATTTTATACTGTGACGCATGAGGGTTCGATTCCCGCCCCGGGACAAAATGTTTGTACGATCTGCAGATATCCGTGTGTTTCATGTATATGATAAAAAAAAAACATTTCATTATTCAAAGATCTTCGCAACACCAAAGAGTGTAACGAAATACTGACACCTTTCCGGGCTATCACAAAGCAATTGCGAAATATTCCTACAAAGGCATTTTCGTAGAAAATAATCTTTTTTTACGTAAGTATAAAATATTATGTGAAAATGTTTTCGTAAAAATGGATTCTGGTGAAACAGTGCTTGCTGATCATATTTTTTTAGACGTTTGAAAATATTTAGCCTATAAACACTTAGTTGCTGTACATAACTTAGAAGAAGAAGGCGTAGAATGGTAGTTGACACAAACGACGTGTCGAATGATAATTGACACAAACGACGTGTCGAATGATAATTGACACAAACGACGTGTCGAATGATAATTGACACAAACGACGTGTCGAATGATAATTGACACAAACGACGTGTAGAATGATAATTGACACAAACGACGTGTAGAATGATAATTGACACAAACGACGTGTCGAATGATAATTGACACAAACGACGTGTAGAATGATAATTGACACAAACGACGTGTAGAATGATAATTGACACAAACGACGTGTCGAATGATAATTGACACAAACGACGTGTCGAATGATAATTGACACAAACGACGTGTCGAATGATAATTGACACAAACGACGTGTAGAATGATAATTGACACAAACGACGTGTCGAATGATAATTGACACAAACGACGTGTCGAATGATAATTGACACAAACGACGTGTCGAATGATAATTGACACAAACGACGTGTCGAATGATAATTGACACAAACGACGTGTCGAATGATATTTGACACAAACGACGTGTCGAATGATAATTGACACAAACGACGTGTCGAATGATAATTGACACAAACGACGTGTCGAATGATAATTGACACAAACGACGTGTGGAATGATAATTGACACAAACGACGTGTAGAATGATAATTGACACAAACGACGTGTCGAATGATAATTGACACAAACGACGTGTCGAATGATAATTGACACAAACGACGTGTCGAATGATAATTGACACAAACGACGTGTCGAATGATAATTGACACAAACGACGTGTCGAATGATAATTGACACAAACGACGTGTCGAATGATAATTGACACAAACGACGTGTCGAATGATAATTGACACAAACGACGTGTAGAATGGTAGTTGACACAAACGACGTGTCGAATGATAATTGAAACAAACGACGTGTCGAATGATAATTGAAACAAACGACGTGTCGAATGATAATTGAAACAAACGACGTGTAGCAAAAAAAAAAACCTTTCCTATTCGTATACATACCTATGTACGTGCGCTTGTGTGCACTGAATTTTTTTTGTTTTGTTATTTTGCTTGTCAACTTACAAATACATTTGTTTTCTTCAACTTCAAAATCAAGAAAATTGTTGAATGACAATTACTCTCTGCTTTGACAACAGCGTGTTTCTCCTCTATGTTCCAATGAGTTTATTAACTTAAGTAACTACTTACTAATACTTCATTACTATATTCTGTAACAAATTAATTAATTTATAAAACTAGTTCTGGACAATCTAGATTCTAGAACATTAACGTAGATACAATGTGACAGAGCTTTTCCATGCATAATTGATAAAAAATATTTTAAAACCATCATGATTATTAACATTAAAGTCTTTTACAGCGGGATATATACTCAAGACTCAAATCATGGTAAATACCCCGTTGTAAATGACTTTAATATTTGATGAGCTTACGAATCGATGGCCGTACGTGATATGACGTCGTTTCAGAGCTCTAGGTAACACGAGTGGAACAGTATTGAAATGTTTTTTCCGGCTACGAATGGAAACACATGAGACAACAATACATTGAGGCTACGAGAATACGGTCTGTTGTCTATCTTGCTACTCTCTTCTTTATGTGGCTTTGCCCATGTAAGTACTTTGATGAAAATGCAATTGTATTGTATCCATCTAGCCATTTATAGTGCTTTAGACTTGAATAAATTAAAATTGTATGGAATTGGAGGATTTACCTCAAAATGCAGTTTAAAAGATACTGAGCTCAACAAACGTATCCGAGATATACATGAGTGAAATCGGTTGTCGTAATTGTAATTGCTGTCACTTTACAGGTACCTTACTTACATACAACAACTCAAAACTAGTATTCATAAAGAACCTCCAGCTCAACACAAAAACATCCTGCTGAACGTGCCTTCCCCAAACAAGAGGGAGGGGAGGGGTATGTTATAATTACCACGCTTGGCATGGGGATTGGTGAACGCAGTTGAGGTGTTAAATTAGATAGAAGGAAGCTGCTGCCCTTCCTATCGCAGGTGCCCTTAGTCGACTCTTAGGCCCGTATTAAGAAAATTGGCTCAGTCATCGATCTATGCTTGAGTAACGCTTTTCTATGACTCGTTTTCTACGAGACGAGAAGGAGTTTATTATTATTATTATTTTTTACGGATCTCTACTTTTCTATGACTGAGCAAGCTTTCATAATACGGGCCTTAGAACCTCCACAGTTTGAGTTGGGGGTAAATTCTTACGCCGCGCCCGCCTCTGCTATAAAAATCAATTTCTCGTCTCCTTAATAAAGTAACCATGTCAGATAACAGACAAACAACGAATCGCAGGTTACGTAGATGCCCTTTGAAATGTTCACATTGTTCACATTGTTGCCTTTGTTCATTGTTGAATTGGAATTTGATCCTTATCTTACCTTGTAGTTACCACCCTGAGGGGTAGGGTATCACTTCATAGGGTGGCAACTTTGTAACAATTAACAAAGTTTGGGGTACCATTTAATATCGATGACTTTGATGACCAAATTTGGTTTTAATGTCGCAAATTGAAACGCGCTTTTTCGCTTTTTTCCGCTAGGTAGGTAACAACCAAATAAAAAAATTCGACTCGGTCCCCGCTATTTAACCTTTTTTCCCAAATTGTATGTAATGGAAATGCCCACAAAATGTAACTAAGAACCAGTGAACGGAAAATAGGTACATAGAAGCATTCTTTGCACTAGTAAATTACCTAAAAGCAAAGTATGCTGTGGTAGGCAGCGGCGGCACTTGTAAACTACGAGTATGCTGCGAACGAATTTAATTCGCAAGATGACTGGTGATGGCGGTAGCAACTGGAGTGCGTTAAAGAAAATGACGGACGCGACTTACGAGTTAAACGACAATTCAATCTTAGATTTCGAGGGAATAAAGTCGACTTTCAACTATGTCCCGAAGTGACCCGAGTGTTAAGAAATTGTTGGCTAACCAGCGAAGGATATTTGATATATAAATGTTTTTGTCAAATTGCGCGCTTTTTATCCTTGAAGGAAGACTTCCGTGTTTATTCCGTTCACTGCTAAGAACCATATAAAAGTCATTGTCAAATTGAGGCGTTTGAAATGAGATGCTGGAGGAGGATGGAAAGGATTAGCTGGACGAAGAAGGTTACCAATGAGGTGCTGGAAAGATTTGCGGAGAAAAGGTTATTGATGAACAGCATCAAAACAGAAGAGGAGAATGATTAGACATCATAATATATGACATGACAACTTAATAAGAGACCAAGAATTAGCTTATGAGGCAGATCAAGTAGAAAGTCGCTAATGGGTAATTTTACGACTTTTTTCAAAATATTTCAAATACAAAGCATGAAACCTACAGAAATTCAAAAACTGTTTTCAAATGTACAAACTAATACCTTTCATTTGATATCCCACTAGTCCTGCGTTAAGTCTCTTTTAAAGTTTTGAAATCACATTTTGCACTGAAAATTTTCATTGTCATTGTTCGATTTTCTTCATATTTTTTCTTTTTATCTGTCATTCATTCATTTTTATTTATAGGCGCACGAAATGTAATGTTATTTCAAATTTTGAGTTATATGCTGCTGTAGTTGCTGAGATATTAAAGATGGAAAAACGGACAGAAAAAGTGAGACCTTTTTTCGGGTTTCGAAACCGATCTCCGATCTTCGAAACCCTTAAAACCTTATAAGAGACTGCATTGGAAAGAGAGAAGTGGAGGAAATTGCGTCATTGTACTGATACGAGCTCTTTATTAACAATAATAATATTTACCTACCGAAATCGCGTCATCTGTTATATACGTCACACACGAAAATAGCACCTTCTCCAAGTTCGTTGCTCCAAATGTTCTAGGAGAATTTCAATTACCCTGTGAAAGGGTAGCATTATTCATACTGAGTGTGACGTCACGTGGAAAACCCTAATGTGGGTAAAAGCCCTTGTTTTCCTTCTTCCCCAGGGCTTAGTACAGTCAAGGAAAACTACTTTTCCGCAGAATATTTTCCGGGATAGTCTTGAAAAGTAAACTATCCGAAATCCACAAACAGCCGTTTTCTTGAATGATCATTAGTTGATCAATGACTTAATAGTAGTTTGCCATAGAAGAACGCATAATTCTTAATTAATTATCAATTACTAGTTTTTTCCCGCGGCTTCGCACGCGTTGTTTCTCTGGAAACGTAGAACGGGACCTGATTTACGGGATAAAAAGTAGCATAAGGGTTATTCCACGTTGAGGCCTACATCGATGCAAAATTTCAGACCGTTCCATTCAGTTGTTTTGGCGTGAAGAAGAAACAATCATTCATCCATCCATCTAGACTACTCTAACTCTAACTTTCGCTTTTATAATATTCTTGTGATTCGGTGAAGGGATAGTAAATACGTATTTTTTCACGATTTGAATAGTCTTGTCTGAATCTGTTTAGTAAAAAAACAGTTTTGTTCAGTTGTTCATGGAGCTGACAGTACCTCATAACAGTTTTGTTTTTGTTCTATTGCAGTTTTGTCACGCTTTTACAAAATTAATTTTATAATGGATTGTATGATGTGTGAATATGCACTATTAAAGCTTGGTCACAAAAGTGATGATAACAATTTTGCTTGGTGGCAGAATCATAGTGTTCGTAAACAGAGGTATGTGCCTATTTAACTCCAGTTATAATTACAACGCTGAACTCGATTTTGTAAAAATTTTCTAATACCTAACTTTATTATTACTATTGCTTATACGCTTAATTTTTTAAAATATGTTTTTAACTATACCTAATAAAATATTCTACAGTAAAAATGGGTATCTGGCGCAGCGCATCAGCATTGCCATACAGCGGGGCAATACTGCCAGCGTCTTGGGGACTCTTCCGACTGGTATTGATATGGATCAGTTGAGGCCAAAGGCCCGCCAGTTGACGTCGTTAAGGCTGGCATGACGAGATATCCGACCGGCGGCCCTAGTACACGATAATCCGTGATGACTGATGACTAAGCTGTTCGACAGCAGTACCGCACTGGCATTGATGAGGCACGTAACACATTGCACTCAACCGAAGACAAGCTCCAGGGATACCTACCACCTCGCTACCACTCAACGCCTTTTCAACATGACCACACACAAGCACCCTTGTTTGTGGTCATGTTGAAAAGGCGTTGACATGACCACAAACAAGGGTGGTTTGCCATAATCACCACGCGTAGCAGGCGGATCAGTGATCGCAATAGAGGTGTTAAAACACTACACTACATCCCTTACATTCTATTCATTCATCATTCTTCACCCGTAGCTACCCTAACGCGCTCTCAGGAACGCCTAGATAACCACTTTCCAAATTTTATGGCTATTATTATAGCGTAAATTCACACTCTGACCTTTTACATTTACTAAATTTATCGCTTGAACAGCCTGTATCCAGGTCGATCAATAGCCTATTTCTGTTGAGGCATCGAGTCTAGATTCTGAGCACTTTAGAAGTTAGTCTTCTGTCTATTTTTCACTACTGGCTAAGTGAAACTGGCATATTGGGAACAGCGGGGCCCTTTCTATAATGTGTCTGGTCACCGGTGTCGGAGACTTTGGGGGGTGAAAAACGGCAATCTCTCTCCATTTTAAAATGGCAGCCATTTTGTTTTCTTTTGCCTCTAAGCACGAGTGCTTGTACTGATTAAGCTATAGCTACCCATGTAGAGGTCCTAGGAATACGATAGAGGACTTATTTGATAGCCAATAATGTAGACAATAAAGCAATGGTAACATTGTTGCCATGTCTATTTCATAATAGAGGAAAAGAGAATATATAAAACAAAAAAATTGTTTTTTTTTTTTTTTTTTATTATCAGCTTTTTCATAAAATCGAAACTGTCAAGCTACATGTTTTTTTGTGTTTGAACGATAGTACAGAATGTGCGCTTCAAAATAAGTCTTGCATCTTTACCCTAAATAAGATAGTTTAGAAGTTATGACGGTTTAAAAACGGTAAGTGTTTCTAAACCCTGGAGTACAAAAAGAAAACAAAATAAATCTATTAGATACTTTAATGGTTTATTCTATTAAAATCAATACAAAGGTTACAGCCACGATTCAAAATGTCCTCCGTGGTATTGCAAACCAGCTGTTGCTACATGTTGTGTAGCGCGTCGGATCGTTTCTTTGTCTCTCCTCAAATCATTCCCAACCGTTTTTTACCCCCCCAAAGTCTTCGACACCGGTGACACATTATAACAGCTAGCCAAAATGTGTACGACTAAAGTCGAATTTAACCTACCAATTCATAATGGTAGTAATTTTGTTTTAGCTACTTGAAAATTTAATTGTCTGTTAATCACCTACTCTGTTATTTATCCGTGAAAACCCATGATAAGGTTCCTGGTATTTATAAATGAATGGTTTAGTCTGTAGTTATAAGCATCTGGTTTTCTATAAATAAATATAAATAATATAGCCCTTGTTTTCATAATATATACATGTAGGTAAATAAATATATGTATATATATATATTTATAGGAGAAGGTGTGTATGTAATTTTTTTTTTGTAATTTATATTGTAGTATGTAAATATTTATTTTTAAGTAGTACAACAGTAATTATACTACAGTACTTACATCCGTAAGGGCTGGTGCGGCGGCAGATTTGGCCGAGGATCTCAAGAGACGCAAATATGCAGGTCTCGACAGAGCCTACATATTTGCTCCCTTTGGGGTCGAGACCCTAGGTCCGTGGGGTACCGAGGCTCTCCGGGTTTTTAAAAAGTTATCTGAGCGTCTGGTCGACGCGACGCGTGACCCGAGAGCTGGCGGATATCTGGCGCAGCGCATCAGCATTGCCATACAGCGGGGCAATGCAGCCAGCGTCTTGGGGACGCTTCCGACTGGTATTGATATGGATCAGTTGAGCTACCTGTAGATTGTTTGCAACAGTCTGCAGTTCGCTTAATTGTTTCAATTGTAAATACTAGTTATAATTTGATTATAATTTTCTTTGTTAATAAAGGCCATTGCAGTAGTACAACTAGATGCACACAGATCTTACTTACCCCATGTATTTCCGACGATCCTATCCATACCAGGTTGTCTGGCAGAGCTCGCTCTTGAGCGATAAGACAGCCAATTGTCACTTTATGTTATAATTGTTTCTTAGTTATTTATAAGCGTGCAATAAAAGTATTTTCTATCTATCTAGGTATATATCTATCTATGAAATATAATAATATGAAAAAAAACTGTTGTATTTCGCATGTGTGTGTCTGAAGACGCAAATAAATTATGTATCTAGCTTAGATTATAGATAAATTATTGATGAATAAATGATATTCTTGATGATTATGGGTTTTCATCGCTTAAGTTTATTTATACCAAAAAACACAATTTTGTTATTTATGCCGACTTCCAACCACTATCATTAATCTATTTATCAGACTATTACACAAACATCCTCCCTCGGGAGACGTTAAAACCTCGCCTACCTGTTTAATAAATGTATGGTAATTACCAGTGATAATAGTTACGGTGAAACCCTAGTCTTAGTAATATTTTTTTAATAGCTAGGTCATCATGTAAAACCTTTTTTACAATACTGTTATTAAAAATGAATTAAGCCGATTTTTTTTACTACAGCTATTTCGTTGGATTTTTATACTCATCGGTCTAAAAACAAAACTACATTAATGTCGGGATGAAATTTAGTGTTTAAAAGGTTCCGTAGCTAGCCTGGAAGAGATCGCTGTTAGCGATAAGGCCGCCGATTGTGCCACATTAGATATAATTAGTATTAAGTTCTTGTTTTATAAGTGTATTGATGGTGCCATAAAGTTATAATCTATCTAATCTAGATTATTTTTATTCTTCCAGCATTGAAGCTAATTAGCAACGCGGAACGCCAGCGTCACCGTTTAACGTTAAAACACTCTCCGATATGAAGAAGATAAAAACAGATAAGTGGAGTTCTGCTTCACCGTATTAAAAAGTCGTAGAAGTAGAAACGGTCTCTCGAATCCGTGAAGTGAGGCTAGACTTGTGATTGTATTTCCGTTCTTTATTTTCAACTGACTTTACCTTATTATGACGAATGAAGTAACTACCTACTCAATACACATAACATAGCCCATAGGCCTGTATAATTGTTTTTGTTTTTTTTTGTTTGTTTATATAATCTTATGTTTCTTCTACCTGCCTATTATTGTAATGTGTCGTGTTATGACCATGGGTCCAAATATATTAATTTTCTTTCATCTCTCTTTCTTTCTTCTTACTCCGTTATAAATAAGTATAATTACGGTCTACTGATAAACATTTCAGAGCTCAGAGTGATCAAGAAAACAGAAGCGGGCCTGCCAATAACTGACCCTTAAACATAAAACTCTTGTCACACACAACACCTTCAAAACTTTAACAGATAAACCGTAATTGTTAAATAAAACCAATTACGTCGACTGCTAGCAACTAAAACACTTTCTTCAATAACTTTGTCGAAGGTAAAATATGTATTTGAAAGTTTATAAAACCTGAAATAAGGTGAAAGTGAATAACTTCATAAGTCCGAAATTAGAAAACTTCTGTATTACTCAGGGATAGCGCTTTATTACTCAGAAATGTAGATAGAGGCTACAGAATTGAAAGCCATTTTATGTAGGTACAGATAAAATGTAAACTTATTTACTTAAACTTATTTATTACTTTTATTTTTATTTTGATGTAACTTCATTCGTCAAGTCATATTAAAACAGATGCTTTGGTTACATTTTCAGTGGATAGCTAACCGGATTTTAGTAATATAGCAACGCCATTTTTATCCGCCATGGGGGGTACGAGACGCGCGTAACGAAAATGATTTTTATGTATTTCTTAGGCTCTACAAGTAATTTAGACAGCAGTAAGATAGTTTTGCAACCATTGTTAGCCATTTGCTATGAGCACCTTCCAATCAATAGTCGTTTTGGAGTCTATCGACATTATGATGATTTTAACAATTTATCTCGTACAAGTCAATAGTCTTCAAAACGATACCTAATTGATTAGAAGTTTTAGTATGTTTACATGGGCAAGCATGAAAAAGCTTGAGAAGGGGTCGCAAAACTACTTACTTGGGGAGGGCCAATGTGTGGGACGCCACATGCGTCGACACACTTGCGCCATCCCATCTTCCGAGGACATCCGTGAGGGCTGGTGCGGTGGCAGATTTGGCCAAGGATCTCAAGAAGCGCAAATATGCAGGACTCCACAATACACATTTGCTCCTTTTGGGGTCGAGACCCTAGGTCCGTGGGGAACCGGGGCTCTCCGGGCTCTCTCTTTTTAAAAAAGTTATCTGAACGTCTAGTCGAAGCGACGCGTGACCCGAGAGCTGGTGGGTATCTGGCGCAGCGCATCAGCATTGCCATGCAGCGGGGAAATGCAGCCTGCGTCTCGGAGACGCTTCCGACTGGTATTGATATGGATCAGTTGAGCTACCTGTAGATTGTTTGCCACAGTCTGCTTAATGGTTTCAATTGTAAATACTAGTTCTAATTTGTTTTTATTATTTGATTGTAATTTTCTTTGTTAATAAAACGTTCTAATTTGCTAGCAAATCATTTGTAGAACCGGTCCCTGGTTCAAATCTGGTCGGACAAACTTATTGAGATTATTCTTGCAAGAAAATTTTACAGTAGCAGCCTGGAGTCAGGATGTTGGCGGTGTTACACCCCTGTGCTCGGAAAGCACGTTAAGACGTTGGTCCTGCGCCTGACTTCTCCCCGGTAGTCTCGGTCTCGCGTCATATCGGATTAAGAGAGTGAGGGAATAAAGAGTGCACCTGTATTTGCGCACTCACTTGTGCACTATAATACGTCCTGTGCACCTGGCTAGTCTCTCCTGAGACTGGCCGACGCGGCGACGTGGCCGAAGATTTGGCTAAGAGGACATCAGCATTTGTAGAATCCAGAATTTAAAAAAAAGCTGTAATTTTTTGCCCGCCGCGGGGTGCTAACGTCACGAACTACTTTTCACTTTCACTTCTTCCACTATAATGGACAAAAAATTAAGTGACGAGAATCAATTAACAGTTTATTTCTTATTTGATAATATTTTTTGTTTATAATTTGACAATATACGTATCTGGCGGCAGATTAATGTTTTAGATACGAATTATTCAAAGAGTAACAAACGGTGCGGGAGTAGGTCAGTGTCATTGGAATCACTGATCCTGCGGATTTTTCAGTCATAATGTGGCAGTAGTCGGTTGAGCATCGCGCTTTTTGTTCAAACTTCAATATTCGCCAGATAAGTGATGAAACGAGTGTGAATTTAATTCGTTCCTGGGTACAGGGTACAGTTTCGGGCAACTGCTTCGGCTATGAACACAGGGGCGGGGCCTAGTCGTTTTGCGAGAACTCCCGAAATCATTGAACTGGTGTAAAGGAGTTTACGTGAAAATCCACGTCTTTCGATACGCAAAAGGGCAGCCTCATTCCCAGGGCGAATGAAATTCCATGGAATTTTAAAAAGTTTAATCGTTCAGGTACTGAAATAAATTACTTATATTTTGTGAAACGATGTTGGAGCATTTTCGCACTGAGTTAAATTTTTTGGACCGATGAGGCTCATTTTCATTTAAACGGGCACTAACGTGCCCGTGCCCGACAAGCAGAACTACCGTTACTGGTCTCCAAGAACTCGTAACCCTCGACCGAAACATCAGAAACTTTTGCATTGCCCCAGGGTAACTGTTTGGTGCGCTTTATCTAAGAATGGGATTATTATACCATTTTTTTTAAATGCTTATAGCCAGGCCACGATTATCAATAGTTAGAATAATGGGCGCATGATTACGGATTTCTTTTTGCCGAACCTGCGAGCTCATCCATCGTTCTCGTCACACACCTGCTTCCAACAGGACGGTGCGACCCCACACACGCGGCCTGAGCTTCGATGAATTTACTTCGCGAAATTTTCCCGCAAAAATTATTAGGTGCTTTGGGGACATCCCGTGGCCACCGAAGTCACCCGACATGACTCCAATGGTTTTTTTATGGTACTACCTCAAAGAGAGAGTTTAAACTAACAACCCGCTGTCGTGAAGTTAACAGTAAACATTCGTCATAAAATCAGCATAATTTAACAGAGCTTAGTGCAGCGCGTGGCACGGAACACGAGGCTCCGTTTCGAACAGTGTGTGCAACTCGATCCAAGACATATGGACGACATAATTAATAAAAAACAATCCTTATGAAACCTCTGTCTTTTAATACTTTCATTAAAACAATAAGCCCAGTAGTAAAGTTTTATGTGAGTTTGCCACTGACAAATATATTTGTGTTTGATAATAATTTATAGTTTTGACTTTTCTATGAGCTTATTTTGTAAGCAAAAAAAATAAATAAATAAACGTAAAAACGTAACGTAATAACAGAAATCAATAACGTAAAATAAACGTTATTGATTTCTGATATCTGAACCGCGTGACAAAATTGCGCCTGTTCAATCATTATCCCTGCAAATAGAAACGGACCTGCGTAGGTACTCCATCACCACACCCACAAAAACACTACGCCATGCAATCCAAGAAATACTTGCCTCAAACTAACTTACATAATTATTTTGGAAATTGATTTGACCCTAGATCACTAACTATTCGTAAAAATGACGACGCACACCTGGTGCATTTAGTGTTTCCGTACGTTCCAGACCTAGGCCACCCGACCCGTTTCAAATACCCTCCGTATTATAAGCGACCGGCAATCATTTATTACGGTAGCACATATATTAATATGGATCGAGAGATATCGTGTTAAACAAGCCCCTCGTCTCACAGTGGCGCAATATAAAAGTAACTAACTAACTGAGATGCTATAAACGCAAGTTCGAGTCCCTCAGCAGGGACTCGAACTTGCGTTTACTGTATTCTTCGCTAATTTCATTTGTACCCAGGTCTGCTACGAGGTCAGAGATTCTCAGGGGAAACTGCCGCCTAATAGAATAGTCAAAAAGACGAGGGACCTGTAACGGTGCTCTTTTACGGGGCTCATCCAGGTAAGTACTTTCATTCACGGATAAGTTAAGAAGTCTGTCTGTTTTTGATGTACCTACAGTGGTAACGGCAGAGAATTTTTGCCAGTTATCAAAGGAACCGCTTTGCTATGTGCGAAATTTCCTTTGCAGACTTTTAAAATCCGCTCCAGCTGGAGATCGCTCAAACATCATAAACACAGCCTTTGAGTGGACCAGGGCTTTCCATCATTAAATCATACAACGCTAAGCATAATTGTTGGGTCTATAGGTGAAATTACCGGCAGATAAGGCAGCCAGTTTATTTTATGCTCGAAACTCTGAAAAAATTACTAATCATTCACGTCGGTGAATCTCAATTCACGCCACGAGGAGTCTATAGGTGAGGGACAACTGGCCCGTTCTTGAATGTTGATTTGAGTAATTTATCCGTAACCCTTTTTAAAAAGGGCTAACTTGCCCGTGGGCTAGTTTTTAACCAAGCGAGACATCCTATAACCCAGAGATGTCTCACATACTTGTTGAAAAGCGCAACAGATTCCTTTGTTCGCTAGATTCATTTGTCATCGGCTCGAAAAGCAAACGAGTGAAACAAAAGAAAACCCCAAAAATAAACGTTAAATGTATAATTTGGTTGAAAGGTTTTAACCACACGTTGACCATTAAATGTAATTAAAAATTACTGCCCCTTTCAAAAAGTCAAAAAGTCTCTGAAAATATGACCTCGAAAAATTGTAAGCCTATGGCAGCCAATCATCTATTCGTAGACCGCAGCTTCCGGTTAATTTTAAATTTTGGTACGCTCTTGTCTTTCTTACGCGTAGTTTAAATCAAAAACTGTCTAAATATAAACAAAGACATCGTGGTACTTCATGAATCTGCCCTTGATTAAAACCATTACAATTTACCAGCTAAAGAATACTGTGTAGAGGTATTCTAGAAATTAATTAGAAAGCCGTCGTAATTAGTATCTATAAATATTTAATTTTCTCCAACGTTTCAAGAGAAAACTATCATGAAACTGGTGTAAAATAAGCCTAACATACCCAAAAAGGTTATAATCAAAACATACCTTATTTCTCTCGTTCTACAGCTCAATGTGACACAAATAAATTGTTTTTTTCTAAGTCATGGGTGGCTGTCGACTGTGCTGGTAGAGAGTTCGCGAGGTACTGAGCTCCAGTGAGCGAGGCAGTACCTTTACCTGTTACTTAGTTCCATCGGGGGTGGGGGGTTTAGGGATGGGAAGCGAAAACTCGGTGCCTGAAAGCGGAAAGCTGGTATTGATAAATCGTTGGTAACTTGAATGCTTGCAGCTTATAAAACCCGCCACCGATTGATTGTCAATATCGAGATAAAAGAAGCAATAAGTCTTAGTGCTCTAGATGTGGATAGGTAGAGCTTGAGTGCTAAGATGTTATAGTTAAGATTAGTTGAGCTGCCTGTAGATTGTTTGCAACAGTCTGCAGTTAGCTTAATTGTTTCAATTGTAAATACTAGTTCTAGTTTGTAGCCAACAAAACATTTTATAGTCTAGGTCCTTTTTTTCTATTGGGTTAGATTCTACGAACTGCTACGAAAATTCGCTACGGCTACGAAACGACTACGAAATATTAGTACTAGCTACGGAACTTCTACGAAACAATCGTTACTGCTACGAAAAACCGCTCCGGTCTACGAACGCTACGAACACATATTATTCTTACATCTTAGATTATGAAGTATCTTAGCGTAGGTACTGAGTGCTTTAAGTTACTGTTATTTACGCCCTGTCATATACGTTATTCGGTAAAACAGTAGCAGATAACATAACTTCACTAGAATGCTTTCATTAACACAGCAATTCTATCATTTCAGACGTGACAGCCATACTTATTCAAGCCACGTACTAACTTCCAATCTTACCATCTCGCTCTTACTTATAGGAAATCATACAGTTATGAATAAGAGAGAGGGGGATGAACAGATCGTTAGTGTTACAACCTGATGTCAGAGATAGTCAGTGTTGCCATTAGTCAGAATTTCCGCCGTTTCAATTCTGTATTTAGATGTTATCCAGATGTTTTTTTATTTGTTTGCTGTTTTTCATGTTGACGGAAATCGGATTAAGCTTTTAGTGAGAGAGTACCTAATAAATAATTGTTGATATTTTCAACTAGCGCCTTCAAGTTTCAAATCAGGAAAGTTGTATTATGGAGCGTCGTCTCCACTTCACCTTCTATTGTAAATTTATTAAAACTTAACTCCAGTTAGTCAGTTGCAGACCGTAAACCTTTGTCTCACGGTAAAATTGAACTTGCAACTTTTTACATTTTTGTCCAGGGCCCTCTACGCCAAAATTTGCTAAAATATTCACAAAAAGAAGTTATTCACGACGCGGGTTAGAAGGTCGAAGTTCCCGACTGACATTTTGTTCAAACTTTGTTTGTGAAGTTAAGATAAGCTGACTTTGTCCGTCGTTTGTTTGACAGTCCGACATGTCAACATGACATGCCGAATAAACCGGCTAAGTACACATTTGCTGCTGAAAATGAAATGAAATGAAAAATGTTTATTTCTGTATATAGGTAAGTTACAATATCATGGGTTGGGGTTCTCTTTTAAGCATAATATGCTTGTGTTAGAGTACCCCGCTCTTCCTTATCGTGTTCCTTCGATAAATACAGAACTTATTTAAAATAAATACAAAAATTAATAAATTTAAGTCCTTCGATCAATTATAATTGGTGAGCCCATTTGAAATCCATTCCGTAATGTAATTTGACTTGTCTATGAGCTAATTTGACTTGTTGATGAGCGGTTCTTGTAAGCTAAAAGAAATAAACGATATTGATTTCTGTATGATTTTCTTCTAGTTGTTTTTTTTTGCATACAACATACACGCCGGGTCCAGACCCATTTTAATTTTGCGCTCTTTACCTACGATCACCCCTGGCAGCGCAGCGTAGAGTTCCATTATGCGGCCTGAGAGTCTGATTCCAATGATGCTGCGTTCAATAGAATAGAATAGAATTATTTATTCAGGATAAAAAACAACATTACATTTTGGTTAGAAGTGCCTTAAAGCCTATTATTAGTTAGTCTAGTTAGGTTTGACTAGACACAGGGTTCTCACCTGGTTCAATAAGAGGTCATAACAGGTAGGTATAATAATCGGAATAGGTAACTTATCTACCTACTTAGCTCTCTGGCAAACACCGTTCTAACATTTTAATTTACGTATCATTTCGTTTTTCGAGTGGGAGGTCTTCCCACACTACGTTTCGCATTGCATCTGTAAACACTCGAGAACCTTCCGACCTTAACGGTTATGGGTTTTGCGAGCTGTATGGCTTGACCCCACTGCCGGTTTAGCCTGCTTATTGTGAGGGTTGTGTCGGTTCTATCGCGTAGTGAAAATACAAGCATCCGTAGCTCTCTCGATGAATCAACGACATCGTAGCGTTGTAGAGCCGATGGAAGCGGTTCAAGACCGCTATTCGTGGTTTCTGTCGTTTTGGGGAGGCCTAAGTTCAGTACAGGTTGATGATGATGATGATTTGTATTAAAGGAATAAAATTACTTTTCAAGCTTTTTACCAGAATGTGCGGGGTCTTAAAACCAAACTTTCTAAGTGGCGTAATAATCTTGCCTTGCTGGAACATAACCTGGTGGCCGTGACTGAGTCATTCCTGGACAACTCAGTAGAAGACTCCGAATTGGTATGCGGCGACTGGTGCATACTACGCCGCGACAGGGGAACGCCGTGCGGGGGAGTCCTGCTGGCCGCGCGCGCGCCCATCGCGCTGCGCCGCCGGCCGGACCTCGAGACCGATGGCGGGGAGGACCTGTGGGCGAGCTTCACTTGGTGTGGTCGACCGTTTCACGTATGTGTCGTCTATTTAAAACCTAGCTCTACCGATCAGGATTTCATGCGGTGGTTTTGTAAAATTGAAAGTTTCATTGGTAATTTGAAGGGCTGTGTCATAATCCTTGGTGACATAAATTTAAATAGTGCCTCTTTGAATATTAAAAATTATTATTGTTATTTCTTATCATTTTCAAATATTGTCGAATATAACGAAGTCGTGAATTTACATGGTAGTGTTCTGGATATTGTTCTGGCTAAGGAGAGTGAAGGGTTGAGTGATGTTGTAGTCTCACGCACGGAGGGTATAGTTCCTATGGACGCATACCATCCTGCTCTGGATGTTGAGGTGCTGGTAGAGATGGCGCGAAGTTCGGATTGCATAGAACCGAGCAATATAGAGTCAATCAAAGACTGGAATTTTGACCGTTGCGATGCTGAGCTTTTGCAACTCTCTCTTTCGAACGCTTCCTGGGATCGTGTGTTACTCTCTGATAATGTAGGTTTCGCGACTGAAGCTTTCTATGCCACTATCTATGAAATATTTGATGATTGTTTACCTAAAAAGCGTCGCAATAAAACGAACAGTAGGCGTTATCCCGTTTGGTTCACTTCAGAAATTATCAATGATACAAAGCGAAAGATAAAACTGCATGCCAATTGGAAAAAAACCAAGTCTGACGAAACGTACAGATTTTTCTCAGAAATGAGAGCTTCCCTAAAATCACGTGTATCTAGTGCTTATAATTTATATCTGAGGAATATTGAAAATAATTTAGCATTGAACCCCCGCGCGTTTTGGAGCCACGTCTCTAGTTTGAGAGCTAAGGGTGGGTTTGAAGCAAATGTTACATTTAAGGGAGAGTCGTGTTCGGGTGTCGCAGCGGCCGAAGCTTTTGCCAATTTTTTCGGTAGTATGTTTCTGCCCGATATCCCAATACTTGACGCTGAAAATATCAATCGTTGCGATAAGAGCTGCAATAGCAACTATGTCAGTGTTCTTGAATTTACGCCTGAGGATGTGATCCACGCAATTAAAAAGTTAAAACCTAAAAGCTCTATCGGACCTGATGGCGTACCGCCAGCTATACTTAAGTCAGTCTATAAAAGCTTTATGCCTCCACTCTATCACATTTTTAATTTGGCTCTACGGACAGGTAGCTACCCAGCGCAATGGAAGGTGTCAAGGGTAACACCGATTCCAAAAACATCAAATAAGTTAGTTGTCGAGGAGCATCGACCCATCGCCATACTATCCTCTCCTGCCAAGGTTTTTGAAAATGTCTTGCACAAGATCATCTACTCGCAAGTTAAAGCCTTCTTAAGTAATGCTCAGCATGGTTTCAGGGATAAACGGTCAGTTAACACCAACCTTTTGACTCTTGTAGAGTATATCTCAACCAACTTAGACCTCGGCAGTCAAGTAGATGTGCTCTACTTTGACTTTCAAAAAGCGTTCGATAGAGTCAATAATGACATACTCCTGGCCAAACTGAGCGTCATTGGATTTGCGCCGGATCTCCTTAGGTTACTCGCTGACTATCTGCGTGATCGCCAGCAGTATGTCAGATACGAAATATATCAATCTGCACCATATCACACCCGGTCTGGTATAAGTCAGGGCTCTATCTTAGGACCTTTGCTTTTTATTTTAATGGTAAATGATCTACCAGCTATTGTAGAGCACGCAGAGTGCCTATTATACGCGGATGATCTTAAGCTCTACACTGTCATACACTCTGTGGCAGACTGTGCAGTGCTTCAAGGTGATGTCAACGCGGTCTGTCGATGGAGCATAGATAACAAGATGGAGTTTAATCCCTCCAAATGCTCCGTGGTGAGTTTCGGTCGAAAGAAAAATCCGGTATCCTTCGATTATACTATCCGTGGTAACGTGATTCCTAGAGCTACGCTAATTAAGGATTTGGGAGTAACTTTTGACCGTAAGCTCACTTTTCACGACCACATCACCACAGTCGCCAAGCAGTCTTATCAGAGACTTGGCTTTGTCCTGAGAAATGCCCGGGACTTTCGCAGTGACAGTGTGGTGCGGCTGTTGTTCGGGGCTCTTGTACGGAGCAAGCTGGAGTCAAGCTGTTGCTTATGGAACCCCCATGAAAGTACGTATGCTCTGTCACTGGAGAAGGTTCAGAAGGCGTTTCTAAGGTTTTTGTACAAGCGACTTTTTGGGTACTACCCATTTATGTACCCAACCAAGTTTCTCCAGGGATGTCTTGGGTACAACTCCCTACAAACCAGGAGAGCGTATGATCAGGCGGCAACTATGTGTAAGATACTCCGCGGTTTGATCGACGCCCCAGATCTGCACAACCTTCTCTTTCGTCTTAACCTACCTGATAACTACCTTCGCCACAGAAACATTAGGCTTTTTTCAGAGCCTTTCTGCAGAACCGTGGCTCGCGCCAACTCTCCACTGCCTCGCACTCTCGCCGCCCTCAACAGACTTCTTGAACAGAACCCGGACTGTGATATATTTGCGGACGAATGGATGGATATTATGTTGGTGTGCCTGAGGTTTTGCGAGATTGATGAATGATAGAGTAATATTTTGAGTTTTTATAGAATTTTATTGTCTGGAGTCTTTATATTTATAAATGATCAATCATTATTATTTTTGCTTATTGTGTAATTTTATGTATAATTTTTTATGTTTCTGTTGTTCTAATATATAGGTATTGTAATTAACTAGTGTAATTGGTTGTAATGTAATCGTGCTAGTTAATAATTAAATAAAAATAAAAATAAAAAATAAATAAAAAAGATTATTTATCGGGTATTTATCGTGTACCTTTTGTTTTATTTTCCCCTACGTTTCCATCGCGTTGCAGCGATCGTGGACACGGGGCGACTGGCCTTTTAGTATGACCCCTTATGTCCCTATACACTAGCCAAACTCGATGTAGAATGTTTGTAAATAAACTGACCATACTTACCCTAACATTCACTCAGTTGTCGCGTCTTTTTATACGCAATTTACATTACATATCGATTTGAGATCCTTCCTTCAATAAATATTGCTTACAATTATATCTGAAATTCAACGCGAAGCAAGTGAGTCTTAGTTATTTGTGTCGTGGTTTGTATACAAACATTCTACATCGAGTTTGGCTGGTATATAAATAAACATATATTTTTGACTGCAATTTTCAACACCTGCGAGCAGTTTGTACACACTCGATTTAAATTTCAAAATGTAAATCGACAACCTCGAATGCGTTTGCCCAATTTGTAAACTACATTATGCATGCCAAAAGCTCGCCACTTGTAGCACTTTCACTTCACTGCATTTTAGACTCTATTCAACCGAACTAGAGTGTGTTTTCATGTGGTTAGAAGTGCAAATTAAGTAAAACAATACGTGTTTTGTTTGCAAGTCATTTGTAAAGTTTTGACTAAAATTTGTTCGTTGAAATCCAATCTATAAAGTCCAGTGAACGTTGTAGGGCACGTGCCTTACTGCGTGACCTGTGTGTGAGGTGTTGATTTGTATATATACTATCCTTTAACACTTTCATTGCCCATCGCATCTCCATGTTCCCGCAAGTCCCCTTCAGGTCGCACCATAGAGGCTGGTTAGTGAAGGGGTTAACTTTTACTTGGGTTAACTTATATTTTTTTATTTATTTTTGCGGCTCGATAGGTCATATCAAATAATTATTGTATTGTACTATCTATTGTATTATCTTATTTTATCATCACATTATTTAAACTAAGATTTTATTTTGACACTTTTGTATATTTTATATTTATCTGAATTAAATTAGTTAATAATAATAAAAATAAAAACAAGGCAGTACTCCTGGACTCGGCGCGCATCGTCAGGAAGTTCCTCTCTCTGCAGCCCTAGTCACCGGCCGCTTAAGGCTAGGTTCGCGGCCGGTGATTCACCTTTTTGATATATGTTTTTACTGTAGAATAATTTTATAATATTTTGTTTTCTTTAGTAAAAAATGTATTTTATAACGAGAATTTAATTAAACTATGTAAATAATAATATTTCGATGAATGGCGATGGGTAATATATCGTTTCCATCAAATTGCAATACAATAGATAAGCAATTGATGATTGCCAGTCCTAGCCTAAATACTTGACACTTGGGAATGGGAATATCCTTCGCCAGCGGCTAGTGTTTATACATTTTAAAGTCAAAAATGTGTCAAAATTATTAACTAGTTGAATTAGTGTAATCAAGCCCCTGGATTCGCTCTTAACCTATTGCAGCGGGAGCGGAAAAAACAGTGGATTTCTGACAGTTTAAATTAAAAAGTAGAAGTCAAAAATTATTTATTACAGCAAAAGACAATTACATTAGGTGCATTCATTCATTCTTAATTAAGTGGTATGAAGAAATACAGGTACCCAATAGGTATCATAATAGGAGTCACAGTCAATACACAAAAAAGAAGAGCAACTAATTATGTAAATTGCAGACAGCTATTGATACCCAGTATTGTACATTGTCTGTTCATTTCTTCACTTAGCTAAGCCTGACATAAAAACAGAAAACAATTCAAAACGAATCATATTTTAGTCGTCGCGTTCCGAGGTCTTGATATCTTGGCATTAAAGATCAACGCTATTTGTATTGTCTACATGGAAATTAGTCGGATTTACATTATCGTATATCATCATCATCCATATTGGACCATCACCATGGAGAGTATTGTAGAGGTTAGGTAATAAGGACATTAAAGGGTCCGTAACGCGCGTGTAATGTCCCTGAAGTTGCAGGTGCCCAAAAGCGGCGGTAAGCTGTTTCCATCTGGTGTACGAGGCCTGGTGTACCTTGGCTTGGTGGTATATAATAATAGATAGATATAATATACTTTATTGCACACTTAAATCTAATATGAACTATTTACAACAAGACAACTTAAAAACTATGCGATAATTGACGGTCATATCGCTCAAGAGCGATCTCTACCAGACCACCATGGATGGATAGGATCATTGGACAAAACAAGGGGATCTGTGTGCTTTATGTAGGTTTATAATCCTTAAAAGGTAAACAAAATAGCATAAAGAGTCAAATTTATTTATTCAAAGTCTAACTTATTTGTATGTCTGATCTGGGTTTGATTAAAATATTAATTGGTAATTTGATTAATTTATTGATCAGATACTTAATGGATAAGCGGTAACAACTTTATTAACAAAGAAAATTACAATCAAATAATATAAACAAATTAGAACTAGTATTTACAATTGAAACAATGAGCTAGACTGGCAAACAGGTAGCTCAACCAATCAAAATAAATACCAGTCGATACTTAATTATATTACAGTTACTTATTGATCGGGGGGCATGTTGCGAATTTCTACATTAAATACGTAGACAAAACCTTATTTTCTAGTTAAATAAGCCTACTTAAGTGGTTGACCAATCCATACTAAATTCAAATACCTACTAAGAAAAAAAACGTTGTGGAGTGCAACCAGAGATCCTGACTGTTAACTTATAATTTTCACTTTAGCTAGCATTTTCGGACTACAATGACAGCGGGCCTTTGACTCAACTTTAAAATTTTTTGTCCAAATTTCCATTGAAAATGATCAAAACTCAGCTCACTCTGCCGCTGCCAACCAACGCAACCATTCTAGGAATTAAATTTTAACGAACATAATCACATGAGTCTTGTAAAATGCAGGTCTTTTTTAATGACGTTCTTTAAAATGTATCTCCAAGACCTTGCCAGATAAGTTATGAACTCTGGGACCTGCATCAATAACTATGTGTGACACATCATTGGATAGGTTTTTCTAAGCTGAACAAAAGTTAACACGACGCCTACTTCTAAATCTTAGTCAGTTATGAGCTGTGTGGTTCTAAAAGTTTCTAAAAATGTTTGCACATCAAAAAATGAAAGCACTTTTATATTTATAGACCCAAATAAAATGCCTCAAATGCCCTACTAAAAACACTTTCTTTGTCCAGTTTTGGGACAGTAACAGCAAAAGGTGAAAAAATCATCTTTTTTTATAAATTTCAGTGAAATATCTGTATCAGTTAAAATTCGATTTCAGTGAAAAGTAAATTTCAGTGTAAAGTCCATTACAGTAAAAAATCTATGTCAGTGAAGAGTAAAAGTTAAATAAATGAACTTACCTATTATAGAAACGCACCGCTACTATCTATTCGCACCAGGTACCGATGTAGCGCTGGTTTCTTTATTGATAAGTTTATTATTATTTTATTTTGATCAATTACTAATTAGTTGTATAATTTGACACCTTACAATCCTAAAATAATATCAATTGATTATAATATTGGTTTCTATGTAAGAATAATAATGGTGTCAATTCAGATATCTTCATCGCACAAACTATTAAAATTTTATTGCAATTTTTGATGCCATCTTGTTTATTTCAATCATTATGACAGGAACAGCAGCATTTTTACTGCTGTCAAATTAATTTAATTTAATTTTGGCGATATTTGAATTGAAACCAATACTTATTATAGTAATTATTTTACGAATGATAAAGAACAGCTAACACAGACCCATACAAAAAAGTTTCTAGGTCGATATCTGTTAATTTTCACGGGAAATAAATACTAGAAAACTATCAAAGGGTAAAATAAACTTTCCTTATAATATCAAGACGTCTGTAATGTAAGATTTGTGCGTGTGTTGCATCCATTAGTTATATTGTTGCCAATCAGCTGTACATTTCATTCCAGAAGCATTTCGCTATACGTTTTATCTATGTTTTTAGCATATTGAGTTAAACCGATTATTGATTTGTTCATTCCATTTCGTTTTAGTCCGTTTTCCTGCAGCTCGGTTCATTTTGAACGCTTTTGAATCAGTCCATTCATATCATACACAATTTTGTTCCCATTTCTTTTGACATTCCTTTGGCAACCGTCCAATCTAAAATCAATTTTAACCGCCTACAGTTCCGTATGAGACGAAGGAAACTTTCTCAGCACAGCAGTGTATAGATTATAGAACGCGTAGATTGAAACGCTGATGATAATGAATAGAGATGACCCGAAGACAAAGGCCAGGAAGTTACCGTCGATGATGCTGGCTCCCTTCAGAGTGCGCGATTGTCCTTGCAGAAGGTCTTTCTGTCCGCTCCTTGCCTTCCGCTCTTCCATGAGACGTTTCATGGAGGAGAGGCGTTCCTTCAGCTCGTCAATCGATTCTGACATGTCTGGGGACCCTGAAAGGGGTTCGTGATTACTATTAGAAATAAATAAAAACCCATTGTTAAAACAATATATCTATCATGGCAAATAAAATCAGTTTATTAATGTAAAGACTGTTTGCAATTTCTTAATTTTGTAGAAACTCATACGTTCGACCTGTTACTTATATTTTATGCAAATAATCTTATCAGCCGTGGGTGTAATCCAGGCACCAACCTGGATTACAGTAATATCAGTAATGTACCATAACTGATATTTATTATAATAAATAGATTAGGGACGATTCCGGTATCACAATCAAAGGATTATATAACAACTTGAATAAAAACACCGTCTTCGATAACAATCGACAAACAAAATTATGAAAACCAAAACTGCACTAGTCGGTAAACCTGCACAAATCTGTGCAGTTTAGTGACCTACTTAGCACTATACTGTCTTTGCACACATTGCACCTATAAAACATTCAAAACTTTACAGAAACATAAGAAACTCACCTTCATTCTCTCTTTCTGGACTCATTGTCACTGATAACCAAAATAAGCACGAATACAGGAATTTCAGGATAATTTTGTTGATCTCCCGGTGTTCCCGGTGAGTTTATGGTTGACGGCTGCGCGGGGATGCTCAAGGCGGGATGACGCTTATGTGCGCATGCGTCGAGCCTCCCTCAGGATTGGAGGGTAGATATTGATCGTGCCCCGGGAATTGCCTAGGTCCCAAACTGGGTTATCTCTGTTCATGTTCGAGTTTCAATGTAAAATGCTAGATGCTACCTGATGGTTAAAATTGTAGTTTCAGAACGATAACAAATGCCTTTCCTAAATAAGGTACTCAATGGGAATTTACCTATACCTACAGTTTCTTTGATTTTCTTTGTTGGGGTAGTTCCTACCTGATCACGCTAGAACGGATCACGGTACCTATATCCGATCACGGCAAACGGCGCCAAACAGTTTTATCCCATCACGCCATACAAATAATGCCCTACTTTTACGTTTGTAAGCATAATAAAAAGATATTCATTATTAAATACTTACGAATGTTATTCGTAGAGTATGTTTATTATTATTCAGTAGTTTGAAAATAGAAAAGGTAAGGAGGCGAAAAATTAAACATTATGGTATATGATATTTTATTAGGTATCTCTGTTTTCAAAACAACGCGGAACTCTGAAACGAAATCAACAAATTGTTATACTTTATGAACGGGCAATGGGTTAAGAGTTACGAATGCATAGGTACATATATGGTGGTCCGGTCGTCGTACATGGCCACCTTTTCTTTTGTTTCCGAGTACACTTACCTCGGGCAGATTCTGCAGTTAGGTAAAAACTATTTTGAGGAGGAGGCCAAGAGGAGGGTTCAGCTAGGCTGGGCAGCGGTTGGTAAACTTCGCCGAGTCTTCTCGTCATCCATACCGCAATGCTTGAAAACGAAAGGTTTTGGTCCTACCTGTTATGACCTACGGAGCTGAGACGTGGACACTCACGGTAGGGCTGGTCCACCAGTTCAATGTCACTCAGCGAGCTATGGAAAGAGCTAAGCTGTATAATAAATACCTCTAATATCTATTAATAGATATTTTAACCTACCTATCCTTTTTTACAAGGCCCGATTGTGTTTAGGTACATCAATTAAACAAATTATGTTTTGTACAGTTATGTTACAATTATGTTCTCTGGAAAATTAAATTTTACGATTCGAAGCACCTTTCGGAAACTTTATAACCTCTGTAATGGGACATGGAATACTGGATCGAGATCACAGAATACATGTTTCATTATGTCATTCATTATGTCATTCATTATGTCATTCATTATGTCATTCATTATGTCATTCATAGGAGAAAGGTCTTGGGAAGAGAAATTTCCCAACAGCGCCCCCTCGGCAAAAGTGTTAGAAGCACAACTGTCGAATGCTGTTTATAAGCGAACCTCTGCCATTTGTTTCATGCAGTTTTCAGAGATGGTGATGTACCAAACATTATTAGCAAATACAATCTGTACAAAATATATATACCTAAGTAAATAATGTTTGGGAATTTTGTACCTAACGTAGCTAAAAATAAGAAGGTACCTAAGCCGTCAATCAACAAAAAAAATCGGTTCAATCACATTGACACATTTAGTTTGGAAGAAACGTAGTCACAGACAGACACATAGAAAGTGAGTACCTACACAAACATACATACACACATATGTACACACATAGTTATGTGAAAAGGCGTAGTCAATAAAAAAATTGTATAGTCAACTCTGATTCGGCAATAGGTATTTATAAAGACGCGCGCTAGAGCGCCCAGCCAAGTTTGAAAAGAAACGGGCGACGCAATAGCAGTAGGTATCTTTAAACGAACCATTGAGCACGCTTTTGGTCTCACTGTATTTCAGCCATTATCAAACCTAGAGGCTTGCAATTTTGCATGTCTAGTAAGATCCATGAAACGAGTGGAAATACAACATTTTATATGTAAATATTAGGTTCTTGAGCTATTGAAGTCTGAAAAGTGTAATTTTTAACAACTGACTCCTCAAAAACCTAAACCACTTCTAGATAACCCAGGAAGTTAAAATTTGGTATGAAATTAGATCAAACTTTATCGGAGGAATAATTCCAAAAACCACAAATTTTATATTTTGAGGTGCCGATATTGATTTTCGTAAGGTTGTTTATGAATATCACATTGGATTATAAACTTATTGTTTTAAAATTTCACACATAGACTCATAACTTATAAAAACCCAAACTAGAAAACATTCAAAAATTAATAATACATGAAAAATAAGATACCCTCTCTCATACAACAAAAGAAGGGGCGAAATAAATAAAATCGGCCCACAAAGTCAAGTTTAGTTACAAACAAAAATACAGAACTTCGACATCAAAACTGCCCAATCATATTAATTAATAACTATTAGTTTCAGAATTATCGTTAAAAATGTGTAAGCAATCATGTAAACGGGGTTTCAATCAAAGGGGCCAATCGTTGCATTAGTTCCATACATTTATAACTAGATGTCGCTAGTAAAAGTGTACGAGCTCTAGATCACGCTGTCGAGAATGCTTTGGTTTGAACGACCTCCATAGGTCGTTTTGGAAGGGTTGATCAATTCAAATGATAGCATAGTTGATAGTTATTGATGTTTTATTCTGAAAAAGCCTGAATAAAGAAAAGCACGTCGCTTACTAATTGTATGAATTTTTAAGTTACATTGGTAGATAAATACAGAAAAATTACTCGTGGTCCTGGTATGTGGATAAAAAATTAACTAGGTACTCGTATATTTAAACATACCTATCTAAAAGTAATGAAATCTAATCTAAAACATAAATGTGAAAACTAGCGAAGTTCGTTTAGATAGTGGCTTCACCGATAAAAGAGCTGAGATCATAATAGATAGGTGCCAAGTTTCATAGCAGTTCATAATTTTAATTTGTTACGTTGTTTCATTATTTAATTTGTGTCTTGGCAAGGCCAACATTAAAACAAATGCGGTGGCTATAAACTTGCCAAGACACAAATTAAATAATGAAAGCACGTAACTAATTGAGATTATGAAATGCTATGAAACTTGGCACCTATCTATATGATATCAGCTCTTTTATCGGCGAAGCCACCATCTGAACGAACATAGCTAGTTTTCACCTTTATGTTTTTGATTAGATTATACCTACTGCCAAATCAGAGTCGACTGGATATTTCCAGCAGTAGTAATAGAAGATCCTTTCAATCGATCAATGTATTCAATTAGTAAATACAAATTTTGTACAACTTCAATTTATTGCTCAAAACCTAAACAGCGTGATTTCTTATCCAATCGCTGTAAGAGGCGACGTTGGTGCTGACTCCAGGGAAGTATGGCATGGCGCACCCCTGGCCCCAGGACACGACGCCGACCAGTAGCTGGCGGTCGGTACCGGATGGCTGCATGTAGTACAGAGGACCACCAGAATCACCCTGAAAGGAGTAGGTAAATCAATAAAAACTATATCACTGTAAAAGCTATCGTAGTTTGACGATACAAATTCATTATGATAATGCACAGAGCCCGGAGTCTCAGATTACAGATTACCCTGGAGTCAGGAAGTTGGTGGTGTTACACCCCCGTGCCTTGGAAAGCAAGTGAAGCCGTTGGTCCTGGGCCAGACCTCTCCCCGGTTGTGTCGGTCTGCCATCTCATCGGATTATGAGAGTGAGGGAATACCTGTGTTTGCGCACACACAGCACTAGGTGGTGAATGCTATGCACTTGGCTATCTATACTGAAATGTCGCACCAACCCGCTGGGCTGTGTCGATGGGTTGGGTGTGTAGAGTCCATTACCTGACAAGCATCCTTGCCGCCGACATCCAGGATGCCAGCACAGATCATGTTCTCAGTGACGACGCCAGGGGGCGACGTCTCGAGGTATCGCTGTCTGCAGAGTTCGTTGTCGACGGTAAAGATCGTCACGTCTTGCAGAACTGCCGATGCAGCGCCCAAAGACTGCAAGAAAAGGATTAAGGCCATTCCGAAAATTACGCGATAACGAAATATTTGGTGGTGTATTCAACCAGCACTGTGGGTCGTCTTTTTTTATTTGTGCCGTCGAACGTTTGTTTTTACCGTGGCATTATCAAACTGCTCTGTCGGAAGACCAGCGTTGTCACGAGTTTTCCAACTCATGCCGAGATAAAGAGAATTTTGTGAATGTTTTGTGACAGAAAATAAAAATAAGTCTCTTTGATCTGTCTAGCCGGCCTCCCTAGCTGGAACCTATTACATAACATGCTTTTGATTGTTTCATAAAAACTATTATTATTTTTAGTCTAATCATCTTTCAGTAGGCTTCCTTAACACGCTAATCTAGGATGATCTTATAATACAACATTACTTACGGAAGTAGTGCCCCAGCCAGCGTGAACAACCGGAAGATTATTAGGCAGGGCCGGCGTTGGGCTGTGCGGATCGTGTTGCGCCATAATAGTAATAGGTTGGATGACTGGGCTGAATACCAATGCAGATTCTAGCGTAGAGACACAAATGTCTCCATCCATGCCACGCGTGCCGTAGTCAGGGTGATTGATATTGCTTGTGAAGTAGATGACAACGCCGCCGGTGTTGCGGTGGCTGCTTCCAGCACGGATGCGGCGGGCCGAGAGCGAGAAGAAGCTAGTATCAAACAAAAAGGCGTATCGATTCACTAGGAAATGGTTGACTAGTATTTTTTCAAAAGAGATTTAGAATAATCCAGAGACAAATTACAACTAGTAACTTAACGCTTAATAAAGGAAAAATTAAAAAATAAACAATTTTCCTTAAAATCTAAATCTTCACCAGAAGGCAGAGTGCCCAGAATGCTGGCATTGCCACGTTGAATGGCAATGTTAATGCATAAATGTAAGTAAGACTAGAGACTAGTAACTTTACTAGTCTCTGGTAAGCTCTGGTACCAACATAATATGAGCGCTCTAGTACTATTAATATTGGTAACATGATAGTTTCAAAAAGCAATGATTCGGCCAAATGACAATGGCTTTTGCACTTACATGCCGTCAAAGCAATGAGCAGCTGACACCAAGTGGTGCGTTGTGATGATGCTGGCTGCACAGGACTGGCTCCAGGTGTTGCCCCAGGTGGATCTGGCTTCCACTTGGACAATGCTGGGGTACTCGTCGATGGTGGTAACCTCACCACCGACTATGCGAGAGCCGCTAGCATTGCTTATGACGGCTGTAGGTAAGAACTTTTCTTTTATAATATGAATAAATGGTCTTTTCCCTGAAGTTGGACACATGGGATAATCATAATTGAAATATGAAAATCTATTTTCGCAGGACATCAGACGTATCCCTTTGCCTTCGCTAAAGTTTGGATCAATTTTTGGTTTTGAATTTTGTTTTCTTACATTCATCGTTTCATTGGTCGATCGTCTATTATCAAATTAGAATTTGGACCTTTTTCGCTGCGCTTGCGTAGACATGCGATGTTGAAGTTTGTGTTTCTGGTTTTAGTGATTACCCTAATACAAAGCTTGTCCCACACCTTGAAGCCGCTGCTGCACAACACAAAAATGTGCATTCATATATGGGCTTTAACTCGTAACATTTAGATGAATTTTATATTGACTGCCTCAGATGAAAGACAGCTCGCGTGCTGCACTCACTCGTTTGAAGCTTGTGGGAAGCCATTTTGTCACGGAAAAATGTATGTGAATGTAACGAGTTTAAGCCCATAATTGAATAATACATTTTTGTGCTATGTGGTAGCGGTATTGGATTTATGAGCGCAGAGTTTTACCTACTTACTAAATGCATTTAACAGTATAATATACAGTATATACTCATAACTGAATACAATTTTCAAATGTTTTGTCTGCCTGTTTCTTTGTTCCGGGTATTCATGGCTGGACCAAGACAGCTTATGTCCTGGATTAATGGCTACTTTTGTTCCCGGAAAACTGCAGCGTTCCCTTGGAATGATCAAACTTATTCACTGCGGGTAACTGCTATTTATTTTCACGATTAATTGGACTCGACTTCTAGACTTCGAGTTATTGAAAATATTTGGTTTTTGCTAGTAATTTTTCAATATTAATAGAAGAGACTAGTTCTGAAACGATTTAGGTGGCGTACATCTTTGTTTCCTTTCTGCGTAATAATATTTAATTTATCATTAAAAAGATCGTCAATACTATATTATAGCACTTTGAGTTCACACACACGATTAATATAATAAGTTTCTTTTAAGACCGTGTACGCCTAGCGCGCGATGTGTGTGGGACTGACTTGAAATGATTTGCGCGTAGCGTTTTAAAGTAGTTATAAAATATTTACCCAAAAATAATACAACAAAATAAATTAAATTTTTAATGTATGATTTTAAAGAAGATGCTCTACTTTATTGGTAAGCTATTGTTATATTAAATTAAATAAGGTATATCGGTGAAAAAATTATTTAAAATTCGTAATAATTCACATTTTTGAATTTTAATTTCTCATAGTAAGATACCAAAACCAAACATTTTTTTAACTAACTATTTTCCCAAGGATCTTATTGACATCAGTATTTTCATAGTATTTTGAGCTTCGAAACTGATGCTGAAAGGGAAATTAAAAACCTCTAACAAGTTATCATGATAGAACGCGTACATACTATATTAATCGAAATATTTTCTAACTATTTGGACAACAAAATTTTCTAAAATTATTATTTATAAACATTATAGTGGTTCATGATATTAACGTAAAGTTTTGAACATTTAAAAAAATCAACACTAACCTGCCAGTAGAATCAACGCTAGAGTCCCGTACGCTGCCATTTTCTATAAACTATTAATAATATTACCTACCGGTTACCGTTTATATAATTCAATGAATGGAAATCCCCAATTAAAATACAGTTCTAATCGATGAATATTATCATTGTTATCTGAGCTACCGGAAAACTGAACGAATAAAATAATCCACGTTAATCATTTGAAAGCTTTGTATCCTTCTCGCTTATCATTTGAATATCAACTTAAGCATTATCATCACTGATAGATAATTAAAGGAATGACGCCCGGGTTTCCCAAAAACAACCATTTTGAAAGTACAAATTTTATTACCTTCTACGATAATCTTATTATCAATCTTATTATATGTGTACTCAAAAAACCGTGAACGCCCTTCGCGTCAAATACAACAATGCGTTTAGGATGTTGCTGAGGCTCCCGCGGTTCTGCAGCGCCTCTGGCATGTTTGCCGAAGTACGCACCGACGGCTTCCAAGCAAAAACGCCGCTGTAGGCGCTATGGTGGATATGCACGTACGTGCATACATAAACCGCTAATAAAATGTCTAACCACTTTTTGAGGCTCAGATGAATCGTTTAACTGACAAGCATCCTTGCCGCCGACATCCGGCACACCACCATGTGGTCACGTCACGCAGCACCGATGATGTTGAACCATCTTTTTTTTCGCCGTACGACATTCGTTAAAGCAACACTATTGATTGTTTGCTCCGTAATTTTTAATTGTAAAAGTGGAAAAAAGTGATTTGACTCTATTGTGACTATAACTAATTTGTGCCCAGTGAAAAGACCTTTCTGGTAACTAATAATTTATTCAATTTGACCCAGTGAATCCAATGTTAGAAGCAAAAACATTTTTAAAATATTTTGCCAACCGTCGGTAACTGACCTACGACAACTCGCGGCTCGCTCGTGTCGATCGCCGGCCGGTACGGTGACTCACCACAGCGCGCTGCACTGACCACTGACCATCTTCATACCTACCTGTGTACTGAGTTAGCGCGCGCCTGCAATAGTTGACATAGCATCCCCGCAATGAGTTGCTCCGCCTGTAATACTGGTTTCCTTCCGCATGACGACTATCTCCGATGTGTGATCGCTGACTGCAACAAGCTTTATCATCCTCTATGCATGGCCAGGAAGTACTCAACTAACCTCGAAGATACATACTTGGGTGTGTCCGGAATGTGCCTGCGCCGCGAAAAAAGGAGGAGACAACAGCTCTACTCCCGTTGGCTCGAAGAAAGCTCGTGACCCAAACGTGACTTTTAGAAAGAAACTTGTCCCAACCAACATGGACTCGCCTATTGGATGCGATAAGCCGGAAGACCTTTCTACGGAAATTAAAAGCCTTAGATGTGAGATGAATCTCATCAAGGAGCAGCTTACCAAAGCTATTTCACTTATCTCATCCTACGAGGTGAAACTGGATAGCTACGCTCAGCATGTCGTTACTCTTAATGCGAAACTGGTGGCCTATGAAAATAGAATCTCTCGGGAGCGCCAGGAGCTGACATACACCGCTCCCTCTGGGTCTGCGCAGGCGGCGCTGGCAGGACGAACTTCGCTAGAGCGAGAAACCTACAAGATTGGTAAACTGCTTAGCGCTGCGCCACTGACTACTCAATCGGAGTCGCTTAAAGCCTCTATCACAGTAGAGAAAAAGCCCGAGGGTACTTACATCGGCCGCGCTACACGCGATGCGGAACGAGGCTATCACAATCTTGAAGCTAGCCAGCAATGGACCGAGGTCAAAAAGCGCAAAAGTAGAGGACCAACTTCTCTCTGCGGAACCGCTGGTCCAGCGACCACAACGCTAAAGGCGGTTGAACCCATAAGATATCTCCATCTGTAGAACATGGCATCAAGCGCCAGTGAGGTTCACGAGTACCTAAAACAACTGTGCCCGACAGGATCCTGCTCTGTTGATGAGTTAACGTCCAAAGGAAGTTACAAGTCTTATAAAATAGGCGTGCCGGAAGTTCACTATAACACGTGTTATTCTATCGATGTGTGGCCGATTAATGCCAGGATAAAACCATGGATTAACTATAGAAGACCAGCTAGTCTGAATAGAGCGGATAGTGAAACCGGTCCGAACACTACTTCAGGAACGGGGCCGCAGTCCTTTCGTGGCCAGACCCGACAGGAATAAAATTACTTTTCAAGCTTTTTACCAGAATGTGCGGGGTCTTAAAACCAAACTTTCTAAGTGGCGTAATAATCTTGCCTTGCTGGAACATAACCTGGTGGCCGTGACTGAGTCATTCCTGGACAACTCAGTAGAAGACTCCGAATTGGTATGCGGCGACTGGTGCATACTACGCCGCGACAGGGGAACGCCGTGCGGGGGAGTCCTGCTGGCCGCGCGCGCGCCCATCGCGCTGCGCCGCCGGCCGGACCTCGAGACCGATGGCGGGGAGGACCTGTGGGCGAGCTTCACTTGGTGCGGTCGACCGTTTCACGTATGTGTCGTCTATTTAAAACCTAGCTCTACCGATCAGGATTTCATGCGGTGGTTTTGTAAAATTGAAAGTTTCATTGGTAATTTGAAGGGCTGTGTCATAATCCTTGGTGACATAAATTTAAATAGTGCCTCTTTGAATATTAAAAATTATTATTGTTATTTCTTATCACTTTCAAACATTGTCGAATATAACGAAGTCGTGAATTTACATGGTAGTGTTCTGGATATTGTTCTGGCTAAGAAGAGTGAAGGGTTGAGGGATGTAGTAGTCTCACGCACGGAGGGTATAGTTCCTATGGACGCATACCATCCTGCCCTGGATGTTGAGGTGCTGGTAGAGATGGCGCGAAGTTCGGATTGCATAGAACCGAGCAATATAAAGTCAACCAAAGACTCGAATTTTGACCGTTGCGATGCTGAGCTTTTGCAACTCTCTCTTTCGAACGCTTCCTGGGATCGTGTGTTACTCTCTGATAATGTAGGTTTCGCGACTGAAGCTTTCTATGCCACTATCTATGAAATATTTGTTTGATGATTGTTTACCTAAAAAGCGTCGCAATAAAACGAACAGTAGGCGTTATCCCGTTTGGTTCACTTCAGAAATTATCAATGATACAAAGCGAAAGATAAAACTGCATGCCAATTGGAAAAAAACCAAGTCTGACGAAACGTACAGATTTTTCTCAGAAATGAGAGCTTCCCTAAAATCACGTGTATCTAGTGCTTATAATTTATATCTGAGGAATATTGAAAATAATTTAGCATTGAACCCCTGCGCGTTTTGGAGCCACGTCTCTAGTTTGAGAGCTAAGGGTGGGTTTGAAGCAAATGTTACGTTTAAAGGAGAGTCGTGTTCGGGTGTCGCAGCGGCCGAAGCTTTCGCCAATTTTTTCGGAAGTATGTTTCTGCCCGATATCCCAATACTTGACGCTGAAAATATCAATCGTTGCGATAAGAGCTGCAATAGCAACTATGTCAGTGTTCTTGAACTTACGCCTGAGGATGTGATCCACGCAATTAAAAAGTTAAAACCTAAAAGCTCTATCGGACCTGATGGCGTACCGCCAGCTATAATTAAGTCAGTCTATAAAAGCTTTATGCCTCCACTTTATCACATTTTTAATTTGGCTCTACGGACAGGTAGCTACCCAGCGCAATGGAAGGTGTCAAGGGTAACACCGATTCCAAAAACATCAAATAAGTTAGTTGTCGAGGAGCATCGACCCATCGCCATACTATCCTCTCCTGCCAAGGTTTTTGAAAATGTCTTGCACAAGATCATCTACTCGCAAGTTAAAGCCTTCTTAAGTAATGCTCAGCATGGTTTCAGGGATAAACGGTCAGTTAACACCAACCTTTTGACTCTTGTAGAGTATATCTCAACCAACTTAGACCTCGGCAGTCAAGTAGATGTGCTCTACTTTGACTTTCGAAAAGCGTTCGATAGAGTCAATAATGACATACTCCTGGCCAAACTGAGCGTCATTGGATTTGCGCCGGATCTCCTTAGGTTACTCGCTGACTATCTGCGTGATCGCCAGCAGTATGTCAGATACGGAATATATCAATCTGCACCATATCACACCCGGTCTGGTATAAGTCAGGGCTCTATATTAGGACCTTTGCTTTTTATTTTAATGGTAAATGATCTACCAGCTATTGTAGAGCACGCGGAGTGCCTATTATACGCGGACGATCTAAAGCTCTACACTGTCATACACTCTGTGGCAGACTGTGCAGTGCTTCAAGGTGATGTCAACGCGGTCTGTCGATGGAGCCTAGATAACAAGATGGAGTTCAATCCCTCCAAATGCTCCGTGGTGAGTTTCGGTCGAAAGAAAAATCCGGTATCCTTCGATTATACTATCCGTGGTAACGTGATTCCTAGAGCTAGCGTAGCTCTAGGAATTAAGGATTTGGGAGTAACTTTTGACCGTAAGCTCACTTTTCACGACCACATCACCACAGTCGCCAAGCAGTCTTATCAGAGACTTGGCTTTGTCCTGAGAAACGCCCGGGACTTTCGCAGTGACAGTGTGGTGCGGCTGTTGTTCGGGGCTCTTGTACGGAGCAAGCTGGAGTCAAGCTGTTGCGTATGGAACCCCCATGAAAGTACGTATGCTCTGTCACTGGAGAAAGTTCAGAAGGCGTTTCTAAGGTTTTTGTACAAGCGACTTTTTGGGTACTACCCATATACATATGTACCCAACCAAGTTTCTCCAGGGATGTCTTGGGTACAACTCCCTACAAACCAGGAGAGCGTATGATCAGACGGCTACTATGTGCAAGATACTCCGCGGTATGATCGACGCCCCAGATCTGCACAACCTTCTCTTTCGTCTTAACCTACCTGATTACTACCTTCGCCACAGAATCATTAGGCTTTTTTCAGAGCCTTTCTGCAGAACCGTGGCTCGCGCCAACTCTCCACTGCCTCGCACACTCGCCGCCCTCAACAGACTTCTTGAACAGAACCCGGACTGTGATATATTTGCGGACGACTCGAAGGATATTATGTTGGTGTGCCTGAGCATGTCGTTTTGCGGACGGATGGAAGGATATTATGTTGGTGTGCCTGAGCATGTCGTTTTGCGGACGGGTGGAAGGATATTATGTTGGTGTGCCTGAGCATGTCGTTTTGCGGACGGGTGGAAGGATATTATGTTGGTGTGCCTGAGCATGTCGTTTTGCGGACGCATGGAAGGATATTATGTTGGTGTGCCTGAGCATGTCGTTTTGCGGACGGATGGAAGGATATTATGTTGGTGTGCCTGAGCATGTCGTTTTGCGGACGGATGGAAGGATATTATGTTGGTGTGCCTGAGCATGTCGTTTTGCGGACGCATGGAAGGATATTATGTTGGTGTGCCTGAGCATGTCGTTTTGCGGACGGATGGAAGGATATTATGTTGGTGTGCCTGAGCATGTCGTTTTGCGGACGGGTGGAAGGATATTATGTTGGTGTGCCTGAGCATGTCGTTTTGCGGACGCATGGAAGGATATTATGTTGGTGTGCCTGAGCATGTCGTTTTGCGGACGGATGGAAGGATATTATGTTGGTGTGCCTGAGCATTTCGTTTTGCGGACGGATGGAAGGATATTATGTTGGTGTGCCTGAGCATGTCGTTTTGCGGACGCATGGAAGGATATTATGTTGGTGTGCCTGAGCATGTCGTTTTGCGGACGGATGGAAGGATATTATGTTGGTGTGCTTGAGCATGTCGTTTTGCGGACGGATGGAAGGATATTATGTTGGTGTGCCTGAGCATGTCGTTTTGCGGACGGATGGAAGGATATTATGTTGGTGTGCCTGAGCATGTCGTTTTGCGGACGGATGGAAGGATATTATGTTGGTGTGCCTGAGCATGTCGTTTTGCGGACGGATGGAAGGATATTATGTTGGTGTGCCTGAGCATGTCGTTTTGCGGACGGATGGAAGGATATTATGTTGGTGTGCCTGAGCATGTCGTTTTGCGGACGGATGGATGGATATTATGTTGGTGTGCCTGAGCATGTCGTTTTGCGGACGGATGGAAGGATATTATGTTGGTGTGCCTGAGCATGTCGTTTTGCGGACGGATGGAAGGATATTATGTTGGTGTGCCTGAGCATGTCGTTTTGCGGACGGATGGAAGGATATTATGTTGGTGTGCCTGAGCATGTCGTTTTGCGGACGGATGGAAGGATATTATGTTGGTGTGCCTGAGCATGTCGTTTTGCGAGAGTGATGAATGATAGAGTAATATTTTTGAGTTTGAATTAATTTATTATTAGTTTTAAAATGCATAACGTTTTTATAGAATTTTATTTGTCTAGTCTTTATATTTATGAATGATCAATCATTATTATTTTTGCTTATTGTGTAATTTTATGTATAAATTTTTATGTTTCTGTTGTTTTAATATATAGGTATTGTAATTAACTAGTGTAATTGGTTGTAATGTAATCGTGCTAGTTAATAATTAAATAAATAAAAATAAATAAATCAGACTGAAAGATTAGGATTTCCAGTGAAAGATGTTTACGACAAAGGTAGTCTAATAAATAATAATAAATAAATAATGCTGGATAATTCACATAGCATCATCTAACTTCAAGTTAAGCAGAGCTTGTGTTAAGGGTACTAGATAGCTGATATACTTTATACAATACACTACAAAGATAGATATTTTTTATTATAAAACACCCGGAACAAATATCTGCAGATCATACAAACATTTGTTCCAAAGCGTGAATCGAACCCACCACCTCCTGCGTCGCAGGCGGATCTTCGCCCATCGAGTCATAGAGGTCATCGACGACGTTTAAATGGTTTATGGAATTATAAAGACTCAGAATTTGTGCAGAGATGCTGAAGTAATACGTGGGCTATTTTACCATAAAAACTATCGTAGTTTGACGAATTCATTACGGATGTAAGCGGGTTAACTACGAACCTTATTTGTGTTGGAAGAACATCAACGTTTCGCGAGCGCACGTGAGTTTTAGTGAGCGCACGGCAGCGGTACAGGCGCGTTGCAAACCGCACTCACCCTGAAGAAGTCCCTCGTTAAGGGATGAAACGTTAGTGTTCTTCCAACACAAATAATACGTGGGCATTCCTCATGCTCAGCAGCCTATATCGGTCCACTGGTGAACGCAGGTCTCCCTCTGATAAGCGCCCCATTAGCTTTTATCTCACGGGGGCGGTAATGTCCATAATCCCTACGCTGGGCATGCGTGTTGGGAATCGCAGTTCGGTGGTAGAATTGCTCTGCAGGGGGCGCTACTGCCCGCCTCCGCTGGATTAGTTGCCTCTTACGATACCCGCGGGAAGAGTTGGGGTGGTGCAAATTCTAAGCCAGCACCACACGTGAGCATTGGTGAGCTGGTAATTCCCCTGCCTCATTTATTCGTTCACTGCTGAACGTGCCTCCCTCAAACGAGGCATTGCCATAATCACCACGCTCGGCAGGCGGATAGTAGAAATATTGAATATACACAGAAGGAAGCTGCAGGCGGATAGTAGAAATATTGAATATACACAGAAGGAAGCTGCAGGCGGATAGTAGAAATATTGAATATACACAGAAGGAAGCTGCAGGCGGATAGTAGAAATATTGAATATACACAGAAGGAAGCTGCAGGCGGATAGTAGAAATATTGAATATACACAGAAGGAAGCTGCAGGCGGATAGTAGAAATATTGAATATACACAGAAGGAAGCTGCAGGCCTTCCTCTGGTTGCTGCAGGTCGAATCTTACCACATCCATGGACTGGGTTGGATGGTCGATTCCTTATCTTGTGTATCCATATAATATGGTGAATTATGAATTGTTATAATAAATATACATTGTTTTTTTTACAGGGACTGGGACGGAGACCAATTCAACGCATTAGCTGGGCTTCGTCGGTCGAACAAACAAATTGTCAAAACCTTCCTGTGCAAAAAGGCTTACTATAAAATATCAGGTTATTTAGACTTGTATAGCAAATCCCGTCCCAATTGGGACGGGATTTGCTCCAACTTGAAAAATAACAACTAACAGGCTAAAGTTTTCTTCGTCGCTTCTTTACTGCCTACATACCGAAGCGACTGAAATCAAAAATATCACCTTATTTCCGTGTCAGTGTTTAATTATTAGAATATGACCTTTTCTAAGTGTATTTAATGTAAATATGAAAATAAAGAGTTTTTAATTTGATTTGAAGAAATATGCAATTAAGTCAACTTTCTGCGTATTTGACAATGCCATGATAGGACAAATAAGGAGTTCCTAAACTTCTTGATTGCTGGAGCATTCAATACTTTTTTTTTAATGTGCTGTTAGAATCTACTATGATGTTTGTTGGATGAATTTTGCTTTGGCCTGATGTATGTGAACACATTTTATTAAATTTCTCTAACTTCCGCTGCTCGGATTTTTTCTGCTGCTGCTGCTTGCTGGGCCAGCGTTTTAACTCAGAGAGGATTTCATACAAGTGTAGATGTATTAAATTTGTTATTTATTTTACAATTTATTTAACAGTTTATTGGTGCAGTGCAGGTATACTTACATGCCATCAAAGCAGTGGACAGCTGATAACAACCAGTCAGACGTGATGATGTTGGCTGCGCAGGAATGGCTCCAGAAGAAGCCGGTCAGGATCTCCACTTGCACTCAAATTCAAAATCAAATTCAAAGTGCTTTATTTCCTTTAGACCTTACAGGACTCTTGGACACGTCACAAAATTCAAATTACATATGTAAACTAGAAAATAAAGTGATCACTTTGATTTTTGTTCACTCCAATATTTTTAAGGTAAAGTAAAGAAGCGAACAAGAAACCTTTTCAACACACTTGCTCATAAAGTGGCTCTAATTTCACCGGAATTAGGTACATAATGACACCTGTTATCAAACTGTGACTTTTTCATTGCCATAACTCACTAGTGAGTTATAGATTTTTTTTTTTAATTTTATTGGTTGAGGTCCTTTGTTCTTAAACAAGTTTTTATTCAAAAAAAAAGATCGTGTGTGAACAAATAAATTAATGTTCCTATTGCTTACTCATTTCATGCAACTTCTTATTTAAATAGATAATTTTAACTCGTACGTGTTTAATAAATAAAACTTTCTCTTAGATAACTTTTGTTTTCTCTGTAAAAAAAAAAACTAAATTCCCCATTTTGTACGTGGCAGAATAGGCGCAAACCCTATGCGCGGAAAATAAAAAAAAAACCTCATCCCTTTAGTCTGTGGCTGATCGCAATGCGCGCGCATAGGAAAACTGATTAATTTTGCGAAACATTTTTCACAACTCGTTTTCACTGTTGAAATTATAATTATTTATTAATTAAAATGTCTACAAGTACTAGTTACGAAGAAAATGATTTATGTTGTACACCGCCCGATATAAGATGTGAAGCCCTTAGCGATATGGAACTTTCCATATCGTTAAGGGCTTCACATCTAAACTTTAGTAAACTTTTACTACCTGAAAACTCCAAGGAAAAAAATTTGTTATCGACTAAATAAAATGAGTTTTTATTGTTATTTTATTCACAAGTGTGTTGAAAAACGTCGTATGATACACGTGTGTATTGATGATTACCGTCCTCGGCTCTCTTAAGACCCTCGCCGTGCCTCAGCGGTAATCACTAACATTACACACTTGTACCATAATGTACCTACTATTACCATGTTAGGTTGTTAGTTTTCGAGTTGGAGCAAGACATGTCCAAAGCTTTTTTATACTCTAGATAATCTGATATTTTGTAGTAAGCCTTTTTACAAAGGATATGTTTGACAATTTGTTTGAATTTATTTATTGATAAATTTTTCGATTCTTTTGGTATTTTGTTGTAGAAGCGTATACATTGCCCTTTATAAGATACATTAATTTTGTGTAGTCTAGTTGTTTCAGTGTCAGCGAGTTTATTTTAATTTCTAGTATAAATTATGTATGTCGCTCTTTTTAGGGAACCGGTTGATATTTCTATGTTTTCAGAAATATATTGGCATGGTACTGTCAATGTCATTATGTTTATTTCTTTGAATTTATCTCGTAGGGATGCTCTGGGAGCCATACTATAGATAGCACGAACAGCCCTCTTCTGCAACACAAATACGGTGTTAATATCTGCAGCGTTCCCCCACAGTAGTATACCATAAGACATAATACTAGCTGAAATAAACAAGTCTAGATGTGTCCACGTCTGTAAGATGACGGATTTTTTTGACGGCATACGCTGCAGAACTAAGTCTCTTCGATAGCTTATCTATGTGTGGGCCCCATTGTAGTATTATTGTATGTGTGTTGTGGTAGTAAACAGGTTAATCTTATGTATGTTAGATTAAGTTATATATTTTATATGGGCCGTAGTTTTTAAATACTTTACATCTTGTACTAGACTAATGTTGCCTGAAATAAATGATTAATTAATTTATTTATTAAAGTTTTTTATCTAAGGTCATTCCTAAGAAAACAGTACTTTCTACAATTTCTAACGTTTCTCCTTTTACATTTACATCAGCCTTAACTTGTTTAACATTAGGTGGAATAAATCTAATACATTTTGTTTTGGTTTCGTTAAGCAAAAGATTATTGACACTAAACAAATGGACTACTTTTGAGATTGCATTATTCACATCGTCAAAATTCATGTTTTGTCGATTCATTTTAAAAAAAATGAAGTATCATCAAACAATACAATCTCATGATTATTCTTAACTAGGAGCCGCAGATCGTTAATATAAAATAAAAATAGTAAAGGGCCGAGGATAGATCCCTGCGGTACACCCGCGCCACATCGGACGACCGATGTGGCGCGGCGGGCGAAGGTCCGCCTGCGACGCAGAAGATTGCGGGTTCGATTCCCGCCTAGGGACAAATGTTTGTACGATCTGCAAATATTTGTTCCGGGTGTTCTGGGTATTTTCTATATATAATAAAAAAAAATATATCTATCTATCTTATGTATTGTATTAAGTTTATCAGTCATCTAGAACCAATAACACAAGCTCTGCTTACTTTGGGGCTGGATGATGCTGTGTGGATTGTCCAGCATTATTTATTTATTTATTGTAACTACAGACCCCGAAGACCGTTTCCCATTCATGTCAACTCTGGTGAACTCAAGGTGAAGTGATTAATTTAGTGGAATAAGGGCCCTGAGTGCGTCACTCATAATATTTTCGCCACTCATTGGTGGTTGATATCGAATAAAAAACAAAAGAAAATAAACGCATGAGTGACGCAAATAGTGTGAATGGTACGCTCACGATCACGTCAAGAATCAAGAGTATGGGCTATACAAGAATCATGATACTTTCCGCTCAAATAACATAAATATTATTTGATTGAAAATTATCTTTATCCAAACTTAATCCAGCTGTTTTATGACTTTTAAATTCACGTACCTACCTAATATAATTCTTTACAGATAAGTCTTGATTGCACAGTAGTTTAGCTATCTTCACTAATACCGCTGATATATGTAGATTATTATCATATTTATGTAGGCATGGATCACTCAACACTCCCAGCGATTCTGCCATAATGACTTTATCGTCGGCAAACCGAAGGTGAGTGATGTTATCGCCGTTGATATTGATGCGATGTCCGTCCCAGTCCAAGAGCTTGAATATATCCCCAATTCAGAGGTGATCAGTTCGGTTCAGGTTCTCAAAGAACATCTCCCTGTCTCACACCTTTTTGCAGTGGTATTGGATTCGTGCTTTAGTCCTGGCGGCGGATAGACGTATATTCGTCTCTTTGCTGGAGAAAAATATTATTTTCATATTTTTACAAAGCAGATATGACAACATCACAATCACTATTAATTCTTGTATAAAATTCTTGACAAAAATTTTTCGACGTCGACGGGACTTGAGCCCGCGTCCTTCACTCAGTACGGGAATGCGATAACCAACTACACCACGAGGTCAAGTGACGTAGCAGTCGAAAAACAAAATACAAATACGAAAAAAAAATACAAAAAAAATACAAAATTATTTATTAACAACAAAATTAACAATTAGGCATACATATTAAAAATTTTAAAACTAAAGAGTTAACTATAATACGTGTGTATGTCTATTGGATTGGCTACGGCCCCACGCTAGGCTCATGGCCCGTGTCGTGGGTACCCGTGCACGAATAGCCAGAAGATTAACTGGTTCTAGGGTATCAAAGACAACTTTACTGAGTAAATATTCCTTTTAAATGGGTGTGGTATGCAATTTAGAATCGAGAAAGGTAGCGTAGTTGAGCGTAGTGTAGTAAGTGTGTGTGGGAGAGTGAGTGTGTACGAACATGTAGTGTTGGTGCATGAGTGAAATTTAGAGTGCGAGCACGAAATTGAAATTGAGAGTGTGTGGACGTATGTTTGTGTGTAGTATGCGTAAAACACTTATGAGGAAATCGAAGACACTCCTCTGCAATCACGGTTGTTGCGATTACAGAAGGATCGATTCAATCTCCTCATAAGTCATCGTTATTAGCCAGGAGCGGACCAAGGATTTTGCTTTGGACGTCGGCAGTGACTTTACGTCACACACCTTGCAATTATAAACACGTGGGAGAATGGAGTTTGGAAGTCGTTTGGCAAAAGATGTTTAAATAATTGAATAAAATACAAAATCATTTATTTCAAAATTTAATCTACAAAACAAGTGACGGGTATCCCTACCTAACTTCCTTCGGACTCTAGCGCCATTAGGTCCACATACAGGGGAAACATTGAAGTTTATCCAATTCTGTTCAAATATCGTATGATCAATGATCGTTGGAATATTTAGCAAAATTGCTGATGTGTGTCTGTAAATCACGGAACTTTATTAATAAACCTATGGATGAACCTTTTCACTCTTTCTTATTTATGGATAATTTAAGTTATATACAGGGTGTAACTTGAGGGGTGGATCGTCGGTGGATGGGGGGTGGGGGACCTCAGTACCTATCGATTTAACCCCCCTGTATGTTCTGCGATATTCACTGGTTCAAAAGTTATTTGGACTTTGGTAAAATTGGTAAAATTTTGTTAAAATCAGATTTCAGCCTAAATTTTGCAATTGCAGCCAAAATATTTGGTCTACGATACTGTCTTTTTTTTTTAAACAAGATCGATAGTGGGCCTTTGGTGCCCCTATACCAATCTGACTCTTAGATTTATAAAAAACCAAATAGGAAAATTATAGCCATATTTCTTTTGAAAATCTAATATTTAAATTATCTTTCTATAGTTCTAAAAAATTAATTTACATAATATTTTTTTCTGCTTCCTATCTTAAAAACAACTGGCTTTCATGAAGAATAAACCCTGAAAATTTAATTTGGCTAGTACGAGGGTATCATATTTGCATAGTCCGCGTGGTAGTAAATCTTGCACTTTTTTCACATGGTGGGTGCATGCCCTCCGCTCGCAGAATTCTATGCACAGACATGTGACATAGGCCTGTAAGACGGCCGATTGCTCTGGTACTTGTCGACGAATCACTTCGCACTTCTTCCAAGACTTCTTCGATTCGATCTGGGTCGATTCTCGGCGCGCCTTCGGGCTGAGAAGTATCTGGTATGCGACCTTCCATGAACGCGTTATGGACACGTAAAAAAACCCGGTAGTCAGGGTATACCTCGGGTTGTGGGCCACCTCTTCTCATCAACTGCTCACGGAATATTCTAGCAGTCGCTCGGGCATTTCCTTGGACTGCACCGTAACAATAGTGCATTTCTGCATAGTCTTGTGGAGAATAAGACATGGAACAGACACAATTAACGCAAAAACCACTTAAGTCTAATAAACAAACAAATAAAACAATAATCCAAATCACAAAGTAAGTATCAAATATCAACAACTACACAGCCTTCGTTCGATAAATTCAAATTTAAAAATACTATACTACCTATTCAGCCAATCACAGCGGTGCAAGATAACGCAGTCTTCATTCCAAAATTCAAAAATAGCATACTACCTAATCAGCCAATCACAGCGATGTAAGAGCAAGACATAATGTTTTTATTTTGCTATCCTTTCCTTGACATGAACCAGTAGTTTTTGGTTTTTTCACGGATTTTTGGCACTTAGACTATTTAAGTACATTTTTCAACATGATGCCCTAGTACTAGCCAAATTAAATTTTCAGGGTTTATTCTTCATGAAAGCCAGTTGTTTTTATAATAGGTTGCAGAAAAAAATAATAAGTGAAATATTTTTTTTAGAACCAACTAACGTAAATATTAGATTTTGTAAAGAAATATATATTAATATATATATTATTAGTAGCTATAGGCTATAATTTTCATATTTGGGTTTTTATGAATTAAAGAGTTAGATTGGTATAGGGGCACCAAAAGCCTACTATCGATCTTGTTTCAAAAAAAAAGACAGGGTCGCAAACCTAATATATTGGCTGCAATTGCGAAATTCAGGCTGAAATCTGATTTTAGCAAAAATTTTACCAAATTCCAAATAACTTTTGAACCAGAGAATATCGCAGAACATACAGGGGGGTTAAATCGATAGGTACTGAGGTCCCCCACCCCCCCTTCACCGATGATCCACCCCTCAAGTTACACCCTGTATAAGTAATTCTGAAAAATCCACGCAGCATCATCTAGCCCCATACTAAGTAGAGCTTGTGTAATGTGTACCCACTAGAAAACTGATAATTATGTATACTTACGCATAATTATGTAATTTTTTATTACATAAATGTAATTATTTCCATACTTTTAATACAAGAAAATGGCAGCGTACATGGCTCTATCAGTTTCAGTGGCAGTTTAGTGAAAATTATGGATAGTCTTCTAAGACCATTTCCTGAAGCTTCGCTCCTTACTGCCCGGTCCAAAAATCCACCATATAGATTAAAAGGTAGTAAAAACTCAGGAAACCTCTGAAAATTATAACTAAGTACATATAGAATATACTATAAAATTAGCGATAACTCCCAACGATAGGCGATTATAGAGAGGCGATATTGAAATAATAACAATAATAAAGATGATGTTGATGTCACAGTACCACATGATGTTAACCTCGTTAAAGCTGAGAAAGATAAACTTAGCAAATATCTTGACTTGGCCAACGAGATTGTCACCATGTTGATTCAACTATCGTCGTCCTGATAGTCGTTTCGGTTAACGGCGTAATAGCGAAGAGCCTCGATCAACATCTCAAGAGACTCTCGCTAGGAAGTTGGATCAATGGTCAAATCCAAAAGGCGGTACTCCTGGACTGGAAGTTCCTCTCTCTGCAGCCCTAGTCACCGGCCGCTTGAGGCTAGCTTCGCGGCCGGTTCACCGTTTTGATATATTTTTTACTGTAGAATAGTTTTATAATATTTTATTTTCTATAGTAAAAAATGTGTTTTATAACGAGATTTAAAATAAATGATGTGAATAATAATAATAATAGAAAGTGTATTTCTCTCGCATAGGTACATTATCAAACTTAGACGAGGTACTTAGAGTAGTTAGTGTAAAAGCTATTTGTGGGAGAGTATAGACATAAGGTACTTAATATGCTTATCAACAAAAACTTCCTAATTGTAAATAACTTCGTAATAGTTTGTTATGCGTTCCGCTATCATAGGATATAATCAGTGATTAATTGTATCTTTATTGGGGATTTACTTAAATTATATAAAATGTAACTGATAGGCGGCAGTAAAAACGACAGCGTACCTACTAGACTCTAGCTATACTCGCAAGTTAGTGTGGATTTTTTAATGTTGTCATCATCGTCATCTCAGCTCGTTGGGCCTCACTGCTGGTGGTTATGGGTACTAGATGACTGATAAACTTAATACAATACATAGCATAGATAGATATTTTTTATCATATATAGAAAATACCCAGAACACCCGGAACAAATATTTGCAGATCGTACAAACATTTGTCCCAAGGCGGGAATCAAACCCGCAACCTTCTGCGTCGCAGGCGAACCTTCACCCGCCGCGCCACATCGGTCGTCAAATAATAATAATAATAGATTTTGCGATCATCTACTTGAAAATAATCACTAATCCCTTTACGTATACCTTTAGATAATTATGCCTGGAATCGTAATTTGTTTATTATCATACATTGTTAGATATTTAATTCACTAATTTTATTTTGTTTAACGTAACTTAACAGTACTATGAAACGGCAACTCCAAAGACGGATATTTGACCATTCATGTAGTATTCGTGTAGTATACAGGGTGACTTTTGTAATGGGAGTGGATGGCCAAATCCGAAACCATGGCCAACACCATCCACTCTCATCTCAAAAAAGCCACACCGTATAGTTATTCTGTTTATTCATACGATTGAATGTGCACTGGCTATTTTGTAAAGGTATTCCACCGCACATTATCTTATTCCTAGACCCAGGTACATTAATATCAAACGCATATTTGTATGACACGAGACGCATTAGGCCGGCTACCTGCATATTAGTGCAGCCGAATAACTGGTGAGGAATGTGCTATTGATGAGTGTATGAGAAGTGCACCGATAGGGTTATGCTGTGCTCGATGGGGTTACGTCACCATCATGATAATATACGTATAGATATTTTTTTTAAAAGCTGCAGCTAGCCTCTTTTGTTTTTCGTGTACTGTAGGCCAAGCACAGCCTTTGTAGTCTAGGGTAGAATAGAGAAAAAATTGCAACACGTCGTCATCGAATGCGTAAAATATTTAATTAAGTTAATTCCTTCAACTTCAATAATTTACGCAATGTATGACGAAGCGATGTAATTTTTGTCTATGATACCCTAGACAACAATCCCTGTGCTTGGCCTACGGAGGCCTGGAGTTGTGACGTCAGCACGGTAAACGAATTCACCGCGTCAGAGCGTGGATAATTGTATGAAAAAACAAAAGACAATAGCGCCAGCTTTTAAAAATTGATCTATACATCCACTCTGCCAAGCGTAAGCTAGACATAGACGTGTTTGACGACCTCTGTTGCGCAGCGGGCAAGGGTCTGTGACGCAGGTTGCGTTGAGGGTTCAATTCCCGCCTTAGGACAAATGTCTGATATTTGTTCCGGGCGTTCTGGGTACTAAAAATATGAATATCTATGTAATGTATTATAATAAGTAAATCAGTCATCTAGTACCCATAACACAAGCTCTGCTTGGCTTGGGGCTAGATGATGCTGTGTGGATTTTCCGGCATTATTTATTTATTTAATATTATTATTTGAGTAGAGGCAGCCCTGGTAGGTAATTAGTCTGTTATTTTCGATGGCAAGTCTTCTGAAATAGATCTCAGTCAACTCTCTGGAATTCCACGTGTCGACGGAATATTAAATTCCATTGGTCGTCCAATAGAACGTCTGAAAATTATTCAGACGTTCTATTTAATCGAGATTTTGTACCAACAGTGGCTTCTATATTGAGTGCAAGCTCCAAATAGAAATTACGAGTTACTTTGTAATTTTTCCTAGTAGGTAGGTTCATAATTATGGGAATTCTACCGTGCCGCGGACGGTACCCACGTTAAGAGGGCGCAATGCGCGTCATTTTGTGAAAAAGAAAGGCATAGGATTCCGCGTTCATAGGAGCGGGACAGAGCATTTTTTTTAATGTTTGTATTGTTGTTATAAATAAATGTATTTGTATTCTATTCTATTTCTTTCCGGTAGGGGCGCTGCCTGGCGTTATGGAATGACATAAACATTTATAGTTTTTGTAAACTATGCTCGCCTTGCCTCGGAAGTGATCTAATAATGTCTGACGAAGAGTATGTAAAAGATTCAGCCAAAGAATGTGAGATTATTTCATAATTCGAAATTGTAACATAATGTTACTCTTTGCGCATAACATTTGTGTAATTAGTGATAATGTTGATACCCGGATCTGTGTTTGATACTTACATGAATTGAAACGGTGTATTCGGCAGATTGTGGTGTTTGCGCAGGCGCATACGTGAGCACGACACATGTATGTGTTATCTACACGTGAGATCCGGTGAAAGTCAATTTTGCTATCTTATTTTGAATTTTGTAGCGTCTGGCCCCAAAACACCTTCGAAGCCTTCTTTCTATAACTAAACTCCATAGCTTACCATTGCTTAATGAAACAATCATTTTAACTTGAATTTTCTTTTTCTTTTTAAACATCATAAAGCTGTTGTGTAAGTACCTAGGTACGTTCTGCGCAGTGCTGTGAACTATTAATAGGTATACATTGCTTTAGTGTGGGTTCGTAGGAACACAATTATTTTAGCGAATGTGAGCGCCATCTGTCCTCTGTTGCTATACATGTTTACCTCATCTCCCGGTAGCTTGGGAAGAGTCAGTAAAATGCCTAGCTTTGTGGGTAGTCCTAGGCAAATACTTATTTAGGTATTTGCCTAGGCGTACTCAGTTTAAATAATCATCGAAAAATAAGAAGCCCTTGTTGTTAAATTACTTTAATTTTGTAAAAAATATAACAATCATCATATAATTAAAAAAATAATAATACGTCAGCATTTGTAATGAATAAAATATCCTTACCACTACATACCCTGACTAAAAAAACTTTTATCACTAAGCCAATATCCAAAATGCTCATACTAAAGGACAAACGCATGGAATTACAGTAATAATACGGCAGAGCAAAAGCAATTAAAAATCTCTGCCAACTAGTATAAAAATAAGTCCTACACTTAACCATATCTCGTCGTACACTCAGAGACGTTACTAGAAAAGAATACCGGAGATTCAGGACTCAAGGTTGGCGTGGGGGTTGGCATATGGGAGGCCCGCCCTGCGGAGTGAGGAAGGACCTCCACCACCTTGAAGAAATTGGTCAGCAACTTCTGCTGCTCCAATAGCAAAGTGTTCAAATGCCTCATCTCTTGGTCTATCTTCTTTAGGTTAAAAGTCGTCTGGTCAATCTTCTCCTGCATTCCCTTGATCTCCAAGTTGAAATTGTGATCTGTTGTCGTCGGACCTTCGTTCTTGAGTTTGGAATTGTATCTGTTTTTGTACAGAATTTCTTTTACGGAGCGGCCTGATTTTACTTTGTTTAGTTGAGCAAGTTCGTACGCTGCCATCATAAGATCTGTAGGCAGACGGTTCTCCCGAGGGTTCAACGGTTTCACACTCAATATTACTTTACCAGCTTCAGGGGACACCAAAGCAGTTCTATAAACGTACTTGTGAAGGCATTTTGGGAGCAAAGCACTGAACATGCCCATTTCAACGAATAAGATCAGTTTTGTCTGTCTGACCAGCTTTGACAGCCCAGCAGTTTTCCTCAATCCTTGGATGTCGTGGACGGCAATACCGACCAGCAAGTTCATCAAGATGATTGTAACAAACATGAGGAATAGGATGTAGATTATCTGAGATGACAATTCAAACACCAACGGCGGGTCGTCTTGCAACGGATCGTTGATAAGAATGTTCAGATTCAACTCTCCGACCATCATCGACAACGTTGTGATAAATCCCATCAGTGGGTTTGAGAACATCTCTTCATTCGGGAACACAACACAGAAGCAAATAGTGAAGCCGAGAAGTAGACACATGTAGGCAAGTAGCAGTTTTAGAAACTCCGTAAGCACTTTCTGGTACATAGCAACGTAGTCTCCGAACATCGGTAGCTGACCCATCATCAGCATTAAGTTTGTCCAAGCTCCTAGTACAGCGTACCCTCCAACGTGATTCTGCCAGCTGTAATCGTTGTGGATGTTGTAAAGGGAGAAAACAGAGAGAAGAACGAACCATTCCATCAAGTTCTCGAAAGTCGTGAAATACTGGTAGATGCTAGAGTACCCAGTTATACCGGTCAGTTTCCGAGTGATCTCAAATATCGTGATACCAATCAACACCCAACGCTCGAATTCGATAGGGTTATGTTTAAGTAAGACTCCTAAAAGTGATTGTGATTGACAAAGCTCATTCGGAACCCCGTATTTCGTAGAATGCTGTCCCCTGCAAGCCTTCACTACGCCTGTTAAAACGTATATCGATAAAAATGTCACGAACAAAAATGAGAAGATAAGCCTGGCTAAATAGAACTTTCTTATCTTTCGCCACTTCATAAACAAAAACGCTGAGCATAGCGGATGCAGCAAGATATCTTTCTGACCTTCATCGATCAAACTGTTCAAGTATGTTATTTCTCTCGGGTACGAAAATTTCAACAGTTTGCCGAAATCAAACTCTATTTGCACTTCCTCGTTAGCCTCGGCAGAGCGGCTGAGCGATATGCCACTGTCAAAGTTATGTCGCAAAATGGCGAGCGACTTTGGTGTCTTTCGCGCGATCACACTGAGGGCTGTATGCCCTTTCTTCGACTTTGAAGTCACATCCGCTCCTAAAAATATGAGCGTTTCTACGCAAGGAGTAAGGCCGTCCATCGCGGCAAGATGAAGCGGTGAGTATCCATATTCATCTTTTTTATTCACCTGAGCTCCCCAGTTCACGAGTGTGTCGATAATGTCGCAAGAGCGTTCTGAGTGAGAGATTGCAGCATGTAGTGGTGTTCTTTTGTCGTAGTCTTCCGCATTTGGATCCGCGTTGCCATCCCGCAGTAGGACTTCAACTGTTTCTAAGCTTGAGCATCTAGCAGCGAGATGAAGAGGTGTAAACCCTCTATAGTTTTTCGCGTTTGACTTGGCTCCGTCCGCTAGCAACAGCTCCGCACACTCTGCGTAACCTCTAGCGGCTGAGAGGTGAAGCGCCGTGCACTCCTTATCTCTTTGTTTGGTGAAGCCATTCACTATTATCTTTGTCTCTTTCAACAAATATAGGAGGCATCTTTGGGATCCTAGTTCGGCTGCTAAATGCAACGCGTTAAGCCCGCCTGAAGTGCAGTAAGACGGGTCAACTCCTCGCTCTATAAAAAGCTCCATGCATTCGACAGCATCAGTCCGCACAGCGCAGTGGACAAGATTGTCTTCGCAGCCTGCCCGTTGCACGACGGCATGTAGTGACGCCCCGTGAGCTATCAACACTTCAGCCACTTCCAAGGAGTTACCAAACGCAGCGCAATGCAGAGGGGCAAAGTACTTCGGGGTGAAATCGACGTCTGCAGCGCGAGATAGTAAATAAACTGCAGCCCTTCCAGCTCCGCTAAAAGCCGCCATATGCAGTGCTGTCAGCCCGGCTGGCTCTGAGTAGTGTATATCAGCTCCCGCGTCCAAGATACCTGGCAGCAACTCATCTCGAGTCAAAAACGCAGCCCAGATTAAAGTCAAATTGACGACCACTTCAGGTGCAGAGCAGATGTGAGCCTCGATGTTATCAGCTGTGATCAAACCGCACTCCAAATCGTCGAAGAACCTACCAGCTCCTAAATTAAGAGCTTTTTCACAAATGCCTCTCCTGATCCCTTCCTCAGTCAGTCTGGCTTCAGGGTCCGGGGCGAGGATATCAAAACTGTGGTGCATATTCGGGGCATCTTCAGCGGGTGGGGATGGGCCAACGAATAGATATTCCTTAGCTTTTCCTGGCTCGCGGTGCGACTCAATAAGGTCGATGTTCCTGACTTTGTAGTTGTTAAGAGGGAATTCCTCGGGTTCTCTGATCCTTGATCGGAGGCTGCTGGATAGACGACTGCGCGTGGGCGAATGCGTGGGGGTCTGCAGAGCGGCGGGCCAGCCCATCTCGCGGTAACCAAAGTTGTCCATAGCGCGAGCGCGACTAACTGCCGCAGCCTCCTCTTATCTTATCTCGGGTTTGCTCAAGAGAAGACAGGTGAGATTTGTTTGACAAACGTGATTTATTAAGCTATTTTTACTGCCGCGCAGTTTTTGAGCGCAAATAGTGAGGGTTTCAGAGTTTTTGGCTCATTGTTGTAGATAACACTTTTCTAAAGTTACAAAAGACAGAGCTCTTTGTCCGAACCAGAAGCTAGAGTACCTAAACACTGAGTTAAAATTGATGAGTCGCTCACGTACGGATATAAAATCCTCAGATTTTGGATTTCAATAACTTTATAAAAAGATTTTTAAAAAGTTATCTGGTCGAAGCGACGCGTGACCCGAGAGCTGGTGGGTATCTGGCGCAGCGCATCAGCATTGCCATACAGCGGGGCAATGCAGCCAGCGTCTTTCTGACGCTTCTGAATGGTATTAATATGGGTCAGCTGAGCTACCTGTAGATTGTTTGCAACAGCCTGCAGTTAGCTTAATTGTTTCAATTGTAAATACTAGTTCTAATCTGTTTTATTATTTGATTTTAATTTTCTTTGTTTATATAGGCCATTGAAACTTTATATAATTAGGCTTACAAAATAAGCACTAAGACAAGTAAAATTGTATAGGTACCTACTGTAAACAGCTTTATATATGGTTATTATAATCAAATAAGAAATACGGTGTCATTGATTTTCTCTTCACTTATTTTTTTTGTCAACATCAATCTATATTAGTCAACTGATGGACAGGCCATAGCACCATAGCGCCCTGTCTTCAGCCTGCCAGCATCCAGCATCTGCCTGCAGCCTTCCGCAGGTCATCATCCGACCTGGTTGGAGGGCGTCATATACTATATTTGCCGAGTTGCGGTCTCCACTAAAGAATATCAAATACTATGGCTCTATACTTTCATAAATTTAACGAGCAACTAATGGTTAGATAACCTTCCTATTCCAACTGGCCCCTAGAGGTCGAAACTGAAGAAAACCCCTATTTCACCTGTAGTAAACCTATATTTACAGGTTGCGCATCAGCATTGCCATACAGCGGAGCAATGCAGCCAGCGACTTGGGGACGCTTGGGCTACCTGTAGATTATTTGCAACTTTGCAATAGTTAGCAGATAGCTCAATTGTTTATAATGTAAATATTAGTTCTAATTTGCGTCTATTATTTGATTGTAATTTTATTAACAGGTTATTTTCCATTTGCTCTATTTTCATTTAGATAAAATACCTAACACTAAAATTAAGAGTTTACTCCATCGTTTGTTTGTTTTGTACTGATAGCAAAATAAACTGACAAACAAAAATAATCTTCATTGTGTACATTTTCATCTAAGCATTTGTTTACACATATAACAATTTGTTTTGTTTTTTAATAGTTTTCAATTGATTCGTACCTAAAAACTACAATAAATCGTATTTGTTTGTAGAGGCTCGTAATAATAATTAACATACCTCAAAATAACAAGTAAAGCCATAGTTAATTACTAGTGTTATTGTAAATGGCACGATTCCTTGAAATGTATGTTTGAGTGACAGACCGTCAACCCCGTTACAATGATATCGTTCGTGTCAACATTGCATACCTCTCTTGCCCAACGTCGGTTATTGTAAGGAGAAATATTTAGTAGGTTAGATTGACTGCATCCTTTGCACAGCATCCTCAAATGAAGAAGAGTTTGTGTTAAGGTCACCCGATGCGAAAACAACTATAACACTGGGCACTGGGCAGTGAATAGGTTGGATAACTAGTTACAAGAAATACATATAAGTTATAGTACAGCATGTCCCTTAGAGTTACTAAGTATTATTATTTTGTTATATGTATGTATTAGTGTATTATTTTAGTAAGTAGGTATTACGTGTATTTGTTTGTAAAAATAGTTTGAATTAATGTTGTAAGCACCGCCATCCTCAATTTTTTTCACCATCGTTTTGGTTGCCTGGAAGAAATCGCTTTAAGCGATAAGGCCGCCAGTTCCATCTGTTTTATAAGGTGATGAATAAAGCATTATCTATCTATCTATCTACAGCGAGTACTATGTAGAGGTAATGTAGTACCTGTTTCGATTTGTGAAAAGTTGATGCCACTGAATCTGCATATAACAGCCCTATTAATTATACACTAATGAATTGTATTTCTAACGCATTTGAATTGTCAATGAATACAAATTAAATGAAGTTGTAGTTTTGCCTCCTTCTACCAATACCTACTTAATTAGGAAGGTTATTTATAAACTTACTTAATTCCACACCTTTCATTAAATTGTTTCGACATAAAGTACGATACAAATAGGCTTAGCGTTTTCAGTAGGTAATCATAAATTCTTGTTGAATAAGAGCGCTAAAAGTTACTTTTGCGCCACATTGGGGCTTACACAACTATCAGATAAATAACCTTGTTGTAATTTATAACTAGATGTTAGAAATAATAGTATATGTATGTAGTTTCACACAATAGCTATCCGGAAATGGTATCTAGTCACTAGTAATAGGGTACAGTTTCCAGAAAATTCAATAATTGAGTTTTATGGGGCGAATGCGACTGTCAAAATGGCGGCTGTCATAAAATGCTCTGTCGGTACAACAGACAGCGACCTAGAAGCGCCATCTACACTTTATACGAAAAAACGATATGGCTCTACTCTTAAACAGATAGCATGTTACAAAAGTAATTAGATTAGGAAAAAACAATTAGTCACTTTAGTATCATAATTACTTTGCCCTGGTACGGGGGGATCCCAAGTGACTAATTATAATTACACATGAACATCCTTTATACCATGAATCTTTAAAATCCATTTTGGTTATTAACACATTTACAACGGGAGCAAGAATCATGGTAAATATCCCGTTGTAAATGACTTTAGCCTTTTTACCAGTTCACTGCTGGACACAGACGTGTCCAGCAAGTGTCCTAACAATAACCGTAAATAGTGCATAGGTATGCAATAAGAGACAATGACGCTTCATCAGGGGAAACCTTTCCAATGAAGAAGCGCCTTTATATCTTAACATTAGGGGGTAGTGCTTTGCCGCGGTAGGTTTAAATGTTTCCGCGAAAATGGCGAGAGAGGGGTCACCGGAGAGGTTTTAGTGGGTATTACGTCCTTATCAGGACGTCGAGTCCCACATAATTCTGGTCCCCCCTAGACCAGTCTATTCGTAAAAACATTTCCTAGGCCGAGAAAAAAAACGGAAAAAAGGGGTAGTGCTTTAATCCCCACGCTGCAATTTGGGGACCGCAGTTCGTTGGTGGCTCTGTTCTCCAAGTGGTGCTGCTGCCCAGGTGGTATACTTTAGTCGCCTTTTACGACACCCGTGGAAAGATTAGGGGTGGCGCAAATTCTAGCTTGCAAGCGACTAATTACTGATCAGCGCAGAAACGTCCACAGTTGGACGCCATAATCACCACGCTTGGCGGGGGGATTGGTGATCACTGTAAAGGTTTTATTTTGCTTCATGATGTGGTTCTACGGGACAAAGGCCTGCTACACTCACCTTATATGATTCGGTAGAAAGAAGAATGAAAGAAAGAAAATACATTTATACTACACCTGCTCGTACTGTTAGAGATTTATATCTACTAACGGTTTTCACCTCAAAATTACGTTACTTTATGGTGGGAAAAGGGTTTTTAAAGCTAAAATAATAACAAGGTAATACTCACAGTTCTATAATCTGCACGTTATATACATATATACTTCACAACACTTGGTTCACTTATTTTGGTTGACTTCCCTCTTTGAGTGTCGAGACTCGACTGACCAGTATCGGTCGAGACTCGACTGCCCAGTTTTTGCGCTCCCTCGCTAAGCCACTCCCCTCCCCGACTGAGATCGGCAACGGTCGGTGACTGTCGGCAATAACGTGCCGGTCCCTGATTGGTTGGTGCAAAACTCGTTGAGCAGGAGTGGTGAGCGAGTCAAAACACTGTTTCAGTACATAATTATGAAACAGTGTTTTGAATAATTTAACAATAATAATTTTACTAGCATAATACTAAATTAACAGTTACATAAATAAATTTAATTGACAACATTCGGCCATCCTTTGTTTAGGCACGACCTCGTGCTATCAAATTTACACAAGTAGAGAAAAAATAGAAAAAAAGGGTGATTACATTATCTACAATTAAGTTTATGATACATACTAATAATAATAACAAGTACTGCACATGATAATCCAGTAACTAATCGTAGTAATCCTAGTTAAATTTGTATATTTATGAATAAACTCGCACAGTTTGATTGAATTAATTTAGAAATAAATACAAATGATTTATTCAAACTAAAGGCGGTGACACAGTAAGTAAGTTACAAATAATTAATATGTTCACAATCTAAGCATGCAAAATTAGGAGTATCTTCTAATTTCTATGCAATGGCCTATTTGCCTTCACTAGAGGAGTCACGTGCCCTAAAATTAAGCCATGGTTTTATTTTATCTACCGCTACAACTGTAGAATAAGATCGATTCCCTTTTCTCGTAAGAGGAGTGTCTTCAATCTCATACCTATCGCAGTCAAAAACTTTTGTTATTCTGTATGGGCCCTGGTACTTGGGAACGAGTTTCCTACTGCTGCCTGTAGTAGGGATTTGTCGTTCAACTCTTACTAAGTCTCCTATGTTGTATTTGGGGCATTGTAAACGCTTTTCGTCATATGCAATTTTCTGGGCCTTTTGATATGACTTTACGTGATCGTTTATTTGTTCCCTCAATTCAACCAAGCTCTGATTAGACGCCGTGATGTCAGCAGCTAATTCTGCTCTAATCCAGTAGGATTAGAGCAGAATTAGCTGCTGTAATGTATAAAGGGTCGAGGCTTTGTTTGGAACTAGGCCATATGGTACCAATGATAGTAATCATTGGTACCATATGGCCTAGTTTCAAACAAAGCTTCGGATGGGGTGCAATTTATACCTTTGTTAAAAGTGTTGTTCAACCCCCATTGCACGTCAGGCAAGTGTTCGTCCCATTTGTTCTCAGCTGAACCTATACATTTAGCTGTTAATGATTCAACGAGAGTTCGATTATAACGTTACACTTGTCCGTTTGCTCTAGGGGTCGCAACAGCATTAAGAACATGTTTAATGTTGCGTTCAGTGACAAATCTCGTAAAGGATTCACTTGTAAAGGATGTACCACGATCTGTGATGACTCTACGAGGGACGCCAAATATGCCGAAAATTTCTCTAAACACCCTTATTGTGGTCAGAGACTTGGTGTTTCTCACGGGCTTCAGAAATATGTAACGAGTGAAACCATCGATAAGGGCCAAAACATACATGTTGCCTCTAGCACTGCGGACAAAAGGACCTACATGATCGGCATGAATGGTGTCAAACGGTGAACAATGTACTAATAATTGAACCTAGAAACACAATAAGTACATTACATAAAATAGATAGGTACAAAAAACAGATAAAAGAAGAGTACTAAAATATCTACTAACTATAGGTATATATACAAAAACACATAAGCAATAAGTATACTTAGTGTTACAGGGGTCCAAAAAGGTTCCTTTCTCAGCGTTATGCCGCTTCAAGACGAATCTAGTAGCGGAGCTGGTTTTTAGACAGAACCTATGTATGTATAAATAAAAGATCTTTTGATAAGACCTCTCGCTGTCACAACACCTCATTGGAGCGTTACGCTAAAGTTCGTAGCTAATCCATCCTTAAACGGTGGTATAAGGGTCGGTACATATCTGACGGAAAATCCGTCGAGCGTATTATCTGTCGCTTATATTCGCACTAACGCATCATCGGTTGAGTGTAAAAGGTTGAATGTTTTGTTATATGTTACGCGACCGATAATACGCGACGCCTTTTCCGTCAGATATGTACCGACACTTTAGTTCGGTTTAGTGAGCGAAGTTGTTAATTATCTATACGTACATTGTCGTGCTCTATTTGTTTGCAAACTGGTTTTGGTGACGATTTTCTATTGGAGAAATAAAGATTAGTTATGGCCGACCAGAAAGAGTGCTTTATGTGTAGGTAGAGTTTAGTGCCTACAATCCGGTTAATGTGGCCATCTTTAGGAGACGTATGTCTAGCAGTAGACGTCTTTCGGCTGATGTAATGACGATGATGATACCCTACGATCTTATAAAAGTGCTTAACCTTTAAAACACCTAACAAATCGGATAATCCATATTGTACATCGGATAATGAGAAATAGATAACTTTTATTTCTTTAATTTAAAACATAAATCAATCAAATAATGAGTTAATTTGATTTCTCTTGACTTAAATTTTTTGTACACTATTTAGGAGAATAAGTGAAAAAGAAACCACTAGTAGGAGTAGATTAAACGGATGTCTCCATAATTTTAACAAAAAGTAGTTTTTATTCAAAGTTGTGTCTAAGGGATATCTACCGCGGGCGGGCAGCAGCGCCCCCTGCAGAACAATTCTACCACCGGACTGGGATCCCCCACCCCCATGCGTGGGTTGGGGATTATGGGCATTACCCCCCATGAGATAAAAGCCAATAAGCCGCTTATCTGGGGCCTGCGTCCAGCAGTGGACCAATATAGGGTGTTAAGGATGAGGAGGATGATGATTTCCCTATTGCGGCCCGCAGCAGTGGCGCAATGCAGCTACACCAAGGAGTATATGGACATGTGCCTCATGGTTTTTGAAAGTGTTAATAATTCACTTAAAATTTGATGTCTCACCGCATAAATAATAACTATGGCGCCTACCTACTTTACTGTGTGTTTCTGTCTAACTAACCCATTGTCACCATCTTCCCTTTACCTAATCTTTGCCCAGTGTGCCCACGCCAATGTCAAGAGCATATTCTTACCGGTCCACGAGACGTCTCATGACGTCTGGTCTAGGAGACCGGATGAGACAGGTCTGGCGAACCGAGCGAGGCGATGGGCCATGACCGTGAGACATTGAGACATTGCCGTTAATACCGTAAAGAGAAAATTGATAGAGCTTAGTGAAATTTACATGAATACGAGATTATGGTAGTTTCCTTTTGTTTCATTTTCCTCTACGTTTCCATCGCGTTGCAGTTATCGTGGTCACGGGGCGACCACGCACGCTAAAAAAAATCGCTAAATAATCTTTAATATGTTAACAGATCGCGAAAGTTTAACAAGTTGTATGATACCTAGTTTCATTTCAACATGGTCTAAAATCATTGTTAAAATGTACCTACCTATTTAACTTTTAAAACCAAAAACAATCGCGGAACATACTTGCGGGTCATTCGGTGCAAATAGGAACCCCAAAAACTTTGTTGACCCTCTAAGAATGGACCACCCTGTCATATATCTACTTACCTACTTTTCTCCAAAGACCAGAAAGAAGAAAGAGTTGACGCACCGAAACAAACATACATACCTACCAATTTTATGGTTTACTAACATTTCATCACTGACGAAGGAAGATTATTTCATGTGGGCCGAACTTTCTAGGGACGAATATGCCAGAAATCCATTTTTTTCCTGACAAAGAGCCAATAAATACATGTATGTATTTAAATTTCAGTCACAAGTAACACTTTTGTTTACCTCTCGTATAATGCGAACGTGTCATCGCGTCTTGTTTCCTTCTGAAAACAATAAAAATGACAGATACGTTTTTGAAACAAAGCTGTCGACAGATTTATGTCTTTCTTCCATTGTCTTTTCATTTCAAAAACAATTTTATTGGTCCAGTCAATAGTCTTGGAAAGTTAATGCTTCTCTGGATAGTGCGTATTCGCTGGATAGCGAAAGCGAATTTGGGAGCGATTTTTATTTACGAAAATATCACGAATATCACACGGGAGTGTAGTGAAAATATCACGTGTAGGTAGGTATTTATATTTACGTTAAACGCACGATTCTACAACCGGGCATACGGACATTTTTATCACGGTGCTTAACATTCCAGAATTAAAATTATTTAAACATGTAAAGAGACAATAATTATTCTGAAATTATATAATAATTTCTAACTACAAAAAAATACACGTGATTTTGGTTAGGGGGGAGTCTAAAACCTCACTACGTATCACCAGGGGGGAGTATGGGTTAAAAAGTTGTTAAAAATACATAACGTGATTAATAGATAACCTACTGTTAGTGTATTCAGATGTACCTATTCTTGAGAGAGAGAGAGAGAGTCTGCAATACAATTTTCACCGCTCATCGGCCATACAATTTTCACCGCTCATCTTTTTGTTCGAAAATATAACGCAGCCAAGCGGAAATAGTACCTATGAATGAAGCCGCTGTGCTATCGCTGCGCATGCTGTGCGACAGTGGGCTAGAACGGCTAAAGCCGCAGCGTGCACAGCGTGCCCAGCGGTGGGACAGCGGCTGTACACTCACGAATACATCTGAAATGACCAGCAGAACGCACGTCATGGTTACTTACTTTACTTATCTTACTGAAGTCTTAAGACTGGAAGAATATTTTTGTATGCTGGGCAGGACAATTTGCACAGCATCATCTAGCCCCAAAGTAAGCAGAGCTCGCGTTATGGGTTCCAGATAACTGATATACTTAATATACATACATACATATATCAGTAATCTAGTTTACATTACTTACATAGACAGTTTTTTTAGTATACAATTATGGAAATTCTTTTGGTTTATGTTAATCTTACGTTTCTAATTTTAGGTATTATGTGGATACTGTATATTTCCCAAATAAAACAAAACAAAACAAAACAAGTAGAAAGCACCCAGAACACTTGTAACATCGTAGGTATATACCGACAAAGTTACAAGTGCCCCGGAACAATTTTTTTTACGACCTGCATAATATGCAGATCGTAAAAAAAATGTTGCGAGGCGAGAATCGCACCCAGTCCGTACCTTCACCCCCTGCGTCACAGAAGTCGTCAATACACAACAATGCAGTCTTTGTCATTCTTTGTTTTCACAACTTTGTGTCACAGAGGTAATAAAAACGCCTTTTGTTTTACTAATAGCAATCAGAAGAAATCACGGTGTGTGACTTGCAAGGTGATGCCTCCTCGGCACACATGCTACGTCCATGCCAAAAACGGGGGGAGGGGTTGTTTTTTTGTAGGACCTTTGAACGCACGATGTGGCTCGATCGGAGTCGGTCTTCCGCAGCGCGGATAGCGTCGCTCATACTGGCTTCCAGCGTTGAGCGGATTTGGTCACACCAACGCACAGGGCTCCGTCCTCGCGATCGTTTTCCGTCCACCTTGCCGGTGATCACGAACCTTTCCAGGTTGTCTCCGGCTTTCCTGGCAAAGTGTCCGAAGAACTTAAGGACTCTGCGAAGACATGAGGTGGATAGTCTGATCTTGATATTGGGCTACTTAAGTATGGATACATTGGTGCGCCAACGCCACATCTCAAAGGCATCGATACAAAAGAATACAAAGTAACCATCGATCTAAGTAAAAAAAGGGAGATGAGGCACTAGCTTCTCGAAAGTGGAAAGCTCAAATTAGGTCCACTCACTTCAGTCATAGTCGGATCGGCGACGTTCGTGTTACGCGTGCTTGCTACGACGTACTTTAGTGTGATTTATTGACTGATAGATTACAGCAATGCCCTAGTGTTTGTTCATTATAATTATTAGCTACATAGGATTGGAAATGTAACTTTAAGCGAGTGTTTGCGTGTAGTTGTAACACAGGTCAGGCGTTGAGTAAGCGCTGCTAGGAGAACGTACCATATCTACAGATTTTACTTAGATCTATGAAAGCAATAAATCCCTATGCTCCGTACGCTCTGATTCCGATGCAGTGGACGCACAACTTAAGCTGGATGCGGCAAGCTGAAGACAGGGCGCTGTGGCGCTCATTGGGGGAGACCTATGCCCAGCAGTGGACTAACTTATGTGATGATGATGAGGAACATAATTTTACTATTCACGTTTCACGTAAGTAAAATAAAAATATGTATATGATTACTACCAAATAAATATATTATTAAAATATTTTTTTTTAACACACTGCTGGACAATCCACACAGCATCATCTAGCCCCAAGCTAAGCAGAGCTTATGTTATGGGTACTAGATAACAGATATACTTAATATACAATACATTTCATAGATAGATATTTTTTATTATACTTAGAAAACATAGAACACCCGCAACAAATATCTGCAGATTGTACAGACATTTGTCCTATGGCGGGAATCTAACCCGCAACCTCCTGCGTTGCAGGCGGGACTTCGCCCGCTACGCAACAGAGGTTGTCAAAAAAGGTAAATCAATTCCGACCGTAGAGTCAGAATGAAGATTCCGACGTTTCAGCAGGGTTACCCTGCTCGCTATTTTCTACAAGTTAACATTATTTTGTCATACTTTGTTGATTACCTGGTTATTTGCGGCTCAACTAAGGTAGCCGTCTACTTACACGTCACGAGACCTCGGGTTCGCTTCTCCGGCTTCGCACTACTATTCGGAGCGCGCGCAGTTACCTTCCGGTACTAATGACAAAAACATTATTCAACTGGGAAAAAAATTATAGAGCTGGTTAATTTAGATAACTTCTGGATTTTAAGTTCTTTACGCCGTGGTGGTCGTGGCGAAAGAATCCAACCCTACAACGACGAGTTGAAGAGCCGACTAATATCACCTTAAACGGTACTCACCCACTTGCTCTACTAATTATCGTAAATACTCTTAGCTGCCTCGCACAATAAGTACTTTTAATACTAATTATTCGCATATTGATCTATAACATACTAAACAAATAATTTTTAATAATCCAGTTAACACAAATTTCTTTAATAATAAGCAGTAGGTAATATTATTATTTAATATTACTAATCATTACCTAATGTTAATCTGGATTTATGTGACCCATTCAAACTACTTAAATAACTATTTCTTAACGGACAAACCACTTTAAACCGAGTGTACTCGTTCATTGTAGTACTTGTACCAATCTCATTAGATTATATATATTTTAGTTTAAGCATATTTAAGTACTTTAAGTGAAAACTGTTAAGCTTTAGTTGTTCTACCAATGTTTCCACTCATTTAAGATGTATAAGCTGTTTGATTTCCATCTAAATTAAAATAAAATAAAATAAATAATATACCTTTGTGTATACATTTGTAATTAAAAATGTAATCTAGTACATATACCCTAGAGTAGTGTGTGAGTAAAAAGTAGTTTGATAGCCCTAAAAATTTTAAATACTATACCTAAGCGAGCTGATCGTCTGGTCGAAGCGACGCGTGACCTGAGAGCTGGCGGGTATCTGGCGCCATACAGCGGGGCAATGCAGCCAGCAGCGTCTTAAGGACGCTTCCGACTCATGTTGATTATGGATCAGTTGAGCTAACGTAATTGTTTCAATAGTAAATACTAGTTCTAATTTGTTTATATTATTTGATTGTAATTTTATTTTGTATAGACCACTAAATTACTAGGTAATTGGAAGCCTGTGGCTTAATATACGCCGTAAATGTTTTATGTTGTATTGTTTCTAGGTCTTTAAACCCACATTGGAAATGAATGTACAGTTTAGTATTTTTATTTATTAAGTTATTTAATTGGTTTAATTGTAATTAAAGTTGAATTGAATTGAATTGAAGAGCCAACTAATACCTAAACTACGATCATCAATCCGGCAGCCAAGCGGATTATGTCTCTTTGTAATGTTATTTTTTTGGTGTACAATAAATCATTTTTGTATTGTATTGTATTATTCCATAACCCCCCCAACTCCCCGTCTTTTGTTGGTACCTAGAGAATAGAGCCGTCTGTCGTATCGTTCTGAATCATTAAAAAACGTCACATGACATTGTAATTACAACTATCAGCTGCCAATTAATTGAATTCAATTTACTTTTAATTAAATTTAAATATTTTTCAAATTTTGTATTAACAATTTTGGTGCAACGAGCAGAATTGAAATCTCTGCTCGTTGCAACAGAAAAAAATTTATCTCTGCTCGTTGCAGAATTGATGGGCTAAATTCATTGAAATTCAGGCCAGAAAATATCAATAAGATTCAGCTCCGTTGAAAACTGTCCAAAATCCACTACTGTCCACCAAAAGCACCCGTTGTCTTCCTTTCATAGCACAATATTTTCGCCCAAAATCAAATATCGCTTTGTTAGCCAACCGTACTTCGAAATCGCTGCCGAAACGAGTGGGATTAGGAAACCTAGCAGAAACAGTCTGCTAATAATCTTTAATACGACAACGATTTACGTAGCTAATAATACTTATTACTGAATGTTTTGAAATGACCTGCAGCATAGGACAATTTAGTTAACCTAGTTATTCAATATTTTTTTAAAAGCTGGTGCTGGTTTTCCGTATTCTAGAGGCCTAGAATTGTGACGTCAGCGTGGAAAATTGCAGGGAAAACAAATTACAATCACCCCAGCTTTTAAAAATTAACCTACATTATCACTGATAGAATTATCAAGCTGAAGTGGCAGTGGGCTGGTCATATCTCGCGAAAACGAAATAAAATAAAATTACAAATAGCTAAATCAAGTACTAATTATGAACAAAAACAATATTAGCAGAGGGAGCTACATTATTTAACAATTTGCCAAACAACAAAAAAGAATGTGTTAATTTAAATACCTTTAAAAATAAACTTATGTACATAATCTGTAACAAGACACGAATAAAAATGCCTATATTATTATTTAGCAACACCAAAATTTAAGCATAGTACCTATTTCATAATTAACTAAGTACCTACCTACTAGTTGTCCTACCTAATGAGTAATATTTATTAATATTATTATTTAATAAATAAAATTTTGATAAACAATATTTAGTTATAATTTATTATAGGTACCGAGGTTAGTTGAAATATTATAAAACCTAGATTAATTTGTTGTTATGTATATCATTATAAGTAAACGCTGTGTTTGTGTGAGAATAAAGTTCTTTAAACGAACTTTATTCTCATACAAACACAGCGCGTAAAATTATGGGACCGCGGTCATGGGACCGCGGTCCCATTCGCCGGATTGATATAATTTTATTATTTTTCTTCCGGCGAATGGGACCACAAACCACGTGACGTATATTGTACAGTCGTCGTCAGATACAGATCCGAAATAAATACGACAATATTTAAGTAAGTAGTACCTAGTTCATAAACATAATATAATAGTTCCTGTCAATTAAAATGAATATTTTTTTGTGTGTTGTGTACCAAAGATTTGTATAAAAGTTATAAAAAACGCATATTAATATTTGCTAGTGAAGACATAAAAAAATATTCGAAAGAGTGCAAACGTTTTTTTATTGATGCCACTGCCAAATCTGCCTCAGTACATTCTGTCAACTATATACCATACATGCAGATGTGGGAAGTACTGAAGACACCGTGAATGTTGTTCCACTATTATTCTGCACTTCTACCTGATATGAAGACATCTACCTACGAGCTTCTTTTTGAAATGATAAAAAAACAGATACCCGAATGGGAGCCGAATGTAATGTCCGTGGACTACGAAGTTTCAGCAATAAAAGCGGTTCGAAATGTTTTCCTATGTGTGAAAATAGTAGGTTGTTACTTTCATTTCAGCCGAAGTCTGTGGCGTAAAGCAAAGGAAATCAGAGTCAGCAAAATTCGACTAGGAAAAAGAAGACTTTAAGCTGTAAGTGAATTACTTAGCCGTAAAATAAGTATTGGCCATTGTTTAGAGAAATTACGATGAACACTGACTAATTGTGATTGTTGACTGTGATTATTGTATAATAGTTTGTTGATTATTTTATAGTAGGTATGATATACATGTACATTTTTATTATAATTTAAATAACAAAGACAATAACTAAAAAGTATTAGAAATACCGAACAATGAGCATTTTAACTAATTGTGATTGTTGTATATAGTTTGTTGATTATTTTTATAGAGCCTAGGTGTGATTATTTTTATTACATTTAAATGTCAAAGACCATAATTAATATAAGTAAAACGTATTAAGACTGATTTTTTTAAATTTTTTACTTGTCTAGTTTTTGTTGATTATTTGTTGTATTATTTATGTAGGTTTAGTATATTTTTATACCATTTAAAATAACAAACACTCTATTATGTTTCAACTAAGATGTTAAGAACAATTTGTGGCATAGAATGCAAATGCCAATTTTTCTAATTATTTTTTAACCGTAAGCTACTTTAACAGACTGATTGTTGTTATTTGTTTGTAGTTCGTTGATCATTTATTTTATAAAAGAAATTTAGTATGTGTATATTTTTATAAGGTACATTTTAAATAACAAGATACTAACCAAAGCGTAATAAAACATTTTTTCTTATAATAATTGTTAATAATTTGATTCATAAAAATAAATAATGTCTTCAATCAAAGAGCTTTGCTGTATAATATTACTTTCTACCTCTATGTCTACTGTTTCCTTTGACTGTACTTTATTTGCCTTGAACAATAGATTTTTTTCAATCATTTCGAGAGCGGTCCCATTCGCCGGAAGAAAAATAATAAATTTAATCAATCCGGCGTTTGGGACCGCGGTCCCTTTTCCTAGCGGTCCCAATCGACGGAAGCCTCGATAATGTATCCTATGAATGAAAAGGACTTCTCAGCCCAGCAGTGAGTGATCCTAATCCATGCTGATGATACATTGTAGCCCAGAGCTGGGGTAGTAGTTGATCAACAATTGTGTACCAACACTTACCCGCCTTGATAAAAGCTAGTAATGATTAATCTCCGCAACGCGCCTAAAGCGTCGGACAGACGGTAAATCATTCACAGTAACTCGGACAGCTAGCTGGATTGTTAGTAACGCCCTTAGGGCGCTGGTAGGGTTGCTACTTTGCTGAATTTCAATCAACAAGAGCAGCTCTAAGACGTCTCAGATCCGTTTGGTTATAAGATCTAGTAGGTACCTATGAGTTTGCATATTTTCAAAACGGACAAAGTCTTAAAGCACCGAGAACACACGAAACAAATATCTGCAGATAGGTAGGTATTACAAACATTTATCCCGAGGGGGGAATCGAACCAGCAACCTCCTACCTTCGCAGCTTCGGCCGCTGCGCCACGGAGGTCGTCAAAAGTTGTTAAAAATTGTACTCCCAACATGCAACAAATCACTCAAATGAATTCGAAAACAAATTAGTACGTGTCTTTTGAAACTATTAGGTCCTTACATATGAAATTGGCGTTTTTCGTACTGGCCACTTTAATCACAAATTTCTCCTCTTTGGTAAGGAATTCCAAATTCAAATTTGTACAGCTATAGACTCATGTATTTGTGCTTCGATGATCGTCATTCATTTGTTTTTTTTCTTCTGTTTTTTTCTGTTTGCGTCACTCATTTTACAAAATGGAAAACTTAAAATATCGCATTATTTACGAGTACGAGTTCCGCCGTGGCACTAGTGCTGCGGAAACAACTAGAAGGGTGAATGATGTGTATGGCGGTCGTGTTGCAAAAGAAAACACAGTTCGTTTTTGGTTCCAACGTTTTCGTTCTGGAAATTTTGACCTGCAGAACAAGCCCCGTGGACGGCCTGAGATTCAAGTTGATAATGAAGAGTTGAAGGCTATTGTGGAAGCGGATCCATCGCAAACCACGTCCGAGTTAGCTGCAGGCTGCGATGTTAGTGATAAAACTGTTTTAATTCACTTGAAGCAAATTGGGAAGATTAAAAAGCTTGAAAGGTGGGTACCTCACGAATTGACTGAAGCAAATAGTCATAATAATAGTCATAATAGTCATTTATTCATAATAATTATTATAAGTCAACATTGGTAAACACAAATCAGGTGTTGAAATACATTTTATAATTTAACATTGATAAAAAATTAATAAAATAATACATTCAAAAAAGAGCAAAATTACTATTAAAAATAAATTAGCCACTAGCTAATTAAAATCAATTAAAAATCAATAAGATCACTTAATTTTTATATGCTACGAATTCATCGTAGGTATAAAAAGTTCGCTCAATAAGCCAGCGTTTAAGTTTGCTTTTAAATGCAGGAAGACTGTGGGTTCCTGTAACAGAACTGGGAAGTCTGTTGTACACCTCAGGACCCATGACGTGTGTCAGCTGCTTGGACGACTTCGTCAATGAGCGCGTCACAGCAGCAAGTCTGCCGCGGGCGCGCGCGTCGTACGAGTGAGTGTTGCCTAGCGTCGCGTATGTCCCATGGTTCTGTCGGGCGTACATTGCCACCTGGTAAATAACCAAACATGGCAATGTAAGAATACCAAGGGATTTAAAGTGGGGTCTCACCGAGTGGTCGCTTGGAATCCTAACAATTGCTCGTACGGCCCTTTTTTGCATCCGGAACGCGCGTTCCCAGTCAGCCGCGCGCGCCCATAGCTCGGCGCCATACTGAAGCAACGACTGGACTGTTGCAAAAAAACAAGCACGAGCCACATCGGCGGAGACAACACACGCCATCCGACTGAGCGCATAACATGCACCCGCCAACCTTCCACACAGCTTGTGGATATGGCTCGCCCACTGCAGACCCCGGTCTATCTGGAAGCCCAAGAATGTTGTGTTATCGACTTGCTCAATATTGTTTCCATGGACTAAAACTGTTAGTGGTCTAGGTGCACGACCTGACAAGAAGAAATGGATGAAATGGGTTTTGCTCAAATTAAGAGCCAGCCCATTTAACCCAAACCATTCCGCCAGTAGCGTCGCCGTTGTGTTGAGCTTGGCTTCCAACTGATCTACAGTGGGCGCAGCGACGATAGCGGCCACATCGTCGGCGTACATGTACACCTCAGCACTTGTAATGAATTCGGGTAAGTCATTTAGCAGTAGGGAGAACAATATATTTGAAACCGAGGAGCCTTGGGCGACGCCCATCTTCGATTTCAGTGGGTCAGATACTATTTCCCCACCGCTGCCCGTCACTACTTGCGAACGGTCCCGCATAAGATCACGCAATAACTCGTGAGCCTTATCAGTGATGCCGTAGTGATGTAGTTTGACTCCTAGTATCTTGTGGTCGGCCACATCAAAAGCCTTTGAAAGGTCGCATAAGATTACCGCGACCTGTTGCAAACCGGCAAACGCGCGTCGACTGCTGCGTTACATTACTAAACCGGCACAATAATGAAGGTATTTTAAACCGAATCATTACCTGTGATGAAAAATGGGTTCTTTACGATAATCGGAAGCGCTCAGCGCAATGGTTGGATCCTGGCCAGCCAGCCAAATCCTGCCCCAAGCGAAAATTAACCCCAAAAAAGTTACTTGTAAGCGTTTGGTGGACTAGTGCCGGTATTGTTCATTACAGTTTTCTCAAATCTGGCCAGACTATTACGGCTGATGTCTATTGTCAGCAATTGCAAACCATGATGGAAAAGCTAGCGGCTAAACAACCTAGGCTGGTCAATCGCTCCACGCCACTGCTGCTTCACGACAACGCTAGACCACACACTGCGCAACAGACGGCTACTAAATTAGAAGAGCTTCAATTGGAAAGTCTAAGACATCCTCCGTACTCCCCGGACCTTGCTCCAACAGATTACCATTTTTTTCGAAATTTGGATAACTTCTTGCAAGGGAAAAAATTCAACTCCGATGGGGCAGTCCAAATCGCCTTCAAAGATTTTATTGATTCCCGTCCGACTGGTTTTTTTAGTAAAGGGATCAATGAACTACCTATAAGATGGCAAATGTGCATAGAAAATAATGGTTCATACTTTGATTAATTAAATATATTATATTAAAAAATATTCGACTTTTTGTTCCTCCCATACAAAACGCCAATTTCATATGTAAGGACCTAATATTTGATCGCCCCGTCACCGTCATCGTCCTCACTTCGCGTCGTCGTCTTCAAACTAGGAAAAGTAAATGTTATGCAATTATATTAATAATGTTTTCCTAGGTTTAGTTTTTGCCATTTAAATATTATTTTTGTTCTTTGTTTGTGTGTGTGCATGAGGCCAGCTTGCGCACCACGGTATCCACGAAAGATCAGCGCTATGGCATGGTCTACCATAACACTTGCTGAGTGGAGTCCGATTATGTCAGTTTTCCTATAAATTTATGGATATTTTTATCTAATAGGATATGTACATACAACTAGGCTACACAAGATTAATGTATCTTTTAAAGGCCAATGTATACGCTTCTACAACAAAATAGCAAATGAGTTGAAAAATTTATCAATAAATAAATTCAAACAAATTGTCAAAAAAGGCTTACTACAAAATATCAGTTATCTAGCAAAACTTTTTTAGGGTCAAAATTCAAAATTCAAAGTGCTTTATTTCCTTTAGACCTTGCAGGACTCTTGGACACGTTACAAAATTCAAATTACATAAGTAAAACTAGAAAATAAAGTGATCACTTTGATTTTTGCTCACTTCAATATTTTTAAGGTAGGTACAGCAAAGAAGCGAACATGAAACTTTTACCTTGTTAGGTTGTTAGTTTTCGAGTTGGAGCTAAACTTTTTTATTCTCTAGGTCCTAGAGAATAAAAAAGCTTGGGATAAGTTTTGAAGTTTTGTTAAAAAAGTTTTCTTCCAGCAAACCCAGAGTTACAGGAGAGGCGATGGAACAGGTAGAGGAAGTGCATAAACAATGAATCTTTTTATCTTTATGTTCTGACAACATAAATATATTTTTGCTATTTACTTTTATTTTAGTTCCTCTCAGTATCCGCTGCAAGGCGCTGAATGTATGGCAGAAAACGATAACTTTTATAGTTCTCCTTCCACACTTCTCTGTTGTGTGCTTTTGTAGATCGATAACATCGATCATGGTCATTTGCAGCCGTTGCGTTGACAGCCCTAACGCTTGCAAATTCCAAAGGCGCGTGCGCACCCAATCTGCGTAGATAAATGATAGTTGCCATACAGGACACGCCCTAATCCTGGAGCATTGTAGTGCACGCCTATCATAATCAACAGGGATTCAGTTGCATTGCATTGCAGTGAAATGAAGATCCAGCTACTTGAACGTTGAAAGCCCGCCGTTTGCTGACGACCTCTGTGGCGTACGTGTTGAGCGAAGATCCACTAGAGACGGAAGAGGTTGCCGGTTTGATTTTCAGGGACGAAATGAACATTCTGGTACGCATAGCGCATGCTCTGGGGCCCAGAGGAACAGCTTCCTTCTGTGGTTTTTATAGCACCTTCACTGCGATCACCGATCCGCCTGCCATGCGTGGTGATTATGACAAAACCCCCCCTCGGCGGAGGAGACATGTTCAGTTCTGCACGTATGTGTGCTGTTACGTAACGTAAGTAGCTTGTACACTGTTTAGCCGAGTCTGATTAATAGTCCGTTAATTTGTTTTGTTCAGCGCCGGAATGTGTTCAACATTTGTACTGTAGGCACTTACAAAATGTACAGGTAACGCCTCCTGCGTACGACCTATACCGCCTCGGGGACGTTCGCTGAAGCTCGCGCCGACTCCTTTGATACTGGTACCAAATATATTCTGGTACCAAAACTGATACCATCATCAACACCAAAAAAACAGCCTCACTCAGCAGAACTTGCGGAAGCAGCAACAGCATCCTGAATGCTATATTTATATACCAAACTAGCTGCTGCCCGCGGCTAAGCACGCTCTTTTCTGAGAGTCTACACAATAGCCTATGTCCGTTCCCGGGATACCATCTATCTCCATGCCAAATTTATTTAAGATCCGTTCAGCCGTTTAGGCGTGAAGAGGTAACAGACAGATAGGCAGACAGAGTAACTTTCGAATTTATAATATTAGTAGGGATTTAAAAGTAACTCGGTCAGTCACTCAGTAGTCATTCAGGACAAAAGATTTTATATGTATAGATAACATTCTAACCTAAAATACGAAATACGACTTCCATCAATTCTGTTAAAAAAGGTTTATGCAAAATTTTAAATAGATTGGACCAAGGAATCACGTTGCCCTATACAAACTTTGCCCCCTTTTCACCACCTTAGAGGTTGAATTTCGAAAAATCCTTTCTTATCGAATGCTTACGTCATACAAAGAACACATCCTCCAAGTTTCAGGTCTCTACGATCAGTGGTTTAGGCTATGCGTTGATCCGTTAGTCAGTCATTCAGGACAAAGCACTTTATATGTATAGATACGAGTATAATAATTGTCCTCTGATGTATCAGCTCTCTCTTAGGACCAAATAACTGGATACTGTACTAACCCCCATAGCTATAAGCCAACTAACAAAATTGAGTAAGTTTTACGAATAAAACATTATTTAGTTTATTTCACTCGCTATCAGAACGTATTTCATTTTCATCACCGCGCCTATTATACGCACCTTTTGCAAATAACTCTTCATAAACATATTCGTTCCTTGTTGTCCCTAAAACTATCAGTTCAGTCAGAACTTTAACATCCTCCTTAGTAGTTGAACCCCAATGGTAGTTCAGCATTTCAACAATACGGTTTATGAACTTGAGGGGGTTTATATTTGAGCTAGTTAAACCTTCCGCCCATTCCTTAATGCTTGAGATTGTTGTATCTAATTCCAAAGTAAAAAAATCTTCATCTTCGGAATGAAACACTTTGTCTATAAGATCTAGTAATATTCTAACCGCTGTGGTTTTGACTTTCATCTCTGGCTTGTCATTTTTGAATAGCTTGTAACGTTGTGTGATCATTGTTTTTATTATTGTGAGCAGTTCTCTGATATATTTTGGGTTTTTCTTCTGAGCTGCTAGTTTTGATTGTAGAGCATCGCGCGTGTCAATCGTCATTATTTTTCGTGCAAACCAGTGTTTTCCTTCTATGGCTTTGATTATGTCATTGATGACTCTGCTATATGCTGCATCATTTAGCATAAGTATCTCGTTTATCAAGTCAGCCATTTTATCAACAAATCCACGGAAATGTCTACAAACATGTTTTTTTTCGCAAGCATATTTGAATGCTTGCTTCTTTTCTTCCAATATGATATTCTCCAATTTCGTCAGATGATTGTATGATGTTGGCGATGCTTCATGTACTGTTCGCATAAGTTTTTTGGCCGTTACAAGTAGTAAATGGTTTGTAGTTTCAATCAGGTCTAGTATGACAAATTCTCTATCTAAATCATTTTTTGGTTGTGTTTCGCTTGTTTTGTTAAAGTAAGAATTAAAGTGTTCTGTGTATATTTTTGTAGCATTGTCCAGTAAAGCTTGAATTTTCGTCGAATTATAGAGGTAGACACCTAAGTTGTCTATGTTGTTTAAATTCCTAATCCCCTTAGACAACTGATTTTTGATAGCTAACAAATCAGACTTAAATGACTTTTTAATTTTTTCGTTACCAAACTGGTTTATCATAAGTCCTGGATCATCAGTGACAGGGCTATACGGGGTTTTCTTGAAAAAAATTTCAAGATGGTCAGTAAGTTTTGAAACTGGCTTAACTTTGGCATCATTGTCTTGGTTCGAAATGTTCACATCGTTTCTAAGGAATGGTTCTTTATTTAATCCGTTTTCGGTGAGGTTTAATATGTTTTTCATGGTGTTTACGATGCCGTTGTCCAAATATGCTTCACCTAATACCTCAAGGTCAAAACAACGCGAAGTCGCTACAACTAAACACAAATAAATGTTGATTATAAACATACGACTTCCAGTGGCGCAGCGGGCGAAGGTCCGGCACCGTCAGGAGCTTACAGTTTGATTCTCGCCTCTAGATAAATATTTGTATGTGTTTAGAAGTTATTTTATATAATTAAATGAACAAATAAATAATGCTGGACAATCCACACATCATCATCTAGCCCCAAGCCAAGCAGAGCTTGTGTTATGGGTACTAGATGACTGATATACTTAATACAATACATACATAGGTATATTTTTTTATACATAGTAAATACCCAGAACACCCGGAACAAATATTTGCAGATCGCACAAACATTTGTCCCAAGGCTGGAATCGAACCAGCAGCCTCCTGCGCCGCAGGCCGACCGTCGCCCGCAGCCACATCGGTCGTCAAAATTTTAAAAAACATTTTTTTTGGTTGATTTGTTGCACTTACCGTAGTTAAAAAATATTAAAACTAACATTTTGTGCGAGTTGTGATTAAATTGCAATAAAAAATTGAGAATGGTCTACAGCTTTCAGTTTCATCGTAAAATTAGAATTACATTGATAAGATAAAAAACAAATAAAAAATGAAGACTGGTACCTATGGTAAGTAGGTACTTAGTTGCTAAGTCTTAATTAACTAAATACTATACTTACCTAACTACCCACCTACCTACACTATAACATACAAATCAAAAACAGAATAAAATAGGAAGATACTACTTACCTACATAAATAGGTACTTCTAATAACGTTTTTTCTAAGACCACAAACATTGCAAAACATAGCGTCCTCCCGTTTGCAGGGGCAAAGGGGAAGACGCTGCCTTCTGTAACACAGTTTCTATTACTAAAACACAGAACTTTGTATTTTTTGTAACTTTGTTTTTTTCATTTTCAATAACAAAATATACGAAAAATACGAAGGTCACTATTCACAATTCAACATTATGGCTATACGTTACTTAGCCATCTTGTCGACAGACATTAATTTGGTATTCCCAACAAATCTGCGTTCGTTTTGCAACTGGCCTAGCCATTCTACAAACGGGCTCATTCTACGATATGATATATAATATATAAGTTTTATATCTTGAACCTGCAAAAGCATTTTTAAGTATTTAGCTTAGTTTTATATTTATGTTTGTTTGGTTGAAATACGGGACTGACATTAAGAGTCAGTCAGTCATTCATTATTAATTGTTGATACCAATGACTCAAAGTCTTTTATAATGTACTGTAATGTACGTACTTAGGCACCTATTTATTCATTTATATTATTTATTAAAATGGGCATCCTACGTGGGATTAACTTAGAGGCCCCCCCTCTATACATTACAGGAACTGTGTTTCCACATTTAGGGGACGTCGCAGCATGCACAACATTTAGTAACCTATTGTTAAAGATAGAATAGATAAGTACAATCATCACATCACGGTAGTAGGAGGAATGTTTAGCCCATCCAGTGTAAAGTAGCCCACGGCATGGCTTCACGCAGGGCATACGCCCACTTGCACATATGTAGCTCTGTCGTCGCGTGGAAGTTCTGTCAGGAATGACAGGAATGCAGGAATTCAGAACTACCTAACCTATTGCAACATGGAAAGTAGATACAATGGATTTAGAAATGGGTTTGAAGATTTTGGTCCTAACATCGGTCACCATTTTGTTTTTTTTTTAATCGTCGCGCCCAATTTTAGTTATATATTTGATTAAAGGACAATAAAACAAATAAAAACAGTGTTAAAAATTATGTCCTAAGGCGTCAGGTTTCCGAGATATTCACAGATACTATATTTTTTCTTAATGTGAATATCTCAGAAACTTGACGCTTATAGATATTATAGAATTTTTTATTTGTTTTAGTGTCCTAAATCAAAATATATAATTTTTATTATAATTTTTGCATGGAAGGTGGCCCGAACATCAATCACCATTTCGATTTATTTCAAAATCGTTGCGCACAATAAATCTTGTACTTACTATATTTGGATAGAGGACACTAAAATAAATAAAAAATATATAACATAGTGTCCCTAAGACTCAGTTTTCTGAGATATTCAGATTGAAGAAAAAATATAGTTATGTATTTTCATCTGTGAATATCTCAGAAACCTGACGCTTTAGGACATTATTTTATAGCCATTTTTTATTTGTTTTAGTGTCCTCTATACAAATATATTACTTTTATTGGGCGCAGCGATTATGAAAAAAAATACAAATGTTAGGGCCACCCTCCATATAAAAATCTTCAAACCCCTTCATTGCCTACCTCACATGCCTACTACGTTAGTACAAAGAAGCACTAACAAATATATTACGGATCAAACAAGAACTTCTTCAGCGATGGGAATCGAGCCTGCGTTTTAGTCAGGCAGGCCTTTACCCACTGTGCCACAGAGGTCGTGTAACAGTATGTACAAATCTACGATTACAGTAGGTATCTAACGTAAATCGTAATAATATTTCCTGCGTAGGTACAGGGTATACCCAGGTATACTACTAATACTACGATTAAGTGCAATTTAAGTCATCAAGGAATCTGGGTTATCTCAAGAAAATTACTTAGATTAAGCACCTACTAGGGTTGCCATGCCACCCACCATTACTTTATAATAAAGTTATTTCGAGCTAACGTACTATATACTTTATGAGCACAACAAAGTAGGTACGCGTAAACACTTTATTTGGCTATAAACATTTTTATTTTATTGTTTGTTTTTCCCTTTATTAGGTAAACATCGAGTCTAACGCGGCCGGTACGTACCTACGGGTCGCAGAGTGATAATCTAAAAGACAGATTCCTTTTTGAGAACGCAACATTAAAATTTGTGTGCCTGAAAATAAAATTCAAGTTGACAATTGATATTAAATGTCAATTGTCAACTTGAATTTTATTTTTGGTGCAAGAAGTTGAAGTGGCGAAATTGCGACAACCCAGTCGCAGAATCCATCTGACAAGAAGAAGAAGAAGAAGAAGAAGAAGTTGAAGATGACCACTGTTGCCTATGCGGATCTTTTGCTCCATTTCGAATATTCTCTACTTCTGCGGATCTATTCGAACCAAACAGTTTATCGAAACGGCACATCATGCTTAGTTTGGTGCAGTGGACTGTAATACCTACAGTAGAATTTACGCTGTCGTGCTCTGCACATTAGAGTTTGTTCCTAACAGAAAGAGAGATTGAATAACTCAGTATTTTATTGTTAATCTATGTATTTTGTATTGTATGGTCTGGCCAGTCTATAATATAAAATCTTTCCATGTGTTAGGGTGATTCGTTTCACGTTACCAAGACGATTTTTATTTAGAAAGAGAGATTGAATTGAATAACTCTGTCCTTTATCTACGATGAGAAATTGTATGAACTAGTCTATAGCATGGAATCTATTCATGCCTAATTTAGGTTTGTTTCACGTTACCAGAAGATATATTTTTTGTAGTTTTAAATATTTTCTCCCTTCTACAAGGAATAAAACTGCGGAAAAGTAATTTATTTTGTTAACTGCTGCAAAAATTACTTCAAAATTATCACGGTTTTTCCGCAGATATCAATCGCTTCCCTAAAAATAGCGATGTACATAATTTGAATACAAGAAATAAACATAAGCTCGCTGTGCCCACAACTAGACTACACAAAATCAATGTATCTTTTAAAGAGCAATGTAGGTATACGCTTCTACAACAAAACTCGTAGTGAGTTGCAAAAATTATCAGTAAATAAATTCAAACAAATTGTCAAAACCTTCTTGTGTAAAAAGGCCTACTACAAAATATCAGATTATCTAGAAGATAAAAAAGCTTGGGACGGGATTTGTTCCAACTCGAAAAATAACAACTACCTAACAGGTTATAGGTTTCTTCGTCGCTTCTTTACTTTAGTCTACATACCGAAGCGACTGAAATCAAAAATATCACTTTATTTCCGTGTCAGTGTTTAATTATTAAGAATTTGACCTTTTCTAAGTGTACATTTATTGTATTTATGGAAATAAAGAGTTTTGACTTTGACTTTGGTTGATAAGATCGTTGTTTTTATCGGAGAAATCGTTAAGATATCTCAACAAAGAAAAAAACACATTTTCAAGTTCCTCTCGTAATTAAATTATACGGACATAGTGTATGAACGCGTAACAATTCTTTAAAAACTATCTTTATCAAACATTAAATATTATACAATACCATAAAAAGAACGTTACTGTCCCCGCACAGTCCAAACAACAAAACTTAACAATAAATCAAAACTCAACAACAATAACAAGCACGTAACAACGGAAAAATACCATAAAACTATAACAAGGAATTCGTAAAAAGGATTACTAAACGCGTTAAGATAGCGTGAAAAAAAATCGAGACAAATTTTTTTTCTGCCAACGGTACGCGCGAGAGTGAGTATAGACGGCACTAGTGTGCAAGCGAGATAATACGATAAGCAACGCCATTTTAGATTCCTTTCTTTAATGAACTGAGTTATACCTAGGTACCGTATTAATGTAAAAACGTAAGATGTGGCGTCGTAGTCGTCGTCGTCGTAACCGTAACTGAGCTGTATGTAGGTATAGGTAGCATGGATGGCATAGCATTATGTAGCATGCTATTAGCATAGCAAGCAAAGCAGTATTTTCTTCAAATCGGGGAAGCCCCTTCCGCTATTATTCGTCCTGGTATTTTTTTTAACTATGCCATTAGAATATTAGTCCAAGAGTTGACTAGGAAAATTAGATACATAATCTGCCTGTGATAGAATTTTGGGATGATAATTGTGACGACCAAATTTCATCATCAATAAAACTCATAAAAGTATGTACAGTCCGATTGAAACCTATATTAATAAGCAGATGTTTTCTTTATAAAATAACAAAAATAGTTAGACCTGTATGAAAAGAGGGCGCTTTTTACTTGGGCCTGTTAATTAAGAGTGGCACAGACCGTGACGTGACATCCCGTCGACTTCCTCTCCGCTGCGCGAAAGATTGAACCATATTGAGTTATAATAGCCCGGCCATACGCTCCGTCTTGCCTGCGCAATCTATCGATCTAACAATCGTTGAAATACTGAAGATTGGACTGCGCAGGTTTGTGCTATTGTAGATATGCTGAAGATTGAACTGCGCACTTAGAATGCGCAGGCTAGACGGAGCGTGTGGCCCACAAGCCGCGCTTCTGCTGTCTACATGCACGTTCTTACCTGCGCAAATTGGTTTGTGCTGGCATGCTCGCGGGTAAGCCAGACAGAGCCTTGACAGAGAGTGTGACCAGGCTTTATGGTAAGAAGGGCTTTATTGACCGACTTCGAAAAAAGGAGGTTATATGTTCGGCTGTATGTAGGTATGTTTTTTCTATAGGTATGTTCCTCGATTTCTCCGTCAAATAAAGACAGATTTTGAAAAAAAATCGCTCTAGTACAGAGAATGATCCCGAGGTGGTTATTTCTAAGGGGTAAGTATTTTTCCTGCAAAACTTAAAACAGTGTATAAGGGATTCGAGGTCGGCTTTTAGTTTTTACACGACAATAAAATAATTCTTTTTGGAATGCATCATTATTATAGCATACTAACTAACCATCCGGGTACTAACTAACTAGGACCTACGCCAATATGCACACTTTATCATAATTTACTATTATTTAACTGCAGTGCAGAGAGCTTGGAGAGCGGTTTGCCTTGCATTTTATTATGTAACTGGGCATTCAAGTTATGTAAGTGCCGTTTTGACTGACTTAAGTTAAGGACAAATATTTCTAGGTACCCAATCCGGTCCACAGCCCACCTTCTCAGTTTTACTTGATTACTTATGAAATAATTTTATTCCAGATTATTAGTTTGCTCTAGAATTTTTTACAGGTTTAACCTTGTAAATGTGTTAACCTTGTAAATGAAAACTACCTGCTTAATATAGCTTTACAATGTGATTATTTATTATTGCTACTCCAATTAAATTTGGGTATAAGCTAAGAGTTTAGGCAGGTACTTACGAATAATCCCGTATGTATGGAGATTATCCCCCACACGGAATTATCCGTAAATACCTACCTAAGTAGGCATTATGAAAAAAAAACATGAATTATGTTTGCAAGCACGACTTACCCCTAAAATGCCCTGAATACTAAAACACATATATTGGATTTGAACAGATCTCAAAAATACGATTTTTGTTAAAGCCCTAAAGATGAGTTTTGCATAGTTTACGAAAACTATTAATGTTTTCGTATCCTTGTTTCCTTGCATACATTTAGTGCTTTGCAACGCCCCTACCGGATACCAAGAGGAATTAATTTTCATAGTTTGACAGCAATCCAATAGTGATACATTACAAACTCAATTAGGTATAGTTTTTGATTGATTTTGAGTGATTTGTTGCATTTTAGCAGTTGCGTTTGAGTAGTCGGGGGTAGGATTAGGTACATATTTACGATATCTATGAAGTAGGTTCAAAGGAGATCATGTGCAAGACCACCGGTACCAGTCTATCTATCTATTGCTAATTTCAAACAATTTTAACAGATAAATTCAATAAAATATTAGGTAATTTGATAATTATCGTAACCGCATTTAGTCTAATCTCCATGTACCATTATCGTCCGTTTTCACCAAATTCAGCTCGGTCGAGCTGAAGCATCCAATACGCTGTGGGCTGTGGCTGTACCGTCTATACGTACTTCATACTTTAACTTACAAGTAAGGTACCTTACACTCTTGGCGTTATTCGGGTTTACTGAGTATGTTGAAAGTAGACCCAAGGCTGCGTGTGGCTGAAACGAGTCCACTTAGCGGTAGTCGTTAGGATATATTTGTTCTGTGCGGTAGTCCAACTCAATAGTACCAATAACTTCAAATAAATGACAAACAAAATGTCTATTTGTAATGAGATCCCTATCAACAAACTTGCAGATTAAGGCATCAGACTTCCTTCTTATCTAACTAAGGGCACTAGTACTTATTAAAAAAAGCAGGTAGGCAGGTACTCAAACTTGGTTCTAAAACACAAGACACACACAGACAACACATACACATATCCTGTTAAATTAAATCATGCATGACACACACATCCTGTTAAATTAAATCTTGCTTATGTATTACTATTGTGTGCAATAAAGAATTACAGAATTACAAGATATTTGTCAACAATGACATTTGTGAATAAAACTTATCAAAAACTGATATCAATAACAGAAAACGTGTATAGATAGATTATATCAATGTTTAATCAATCAAGCACAAAATAAAAACCCAGACTTCAACTACGCATAATAGGTAGCACTCGCGCAACGAAAAATTTTCAAATTCCCATTCGAAAACGGACCTATGAATTAAATGGCAAATGAAAGCTTCCAAAAACAAATTATTGTTTCGTGCTTTTGCAATTTGCTTCGATGATATACCTAATATCATTGTCTTAAAATATTTTCTACCTGCAGTTTTTTTTGTTTTGTAGGTAACCTCTTTGCTTACAAAAAATATCTCGGATTCTAGAACCGAATATAAGTACCTAAAAAAGGTAGGTAACATAATATCTACGTTCCTACCTGAATAATTTTATACCCTTGGTACCTATGACGGTAGTAATATCTCAGTTCTCTTGATAGTTAATGTTAAACAACTAAACAAATAGATGAACTCATTCAACCAATCAGCGAAATGCTATAAGTTTTTCCAAACTGTCTCCTCGATTATTATTTATTAGCCATTGGCCCAGGACCGGGACCGGTATATTCATTCATTCATTCGCCGTCATGTCATTCCGTCCGTTTCGTTTGTTTTCGGTCGGTTTCATTCGGTCAGTCAGCCGCAAAGCGCCGCGAAGGAAGCGCGTGTTACTTTCTTTCTTCTAATAAAAAACTCGGTAAACGAACACAAAGTCGTGATTTCATATAGTTTTGTGGTAAAAAGTGGACGAAGTCTGTGTGTAAGGTGACATCAACCAACTTTTGTACTACTAGTTGCTTGGTAAGTACCAAAATCGTTGTAGTAACTGTACTTTGACGGCCAAGCTGAGATACCTATTCGCGGAAAAAAACTTTCTAGGCATCCCCCTCAGTTTATTTATATATCATTGGGCATCCCCAATGAGTTATTCTAACCCTAGGATCTGCTACTTAGATTGTAGTAGGTAGGTGTCTGTAGTTTGCCACCTGGTCTACGTTCTCCGATATCTAGATACTACTACCTACCTACCTATTACTTCTACAGCGAGTGGGGTAGGTGTACGAAAGCTCGATTGCTTCGTTTATTGAACTTTCTCGAGAACTTATCAAATTTAGTAGAAGCCTATGGAGTGTTGCGGTAAACCTACCTACCTAGGTCCTACCGTACATAACCTACGTACCTACTTACTGTTACGTACTGTCCCGGTAGTGCGTACGTAGGTACCTACCTTAACTTTTAGAGTAGGTACCTACCTACCTAGAACTGGTGTGGCGTAAGATCTTATATTTTAGTCTATCCTCTACAGCGGCTTCGCACGAGCTTTTCCAGTAGCCTATGATAGTCTCCGGGATATTGTTTACCTGCCTGCCAAATTTTATTTAGACCCGTTCAGCCTAGCCGTTTAGGCGTGAAAAGGTAACAGACAGACTGAGTTACTTTCGAATTTATAATATTATTATACCTAGATATTCTGCAGTAGGTACCGAAGTTGATTGTACTTCAGGTACCTAGGTAGGCTAACAGCTTTATGCTTTATTCTGTCTCTGGCATTATCTAAGGTTCAAAAAAACGTGCATGTATGCAGGTTAGGTACTAAAGTGGAATTCGGTAGGTATAGCTAATAATAACTCTGGCCAGGTCCGAAGAGATAATGTTAGGAAAATTCCGATAGGTACCTACTCTATCTGATTCAAAGTGCCTTACAAAAATGTCTGCGCAATTTTGCTCAGTGTCAACGACCAATATTTTCCTAGGTACTAACTAGGTACCGTAGCTACTTACCTAGGTTCTCTAAGTACCTATTACACCTTCCTCAGTTCTTATGGGTAGAGCAGACCATCCACACTAATACATACCTATTATAAAATTGAAACTAACTCAATCTATCTGTCTGTGTTACCTTTTCACGCCTAAACGGCGGAACCGATCTCAATGAAATTTGGCGGGGAGGTAGATGGTATCCCAAGGACGGATATAAGCTACATTTTATCCCGGAAAAGGGCATGCGAAGTTATCCCGGAAAAGGGCAGTACAGGTTTGAATCATACACAGAAGGAAGTTTCTGCCCTTCCTCAGGTTCCCTTGGTCGACTTTTACAATATCCACGGACTAAGCTAGAGCGCGCCTGGTCGAGTCTTACGCCTGACCACTACGGAGCGCGCGCGGCGGTTGTTTTACTTTTATACGCAACTGGCTGCTGCCTGCGCCTTCGCAGGCTCTTTTCCCGGATAAAAAGTAACCTATGGCCGTCCCCGGGATACCTCCCTGCCAAAATTCATTAAGATCTGTTCAGCCGTTTAGACGTGAAAAGGTGACAGACAGATAGACAGAGTTACTTTCGAATTTATAATGTTAGTATGGATTGCGTAGAAGACACCTAGCCGCAGGCAGCGGGTTCGATTCCCGCCGCGGGACATGCGATTCGAAGACATAAGAACAAAAGCCATTATTTACATCTGTGCAACTGTAATTATCACGTCTTCATATTTTCCGGTCGAAAGGCCGCTTTCTTCTCGAATGGATACAATTAAATGCAAATTTTTAGGGTTCCGTCCAGGTATGTGTATTTTTTACCGAACACAAAATTACGACAATGAATACAGAACCACATAGTTTCAGCCACATAAGTAAAACCTAAACGCAGAACAGGTTTTAAAAACACACACAAGAAAGCTGTTCCCCCTCCTCTGGTAGGGAGGTTCCCAGAGTCGGCACGGGCAGAGTTGGTGGGGTCGATTCTTACGCGACTGTCACAACGTTTGTAGAATTATTTATTTATTTATTTACGAAATTTTAGGAAAACTTACAGCTAGGTCTTAAGAATAAGAAAATCACACCATGTTCTTAAGAATTATTCCAAATACTTACCGTGTCAATAAACATTAAACTTAGTTTATTCAAAAAGAAACATCTTGAACTGGTTTGTTTGAAAAGTAATGTAAAAATAAGCAAAACAAATTATCCGACTTAAAAACAAGTAGGAGTACATTCAGTGGCAATGTTATTGTTTTAATATTTCGTTCATTACTTTGTTAATGTTTTGCTCCAGAATTCCACATACTACATACAATATACATAAAAAACATACTATAATACATTAGCTATATCTTCACGGTGTTCTACAGTTACTGGCTGTAACCTGGCACATAATGATCAAGCAATGATTAAACCTAACTAACCCCATTTGTATTGAATTGTCTATCTTTTGGTGCATTTTATGAACGTTTTAGTCGAATATTTATTGCGTTCCTTCCTCATCACCACACATTTGTCCACTACTGAACATGCCACCCCATACAAAGGGGGTTTTGCCATAATCACCAATCCTAGCACGCGGATTGGTGATCGCATTAGATGGTGTTAACACAGAAGGAAGCTGCTTGCTGCCTTTCCTCTGGTACATTCCCGTAGTCGACTCTTACGACATCAACGGGCTAAAGGCTTCGATAAAAGTAAAAAAGGGGACATGAGGCATGAGCTTTTCGAAAATGGCCGGCTTAAATTAGGTCCAATTAGGTTAACCCACCTCACTCGTAGTCGGAGTGGCGTTCGTGTTACGTGTGCTTGCTACGACGTACTTTTGTGATTTATTAACTAAAAGACTACATCAATGCCCTCGTGTTTCTTCATATTGGGCCCTGCTTTGCCAATATTTCACGTTCCTATTGCTATTCCATATTTTGAGAATAAATAGTTACATTACATCAGAGGTGCCATACCTTTGCCCGAAATCTGTTTCGATCAGCCAAAATAACGCCCGGTTTTATGTCAATTAATTAAAGATGTCCTTAATTCCAATGAGTTCAAATCAGATTAACTAAACCTGAATATTTAGGTCGATTTTGTATTAGCCTTAAATCGGAGCTAGAGAAAGTACAATAGGGTTGATTTAATCGCTTGACAGTTCTATTTGTCACTCGAAAGTGTACCTTAAAGGTTTGCGTGGGCCGTGCAGATTTGACCCAAATGATTGGGAGCTCAATTGAATTAAGACAAATGGTAATTGATTATATGCCGCATGGTCTTGGATTGAATGTAATTTAATATGCATCAATTATTTATTATAGTTAATGTATTATTCTAGATAAATAAAATAATGCTGGACAATCCATTCAGCAGCCCCAAGCTAAACAGAGCTTGTGTTAGGGGTAGATACTAGTTGACTGATATACTTAATACAATACAAAAGATATATATTTTTTATTATACATAGATAATATCCAGAACACCCGAAACAATTATTTGCGGATCGTACAACGTTTGTCTCGAGGCGGAAATCGAACCGTACACCCGAATCCCAAAAATTTACGATTCAGGCGGGGCTTGAACCCGCAACCTTGTGGCAACCAAACAAAGAGGCATTAAAAAAAAAAATATTGTACAAAAATCGTTTGACCAGACTGAAAGGAGGGCGTTTTTATCGCATTTATAAGATTTCGGGAGTTTTAGTGTGGAATTGTGGTGGTGTTTTTGAGTGGTGACGGCAAACATAGTGTAAGGACCGCCTCCGGCCAGGGCCCGTACTCGTAAAAACGAAATCGAAGTTTTTTATTCGTTTTCGTTCAAACGCTAATCTTATGCAAATGACATAAGGATTTGTTTCGCAGGTAAACGAATCAAAGCCTTCGATTTTCCTTTTCCGAGTAGGCTGGGAAGAATAGGTGGGATGACACCTGCGAAAGACTGCTGGATAGATGCTGGATGCAGCAAGCTTAAGACAGGGCGCTCATTAGGGGAAGCCTTTGTCCAGTTGTGGGCTAGTATAGGCTGATGATGATGACGATACTTTATGGACTGTCACTTCTATCCATCGTTAAAACTTAAAAAACAATTTTACAACAAATATCACATACGCACAGTAGCCGTCATACGAGTAAATCAAGAATCTATGCCACGCCAATCCTGAACGAAAGTGATTTCTATGCCGATTGCATTGAGTTTGTTTTTCAACGCGTATTGTTACGTTGTTGATAGAAATTCAATTTGCAATGAAAGAATGTGTTGTTGCGCATATTTAGTTTTTGCTAAGTTTTGTTTGATCGAGAAATAACGAGGGCTTAAAGTTTTAATAAGACGTTGGATGAATGACGTTCTATTCATTGTTAATCTTCATTGCATCCACGGATCCAGCCTTGATTGTATTTGCTGTGTTTTGTCTTAGTCTACGTTGCAGCGTTGAAGACTGAAATAAAAAGTAAAAAAAAATACAAACATATTTTAACAAAATCTAATATATATAAACAGTAAATACTTGTAAATGTAAATATAAATACAGAATAAATTTATAAATTAAATAATTTAATAAATGCATACTAATTATTATAAATTGGAAATTAACTTTGTCTGTCTGTTACCTTTTCACGCCTAAACGGCTGAACGGATCTCAGTGAAATTTGTCAGCGAGGTAGATGGTATCCCGGGGACAGACTTAGACTACTTTTTGTAACGGAAAAAAGCGTGCGAAGCCGCAGGCAGCACCTAGTATAATATATAATGTAATTTACAGTAAACGTATAAACAGTGCACAATAGGCGCCCTCCTAACAAAATTTTGGCCACGGCGCACGGCGGCCAGTCTAAATGAACACTAGCCAGGTCCGCAGGACATATATATTGTAGTGTACAAGTGTGTGCGCAAACACAGGTACACTCTCTATTCCCTCATTCTCATAATCCGATGGCTCGGTAGACCGATACGACCAGAGAGGTCCCAAAGTAAGCAATGCTTAATTCTTTATTGACAAAGAAAATTACAATTCAATAATAAAACAAATTAGAACTAGTATTTACAATTGAAACAATTAAGCTAACTGCAGACTCGCGTTAGAGCGATCGTGGTCACGGGGCGACTCATTAATAATCTTAACAAATCGTGTTTCTTCGTTTCACACAATACCTAAAAATCATTCAAATGTTTATTTGTACCACAGCAAAATGAAACCCGCTTAAGCCTTGGTCTCTTGATCACTACGCAGTACGCTGCGTTGCAGTATGCGATGCCGGACACAATCGTATGAAAAACGTCTAGAGTGGTATTTTGTTCCGTCGAAGTTTGCGTCAGCGGTAAGGGTCAGTACGCAGTACGCCGCTGCGTAGTGATCAAGAGACCAAGGCTTTAGTCACGAAGTAACGTAACCTAATCTGTGCCTTAGTGCCACATCGTACTCTCAATACCTATATTTTTTGGTTATGCAGCCAACTTTACATCATGCGATCCAAGATGGCCTCATTCATCCGCCCACATTTACCTCATCATAGCAGTCCCATTTCTTCTGATACTGTCTCAATAAGGGCTGGTTAGTCATCCTTGGATTCTCCTCTGCGCTTGTATTTATTATTTTTATCACTTTAAAGCCAAATCTGTCCTACTGCAGGACGATGGCCTCACTTTCCTCTTTCGCTTACACTCTTTTACTCGCCAGTTCTGAGTTTGGATCTGTACTTATTTCAAATCTTGGTTACAAGATTTGAAATAAGTACAGATCCTAACTTCCTACTGATTAGATTTACAATTTTAGTTTGTCTTAACACTAACATTTTAAATCCCCGACGGTGTCACTTTAAAACTCTGGTACTTCCAGAGAGCATCATAAATAACTAGAACGGGTATAAGTATAGACAGAGATAATTCAATAACAATCAAATAATAGAAACAAATTGGAACTAGTATTTACAATCGCAACATTTAAGCTAACTGCAGGCTGTTGCAAACAATCTACAGGTATTTTTATTATTAATGCGTAAGCTTCACACTCGGGGTAATTTATAAGAAATCAAATAATATCCCATAAATGTTTCGACTTAGACGGGACTTGAGCCCGCATCCTTCCCTCACAGTACGGGAATGTGCTAACCAACCACCACGAGGTCAAGTGATGTAGGAGTCGAAAAACTTTTGGGACTTCTTTCAGACGTGCCGTTAGCTCTACCTATGTCACTTGACAACATCTTCGTCTTTTAGCATTCGTCAAGCGCGAGCAATAGATTTTTGTACCTTTAAATAAAATATGAAATGTTAGGGTCGCATTCTAGAACTGAGATTAAGTCCATTTCCATTTCTGCATTGACGGATTAACCCTTATTTGGTTTCAGTTTGTGATTTGTCTGAGAAATGCGTTAAAATTCCATTCTAGAATTAAAAAAAAATCTTTTAAAGGGCACGTTGCGCGCCGATTTGACAAACAACGCGCGGATGTCACGTTCATAGGAGCAGGGAAGAGGCCTTCTTGGAAAGGCGTAAGTGCAAAAAATCTAGTGTTTATTACAAGAAAACTACACAACTAATTATCAAGAAACTGGCTTAGAGAAAGCAAATAATTAGTAATAACCTACGAATTAAAACATAAGTCATTTCAATAGACCGCAGGGCTCCTGAGGTCTCGACCAAATTATGTGCGAAACAGTGCATGATTTTTCTAGACGCTCTGATAACTTTAATAACCAAGAGTGTTCCTAATTGTGAGGTTACATTACCTAATCTGTGAACATCTGTCACCAAACATAGTTAGGAACACTCCTTGGGCAAGCTAAATCAAATCGGTTTTCCGTTCGGGAGTAACGATGCCACCGACAGACACAAGTCAAGCCAACCAAACAGTTTGCGTTCAGAGTTAAAAAACTTTTAAGTTAAGTAGATGTTTACCCTTGGCCGGCCGGTGGAGGCCGCGGCGTAAGAATCGACCCCTATAACTCTGTCCGCTAAGAGTCGACTAAGGGAACCTACCAGAGGAAGGGCAGCAGCTTCCTTCTGTGTATTATTAACACCTCTACTTTGATCACCAATCCGCCTGCCGAGCGTGGTGATTATGGCAAACCCGCTCTTGTGTGGGGAAGGTTGTTCAGCTGTGGTATGTATGCTGATCTAGAAGATATGGAATTTACTAAATACAGATTTAGAAAACAAGGGCCGATTAGAATCGGAGAATCCCATTGTTTTTATAAAAGTGAAGAGACTACCTTCCCTACTAAAACTGTTTTGAATGATGGGGAACGTTATTTCTTTGCCTCCATGTTTTTATCGTGGTGATTATTTCCTCACATGATACATACTACAACATATACAATAGGTATATATTATCGGAGGGAGTCGATGGATGGAGGCGGCTCATGACCGCTATTTGTGGCGTCGTTTGGGGGAGGCCTATGTTCAGCAGTGGACGTATACGGGATGATGATAATGATGATGATGATTATTATTTCCTGGGCCAAATGCCACCTTGTCTGATTGCATATAAATGCACCTTTCGGGCCATTTGCACACTTATTTTCGCCGTGGAAATCTACGGTTAATTCGCCGTGTGAAGACACGGCCGTCAGTCTTGTAACACGCCACCGTCTACACTTATTCTATCACTTCCTGTCCATCCGAAGGTTGCCTGGAAGAGATTGCTCATAGCGATAAAGCCGCCCATTGTGCAACGTAATCTGTATTTGTCTTTTCCTGTTCTGTGTTTCTGTTCAATTTGGTGTGCAATAAAGAGTATTTATATGGATTACTATAAACGCTTGTGGACGGCCCCTTCCATACACACAGCGAATTAATCGTAGATTTTTACAAGTGTACAAGAGCCCATACAGCCACACCGCCATTACCCGATGTACATATCTGTGTTAACGAGTTACGAATTATTCTCGAACAATCAAAATGATGTTTATGTTGTAACGGGTCCGGTATTATGTCTCGCTGTTAAAGTTCAATTTACTTTCACAATGGTCCCTGTCTTATCTTACCTAAAGGTTTAACGAACAGTTTCACATAATCAGAATAATCCGAATAAGCTTCTTAACAGGCTAAAAATAACATAAATAAATAATACTGGACAATCCACACAGCATCATCTATCCCTAAGCTAAGCAGAGCTTGTGTTATGGGTACTAGATGACTGATATACTTACAACACATATATACATAGATATATATTTTTATTATACATAGAAAATACCCAGAACACCCGGAACAAATATTTGCAGATCGTACATTTGTCCCAAGGCGGGAATCGAACCTCCTGCGTCGCAGGCGGACCTTCGATCACCGCGCCACATCGGTAGTCTCCAACAAACAACAAAAAAAAAATACCTGTATCCAACAGTGGATGAAGACAAGGTGCTGAAAATGTGATTACAGACTGATGACACCTATCAGCACTCAACACGTCCATTGCATTGCTGAACGTGCCTCATCGAAACAAGGGGGCTTTCGTGTCATAATCCCCACGCTTGTCAGGGGGATTGGTGATTGCAGACGAGGAGGAAGCTGCTGCCCTTCATGTAGTTTGTTCCCTTTGTCGCCTCTCAATACACAATCATCTATTGCATTCTATAGGTGTACAGAGATGTTTATAATTTAATTAAGTATCACTATAGACCCTGCTGAGCACACAATGCAGTGCACAGAGCCGTGTGGTGCCGGCTTAGAATTTGCACCACCCCAACTCTTCCCGCGGGTGTCGTAAGAGGCGACTAAGGGATAACCCGCATGCCCAGCGTGGGGATTATGGGCATTATCCCCCGTGAGATAAAAGCCAACAAGGCGTTTGTCAGGAAGAGGCCTGGGTCCGAGGCATCTCGTGTCGTCCTTTGCGAATCGTTGATTATCTCAAAATTAAATTATGGGGACATCGTTTTTGGTCCTCGGTTACTTGAAAGAACGCGGCGAACTGTACAAAGAGTGCAGAATGCTTGTTGTCGTTTTTGCTTCAATATTTCGCCTCGTAGCCACATAACACCGTTCTTGAACAACATGTCCCTGTTAAACATGGAGTCACGTCAACTTTTGCACCCGGGAGGACTGGTCTTTGATATTATAAAGTTTGGAAAGCCTGAATATCTGCACTTAATTTCCTTTCTGACAAAAGGTCGTTACGCTCAGTTAGATCTGCACTGTTCTATCACGATCACAAAACCGCAGCCTTCAGAGGAAGTTTTAGATATTCGGCAACGAAGTGCTGGAATAATATTCCTCCCCCAATCCGTAATGTTAAGATCAAGTTTACATTTAAGTTACATTTTAAAAAGTTTTTGTTACAGAAACAAGTTGAGGGTATTCCTAAGCGCTTCGTTTGCCAAAAATAACACCACCTTCTGTTATCGCTTCGCCCTGTTGCCACGTAGGTACATTACAGGGAAACGCCAATATTGCTACACCCTATTGGACTCCATTATTACTACACAAATACAAACATTTTAGTACACATTACACTTGAAACTCGTTCTGCTTGCTCTCAATGGGTTATGGCTGAAAATCAGTGTTTATGCTTCTTGAACAAAATATTCAGCTGAGCCATTGCCTTTTTGACGTACTGCAGCACACACAGACATTTTACTTAGATTTTAATTATGTTATTATTTTGTTTTATTACTTATTCGACTGTATTTTTATTATTGTTTCTTTTTACTACCATCCAGGTTAATTGCTGTAGTCTGTATGTGTGTGTCTGAAGTCGTAAATACTACGATAGATAGATAGTTTGATAGATAAAACCTTTATCTATCTATCTATCTATCCAGCAGCTGCAGGGCACGCAATAGTTATGGAGAGAGAGGAGAAAGTAATTTTTACCAGGTTAGGTATATTTTACTCGTTTGCATATTTCTTATTTTTCGTTTAAATATCATCAATCGTGTAATATGCTATTGTGATTGATAAAAGCTTTATTTGTTTTATTAATAAATTGTCGTTTTTCTCATTTTTCATCAGGTAGTTTATCATAATTTAATTGTTATTACATAGGGGCTCGATTTGGAATCTGGTCCTATTAGTTTGTTTATAAATCGTAAGGAGCGAAAGATGTAGGTTTCTTCCCGAGTTTTATAATATTCTTTAAGTTTTCTAACGAATTGAAACTCTAACGACATCCATGGGCTGAGTTGGAGAGGTTGTTTACCCCTGCACCGCCATGCCACAAGCACGGCAGACTGATGATAAAACCCTAGAATCTGAACCGAAACTATCTTCATTCTAGACACGTACAAGTGACACAATAACATAGCAAGGAACAAGACCATCTCTAACAATGCGCACAAGTCAAGCAAAACATCGTACCCTACTTACGACGTAGGTACCTATCAGGACAGTGTAGATGTGGAATACAGTGTTACGTCTTCAAAGAAAAACGTCACGCATATGACACTGTCTTGTGTTTTAAATTTGAACCTTCTGAGAATAGGAAAACGAAAATTCGCTATGAAAACCTATTGGACTTACAACAATATCATTATTTATTCGTTCTTTTCTATTTTATTCAAAAACAAAAGATGAAGTCCCGTGCGCACGCGCCGCGTTAATGCTTCCGGGGCGCCTAATTCAAATATTCAAACTTTTGTACAGAAAGCGATTTCTAAAATAAAAGTATTGTTATTAGTATAGGAAATCAACGGCAAATTGTCTTAGAAAATAAACATTTTTACAAAATAAGTTTTTGATTCTGATACTATTGTGGGAGAGAAGTTCTAAATATTCAAATATCAAAGTTCTTTATTTCCTTTAAACCTTACAGGACTCTTGGACACGTCACAAAATTCAAATTACATAAGTAAAACTAGAAAATAAAGTGATCACTTTGAGTTTTTGTTCACTTCAATCTGTAAAAGGTAAAAAGTAAAGAAGCGAACAAGAAACCTTTACCTTGTTAGGTTGTTAATTTTCGAGCAAAACTTGTCCCAAGCTTTTTTATCCTCTAGAAGTCAAGATAATCTGATATTTTGTAGTAAGCCTTTTTACAAAGGATAGTTTGACAATTTGTTTGAATTTATTTATTGAAATTTTTTTCAACTCATTTGGTATTTTGTTGGTGAAGCGCCCTTTAAAAGATATATATTTTATATTTATCTTTTGTAGCCTAGTTGTGGACACAGCGAGTTTATTCTTATTTCTAGTATTTAAATTTATGTGTTCTAAACACATACTTCCCTTCGGGACGCACTGCAGAGGCTGGGCAGTAAACGGGTAAGATAGTCCCTTTTAAACATCTGCCAAACCAAGGCCATAATTCAAGATGTTGAAAAATATTCGGGTTTTTACTATAAAAGTATCGTAATTTGACGAATTCATTACGGAAAGTCCCACGTAAAGGGAAAGGGGTGAAACATTTGTGTTCTTCCAACACAAAAAAGGTTCGTAGTTAACCCGCTTACATTTATAATAAAGTATTCGACTTCTTGATACTTATTAAATTGAATTTGTGCGTGTCTTAGTATTTTTTCGTGTCCGGGCCGGAGTAACCTGATTATTGCTAGCTTTTATTGAAGTACGTAAATGTTGCCAGCTATAATGTAGGTGTTGTCTTTCGCGAAGTTGATATGCGGTACTCTATCTTTACTATGTTCTCACACAATACTGGTACACTTCATACAGCTCTAATAATTGAAGCAGCAACTATGGCAGGTGCAAATTAGCACTATTTAGTGACGCAACTTATTGTGGGAAACCTTCTCTTGCAACACCTGCCTGTGCGCACGTATGTTGAGCGCATGCTTAGCCAAAGTGATATTTATTTATTTAGTGATAAGGTTGAGATTTATTAACTTGAGTTTCACTAAAACGCTAGTAAAATTATTTACGGCCCGTATTCGTAAAAATTAAAACTGAAGTTTCTGATTCGTTTTCGTGCAAACGCTAACTGGCAGAAGAGTTGCTTTTGCACGAAAACGAATCAGAAACTTCGATAGGTATTCGTTTTTCGTCTCCCAGGGTTATTAGAAGTTATTAAAATAATTTTTATAAGTAAGACATAAAATATTTAAATTTTGTTAGTTTAGGTAAGTACCTAAACTAACCAAATTTAAATATTTTTAAAATATTAAAATTTTGTTAGTTTAGGTAAGTACCTAAACTAACCAAATTTAAATATTTTTAAAATATTAAAATTTTGTTAGTTTAGGTAAGTACCTAAACTAACCAAATTTAAATATTTTATGTATTATAAAAAAGTTTTTATAATACCTACTTTATAATTATAATACTAGTAATAAAAAATCTGTGATTTAGATTTAGGCTACAAAGTGGTTGTAAGTAGCTGACGCTTAACGTCCAGCAGCGATTGATGGATAGACTAGGATTAAAACAACTTGGCCGCAACCTGAACTTGCGTCAGTGGCTGCGCAGTCCTCGTTTATAAGAAAAATAGTGCTGCGCATGTGAAAACTTTGCTTATAGCTAACTTCACTCCGGCCAAGTTGTTTTAAACGTATTGTACCTACCTCATCCAAGCTTTTCTAAATGCCTTTGTAATTGTTTAATTCTGTAAAGCTTAGACAGAGATACGAAAACAGAGTTTGGTGGCCACCAACACCAACTGCCGAATGGATTTTCGAAAATTCCTTTGATTAACGTAAAAGTAAGAACAAATAAATGGCGGCGCTAGTGTGGGTCAAGAAATATAAAATACTATTAAAATGCCCATAACCGCACTCCAATTAGTCAAAACTATGTTCCAAAACTCACATCCATACGCATAAAAAAAAACTAAATAAAACCGGCCAAGTGCGAGTCGACGCGCACATAGAGGGTTCCGTACATCGTACAAAACTATTTCGCTTAAGAAACAAAACAAACTGATTTTTTGGTGGATCAAAAGTTAACCTGACGCGGTCACCCATTTTAGTATTGACCGCGCCCGACGTTGCTTGACTTCGGTGACCGGTAGTCAACGTGGTGTGGGGACATTGACCCCCCTTAATTATAAATTTTTATTTGTTTTTTATTATTTGTTGTTATAGCGGCAATAGTAACAAACACCCTGCCAAAACTGCAACTGTCTGCCTATTACGGTTCAAGACATACAGATGACAAAAAAGAGCAAAAATTGGCAATAAAAATATTTTTTTGTATGGGTGCCCTCTTTAATTTTAATATTAATTTTACTTTATATATTATATATTAGATATTACCAAACTTCTTGTAGAGTCGACAGGTGATCGGAATGCTGGCTTCTATTTCGGTCAACGAATTAGCATTGCCATTCAACGTGGCAATGCTGCCAGCATTCTGGGCACTCTGCCTTCTGGTGACGGCTTAGATTTTTAAAAAATAGATATTAAGTGTATATACTAGTTGTAATTGTTTTATACTGAAAACTCAGCAAAATGTATAGATAATATATTTATTTGTTTTAACAATTTAACTTTTATTATATGTTGTTATAGCGGCATGATATTACACACTGAAAATTTCACCTGTCTACGGTACCATTTATGGTTCCTGAGATACAGCCCGCCGACAGACGGACAGACAGCGGAGGCTTAGTAATAGGGTCCCGTTTTTCGCCCTTCGGGTATGTAACGGAACCCTAAAAAGACATGGTTCTGGTTATGCGAGGTTACGTAATATTCACAGAATACCAAAACATACGTAATATATCGTGCGCGTACGCAATAGATGGCCAAAAGCGCGCTACCAGCTTTTTGCACGGTTTCGGCAATTCAGGTTGATTGTAAGATATGCCTTGTGCAATGTACGTAATGTAATGAGCGATGCAATATTAAGTTAGTTATACAGAGTGTCCAGAGGCCTGCAAAAAACGTTCCGAGAGGCAATTTTTGTTATTTTAAACAGACTTCAAAAAGGAGGAGTTTCTTAGTTCGTCTGTATGTACATATGTTACTTGATATCTTCACCTATGGGTAACTGATTTTACTGATTATTTCACTATTGTGTAGAGAATGATCTCGAGGTGGTCCCATAAAGAATTTATTCCCGAGGGATTAGTATTTATCACGTTAAACTTAAAAAGCAACAATATTTTTGGAATCACGGCTAACTACAACAGTTATGGTGATATCTGCGCCTATTGTTAATAGATTTGATGATTCTTTCGTTGTTGTATCAAAAAAGGTTTTAAGGTGGTCCCCTATAATAAGTTTCATCCATGTGTCAGCAAACTAAATTAGACTTGAATTCTAACTAGATGTCGCCAGTGTAAACTAAATTTTTTGCAATTGGACGTAGACCTTCGGTCAGGAAAAGTAAGGGAGGGGTGATTTCGTTCGTCCGAGACATAGATGAATATTATCTACCGGAATTTGAATTCGGTTTATCGTTTTTTAAAACACGCCAACTTATATTTTATAAAATAAAATATAAAATCGTCGTACCTGTAGATTTTTTGCTGCCTGGAATTTACGGTAGCTGTCTATAATCAGAACTGTCGATAGGGCGTGGTGTGGTATAACTAAGCTCATGATCACGGCGCATAGAGGGATCATCTGAAGGCCTTTGCCCAACAGTGGGACGTTCAGAGCGAATTTTTATTGTCTCTCGTCTAAACGAGTCTCTTTCTAGTGGTGCTAGCTTTACCGCCATGTAAGTTGTATTATTTATTTATTTATTATGTATGTATACTACATCCGTTATCATAGGTAGTTTGGTCGTGATCTCAGGAACCCTGCTGCGGTCTATTGAAATGATTTATGTTTTGATTCGTAGGTCTACTAATTATTTAGTTCCTTGAACCAGTTTCTTCATAAGTTGTGTAGTTTTCTTGTAAATAAGCATAAACTTGATTTTTGCGCTTACGCAGTTCCAAAAACGTATGCTCGCGCTCCTATGGACACGAAATCCTATACCTATCCTTTTCACAGAATGTGCAATACGCCCTCTTAATGATTGATTTTACTCAAGTTTCGTGTCATTACTAAATTTTGGTACTTATGAACAAACAATATCAAAATCTCGTATTATTACTGTGGTAACATTTACGACTATATCCGTCGCCTTAAGAATTGAAAGCCTCGATAAACTTTATTATACGCCTTTAAGTCCATTTTATGTCACTTATAAAATGTTGCTTTTTAAAGTATTTTTTACGATTTTCTTGTGTGATTTGTTGATTTTTAAGTTTAACAAAGTCGTAAAATCACTTCTCAGTGTTGCCATTTTATTTGTCATTCTTGTTACAATATTTATTGAGCACTTTCAATGCTGTATTACACTTGAGTACTCATACCAATAAGACAGACTAAATGTGGTCGTGGAGCAAGTCAACTTTATTAAGGCAAGGTTCTCAAGTCTAGTAGTTGACTACTAAACTTTAGATCCCTGTCGCATTAAATATCTTGGTAGATCTCTGTTAATTGAAGAGCTTTACTCACTCTTATCAATCATTTATCATTGATTCAATGTACCTATTGTAATTTTATTTATTTATTTTAATTTATTGTAATTGGTTTCTGTGTGTATAATGTATAATGTTATTTTCTATATGGACTGTGTATGTATACTATGTCTGAAATAAATGATTTGATTTATCGCTTTGCATGCTGGTCATTTCATATGTATTTATACTATTTAGTTTCGCCGTTCATTGGCTACATTTTGATGACCAATATAAACAAAAGAAAATAAATCAAAGAGCGCCGGAAGTAGTTGAGTGATACACTCACGAATACATCTGAATTGACCAGAAGATCATAAATACTAAACTAACTCTCCAATAACCTTTAGCGGTGGAGATGACAGCAGCAATCAATAACAAATTACTTGAATGTAGTAACACTGGGAATAAATAGTATAACCCGTTGTCGCCCTGGTCTTTCTCGTTGTCACATGCCTGGTGACCGTTGCCACAATATTTTATTTTTCAAAGTTTCGACCTTATTCAGCCCGTCTCATCCAACTGTGCTCACCAGGTTTTAGAAAGACAGCACCGCCAATAAACAGAATATAAAAAAAAATATAAATAATGTTGGACAATCCACACAGCATCATCTAGCCCCAAGCTAAGCAGAGCTTGTGTAAATAATTTAACATTACTTGATTTTGCCATCTATCACTAATAATAAATGCTAAAGTGGATGGACAAATAGATGGATTTTGTTAATTCTTCACACCACAATTACCGAACAGCTGCTGTGCAATTATGCAAAAACCACCCATCCTACTCATCCACTCACTCACTCACCGACTCATTGACATAATTGTTCTCCTTGATGGTGGAGGGGGAGGTATGTTTTTTTTTACGGAATCGTGTAGAGGGGGTCGGGGTGACTTAGGGAAAATTCCGACTTTTTGAGATTTGCCCCCCGGAACCTCCCCCCTCAGGGGGGCTCCCAAACGGTAAAGTACTGTGTTGACAGCCCATTAAATGGCCTTGAACGCCATTTCAATGAGCTTCGCCATACATTTGCAAATTACGAAGGCCATTTAAGGCGCTACCCCGACCCAGAACAGCGCCGCCACCTATTTTATCTTATTATTAGGTTAAACAAAGGATTTTTTTTAAATTCATTGGGCTGTTTGTGATACCTACCATAAGCTTTTTTTTAATGCCTCTAATAGTTTTATTTTGTATAGTTTAGACAGAGATGCGAAAACAGAGTTTGGTGGCCACCGAGAGCAACTTCGCATCTTTGCATAAACTAAACAAAATAAAACTATTACAGAGGCATTAAAAAAAACTTATAATAGATATCACAAACTGCCAAATGGATATTAGAAAATTGCTTTGTTTAAACTAATAATAAGATAAACTAGGTGGCGGCGCTGTTCTGGGTCGGGGTAGCGCCTTAAAGGGCTTTCATATATTTATAAAAGATGGATGGTTTTTACGTAATTTCACAGCGGATCGGCCTGAAATTTTGCATAGATGTAGCTCTAGACCAGGAATAAAATATTGGCGATTTTTTATCCCATAAATCAGTTCCATAAGTCCCATAAGTCATGGGATAGAAATAACCTTAAAGTTTCCATAGAACCAACGCGTGCGAAGCCGCAGCCAGAAACTAGTTTCACATAGATCAACCATTTAACAGATATCTTAGCCCAGAGGCTAGTTGACGATAATAACGAGACATGATCATGACGTCCCTGTTTCTATGCGATTTGGTACATACAGCGCTGCAGCGCCGCCTCTATCGTGCGGACAGGGAACTACGCAAATCTCATACTTAAATGAGACGTCACGATCACGTCTCTATACTATCGACAACTGGACTCAGAACTCTTGCTGTAACTCGGAACTACGACGATCTAGTTCTCATACAATAGTGACCCGGAAAGGGTGGGTGTCTGTTTGTTCCTCGTAAACGCCGCGACACCTAATTGCTGTGATAATATCTTTGGTAAAAGATAAATGTATTGTTGTGGCATTACTGGGTGGGCTGCAAGTAAGATTCCACAATATTGAATGACTTAAAAATGCAGTTTTCAAAAGGTACAGAGTGAACTCAAACTCAAAGTGCTCTATTTCCTTTAGACCTTATGGACTTTTGGACATGACAGAAATTTCAAATTGTATGAGTACCTAATACTGTGATGAAAATTTGTAAGAAATTAAATAGTAATTTATCCCCGAGTGTAAAGGCTACGCACTACAATAACAAAAACCTATGAATATGTAAGTTACACAGTATACAAAGGCAAATGTCGTAAAACCGCTGGGAACTAAAAAATATGAACTAAAATTTTTTCAAAACAACTGATTCTCGAACAAAATGGAAATAAGCCCTTGTTTTCCCTCTATCTATATGTATATAATGATCTATATAGATGATGCTGTGTGGATTGTCCAGCCTTTTCAATTTATTTATATAGAAAACTACACTGTTGGTACTATGAAAAAGGTAATTTATTAGCAAGGGATTACTTACATAGGTAATGGTAATTGATGTAAGTCCCCAAGGAAGTACCCCATGGCATACTTAACTGACTTGACATAACTAACCACAAAAAACCTTGTGTTGTTTTTTATTCTGTGGAGTTTTTGACACCTGGGTGTCAAAATACACGACAATTTATCCGGTACACCGCCCCTAACCAATATCAGTCGGCACAAAAACGTGAAATTGGATACCTTCGGTCTTGATATTGTGCAAAAAATTACGGTAAAAAACTTCATACTTCGGATGGTGAAGTAATTTGTTTAAAAATAGCTGCGATGAGATTTTCTTTGCCATGTTATTGGAAGGTTAGAACATGAGAGTTGGGATAGTACAAATGGTTTCTCTAAGGGCTAGAAAGGAACCATGACTTTGATGACTTACTATGGGTTCAAAATGTTAAAATCGAGCCCTGCTTCCTCATGCAGAAAAAAAAATTGCTTCCTTACCTTGTTTAGGATAGGATTTGGATAGATTGTATAAAAATTGTATTCTACATTTAAAAAAAGTACATGTGCCTTTTGTTAAATTTGGCTGGTACCTCTCATTGATGTTTGCCCAAGCAAGGTCCTGATTTTCTAGGAAATAGATCTCGCGGCACGACACAACAAGAACAACAAAGAAATTATTACCATTGTATATTATGTGGGCGTTTACAACATACCTGCTGTAAATAAGACCGTGACTACAGTGCTCGTTATTGTAATGGCACGTCAGCTAAGGCTTGCAAAAAATTCTTTAGGGAGTTTGTGCTAAATTAGTTTTCTCGTCAGCTCACTTTGTTGGAAAAGTGCCACTGGAATTTTATAAACTACAAATGGAACGCGGGTCGAAGGCAAACCTCAGACACCCGCCCATTTCTCCAAACAAAAGTCGCGTCTCGGCACATACCTTTATGCGCAACTGTCTTGCGACATAAAAGACAATTAATTTTATATTTTCCCGCATAAAAAAGGAAATTAATCCACAAAACATAATAAATTTCGTATGTCCATGATCAAACAAACAAAAACATCGAACATCGTCTGTCAAAATAATTCCATGCCATTTGCGTCCCGTGAGTACATCTGGTACATCCCGTGCATTTGGAATGCAAACCGAAATCGACTAGGGGCCGACGGGGTGGGGAAGCTCGGCCAGGTGGGGGAGGGGGGGGTGAAGAATGTCCATTCTATACGTTACTTTTATTATGCATTCTCTGTCAAAAGTGTCAAGCTCATCGTACCAATCTATCAATCTCTTCGGGCAAATAGCACCGCACTACCCACTATCAAAGTTTCTTCCATCTATGGACGATTCTGCGACGATACCATACTGTGAGAGTAAAGTGATAGGTTAGCAGAATTCGGCCCCTTGTTATGAACCACCATAAGTACTTACTACCTACTAAAATACGAAACTATACACACATATATAGCCACAGGGCCGAGTACGCAAGTTCAACATCCACCCACTGTAGCAGGTATGTAAACCGACTGACCTTGCCATTACCTCTCACTGCTACAGTTTAGCTCCGGCAGTGTTAAGCACTTTATGACCGTAATTTAATACTGATTTGTTGAGAATGGTGTAAATGTCGCGAGCTGACGGGATTCCTTACATTTTATATGCCACTCACTTGACATAACATGTTTGAAGCTCGCTCTGATCAACTATGCTTAAAATACATATTATGCCGTTTCAAGCCGAAGTTAGTATAATGTATGTACCTAGCGTCAGTGGAGTCACAAACAGACCTAACGCTGGTTACGCGTTCAAGGCGTATCACCACGGCATAATACTGGTAGCCCTGGCGTCAGTGAACAGGCACTGTTCACTGACGCCTAAACAGACCTAACGCTGGTGGTATACCCATTCAAGGCGTGGCACCACGGCATATACTAGCGCTGGTCCCCCAGTAGAACCTTGGCGTTAGTAAAGAGTAAAGTCACAAAGAGACCTACAGCTAATATACCCATACCCATTCAAGGCGTGGCGCCCCACTTCATAATGCTGGTCCTCCATTAGAACCTTTGCGTCAGTGAACAGTGACGTCACAAGCAGACCTAACTAACACTGGTATTGGTACCCATTCGCAGCATGACGCTGGTCGCCCCTTAGAACCCTTGCGTCAGTGACATCACAACCAGACCTAACGCTGATACCCATTCAAGGCGTGGCGCATTGGCACACCGATGTAACCACTGGGACGCCTGCCAGTTAGAGCGCCGGTTAAAAATACCTATTAATCAGCTGTGCGGTTTGATACAAATCTTGCACTCGACGGATTGAGGAATGTGGTGGTCTTCACTATAATAATAATAAATATTGCTGGGCTGCACCATTCACAGACCATCATGTAGCCCAAGCTAAGCAGTGCTTGTGTTAGGGGTCGGTACTAGATAACTGATACATTAGGTACATAATGTAACTAGTAGGTTACTAAAGCTATCCCTTCATACGAGAGTCACAGCTGGTCAATTCAGCACCCTTGGTACGAGCGAATAGAAAAAACATTCCAAAAAAGTGTTCGAGAGCTCGATTCAACCCTTTCCATACATTTGGCGTCTTGCAGCGCCTCTACCGGATAGAGAGGAACAATTTTTCCTAGTTTAACAGCAGCGCGGTTTAATAGTTTCATACGAACTCGATTTTAGAATTGTTTTATTCTTTCTTTTTTGTAGGTGTAAGCGAGATAAAAGCTAAAACTCGAAAAGTTTCTTCAAATTCTAAATACCGCCACTCCTCATATGCATTCGTGTGTTAGGTACTGAGTATTATTCATTGGTCCATTTCCTTTTATCTACATACAACTCAATTGACCAGCAGTCAATTGAGAGCTCATGGGCTGCTTAATGATTACGAATAAATAAACCGCCAAGTGCGAGTCGCGCACGAAGGGTTCCGTACCGTAAAAATCAGGCCACTTTTTCAATGAACATCAAATTTTCACTTGTTAGGAGACTTAATTATAGAAAGTTTCATGTGTCTACCTATTGTGGTTCAAAGATACAGCCTTGACAAACGTAGAGCAAAAATAACTAAAAAAACATGTTGTATGGGAGCCCCCTTTAATTTTGATATTTTTTTTATTTTTATTATTTGTTGTTATAGCGGCAAGAGAAATACACATTATCGAACATTTCAACTGTCTACCTCTTACGGTTCATGAGATAGCCACGTGACAGACGGACGGACGGACAGCGGAGGCTTAGTATGGGTTCCGTTTTCACCTTTCGGGTACGGAGCCCTACAAACAAAATGAAATGGACCGCTCGTACTAAGGGGTGCTGACAGGACAGAAACGGCTAGAAGAAGCGAAGGGAGAAAAATCGAAGACATTCCTAAAGCTGAATACCATTCGTGGGGTATTTTTTATTTGCGCGTGTTGCGTGTCACTGCAGCCATGATGGGCCTATTGTGATCTGATCACGAACCCCCAGTTACTGAAAATAGCATTTTTTTTTGCAGACTGTGCTTGATTGCTTTCTTAAATGTATAAATTACCTTGTATCTAAACGGTCCGACAAGTGAATCGTGAAGGACTTTATACTCATTAACTAGTACCTTAATAATAATCAATAATCATTTATTTATCCTCATTTATATCACAATTTCTTGAGTCACAAGGAATGATTTAGCATAAAAAAAAGCTTTAACCCACACAGATCGAATCCCAATATCCATTGGAAATCTTTAAGAAAAAGAATAACGAAATTTTATAAGTGATTGATATTTTGTGGGATAATTGTACGAAACTGAACTACTTTGTCTAAAAGACATACATAGGTCATAATTTGATAATATAGGTGATAGTGTTTAGATCTCTCCTACCCTTACAAAACTAATTTATCTATGGTACGTCCAAAAATATTTCTCATATTTCATAAAATATTTGTCTTATTTCAACCTAAATTTCTTGGGGGAAGTTTCAATTTTGGATAGATTCATTTCTCAAATTATCATCCACTAATAAAATTCACCCTGTATAAGAAAATGATATCGATATTCGCGATTGTGCTGTCCCAGCACTTATTTTCGGTTTAATACTTTTTTACATATATAAAAAATTATAAATGAATACAAAAAGAATATCGATATTTCTGATTGTGCAGTCCCATCACAAAATTTGTTGAGGTGCTGCCAGATTCATTAAGTAGAAACTGATATTTTTTGGTAAAATGTCGACTGAAAATATAATTCAACTAGAAAGTGTAATAATAATCTAAAACATGCATAATAAATTAACGAATAAAAGTATTTTCTAAAAATCTTTGCTATTTTGAAATGTACCCATATAAATGCGGTGATATTGCAGTATTTCCCTAAAAATCACACGAATCTTTAATAATCATTATTGGTTCATTACAATAGGAAAATTTTAATAATGATTGTAAAATAAAATATTCAGTTTTAGTGTTAACTCAACTACGAAACTTGCTCTAGAATATTTTATACAGTACTGGCAACACCTTAGTACAGACGAATATTTTTCTATTTTTGCTAAATAAGTGCATTATTTAATAGTATTTGGACAAAATAATACTTACAGATGAAATGTAATATTATCCTTTTGTAGGTTTGAAGTTTCTGACCTATTTTTGCACCAAAAAACACTGCAACTCGGCATTTTCACCGGAGCTTATTCTGCGCGCATTGCAATCCGACAACTGGCGGCCGACGCGCGGCAACTAGTTTTATATAACGGGTATGACCGCCGCTCTTGTACCTTTGGCAGAGGGGGTACGCCTATGAGTGTCGCCTCCGTTCTGGTTTAATGCTCTAAGTAAGCCAGTGCTTCAGCTTGTACTTAAAAGATGTCAGGCTTGTTGCTTCCGTTACATTTTTAGGAAGACTGTTGTACACTGTCGGGCCCATTATGCGCGTTAACTTTCCAGACTTCGCTAGAGTACGAGGCAGGGTGGGGAATACATAGGTAATTACCTCTTTTTTAACATGAATCTCTAAGCTAATGATTTAACACGATGAAAATGAAAACACATAGGTAATCTTTATATTTTCTGTGACTTGCATTCTCAAGGCTAGACAATGCTATGAAGTGTACTAAGAATAGAATTCATACAATCCTATAGGATTATTGTATGAATTCGTACCTATCCTATAGGATAGGTACGAATTAAAAATGACTAAAACATAACGACTTCATACAAAATCTACATTCCACATGTCCAAATGTTAATTGAATTAAATTCCTCCTAATGAGGTTCTAGTTCAGCGAAACTTTTTGTAGAAGCCACAAAAATATTTAAGCTAATAGATAATCGGGTATCGGGTTACAAATCTGTTGGCAACATTTGATAAGGTCATTGCCACTATCAAATCGCTTAAACATACAAAAATAAACTTTAAATTCGTTGTCAATAGAGCCGGTTTTACTTCTGTAATATTCTTTTCCGGTCGCCTAAATAATCCTCTAACGGGGTTTTTATTTGTTTTTTTTTTTAGTTTTACGATTGTTTGTGGTACTTAGTGAAAAATTGGCAAGGTTTTCTTAGTGATTGACAGAAACAAAGCTGAATCTAACGGGTTTGGTTATCGGGATCCCCGTGGTAAAGAACTTGAATTACATAAAATATTTTTTTTTTCTTTGATGTCTTGAATGTGATGTTTTCACATTCAAGACAAGATAGAGATAAAAAATACGATAAAAAACATAATGATAGTGCACTGTTTTGCACATAATTTGGTCGAGATCCCAGGAACCCTGCAGTTGCAGTCTATTGAAATAACGTATGTTTTGATTCGTAGTGTAACTAATTAGTTGGTTCCTTGAACCAGTTTCTTCATAAGTTGTGTAGTTTTCTTGTAAATAAGCAAAAACTTGAATTTGCGCTTACGCGTCGTCGTTCCAATAACGTATGCTCTGTCCCGCTCCTATGAACGTGAAATCCTGTACCTATCCGTTTCACAAAATGACGCTCATTGCTCCCTCTTAACGGTTATTAGCTCTGCTTAGCTTGAGCTAGATGATGCTGTGTGGATTGTCCAACAATATTTATTTATTCACAATTTTTTTTAATCAAGCAAATACCTACGCTTTTCTTATGCACGTAAGTAGCTTTGTAGACTGTACTGATGCCTTTACCAAACCCTCTTTTTACGTCAGATCAGTGATGTGATGATGGTGAAGTGAGGTGTAGGTAAATACACTTAATGAGTATTTGTAACTCATTGAGGTAATAGGAATATTTTAGATATTTGGAATACAAATATGTTTGGTTTTAAACCACTGTAGGCACCTACCTCCCATAACATCCTACTAATCTATAATAATATTATAAATTCGGAACTAATTCTGTTTATCTGTTACCTTTTCACGCCTAAACGACTGAACGCATCTCAGTGAAATTTGGCAGCGAGGTAGATGGTATCCCGAGGACGGATATAGGCTACTAATATATCCCGGAAAAAAGCGGGTGAAGCCGCGAGCAGCAGCTAGTATTATAAAGCCGAGCGTCATCTATACGTAAACCAAACATAACCTACCTTTCTTTGATTAGGGTGACGTTTTGATATGGGAGTGAATGGACAAATCAGAAGTCATAACTGCATAGTTTTTTTTGTGTATTTTTTCATTAATTATTAAGATGCAGTAGAGCAGTTAAATTAAGTTTGTTTAGAGCGTACTGCCAATATTTTTATACGTGCAGTCTGTGGGTTGTCTACACGCAGAAATGCTGGAATGCCCTGCGGCGCGCGTCCAGTATAATAAATAACGCATTCAGAGTGCTACTGGGACTGCCCCGCTTCTGTAGCGCGTCCGGGATGTTTGCAAAGTCCCGCGTTGATGACTTTTACGCAATCATCCGAACAGCATCCCTGATGCGCCGGGTAAGGGGCGGCACCAGTAGCTACAACGTTATAGCTGAAAGGCTGGACACGGACTGCGCTTTTATGAAGCACTGGACGCACATTCATAATCCCATGCGTCTGTTAACGCAGGATGTGTCCCTTCCAATAAAAATGTTTTATTTTTAGTTTTTAAATTACATATGTACTCTAATTCTTAACTCTCTATGGCTGTAACATGTATTTTGTGAAGCTGAATTAAAATAAATTGAATTGAATTAAAGTTTACAAAATTCATAATGGGTTGATATCGTGGATGAACCGTATTAAAATAAAAGCTAAGTATCTTCGCTAGCAGCAATTAGGTACAGCAGTTGTTCAAAATGATTAGGTTTATATTTTTTTCACTTTAATGCATTTGTATGTGGAGTACTTATTCAAATTACTTAAATAGAAAAATTGGCATTTTCTTTCCTTTTCAATAATGCTTTGCAAAGATTGATATCAGCAACCGAATCCCTTGGAGCAAAAAAAACGAGTGTCATATTTTTTGAAAAATCAATTTGTTGGTTTCCTGCAAAATAAAACGATACAAAAAAAATTTAATACTTATGCAGTTTTTGTTTTCTTATAAATCGAGGTCATGACTCCTTTCAAGTGTTTTCTCTCACTCTCATGGTTGGTCATCCCCGGGTCCCATCTCAATCCTCCCTCCCTCAACAACACAACAGACTCGGAAACCACAACCAGACAAAAGTATCGACCGGTTTCCTGCCATTTTTAATTCAGCTCGCAGACAATCCCATCAACATCCCTTCCTGGAAACAGGCAAAGCTATTAACCCTTATATCAAAAGCGATAAAGCTCAAAATGTGAAAACAGAAACGTTGAAACCAAATAGTACACCTGATTCATGCTCTACCATCGTCAATGCTGGAGCAAAAATGATGTTATTGTAGCGTCATTAAGGTTGAAGTTACCTTGTATTGTTCTCTACGTGTCTAACAGCTGTTTAGTCTGGGCCTTTGTTACTGACAAGGATACAAAGGACCCTTTTCTTTGCTGATGGTACTTAGCAAGTGTTGTTTTTTAATATCAACTGATTTTGGAGTTTGTCACGTAGTGTTTTTGAGTTCATTCTTAATTCTTAAAATTATACCTATAGCCTGAATCGCCTATATCGCTATTAGATCTATTTCAGTAGTCGACGACATATATATAAAGAAAATACTTTTATGGCACAATTAAAACTACAAACAATTAGCAAAAGAAACAATTGTAAGAATTATAACATAAAGTGCAATTGGCGGTCTTATCGCTCAAGAGCAATCCTTGCCAGACAACCTGGTACGGATAGGATCGTCGGAAATACACGGGGTAAGATCTGTGTGCATCTAATAAATATGGCATAAGTTTCCTGGAGGAAAGACCTCATTAGTTATTTGTAATATCTAATCCAATTTTTTCCACTTTTTCATAATACATCCGCATTCGTTCCCACAGGTTAAAAAGCAATCACGCTAGGAACCTGCGTGGTCTACGTCCAACGTAACTTGACCTCTCGATGGTCTAAGGCTGGACACATACGATCGAGCTTATATTGCTGACTCGGTTTTTTGTTGCAAATGTAGACCTATGCATTTATTTCCAAACGATTTGAACCATTTTGAAAGGCACGAACCGGATTGGTTGAGCGTTACCGTTCAACTACAACCGAGAGTACTTGCAAATTAAATTATATACCTACTAAATACAAACCAGTGTCATTTAAATATTATTACAAATAAAGAACAAGAATAATTTTTAAACAACTAGGTGCTGCCTGCGGCTTCGCACGCGCTTTTCAAGTAGCCTATGTCTGTCCCCGGGACACCGTCTACCTCCTTACCAAATTTCATTAAGATCGGTTCAGCCGTTTAGGCGTGAAAAGGCCACACAGACAGTCAGACAGAGATACTTTCGTTTTATAACATTAGTAATGGTAATTTTTTTAGAAATTTGTCGATTATTCACATTTCAAATTTGTCGACAAAATCCTCCTGAAGATTTAGATGATGAGAGATTTGACGCGTACCTAATTCGATCCATTCTTATTATTCTTCTACAAACAACTTGTTATAGGTCCAGGGTGATTCTCTTGAAAACCTTAAATTTTGTTCCGATCAATTCCCAGTTCGATCAATTTTGAACAAAATCAAGCAAAAAGTCTGTCACATAATGTCATAAATATCGATTCTGAGCATTGAAGAGTGCCAAATTCTACAAAATCGAATAAATTTGCCAGGTCGTTACATAAAACTAAAATACCTGTGATCGTCGATACGTCGATTCCCCCCGTCTCGCAATGACATCTCGTATGTCTTCCCCCTGGCGGATCAACACCATTAGACTGATGAGCCGGGCCTTCCCGCGCATTGTCTCGGCTTCTCACTCAATAACTCGAGAAGTAGATTACACATTGATTACTTGTTGCTTGTTGCATCGTCCATTCAGTTCTCATCAATGAAATGGATAAACTTTTCCTACTCCTGATTATTTACATTTTGAGCGAATATTGTTTAGCACAATGCTGACTTACCCCTAATATTGACACATGGTCATAGAGGTCAATTGATTGTATTCTAATATTATTTTACTGTAATCTAATTTATTATAATATAATCCATTGTAAAATATTAATTTTAGCTAGTGTAATTCAGCTTTATTTTAATTTCAATCGCATTTATATTTTAATTCTGATTTTAATGTTTATTTTAATTTTAATTCTAATGTTAAGCTATAGATTTAATTATCTGAAATAAATAAATACAATATAAAAAAATAGAGGCAAAGCGCGACTTAACTACCACATTATTTGCTACCGTTTTGTTGTTGTGGACATGTTTTGCTTATGTTCTTGTTGTGTCTAAAAGCAAATTTTTTGATGAATCGTAAAAAAAGCAAAAAGCCAACATGACGCGGTCACCCATCCAAGTACTGACCGCGCCCGACGTTGCTTAACTTCGGTGATCGGTACTCAACGAGGTACGTACGTTGGCCCTCTAATTATTCAATCAATTTTATTTTTATGATAGCGGCAATAAGTAATACACACCCGGTCAAAATTTCAACTGTCTACCTATTACGGTTCAAGAGATACAGCCCGCTGACAGACGGACGGACGGACGGAGAGGAGGCTTAGTAATAGGCTCCCGTTTTCCCTTCGGGTAACCAATTGCATTCTATTCTGCTAGGAGCAAGTGCGTCCATGTTCTGCAATAACACTTTCATTGCCAACGATGCACCTGACCATCTCCGGCTATGCCTAGTTGCACCCGGCGCCCCTTCGTGTCGCACGCTGAGTCTGGTCAGTAAAGAGTTCAGAAATGAGTTTTATAGATTGAATGTTTAAGATGCTGGACAGGAAAGGTAGGGGCATTAACATAAACGGCAACTACATCTCACACCTACAATTCGATGATGATATAGTCTTAATGGCAAAGTCGCTAGAGGATCTGAACCAGATGCTGGACGGCCTAGCTTCAGCTTCCAAATGTATCGGTCTTGGCATGAATTTGTATAAAACCAACGTCATGATTAATAACTACGTTGATCCAAGACCGGTGGTCGTACATGGCCACCTTTTTGAAACTGTTTCCGAGTATACTTACCTGGGGCAGATTATGCAGTTGGGTAAAAACAACTTCGAGAAGGAAGCCAAGAGGAGTATCCAGCTAGGCTGCTACGTCGAGTCTTCTCGACATCCATACCGCAATGATTGAAATTTTTTCAATCAGTGCCTGCTACCCGTCATGACCTACGGAGCTGAGACCCACCATTTCAAGGTCGCTCAGCGAGCTATGGAAAGAGCTATGCTCGGAGTTTCTGAAGGATAGGATTCGTAACGAATACATCCGACAGAGAACCAAAGTTATAGACATAGTTCAAAGAATTAGCAAGCTGAAGTGGCAGTGGGCCGGCCATATTTCGCGAACAACGGACAACCGCTGGGGTAAACGTTTTCATGAGTGGAGACCGCGACTCGGCAAACGTAGTGTAGGACGGTCTCCAGCCAGTTGGGACGACGATCTGCAAAAGACTGCAGGCAGATGCTGGATGCGACAAGCTGAAGACAGGGCGCTATGGCGCTCATTAGGGGAGGCCTTTGTTCAGCAGTGGACTAATATAGTTTGATGATGATGATGAGATTGAATCAATATGAAAATCCTTATGATATCGCGTGTCTTGACCACTGGCGGAACAACGTCATTCGACAAGACATCCTGCTGACATCCACATTCCTAGTCCATATCCTCATCCGCGTCTCCAAGTTTCATCATCACCGACAAGCCAGTCTGTGCCCACTAATTCATTGAGATATGATCTTTAAAACTGCCACTTTAATAGCTGGTTTCCTTTAGCTGGTGCAGTTCTGACGAGCCGCGTAATTTAATGAAAGCCCTTTATCAGATCGCAGCTACTTAGCTGATGAAACAGTTATATGAATCATGGCCTATGGTTCTAAGTTGTAGTATAAAACTGTGCGTCCAAAGGATCGGAATCGGAGCGTATAAGTTTTCAACTCGGATCAGAATCGGAAACTAAAGTTACCTGCTACCTTCCTCTATTAGTCTACGGAAAAAAATAAAAAATATCTATTGGACTTTTTACACAATAGGTGTTCAGCTTCAATCTGAGCAGAGCTAGACCGAAAGAATTAGTTTCTAGTGTTGTGTATGAAACCCAGTACCAGGTGACGTTAGTCGCGAGTACTAGTTCTTCGTAAAGTTCCTTCAACCCTAGGATATCTAGATTTATCTGTGCAAATGCAATGCATGCGCCCTTCGAATCACGCAAGGAAATAATAACCCTATCTATAATTAAATCTATCAGATCCAAACGAATACTCATGCAGCTTCGTTTACCACTTCCGGTTAATTTCTCTAAATTATCAGGAATACATCATCATCATCATTATCAATTTATCGCCTGACTATAACACCACCACCCACTGTCACCGCTGGATATAGATATCCAGTCCACCAGATTCTTTTGCCACTCCTTACTATAAGCTTGCTATAGAAAAAGGTGTACTTACACTTAGAAATATTTTAGTATTAAACTGGCATAAAAGGTTGCTAGAGCGGGCAACTCCACTATGCCAAAATGGATTCTCTAGGGAAGTAATGTTTTATTTGTTAATTAATGTTATTAAGTTTCAGAAACGATTATAAACCTATCTAAACTGATCTATGTTTTATTTCAGTAGTTCAGATAATGCGAGGCTAGTCCACACTACCAATACTAAGAAAGCGTCCTCTAGGATCGTCTTGTCAAAACCTAATCATACCATACCAGATGACTTGGTACCTTTAACGTAATCTTACTCAGTTGGTCATACAATTAGAAAAATATCTAGGTACAGAAAATATCGGGTTTGTGCCACGGATACCGGGATCCGTGGCGACAAGAAATGAAATAAAATTGTTTTAGAAACGGATCCCGATTGCAATGTTTATAAGTTTAAATAAAAATAATATTTAATATTGAGTCTCGATGATCAGTGGCTAATTCAATCTCCATCTATAATCAATCTCTAATTCAATCCCGCTATCCGTGGACACAAACTCAAAATATCGATTAAAAAATATCTATGTATATCACATACAATTGCTATAAATATTGATATTTCACTAAAACAACAGTTCAACCGCGATTCGCGAGCTCGCTGATTTAATGATACTTATCTTACCCACATCATTATTGTTCGTAGTACAATACAAGTACTGTAGTTTGCACTTGTACTTCTGTAATTAACACCAGCTTATATAAAATAAGTAGTTAAGTAATAATTTTCAAACTAAATAATTTATGATAATAAAGTACTATGTATTAACTAAATACGCAGTTTTCTAAATTTTGAAAAAGTACACAATGTTATAAACATATAATCATAAGTAGAAGATTTTTGTTGCACTATTTACAGCTTTTATGTTTCTCTGAGTAATTTATTTGGTAAGAACATAGTTACGTAATTAATTACCATATTTTGAAAGATCTGTAAGGGCTTTAAGTGTAAGAGATTATTTGTAAACGTAAAATATTATAACTGTTGGTCTCTAAATAAAATAAATAAATAAAAGAGACGCCTTTAGCCCTCGACCCATATGATCGTCTGGTGTAAATAACCTCTGAAGGCTACGCCGCCGTAGTGCATAATGATGGATTCGTCGACTGCATCGCTAATGCGCTTAATACATGGCTATTGTGCATTGATGACATGAATATTGAACACGGTTTATTTTGTTTTGGTGTCATTTGTCACCGCTGCTTTGAACCTGTGAGCTGGCAACCCTGTTCTTTGCTTTGAATGCCTAAAGGTTGTAAGGAATGCCAGGAAAATTGCCTTTGAAAATGTTTCTGCAACAGTTTTGTACGGACTGTTTTGTGTCTGTTTTGCATCTATAGACTCAATAGCTTTTCTCCTCAGCTTAGCAATATAAAAAGACCAATATTTTGTTATAAGTATTTTATATATTTTCTTAATGCGGTCTCTTTTACTCCTATCTATGTATATGTTATTAATTTATTGTACTCATTCTACAGTCTCGATATGTGCATCGCAAGCCTTTAGAAATTCTTGGCTACTTGAAGTTTACACACATGTGTTGACATCATTTATTGACCAAAATATTTACGTTCACAATCCAAACATCCCAATGCCTCCACATCCGCCAATTTCACTAATTAGTTTACCTTTCGTCACGTTCAAATATTTGGATTAAACGAACAAGGTCAAAAAACACGTTTAAAATTTATATTACTCAATCGTTGACCTTCACCTAAAGTTTTTCGGTCAATCTGAAAATTGGCAGAATGACAAGTGAAACTTGTTGCGTTTCCTAGTGAAAATACTACTGTTGAGTCATCATCTGAAATTATCTCATTCATCTCCGTTTTTATTACCCATCTTTTGTTCTTTTTACAAGAGAGGTTCTTCGGTTTTCTTTGTCTTTTTTGCGACCTTTGTTGTGGTACCTGCAGGTATACTTATTGGCGTGGCGCAGAGACCCGAAGTGGATCTTGGCCTCTGACACCAGAGATCGCCAGCTGTCCAGATCCCTTACCGTCTCAGTCCAGTTGAGGGCACCTCTGACCGACGACCGATAGGCATTCAGACCCTTGGGGGGGGGGGGTCCCTTGGGAGGGAGGATCGGGCAGCCGGCGCGGAGCATACATACCCATGCGGGTATGTATGCTCCGCGCCGGCTGCCCGATCCTCCCTCATTCGGACTACATGCCCGAGCCCATCGGGGTCTCGAGGATTTGGTTTCCCCTATGATGTTCGGCTCGGACACTAGATCTTCTATTTCTTGAAGCGTGTAGCTTATAACTAAATAATAATAATAAATAAATAACCTACCTAGGTAAGGTTATGTATGTTTTCATTTCATTGACCTCCTTATACAGCACCTACAATTTTCCACGTCCGTCAGCGGCTGCTTGAATATCTACACAACCAACAATAGGTATTCACGATTTCATTCGAAATGCCAATTATGGAACAATAGGTACTGACTCTAATTCACTGGTGATAAAATTTCCGTTATCTATGGTATTAAAAGATTTCGCCACTGATTTGAATCAACGGGCATAGCTATTGCCCGGTAACAAAGTTACGCGCAGGATGTGTGTTACCTTAGGTTAGCCAAGTCAAATCGAAGTTACTATAGCAACTACTACAAAAAGAGCATTAAAGTTATGGTTTTCCGAAACATTTGTATTTGTAGCTTTTTTTAATAACTTCTGAATTTATAGTACTTAAAAATAGTAAGTCCAAGTCAAAAGTTCTATCATATATTTTCATCGGATAAAACTACATTATCAGAAACGTCCGTTCCTTTACAAGTATTTTCTTCACATTCCGTGTTTTCAGTAGTCCCAGTTTTTTTCTCACGCCATAATACCAGGAAGGTGAGTCCTGCACTTCAGCCGTCTCCATAACTGTCTGGGCAGTAGGTTCAATGCCAGAACAAGGCCTTGAATTGTGGCGTTTGGCAACGTCGCCGACCGTAACGGGACGTTGATGGCATTTATTTTGAGCTGGCGTGGGATTGGGGGCACCGATATTTCCGATTGGGGGATTTAGTTCATTTTGTTTTATTGGGATTTGGGAATGAGACAAAGAACTGGGGCAAAAAGGTTCAATGTCGCAATTAGCGGCCCTTCCATACTGCGACTCTGCGACCCAAATCGGATGTTGGACGCGTGATAGAAGACTTTTATAGGTATCGATTTGAAGCTGTCTCTTGATCGGCTTCCGATCTCGACAATTAATCCGAAAACTGACTAATTACCTGTTAGCTGCTTTAATCGGTTTAGTATCTGTAATTTGATGTGTCGATTATAATATGTAGGTAGCTCAGAGATTAACGGTGGAAAGAAAAAGCAACCGCTACAGTTCTAGTAGAAAAGGCTTAACATTCTATACCAGAATAAAATCAATTACCCAGATCATTTTCTAGGTAGAGGATTAAAACTAGGCACAGAGAGAAATCACAGTGAAATCATATCTGTCAAGAAAGTGTAGCGGTTCATTAGCATGCTCGGGACGGCGTGAATGGAAGAAAACAATCGAGAGCGCCTAGGGATTAAGATACGAATTGTAGATTGGCATGAGGAAAGTCTCTTGGGGCGGCCTTTGATAACTTTGATGAAATTTTTTATTCGCGCGTGTTCTGTATGGGATGGAACCATTTCGAACTGAAACAAGCACGATCAGCACTTACTTTGATATGGCTACGTACAATTCTGAAAGCGCGCTCTTCTTGTTGCAGCACATAGTCATACATAGTCAGTACATAGTCTTGGGTCAATGTTTTTAGCACTAAGATAGATTGATAAATCTGCGAAAGGGTGCAGGCAGATGCTGGAAGCGGCAAGCTGAAGAGGCGCTATGGCGCACATTAGGGGAGGCCTATGTCCAGCGGTGGACTTGTATAGGCTGATGATGATGAGATAGATAAATCGTATATTTGTTAATTTGATTTTTTACAAAAACAAAATTATACAGACACACTTCGTTGGATAAACTTATTTTCTTTGGTAGAAATAACGAATGTTCAATTTTAATTTTTTTTCTTATTTTCAACAAACTCAGCAGGCCTTAATCATATTTTAAAACTTAAAAACACACGATAGATCACCTAATGGTACGAGATTGCCCTGGTTTCAGGGACGTTTTATAGATCTAGTTTTAGAACTCGTCAAATTCAAAATTAAAAAGCAATCAAAACAAATTAGTTTAGTTGTATTTTGACAGACATGGCCGAGTTGCAAATAGATTAACATTTTTTACCGTACGCTGATGTTACTGTTGACACACGCTGTCTCCCACGGTGGCTAGTTCACAGTCCAGAAGCTATAGAATAAAGAATTTATTCATAGCCACACACATGTTGTACAAAAATAAGGGAAATACAAACATATAAGCACGTAATAAACAAAAACATAAGCCATTGGATTTAAATTTTGAACATAATGTAAACAGCGTGTATTAGAGTACTAATGGTTAAAAAAAAATTGGTCTTTTTCACAGAAATCTAAATAAGGCACTTATTATTTAGATTTCTGTGGATATTCCCTGTCCATGTGCGCGGCTATCAGGTCAAGCCTCAGCTTATTGTCGTTATCCACAGATGTCGATAGCGACGCTGGTTTTCAGTCAGGACCTTAATTGGGTAATTTTCGCTTTTATTATATTGTATATATATTGTGTATGTACTATTATGTGTATATTTTTAGCTTTTATCACTGACTCATCATTATCATCAACCTATATTAGTCCACTGCTGGACATAGCTCTCCCATAATAAGCGCCATAGCTCTATTTGGTATATATGTGTTTGGGATACATATTATACCAAATTGACCAAACTGGAACGAAATCGAGAGAAAAGCCGATTCGACTCATCCTTATCGACGACGAAGTCGTCATCCGTATCGACGAGTGGCGAAGGTCCAGTGGCGCAGAAGGTTGGGTACGATTCCCGCCTCGGGACTAATGTTAGTACTTACGATCTGCAGATGTTTGAGACGGGTGTTCTAGGTGTTTACTATGTATAAAAAATATGTCTATGTATGTAATGTAATTAAGTATATCAGTTATCAGTACTCATATTACGTATAAGTACATTATGCTCTGCTTGCTTTTGGGGCTAGATGATGCTGTGTGGATTGTCCAGCAATCAATTATCCGGTCGGATATCTCGTCATGCCAGCCTTAACGAACATCCGAGTCATCCGGCTGGCCTTTGTCACCGCTAACGTACCAGCTATTCTCAAACCGAATGGTCTGTTGCGTGACGATGGTAAGAGGCCTGACGGCATGACACTAGTCCCATGGGAGTTGGGGAGGCCCATTGTGTGGGACGCTGCATGCGTCGACACACTTGCGCCTTCCCATCTTCCGAGGACATCCGTAAGGCTTGGTGCGGCGGCAGATTTGGCCGAGGATCTCAAGAGACGCAAATATGCAGGTCTCGATAGAGCCTACATATTTGCTCCCTTTGGGGTCGAGACCCTAGGTCCGTGGGGTACCGAGGCTCTCCGGGTTTTTAAAAAGTTATCTAAGCGTCTGGTCGACGCGACGCGTGACCCGAGAGCTGGCGGATATCTGGCGCAGCGCATCAGCATTGCCATACAGCGGGGCAATGCAGCCAGCGTCTTGGGGACGCTTCCGACTGGTATTGATATGGATCAGTTGAGCTACCTGTAGATTGTTTGCAACAGTCTGCAGTTAGCTTAATTGTTTCAATTGTAAATACTAGTTCTAATTTGTTTTTATTATTGAATTGTAATTTTCATTATCCAGCATGATTTATTTTTCTCAATTTTATCAGATTCCAATTGTAGTGGTCTGAATTCCATAAAATCGAGCTTAGCATTAAAATTGATATTGGAAATGTTTTCAAAGAGAATCCAAGGTGCTTGGATTCTAAGAAATTAATTACTCATTACAGTAGCTAAGGATGTTGTAAAAGCAATTCTAAAATGTCATGAAGCAGTAAAACGAGGTAATAGAAACTCAGCTGAACAGTTTGCTTCTCTATGGCTCCTATGAGCTGTGTCGACTGTTATAATTAGCATAATTTATAAAGATGATATGTTTACAACTGGCACTAAATTATCGATTCTCGGCAAATGGGAACCAGGTCCTGTCGAGACGATAAATAATGTTAGTTCCTTCGCGCCGGTAGATGGGGTTTATGCGAATTTTAGTGTAGTCTTTTCCGTTTGAAAGTTCGTAGTGGATCAGAACGAGTCTTATTTCATAAGAGGTCTCGGTTTCCTTTAGTTTATGAGTGAATCCCGATGATCCGATGTAAAATTCCTGGCCCCATGGGAAGCTAGAAGCTTTTCTCGGGTCTAGAATCCTAGATAATGTATATTTTATAAATAAAGGAATTACAAAACTAAAGAAATATAAAATATATATCATCGGAGCAAATTGCAGAAGCTCGAAATAATTTTTGGTTTTGATAACTTTAATTTGTCTTTCGTTCGTTTTTTTAACTTGAATTTGCACCTTTCGCGGTGCCTATGTGGCACCACGTACTGGTACCGGTATACTTTGAAGTTTTAGTTTGTCGTAATAATCTTGCTGTTACCTTCTCGTCTTCTGTTATTGTTATCAGTTTAAGTAAAGTTTTAATACATGATGTCTTTGTTTACCAAAAAATATCATGGATTCTATGTTGAACAGAGTATAGTATCGTGTTGTCACGTTTGCTACCGAAAGCGTTCTATCCGCTCTGACCCCAAATATTGATCTCGTGACCTGTCCGTGTCTTCAATCAGAAGTCAGCTGTCAGTGCTTATCAATGACACAGACAGTAGCAAAAGTGCGCCACAGCACGAGTGTCCCACATCGAACATTTTCGAGATGTTTAAGTGGTTTTTTCTCCGATCATCGTGTCAATCGTGACTTAGCTTGGAACCGGAGACGTTAAAGAGTTTAACATTAGTAATCATATATGGACTTCGTGTTTTTGGACAGAGTTGATCGTTCAGAATCGAATTTTTTGCGGTAGTAGTCAGGACAGTAGCTTTAAAATTTTGCTACCATTTTAGGCTTATAGTGCTGGGTGAGAGCTGTACTTAATATTACAATTAGGTAGAGAAGAGAATAGCGAGTAGGTACATCAACATAACTCTCTCGTGTAAAAGAACTTCAGTCGCTGTGGCCAAAATCAAAGTTGTCAATAGGTATATTGTATTTACTTGCATTGTAACCATTATAGGGTTTCCCATTAGCTAATTTCAGATCAATCACAAGATCAGCATTGCCATACAGCGGGGCAATGAAGCCAGCGTCCTTGAGACACTTCCGACTGGTATTTCTATGGATCAGTTTAGCTACCTGTAGTTGCTTCTTCAATTGTAATTTTATTCGTTTTTTTTAAGATCCCAAAGGGAATATAATAACACAAGATCACAAATTCGAACTTGCTGGCATTTACCACTATTTTACAAGCCAGGGGTCTACCAACATTAACCGGGGCTCTGGGGCAGTCGTGTGCCGCGATTCGGCACGCATATTGACCTACAGTCATCGCGCGCGTGCTATCAACGACTTTGTATCGATTACTGGCAGTGCGGTGATTGCAGTTGGGAAACTCTTGTTTTCGTACTGTTGAAGTGCTTTTATAAAGGCTAAGTCGGAAAAGTATGAAAGCTAAACCAAACTCAATGTTTGAAGGGTTCAGCTGTGGCTGATTACTTGAAAATATTAAAAAGTTGAATAGGCATCGTGCAAGGAAATGTCTATGCAAAACTTTTGTGTTGGTCCAAATGTTAAACACAATCACAAGGAGCTAATATTTTGGTGTTTTAGAAAGGTTATGTTTTAGGTTATAGGTTATGGCCGGGGTAGTGGAAGATATCACAATCCCAAGACACTAATATTATAAATGCTAAAGTTTGGATGATTAGATGGATGGATGTTTGAAAACTACTGAATGGATCGGATTGAAATTTTGCATAGATGTATTTCTAGGCCTGGATAAAACATAGGGTACATTTTATCCCATAAATCAGTTGCCATGGGATAGAAATAACTTTTAAACGTTTCCAAGGAAACAACGTGTGCGAAGCCGCGGGCAGAAACTAGTTTGAAATATACCTCTTATTTGCAGAACACCACACACCTACTACAAAATAAATACAAAGCAGAAAAAAAGAGGAAGCGACTATATTGACAGTTTTACTCACAAAAAAAATACATCAAAAACTTGTAAAGTACAAGCGTCCGATGTTTCAAAGTAGCTGCACTACTATTTGATATTCACTGTGGATCAATGATCGATAATACAAATCGATTCGCAAAAGGAACACCTAAACCGAATTGACTACTGCTTTTTACCGATTTTGACGCACGTGTTGTAATTTGACTCTAAACGGTTCCAGTAATAGTCAGCTTGATAGTTTTGCTTCTAGACTCGTTATAGCCAGAGCTATTGCAAAATTTTGCCATTTATGATTTCAGCTTATACTTATTGCGTGTGCTAAATGGTCTCTAAATAATGTGTAATTAACTTCCAATTGCACCAAAGTAATGGGTATTATAACGATCTTGTATTATTGGAGAAACTCTGATGTTGTCGTTTATCATAATGATGTTGCCATTAACGGCTGTAATGTGACGTTCGTACGAAAATATGCCTCGTACGAGGTAAATATTTATCCATCTGCGTATGTTATTGAAATTAATTCGAGATTTGTCGTAATTCTTCTTTTTGCAACTTTGGGTCTCTTGAGGAGGATAAATAAACAGATGCATAATTTTACGCAATTTGCTCTCCATTTTATGCATCGAAATTTGGAAAAAGTGATTTCGATAGAGAACTTTTTAGGGAGCTAGCAATAGCTACAAATTCTAACGACTCTGCCTTTCTATTCTATCCCATAATCTTCCCACGGAATCCGGCCGTAGCTTAGCATATTTGGTCTGAATATGGTCACATCGTATATGGTTGGAATTCCACCACTGACCTCTCCCATCATTTTTTCTCTCACTCTCACCATCGCCCAGTGGCTTACTTCCACCTTTCCTATTTTTTGTCTCGTCAGCGACAGTAGCGTAATTGGTTTAATCATGTGGATTCTATACTCTTTGTGGGTTACCCTCCCGGACTTCGATGTCTAGTAATTAGTTATCTGATTGGCCTTCGATTTTGTGTTAATTTTTTCACCAGATAAAAGTATGTTTAACTTCTGGTGACGGCTTAGATTTTTAAGAAATAAATAAGTGTTAATACTTGTAGTAATTATAGTATTCTGTAATTGTAACATCACACTATTATTATATACATATTTAACTTCACAAGTAAATTACTCCCTAATACGTCGTTGATACTTTCTCAAAACTTTTGGCCATACACCATTAGCTTGTCCAAATTGTTCGTCCAAGATTTTCTACTTTCATCTCTATTTCTTGCGTTTCGGATGAAGAAATCATTACGTCTACTATTATATTCATATTTCCCGTCATCACTGTTTTGCTTTTGCTTCCTACAGACCTACATAGCTTTGCCTGCGTCACTCCGATAGTTTTCTGACAAAATGAGCCTTATTTCTACAGTTCATTATACCGTTATTACTATCAATTGATTTTGATTATAGATTTTTCAGATAATTGTGATCGGTGCACTGCGCTTACTTTCTTTTCTGTAGTAATTGAGTTAATCTATTTATTAGATATATGCGCGGCGCAAAATCTAGACGCAACTATGCTTATCTACTTGCTTAGACAAAAAAGTATAGGTACGCTTCTCTCCATATCATCAATATATATGTATATTATATTTACTCTTCAACTCCATAGTACGCTTGCGGCACCTACTGGATTTGTTTTCCAAGTGAAACATCCCCGCGATTTCTATTGTTTCTTCCATGGCATGTCATTGTTCATGGTAAATATTTTCGCCACTGAAACTGGCCGACAAGCTGTAGGTAAACATCCATTGTTGCTTTATCTCAATGTTATGACTGGTTTCGTATTATTTGCAAACTTTTAGTTTTTCTGCCGTTATGATTCATGATTTGTTTTGAAGCGGATACGTTTTTCACTTAACCTATTTGTTGCTTACGTATCTCATACATAACTTACCTAAGTACAGAAAATAACTGCATCAAAAATGCATAACTAAAGTATTATCTATTTGTCTTATCTATATCATCTGCTAATAGTTTATTATTAAATGTACCATTTTTTTTAAACAGTCTTCATTGACAAATAAAATTACAATTCAATAATAAAAACAAATTAGAACTAGTATTTACAATTGGAACAATAAAGCTAACTGCAGACTGTTGCAAACAATCTACAGGTAGCTCAACTGATCCATATCAATACCAGTCGGAAGCATCCCTAAGACGCTGGCTGCATTGCTTGCTGTATGGCAATGCTGACGCGCTGCGCCAGATACCCGCCAGATCTCGGGTCACGCGTCGCGTCGACCAGACGCTCAATGTTCCTAGGTTGTTACGTATTGTAAAACGAGCTTTTGCCAATCTGTATTACCATCTGTTCTATCAATCTATGTGTGTTTTAAAACCATTGCTTAAATTACCAAGATGTGTGCCGCCATGCATCGACAATCATCAATCAATTCACCATAAATTAAGTTGATTCTGCCTTAGCTGTTTCAATCTACATTCTGTCAAACCTGCACCTGTCAGATGCACGTGCAAAGTCGCGTGTCTACCTACACTAGTTCTAGAGTGTTGTCAGGACCAAAGACTTTCCATACTTCAATGTGTACCTACACTAGTTCTAGAGTGTGGTCAGGACCAAAGACTTTCCATACATCAATGTCGTTTTCGATTGATGACTGAATAAATTAGTCTTCTACACGACAATCGTAACCTTTGTGCGATTTATTGGATTAATTTACGTAATTTATTCGTTAATTAATTTGATGTTTTCTGTTTCAGGTACAACTGGATTCGAAGATTTATGATCAATGGTGAGTTATAGATTTAGATTAGCGTTCATTAAAATTTGTCAATATCAAAATATCAACATGATATTCATAAGCTTTGGAAATCAACTGGTGAAACATAAATTAAAGTTCGTCGTAACTCAAATTTCTGCAATTATGTCGATAGGTATTTCATTTCAATATATAACTTGTAGTACATTTCGTACATAAGTAAAATCTTATCTATACTGAGGTACGTTAATTCAATTGTCAAAAACAACTTCTGTTGTAGTATTAATATTATCTATTTTTGTTATTTCATTATATTTTTAACTAAACATAAAACACGCTACTTTTATGATAGCCATCAGACCTCATAACATTCCCTAAGGACCGTTAATTCGCCGTGTGAAGGCACAGTCGTCCGTGTGTTGTCATCATTATGAAAGCTTGCTGACGGCGCCGTGCACACACACGGCGAATTAAACGTAGATTTTTACGGAGAAAAAACCGGTGTGTCAACCAGCTTCCATAGTGATCTATAAAATACTGGCGACCGTGTCTACGCACGGCGAATTAAACGTAGATTTTCACGGCGAAAAATACGTGTGCACACTTGTACCAGCCCTAAGGGACAAAGGAATGACAGACTCGCATAATTCCGAGGCAGTAGTTATAAAATCTATAGCATTCCGTCTAGTGCAGAGATGTCACGTACATTACACATTACATCCTAGATTACTGGTACTCTAGTGTGGTACATGACATGCACTTAAGCGATTAAAGGTTATCTCCCGAATACTCAAACGCAACTCAGATTTAAACACGTCTCAAGTGACGAATTTTTGACAGGTTTTTGTTGTAAACTGTCAAAAAATCGCGACTTTAGACGTGCCTACATGTGAGTTGCGTTTGTTTATTCGGGGGTAAGCTACGTACATTATATTCATTCAACTCTCGTATTTTCTGTTGGTAGTTCGACTGACAGAGAGAGTAGTTTGCCGATTCGATTTATTATGACAATCGATTTTGTTTATGAAGAAGTTGTAATCGATTTTGGTATATTTGTTCAACATTTTGTATTACTTGACAGACATACAAAGGCGTCTAAATAACTTATATTTTAGGATCCGTATATTCAATATAATAAAAAAGAAATAAATTCATTTATCTGCTACTTGCTTCTGCCCGCGGCATTACACGCGTTTTTCCGGGATAAAAAGTAAGGCAGATTGAGTTACTTGTGGTAAACTATATTTTTAATACTAATTTCAATACTTTTTCATAGAAAAAATATCTAGAATAATCTTCGCTACATACTTTGCCGGCTCGATTTAAATCGAAACTTAGTCCCGATATTTTTCGAGTCGACAGGTTCGCATCTCTATTTGTCCAAAGTCTGTGTGACTATGAAATACTGCATTCTGTCATTCAGTCTTCATTCACTTATCTGACAACAATTAGGTAACTTCATAGTCACGCATGTACCAAACTAAAAATAAGATAACACTATTTTATTCCGATTATTCCTTATTTATTACAAGTTATCTTTCTAGCAGATTAGTAGTTTTGCGTACATTATGGACCTATGCTACAAACTTCTTTAATTTTTTTTTTTATTTCTAATGATATTTGGTTGATTTTGTTAGTAATCCCTGACATGTCATTCATTGTACTAAAATAAATAAAAAATAATTTTCGCGTGGATGTCACGTTTCACCTTAAGCTAACATTTCTCCTAGGACAGTGGTATTGAGATTAGATTGTTTGACAAAATTAGTTAAAAAGTGCTTTAAAATATCGGAAGTTAATCGGGTGGTTATCGTGTACCTTTAAAGTTTAGGTTTGTATCGCATTGTAGCGACCTCGGTCACGGGTTGGACTCGAAAACTGCCGAATTAGGTACTTCTATCAATATTACAAGTATTCTAACAATGCTTTTATAAGTATCAATCATTATTTATAAAATCGCTATCGCCAATAACTCGGGTCGTTTTAGTGGCATACTGTAGCGGGCGTGCGCGCTGCCGACCCAAATACCCGCTTCTAACGGTGCGTGTCCAGTGTGCGGCGACCTTTATAGTGCGGATCTGTTCGTTACAAGACTGACTTATCTGGGGTGGAATACCCTCTGCTTGTTTCACTTAGTTAGATACACTTGATTTTCTGGCCACTCTAGTTAGTAAGGACAGTTTTTTATCGTCTACATAATTCCTTATTAGATTTTTTTTTCATTTACGAAATGCAAATAAGTGGGCGTCTATTAATTACGTGAGGCTTGTAGGGGGGGAGGGGGTCAAGTCAAATCTCCCTTAATTTCAAGTGGGGGAGAGGGGGGTCGAGGAAAATATGACGTATTTTTTTCCATTGTAACAGTTCCTACTTAAGGTTGTTTTTTTCGTGTTGGCGCGAGATTCAAAGTTTTAGTAGAAAATCGTTTACGATTCAAACAATTCAAATAACTTTTCCGTTAGTTTCATTCCTTGTAAGAATACATATAAAATTTAAAACCCCAAACAAATTTCAATTTCGCGCCAACACGAAATCATTGTTCGTTTTTGTCACCGTGATTCTAGACTACGTTCTCAGAAGTCTTACATGCAACACAGATTCCTTTAACTTATTAAACTATATTAAAAAAAAAACACGTTTTGAAAAAGCTCACATGAGATCACGTGATACGACATCTTACGTAGGGGAGAGGGGTCGAAATATCGCCAAAACCACCTCACGTTGTTTATGGATGCCCTAAGGACTGGAAGATGGACCTGTCGCTTGATCAATAGCAACACTTTGAGTAATAAGACGATTTTGAATAGACATTCTGCTTCGTTATCATCTCCAGTAAAATTACCCCATCTACCCTTCAGCAGTCATCAGTCTATTTACGGACTAAATAGTTGCCCATAAATGGCAACGACCTTTTTATGGGATTCCTAAACGGAGTAACAAGCTATGGAATAATTTACAGAATTTACTGCAAGCTTTACGTGATTTGAAATTTAGATTTCGATCGAAACTGCAATAGGGATGACTAGGAGGTATTTCAACATTCTAGAGAAATGGTTCAAGCTACGTTTAAAGCCGAAGACATCAAGAAAGCCGAAGGTATCTAGAATTCTTAGTGTGAAATCGTATGAAATCTTGTTTACGTCTGCGCCGACCCAGACGAATCGTCATGGTCCAGTCAAATGTTGGCCGAATTATGGCGAGCCCAGGAGCGCGAGCAAGGATCGGTAAGCACCGATTTTGTCTCTGGTGTCGAGAAAATTTGACAAGAAGAGACCGTTTACTTTATTTTATCAACACTGGAAACTAAATCGGTGCTTATCGATCCTAATCGACGTCCGTGCTCGCACTACTGTCTTAAACATGTTGTCAAACCTGTCATGACAAAGGACGTTTGCCATGCCAACATGACGCGGTCGTTCCATGTTGTACCGGGCCGTAACATTCGAATGATACTTTTTTTTTATTTATTTACTTAAACAAAGTTGTTACAGTTTATAGCTTCTTAAATCCTAAGTAAGCTTTATCTAGCTAGACACTAGGTTCTCTTAATAATACATAATTATAATTAATAAGCAAGCATCGGAAAGTGGTGCGTTACGCAGTCACGCACACAAGCACAGTGACATCGCCCCGGCCGCTGCAGCTCGGTCGGGGCACACAGGCGATCCACCAACCAATCACGTGCCAGCAGTGATTCCACTGCGCCTGAGTTCAACTATAGGATGCTCGTTTTGCCAAGACAAGTTACACAAATAAGTGAAACTCAAAAATAAAAAATAAATTAGCTTAAGATATATAATATTTTATTACTATGTTCTTAATATACATACATATACTTGTTTACATATACATATATATACTTGTCCGCGCTTAGTCTATTGTATCAATTTGATTCATTTGACTCGCGTTCGGATAGATGTGCGTTCATCTTTATAGTGAAACTCCGTTCTGGACCGTTTTAAATAAATAATAAATAATGCTGGACAATCCACACAGCATCATCTATCCTCGAGCTAAGCAGAGCTTGTGTAATGGGTACTAGATGACTGATACATAAATACATAATACAATACATTACATAGATAGATATTTTTTTATTATATTTACATAGGAAATACCCAGAACACCCTGAACAAATATCTGCAGATCGTACAAACATTTGTCCCAAGGCGGGAAACGAACCCACAGCCTCCTGCCTCGCAGGCGGAGCTTCGCCCGCCGCACCACATCGGTCGTCAAACTTTGACCTGTTTCATCTTCTTTATTAATTTAATTGACTCGATTACTGTTTTCTTCGCGTAACCTAACGTCATTAAACTATGATTAAGTCGTTAAAAATACATTCTGGTTGCAATCTCAAACTGAGTTATTTATGTTATTGTAGAATAAAAAATAAATAACTATGTAGGTACCTACATCTCAGTATGGAAACAACCGAATCCTTTCAGCCGGTCGATATAACTGTATTCGTGAGTGTATCGCGAATACTATTGTTAGCATCATTAAAAACAACCCTCCTTTTTGTACAGTCGGGCAAATGTATGTAAATATTTGCCTGCAAAAAGTTTCGAATAATACGTGGACCTGTCAAATGTCACTGTCGCAAAGCGGGGATTTAGAGTATGTTTTGGAGGAATGCTCGAGGCACTCTCCGTCGAGTAGTTAAGTAGTCTATGGTGTTAGACAATTAAACAGAGCTACCCGGCCATAGGGTGAGAAAACAAGAAGTTGGAGTGGAAACCAGATTGAGAATTTTATTACTTATAGTATTTATTGAAAAAAAACTAAATTCTAATGTAAAAGAAAAGGGTTGTATGGTAAACGCATATTCATTAAAAAGCATTGTATTACTTTTTTTTTTATAATCTATTTTATTGTTAAGGACTTTTACTAAGTAAAGTATGTCAGTCCTATCATAACCTAAACTTAACAATAACAAACAAAAGAAAAACAAACAACAAAATCAAACCTAATAGTCACTGATGCATAAAGATTTTAAACAATGAAATGGCCGCTATTGAATTTGGTTCTGCTAAAATGTTAATAAATGTTCCTAAATCTAATCTATTTAAATTAAGTTCAGTCATCAGTGCCTCCCTTTGATCTTTGAACTTGGTGCAGTCCCAATAACAGATCTACTTATGTATCTTACCTCTAACAAACCACGGCATACAAGGTGGCTGACACTGTAATTGTATTACTTGAGACTGCTGTTTGAACTGATTTTGATAACACTATTTTCGCCACTCATCGAATTTAATTTTCTTTCGTTTTTTATTTATAATCAAAATGCAGGTAATGAGCGAAAATAGTATGTGCTTAGTCTAGAAGCCACGTGACGTCACGTCTTTAGTTCGGACGCCTTTAAATAGATGTCGCTAGTAAAAATGTTCGTGCTCTGAATCGCGCTGACAAGAACGCACGGTCCAGGGATATATAGTTTTGTGTTGAAAGTGAACTCCGAAGTTTAAGGTGTTTTATTCACTAAAGTCACTCATTAGTACAGATAGTCGGGGTCGGGCTCAAACAATAAGTAGAATAGAATAGAAAGGTTAACTCCGAGAGTTTAAGGTGTTTTATTCACTAAAGTCACTCATTAGTACAGATAGTCGGGGTCGGGCTCAAACAATAAGTAGAATAGAATAGAAAATCTTTATTTTTGAAACATAATTTAACACATGACATACATTGCTTATAACTAATATTAAATTTAATGTAACACAAAAAGGTCACCGGCTCAGCTTAATGCTGCTATGGCACTTGTGCCATTGCAGCGCTGGTTTTCAGCGGTGCCAGGGTGCTAATTACAGCGCTACTCGCTACACCAATCACATATGTAGCTTTATAAAAAAGTAATTAACAAACAAAGCATAAATAGCTTAACTCTAATTAAATTTAAGTTAAAGTTAATTAGAATAAACAAATTAAGTTAAATAAAAATAAAAATATTTTTATTTCAAATAACTGAGATTCAACATTGGTTAGTACATACAATTAGAACTTATAATTAGGGTTAGCTATCCAAAAAAATTATAATAATAATCATACTGAATTAAATTAAATCACTCTCCCCATGAAACATTTCCACAGGGGGGAGGTGATTCTACCTGCTATGGTTTTTAGGATGGTGTTGGGGCTGTCACGTACCCTGCGCATTAGGGATGCGGTCTTTTTACGGAGGATGGCAGCAAAGCCATCCGTCTCGTATTCCGCAAACATCCCCGATGCACTGCAAAATCGAGGCAGTCCCAACATCATCCTAAATATATTATTGTACTGGATGCGTAGGGTCTCCAGCGGCCGTTTGTTGTAGCTGATCCATAGGTTCCCGGTGTAGAAACCCTGACAATTAAGTTAAGTTTAAGATAAACACGAATTACGCATTTTTATACAAAGAGAGCTAAAGTATTAATCTACTTATACAGCCCATTTCTAAAATTTCTAAAATAGATAGATACGTAAGTGATACACTCACGAATACGTCTGCATCGAACATGAGTAGTTTTGGCACGCTGTGGTTTTGGCGTTGTTCGTGCAGCAGCACAAAGAGAATGAAACCACGCCGCGCGCCGTTATACAGCAGCATTCATCTCAATGGTTTGCTGTTGTAAAACTAGTAGGTTGGTATGCTGTTCCTCCAAATCTCAAAAGAAGTATTGTTTTGTTGTCATTGGACGACCGATGTGGCGTGGCGGCGGGCGAAGGTCTGTCTGCCTGCGATGCAGGGGGTTGCGGGGTCGTTTCCCGCGTTGGGACAAATGTTACGATCTGCCTATGTTTGTTAGAAAATATCCTGAAGGTAGTTTGTATAATAAACAAATATCTACATATTTATATAAGGTATTGTATTATGTATATCAGTCATCTAGTACCCACAACACAAGCTCTGCTTAGCTTGGGGCTAGATGATGCTGTGTGGATTGTCCAGCATTATTATTAATATTGTTTAAAAAGGTTTTAAATAGCTCCTTTGACACGCTATAAAGCTTATATAAAGCCCTTTACAGAAATAATATATATAATAATAATAATATAAAATGTCCATAAAAATATACAACAAGCTTCCAAACGTAATGAAAGACGAATAAGTAACACTTCAACTGTAATAACAACAAATACTAAAAATATAATAAAATTTAAAATTTAAAGGGGTCTCCGAACAAGTGAAAATTTGACGTTCTTTGAAAAAGTTGCCTGATTTTTACGGTACGGAACCTTTCATGTGCGAGTCGAGTCGCACTTGGCGGTTTATACTTAGATCGATGCACACACATCACGATTGTTAGCCTTTGTAATAATTGTAGAATTATATGCATTTTGTAAATACGACAAAGGTCATATTCTTCTAAAGTTACTGACGAATCCTATTGTAAAGGGCTTGTTGTTTTCTCAACAGGCCCTTTACTACTCAGGGCTTAGGGCCTATCAGCCCTGCCAGAAATAACTACTAGTTATAAATCTCGAGTTATTTTCGATCACTCTAGGCTAAAACCAGCCTAGGGATAGCTCAATCTATTAATAACAGCCATGAATATTTATAAAGCTTCTGCAATATCGTATTAAAATAGCCGATATAATCGTACGGAATTAAACTAGTTTGTCTTCGATACATTATTAATAACTTAGATGTAGACCAGGAGACACTAAGACCTTTCTTTTGCGGGTCACTATTTATTACTATAATTTTCTCCAACGGGTTTTCGGCCTTAGTTTCGTTTTATTTCTTATCCTGTCAATTCCACCACCAATTTACCAGAACATTATAACGGTGACATGAAAAATATAATAAAAACCAACTTTATCATTCAACAGAATTCCATCATCGTTTTTGATTCTTTTTCAAGACAATAAGTGATATAATATATGTATATTAGAGATCTCTTCACTAAAGCTGACCGACCTCTCTAGAATCCCCAGGACCTCAATGAATGGCCAGTAACTCAGTCAGACGACATTGTCGCCATTTGTCGAGCTCCTAGACCCGACTGCATGCCTCAGTAATAGCCACGCATAATTCGAAAGGACTGCAATGCTGTACTGGTCCGTCCAGTTGGCTTTCTTTGATGGATGGTGTGGGTTAGCTTGCTAGTTTTGTTAGGATTCTAGGTTAGGCTTGAGGATTGACATAATTGAGTAAAGATAAGAAGATTCGATTAACTATATCGATTGATAGGGTGTAGGGTTATCACCAAAACATCAAGCCGATTTAAAAAAAAAGTTCTGGTCTTTCGCACGCGCTTTTCTGGGATAAAAAATTGCCTATGTCCGTTCCTGGGATACCTTCTACCGCTCTGCAAATTTTGCATTAAAAATAACTATATTATTGAAAATCCGTTCATATGCGAGAAAAGGTAAGACAGACAGACAAAATTACTTTCGCTTTTATAATATTACTAGCTGCTGCCCACGCCTTCGCACGCGCTTTTCCAGTCCATGGGATACCATCTACCTCCCTGTCTTTTATTGAGATCCGTTCAGCTGTTTAGGCGTAAAAAGGTGACAGACAGACAGAGTTACTTTCGCTTTTATAAAATTAGTATGGATGGATACATCTACAACATATCAAACCCTCTGAAAGCAAAATTACAAAACTCAAACTCATACCCAGTTGGCGGTCACTGCCGCGTAGTGCGCCACAAAGGCTACACAGAACCCAACGAAGGCGTGACTTTTGAAATCTCACACAAGCGTCAACAGCATCAACCTCAAAAACACCGCTTCATGCTAATAAGCAAGCCTACTCAAGCATGCTTAATTGAAAGCCTAAGTATGACAATGAACTTGGGTCCCGTTGTAACGGTCGGGTCGCATATGGACCATAATTAGACGGGTTAACTTCTCTAGTTTCCGTTAATATTGCCGAATACGACGGGGTTGAACCAGATGACTTTGTCTGTACTTAAAATAAAAAGAATTAGAAAAAGAAATAGATAATTGCTTCTCGACTCGGCGCATCGATATGATATTTATCATGCTGAGCATACACAGCATCATCCACATCCTATTTAAGAACAGCTTGTGTTATAGCTAAAAGAAGTCAAATGTCTGTAATGACTGCCAATTTAAACAAACACAATGCATGCAAAACAACTACAATTGAAAACTGAGGGTTTATCAGCCCAACTCGAAAGCAATGGCTATGTAAACTTGCTGCCCTTTAGCAAAGAACAGTGAAAATAATGAATGCAACCCAAATTATAGCAAAGAACAGTAAAGATGCTGATTGCAACCCAAATTATACCAAAGAATAGTGAAGATACTGAATGCAACCCAAATTATAAACGGAATGTAGCTCAAAAGAATACAGCAAAGCTTTTGTAAAATACGTTTCCAAGTGGTTATGTGAGGTGCAGCCCTAATTGCACTGCGAGTATGGGCCTCAGTGAGTTGCTTCTTTGTGTTCTCGTTACTTAAGTGGAGAAGTAGGCTGGATCATTAAATCAGTTAGTATTGTATTGGAAATTAATATCTACCGGCCAGAAATATTTTCAAGGTTATTCTAGAACGGATTTTTCCCTCTTATTATAATCATCTCTCAACTATAAGCAACCAGCTGCTGCCCGCGGCTGCGCACGCGTTTTCTGGGATAGAAAATAGCCATGCTATTCCAGGTCTAGAACTACATCTATGCAAAATTTCTGCCCAATCCGTTCAGTAGTTTTTACGTGAAGAGGTAAGAACCATTCAAACTTTCGCATTTATTATTAGTGTGATAGTCGTTTCTTTCTTCTGTGACATTAAGTTAGAGTTAGAAAAATAACTGCCTAATCATTTATTTCGAAACCTAACTTTATCGTAATGGAGTAAAGTCGTCAGTACAGACAAGCATCGCAAAATGACATGAACTCCCCTACATGGTCACCTATATCTTCTATTTTTTACAACGAAGTATGATCATTATTTTCGAGGGTCTTCTTTCATGTCTTGACTAACTTCAGTAACTTAAGTTGATCTCTGCTCTACTTATTCATTTCTACGTCTAGGATTGTTTGATGATTAATTTCTATCTATGTGGACAGGACAATGCTATCAAGAGCTTTTCTCGTCATCTAAAATCCAAATCAACATACTTTCGACTCGATAAATCACAGGCGCCAATAAAATCGCTTATGCATGAATAATGAGATCGAACATCTAGATCGGTGAGTCGTCAAGGCTTCACTAGATCATGACAAATCTGGTGCCGAATTTACAATTCATTCTGTTATTTAGTACGGTTTTAGCTGTTTGTTTCGATGGTGCAAGGAAAAGGCTGAACGTTGTTTGTATGCTTCTCACTAATTAACTGGATATCGTGGCTAATATCTATGCCGCTTCTAAACAAAGATAGGATTCATTCATATGTTATAATAAATTACCTATTTAATTTTCCATAAATGCCGTCAGGCCGGTTTTCTCGTCATTTTCACAGATTTCTACATTGTTTTACATAGAAGACAAAATAGGTATGTAAATCAAGACGAAGATGGCAACCTGTCCAGATGCACCAAAATTATCAACAAATTGTAATATTTACAGAAGAGACCATAAGCGTGCCCATTCATGTCTTCTATCTAAGACATTTTAAGACAGGCAAAGCGTGTGTAATGTCATGTCTTGTCCCTGATGTTGAAGGCGTCCATAGCCTGTTAGCCACCTTGTCGTTATAAAAGCAAATGGTTTATGTAAATATGCACTGCTATTGCACCCGTTTCTTTCCGAACTTGGCAGACGCTTTATCGCGCGTATCGATACCCTGCTTCAGCTTGTAACTTAACCCTGAAATACCTAAAAGCACGCATGACGCCGCGACCTTGCCAGCAACGCCGTGAGACATAAACGCTACACAGTTCTACCACATCTACTCTACGGTACTAGTTCGGTTATACCCCGTTACTCGTGAACTGTGATATGCGGCATAAATCATTATTCGGACTTTCGAATCGTATGGAGTATAAATTATGGGCCCTAAAATGGTGCCCTGAGGCACACCCACTTTTACTGGAAACAATAACGTGCGGCGCTTTACGGCCTTCGGTTTAAATAGAAACCAATGTTCGTTCTTTACTTTTTTGTTCTTTGTAATAGAAACAAGTGTTTGTGTTTTAGTAGGTACGTGCTACCTAGTGACTTGTTGCTTCGAATGTCAAAATAAAATAATTATAGTTTTATTCTCATACAGACAATGATAGCTACATAGGATCAAATTAATCAAGGGTTCATTAAAGGTTTTACATTTACAATATTTAAACTAACCTCAGTTATCTAAAATAAAATTATAACTAAATATTATGTAATAGTCAATAATTATAAATGCGGAAGTAACTCTGTATGTAACCCTGTCACGCCTACACGGCTGAACGGATCTTAATTGAATTTGACAGGGAGGTAAATAGTATCCCGGAGACGGACATAGGCTACTTTTTATCCCGGTAAACAGGGTGCGAAGCCGCGGGCAGCAGCTAAAGCTATATTAATACTAAACATTATAACATCTAGTACTTTTTAATTAATTATGAAATAGGTATGCTTATATTTTAGTGTTACTAAATATTTGATAGGTAAGCATTTTTGTTCGTTATTAGGTTAGACGTACGTGAAGCTTGATAGGATTTCAATAATAAATTCATAACCCTACCCCTGTAGAAATCCCTCGTTAAGGGATGAATCGTAAGTGTCCTTCCAACACAAACAAGGTTCGTAGTTAACCCGCTTACATCTACAAACAAAACGCTTCAACGGATGGTAATGAAATTTGGTAGGGAGGTTAACAATATTCTGGGGACGGACATAGGCTACTTGAAAAGCGCGTGCGAAGCCGGGGCAGAAGATAGTTTATGATGAAACGTCAAACTACGATAGTAAAATTGATAAAAGCAATATAATGAGCAATATAATGTAAAATGAGCGCTTACTGATAAACATAACGCAGTCGTCGCGTGTGTCATCTTTAAAGCGACAAGGTACTAAGAGCACCTTCATATCGTACACACAGAACGGACGGAGGTTACCTATTTGAGCCGTTTGGGGTTGAAACCCTTGGTCCTTGGGGACCTGGAGCACACGCCATTTATAAAGATATTACCAAACTTCTTATAGAGTCGACAGGTGATCGGGATGCTGGCTTCTATTTCGGTCAACGAATTAGCATTGCCATTCAACGTGGCAATGCTGCCAGCATTCTGGGCACTCTGAGACAGTTTAGATTTTTAAGAAATAGATATAAGTGTATATACTAGTTGTAATTGTTTTATTCTGTGTATATTATATAAATGTGTATATTAAATATAATATTATGATAGCAATTTATGAATTATGTACAATTTTACGATTATGTTAAATTTATCTCTAAGTACGATGTAAATGACTGAAATGTCAAATACATATAGTGATACTCTATTATATAACTATCATTGATAATAACCTATAATATTACAAAAAATATTATTTCATTTCACTGTTTCCTCTGACGTTATGCTCTACAGCAGATAATGTTTTGCGATCGTAGAATTCCAATCCTGTTTTGGTTATTATTATTTTCTACCGCATGACTTCAATATTTATTGTTTCCATTTTGAAACATAAATATGTGTAACATAAAATACCGTGTAATATCGCAATGCTGATATTCAACACTGCAGCACTGGTTGCAACGTGAATGCAACCATTTCTACTTATCGCACCAAACTCACTGGACCGTTCTTCCGATAGTCGGGCCAAGTACAGGTCGTGCACCGGAAAGCATTTTCATTCACCTCCGTAGGCGAGATAACAACTCAATAAGTAATGAAATATTAACTCAAAATTATCACCTTAATTAGGTGGAGCTAATGGCGCTAGAGCCCGAAAGAAGTCCCAAATTTTTTGACTCTTGACTTCGTCACTTGACCTCGTAGCGCAATCGTCTGCGCATTCCCGTACTGGGGGAAGGTTGCGGTCCCATCGAATGCGTTGTTTTTTTGGGATATCATTTGATTTATTTAAACTCCCTGAGTCTGATCTGAGGGCTTACGCACTGTAATAACAAAAACTGTATAAGTGTGTTTAACTGGACGATACTTGGGCTCACCGTTTGACGTGACACTCTCCTGTGGATGTTACTGAAAGAACCGCTTTAGATTATGATGGAATCTGAAATTAAGAAAGTCATAAACGTTGACTCCACTTGGTGGAGAATCGCTCCATTACGGCAAACATAGTTATTTTGTGGCACCTTGTATCTTGCATTATTTAACCCAGATTGCTCACTTTAGCTGCTCCACTATCTCCATTCTTATCCAGCATTCCAGTTTTGTTTTCCACCTTCATATTATAAACATTATCTTCCTTTCCTCCGATATCAGCTATCATTCTGACAGAATCATATCTGTGTCCTATTTTAACTCATTTGCCATTGAGTATATCTGTTTATTTAGTTCAAAGCTGGTCAATATGCAGAATGCGCAGGAGTGGCGGTAACAGGTGGGTCGTTGCAAATGCTATTACACAGCCTTGGCAAATATACCTTATCAATGCATTCTGAGAATTGCTTTTTGCGTGGTACAGATAATGAGTTTCAACCTTGGAATACTTTAAATAAATATAGGTATACTTGCTGCTGCCCGTGGCTTCGCAAGCGCTTTTTAAGTAGCTTATGTCCATTTACTATGATATTATTTACCTCCCTGCCAAATTTCATTGAGATCCGTTCAGCAGTTTAGCCGTGATAAGGTAACATACAGACAGAGTTACTTTCGCATTTATAATATTAGTATGGATCTGTGCTAGATGGGTCGATGACATAGACGTCGACGTCGAGGGGCGTCAATCGAGGGGGTTCCACAGGACCGTGGTGGATGGCACAAACTTCGGGAGGCCTATAACCAGCAGTGGGTGAAATCATTTGTTGATTCGCATCTGTTCCTGCTGGGTTTGCCTATCTTGTCGTCTTGCATCCAACTCTGTCTAAGGCGTTGAACCACCAGTTTTACCAGTTTCAGTAATACAGAGCATGAATTTGAACTCGTCAGGCATTCAAGTAGAGGTACCGAGTACCAAGTACCCGAGAGCTAGTGGGTATCTGGCGCACCGCATCAGTATTGCCATACAGCGGGGCAATGCAGCCAGCGTCTTGGGGACGCTTCCGACTGGTATTGATATAGATCAGTTGAGCTACCTGTAGATTGTTTGCAACAGTCTGCAGTTACCTTAATTGTTTCAATTGTAAATACTAGTTGTAATTTGTTTTTATTTTTGAATTGTAATTTTCTTTGTCAATAAAGGCTTATAAGTAGAGGTACCACTATGTTTATTTTAACAGCGACTAGAGAATTCGTGTTATCCAAAGTCCTACCGTGTTCACTCACGGTAGGTTTGGTCCACCACCAGTTTAAATTCGCTCAGCGAGCTATGGAAAGAGCTATGCTTGGAGTTTCTCTGAAGGATAGGATTCGTAACGAAAACATCCGACAGAGAACCAAAGTTATCGACATAGCTCAAAGAATTAGCAAGCTGGAGTGGCAGAGGGCCGGCCATATCTCGCGAAGAACCGACAACCGCTGGAGTAAACGTGTTCTCAAGTGTAGAACGTCCTCCGGCCATGTGGAATGACGATCTGCGAAAGACTGCAGGCAGATGCTGGATGCGGCAAGCTGAAGACATGGTGCTATGGCGCACACTAGGGGAGGCCTTTGTCCAGCAGTAGACTAAGATAGATTGATGATGATGATGAGTGAATTCGCGGGGTGGAGGCAGTGGGGTCGAGGCGGAAGAATATGTGTCCGTAGATGTCGTAAGAGTTGACTATGGGAACCTGCTAGAGGAACGGCTGCAGCTTCCGCAGGTGTGTTTTTAACACCTCTACTGCGATCACCAATCCGACTGCTAAGCGTGGTGATTATAGCAAGAACCACCCTTGTTTGGGTGAGGCACGTTCAGCAGTGGACGTTTTATTGCTGATAGATAGTAGTGAACTCAACAATAGAACAGAGCTCTGTTTGTATATTTTGCAACTAGGGTGTTAATATTTGTTAGTTTGTTCAAACTCCTACGCTTTTTCACAAGTGCTTCGAAGGTAGATGTTTTTACTCTGAGTCAGAGGCTGTCCTATATTATTGTTGGTAAAATGTTTCATTGACCTGCTGATTTGTATGACCTCTTGAATGTTTGGTTTTAGATAGATAGATAGATATAGTTTATTGTCAAAGAGATTACATGTTTTTGGTTAGTAGTGTCTTAAATCCTATGATAGGTTTATCTAGACACTATCAATCAGCTGACTGGGAAACTAGCTTTTGCACCAGCTACCTATAAGATATTTTTTTATTAGACCAGCTAGTTCATTGCATGCATTCTTGAGTTTATCCGAATGCATTCAGAATGCAGCCAGAATGCGGCTAAAATAGAATGCGTGGCACTCACAAATGCATCTGAATCAACCAGCAGTTGTTTGGAGATATTTTCTCATCATCTCTTCTTGCTTTAAAACATGAATTGTGGTAAGATTTATTTTAGCAGAACATATTTTTTTAATAAAGATCTATTGATATTTAGTGTAACCCTGATCTTCAAAAGTGATGTGGAAGCAGGGAAATTATCCGCCAATTTTGTGGCCTATTTACTCCGACCCTTACTCTCGTAAATCATATTTACCACCATCTAAACTACATACCTCTACAATTACTACTTTCCACTGCTCTTATTCCAAAGGTATTCGCGGTCTGACAGTTCAATACCGGTCCTAACAAATCGACATCTCTGCTTGCACTGACTGACATTACTGACAGATAAATGTATCAGTTGACTTTCTTAAACTTTGACATGATCCCGATGGCTCACTTCTCACTTCTAGCGTTTGAATCTATCCGTCAATTGTACCTGGATAGGGTAGGGGCTATACGTCGTTTGAGGAATTTTAGATAATTACTTCAATAAATAATGCTAACAATTATGTCTTAAACTTAACGTTATTTATGTAAAATTTTTGTTTTATTTGCTGTGGTTTGTTTCAAAAAAACTTTACATCGAATATGGGTAGAGTATAGTTATGATGACTATGCTTGAATCTAAGATTACAAGGAACTAAAGACATTGGTTGTTTGTGCAGTGCAATACAGTTTCAGACTTATTTACTTCTGACCAAAAAAATTCATGTCGTACATAATTATTGAGTAGTGGAATTCGATTGTTTCAACTCGATACTTTTAACTATCTTCAGATCTCCAGACTTATCCGGCTTTTCACAAGCAACAACAAACAACACTAGCACACGGATTATCCTAGGGGCCTAGTCTATTCAGACTCGGAAAAAGTCGGATAAAGGATCAGACTGGTCAGTCTGACCCTTTATCCGACTTTTTATGCGCAACTTGGCCAACCATACTTCTTAGCGTAATCGATCACAGTCATTTAACCGTGGATGAGGTGGCTTAGCAAAGTGCAGCCCGATTGTGAAATATATGCATTCATTTGTTTGTTGGCCTAAGGTCTGATTCTGATATATGCTGGCCATTTTACTGCAATACCCTATTTGTCTTTTGCCTGGTAATTTACTGTACTGGGCCTATACTCTATTAATACTATATCTACTATACTATACTTAAATCAAAATGTAAATATGGCTTCTAAAATTGTTGAAACGAGGAAAATTTGTATCTAACTATTAGATCAAGTGACACGATATTTATATAATTTTGCACACCAAAGCTGTTGAGCTGGTAAGTCATCGCATGGAACATTTTAATAAAAGCATTCGATCTTGTAACTACTTAGATTTAACAAATTAATGATTAGATTTGATTTGACGAGTCAAATTTCTTGATCATAAATTATCTCCGAATTTTACACATCTAGATAGCCCGAACAGAGCTTGTGACACAAGTAAAACCACAATTCCATTAGTGCAGACAGCGGGTGAGTTTGTTTACAGTTCCGAAAGCTCAAAAATCTACTGTTTTCTACAGAAAATTTACCCTTACCAGCTTACAAATTAATTTCAATTTATATACATAATAATATTTTCGCCGCTCATTGGCGCTCGCTGGTTTATTCGTAATGAAAATGCAGCCAATGAGCGTTGTAAAGATTATGAGTTAACTCACGAATACATCTGAAATGATCGGCTGGCAAGGATGAGTTTTCTGTAGATTTTTGAGTTTTCAAGAGAACATTTGCCCATATGGCCGGGTTTGGAAATTGCTTAAGATTTAATGATAATAATTTAGGCTTTAAAGGCACAGTTTCTTAAGTAAGTAGAGCAGACTACACAGGTTTGTCCCAGCCCCAGTACAGTACAAAGGAAACAATTACTAAAGCCAATGGAGTAAAGACTATCAATAAATCTTCATTTATCCGGCCTACGCTTTCACATAATCCGATCCGACATTTCTATACAATTTATCTTGAGCTGTAATTTTCATTCAGGAGTAACACCTATCTACTATTATTAATGTCTTTACTAGTCACCTACTTTAGGGCCGACAGACGAACACTACGTAAACCATTTAATGATGATGCTGAAGCTCTGAATCCACTGTTACCCACGGTATCGACATTTGAAGTTCTGGTGGACCAAGGGTAATTATTTTCTCCCGTGATCCACCCAAGGAAAACACGAACGTAGACCACGGGCAATGGACAACTGTTCACTGGTTTTCAGTGTTTTAGGATTGATAGTTGTTAAACGTGCATGTTCGGATTGCTCGCACATAGGGTATGCTGCAACTAAAGGTAGCACAACCAGACAGAGTTGGCGCGACCGTCTTTTTCCGTAAACTGTGCCGACAGATTGACGACCGATGTGGCGCGGCGGGCGAAGGTCCGCCTGCGACGCAGAAGGTTGCGGGTTCGATTCCCGCCTTGGGACAAATGTTTGTACGATCTGCAAATATTTGTTCCGGGTGTTCTGGGTATTTTCTATATATAATAAAAAATATCTATCTATGTCAAAGTCAAAGTCAAAAACTCTTTATTTCCATAAATACAATAAATGTACACTTAGAAAAGGTCAAATTCTTAATAATTGAACACTGACACGGAAATAAAGTGATATTTTTGATTTCAGTCGCTTCGGTATGTTGACTAAAGTAAAGAATAAGAATATGTTATATATTGTATTAAGTTTATCAGTCATCTAGTACCCATAACACAAGCTCTGCTTACTTTGGGGCTAGATGATGCTGTGTGGATTGTCCAGCATTATTTATTTATTTATTTAGATTTGTGACGTCAGCGTAGTCACTTCTTCGAAGAAACAAAAGACGATCGCCCCAATCTTAAAAAAACACAAAATAAATAACGAACTATATTTCTGAACTTTGCTGTGTTGACTGTACAATTTAATCCAAAATAGGCTTGGTAGTGTCGTTAATAGTAAACGACACTACTGGTTTCGCGGCTGGTAGGGTCCTTGCCAATAAACGGGTCAATGTGTTATCAAATTATATTTGATTGTGTGCGAGCCTGGATATAAATGATGTTGCTCGTGCATATTTGTTACATTCTGGTGTAGGGCATTGTATAGTGTACTTCGCGACCATGTCTGCGTTGGTGACCTGCTGGCTGTTGGTATTGACGGCGCTTGCGACGACCGCCAGGACGACTTCTCACAGTTCGCAGGTGGATGGGATCGATGTTAACCCGCACCGTGGCCCCGGGCTGGACAGTTATGAGACGTCGGGTGGTCACGTTAATTCTCACAGAGACCATCGTCCGCGTAAACGTGCCGCCGACGACCGCACTAACAACGAGCTGTATTTCGAATGTGACTTCGACATCGACACCGTGCTGAGCAAGCATATACAGCACAATCACGTGCCCGTGGTGATCCGCGTCGCTGATCCCAGAAACATGATTACTACCAACACTAACCCCATATTGTCATACACGATGCTGAAGACCATAAGTTACTATGACGAGAATGTCGGGGACGTGAGTCTGCCGCTGTCTTTGGAGGCTTTGGTGACTACGCACACACTGTCACCGGTGGGTACGAAGCGAGATAAATTCACCAGCCAAGTTGACAAGAACTACAATAGCATGGATCGAACTTTTAACCATGAAAATTACGACGAGCGCGGGCACATTCTTGCGGACAGGCTCGGCGGTCCTATGGCAACATACAACATATTTCCGCAAGCTTGGCGCTTGAACAGGGGTGCCGAATCCATATGGTTCAAACTAGAAAGCGATCTGGACACATTTCTGAGAGGTCACGCTGACAGGTACGTGCGTTTTACGGCGGTCCTCAGCTATCCTACGGACGACAATCACGTGCTTGTTCACCGACCATCAGCAGTGTTAGTTCGAGTCCGCGCCTACAGCAACGGCCAGCAAGTCGATTTCTCTGGCAATGCAATCAACGCTCAGAACCCCAGCACAACTGAACACTTTTTCTTTTCCAACGATGCGAACCACTGTAGCGCACCTTTACCTGCGCAAAAAAATGGTTAATTTGCTCATGATAAATTTTGTACAATAAAATAGTACCAATGTAATAATTAAGTTTTATTTCATACCCGTAGTCTGCAAGTTTTTTTTCTGTATGATAAATAACATACTTTGTTTGGTTATATGCGTACACGTTCAAATTAAATGCGAATTAAAATTTACACTATTCCTAATTTTCTCTGTATCGTTCGGATTACCCGATAAAGTATTTTTTTTAAATTAGACTAACTTCCGATGCTCAGATTTTTTATCCGGTATAATTAAATAATAAAAGCCTTACATGAAACTGAGTCGATAGGCAACACAAATATTTTTGACACTTATCAGTGTGTGGATTGTCCAGCATTATTATTTATTTATTTTTGTGTGCAAGCTACCTACTAAACCATAATAGTTTTCATCAAAAAACAGCTTATGGTTTGTACAAAAGTTTCTGTACCTCCTAACCAGAGGAGGATTCCCCTCCTACTGTCCCAATAAAAAAAAACCACTAGGTATACTAAATCGGTCGGTCACTACGTCTGCCTGAACTGCAAGATGCTGACCGCGTGCAATCTGGGCCCTAATTCTGCTAATTACTACTATGACAAAGGCATCCTCGCAGAATAGTCACGCAGGGTCCTAAGATGAAAGTAACTCTAGATATTGCGTGTGCTATATGCACGAAGATTAAGATTTAATGCTTTCAACTTAGACAGTTTTGACGTGTGTCCTATCTGTGACGATACCGTTCCGTTGCCATAGTGAAGCGAATAGTTTAGCAGAATAGGGCCCCTGACGATACGCGACAAAACTGTTCAATCAATATCTGATGTTGATGGCGTTAACGACTCGTTTGTAGGTACATACTTACTGAGGTATATTAACATTGAATTTTCCTTAAATTCCCAATGCGGGGAATTACCCATGTAATCTTTCAAGGTCAATGTGTTATCATAACATTTAATATTTATTCAAAACATTGTGACTAGTTTGTACTACCCCCGCTCGTGCTTTCGCTCACGTGGTATAGAGAGTGCATGTACATATGTTTGTGCAAATTTCGCCGTGGCCGAAATTTGGCTGGGAGGAAATCATCTTCATCAGTGGTCAAAACGCTGACAACGCTGACGTCACGTCATTTGTCGGCGTATAGGTACGAAAAACAAAAGAGGATCGCGCCAGCTCTCGGTTACTGAGAACCAACCTGGTTATCTTCAAGACAAGAGTGAATAGGTGTCTTCTAGATCTCCGTGGCACATCGTCGGCATCGTCCTCACTTAACATCAGGTGAGATTTCGGCCAAAACACGTCAAACAAATTTCTAATCACGATAAAAAATAACAATTAAATTGTTTTGAAAAACATACCTAAACCAACTTCGAATTCCTTAGTTTGAAACTGTTTTTCTTTTTCGAGTTTTGCGAGATAAATACTGATCCCTCGGGAATCAAATTTGTGGGGCCACCTCGGGATCATCCTCCATACAACTGCTAAATAATCATCCAAACCGGCCATAAATGACGGAGAAATCGAAAAGGACATACATAAAAACACATACATACCGCCGAACACAGAACCACCTCGGTTTTCGAAGTCGGTTAGACAAGCTAAATCGGATCGTACAGTGTAAAAACACAACCTACTCTTATACAACCTACTTCATCTTTCTTACAAACTAGCCAGAGATGGTCAACCATCGCCCGTCACGGTCCGTGGTACCCAATCCCTGTAACGTGAATTTGATATGGCATTGTTGTCAAAGGTCATACACGCTAATTAAAGATATTTTGTCATAAAAGTAGAATGGCTGAATGTAGTTTTTGTTGAGTTTGGTAACAGATACGAGTTGAGTTGTTTACATAAGTTTTTTGGTGAGCTTTTCTCATTTTGCGAACAATTCTATTGTTGGTTTATTCGTAATCAAAATGCAGCCAATGAGCCTTGTAAAGAGTATAACTCACGAGTGCATATGAAATGATCAGCTGGTTAGGGAGAATTTTCTGTAGATTTTTGAGTTTTCAAGGGAACATTTGCCCGTTTGGCCGGGTTGGGAAATTGCTTGAGATTTCATGATAATAAAAAAGGCTTTTAAAGCTTTTTAGGGTTTCTAAAGTATGTAGAGCAGACTACACAGATTTGTCCCAGCCCCAGTACAGTACAAAGGAAACAATTACTAAAGCCAATCGAGTAAAGACTATCAATAAATCTTCATTTATCCGGCCTACGCTTTCACATAATCCGATTCGACATTTCCATTTTATCCAATTTATCTTGCGCTGTAATTTTTATTCTGAAATATTTTCATTTATTTTATTTATTTATTTATCACACAAAACACATTACAATGTCAACTAAAAAATTAAAATACAACAAAAATTATTTTAATCTACATTGTAGCGTAAACTTATGTGTGTACAGCTAAGTATGTATATATAATAAGACACTGGTAATTTAAATAATATTATGCATGTACGTGCGCAATGCACATTGCACACCGCCTAGCTATAAGACCCGGCAGCTCCTTATTTTATTCCATCACTAGGCTGAGTGCTCCAGCATGCAGTAACAGCTATAAGAGGATCATTGAAATGGAGGATACCTTTAAGTTCTCTAATAAAATGGTTAAATCTAGGATTAAAAATGTCAAGTTCAAAATGTTTTATAGATAGCTCATTGTACTGACGCGCCATTCTAGTGAGTGGATTGTAATAAGAAATATTATTCTTATAAGTACCTACGTAACGCAAAAAGATTGCTCCTATTTGACCTTCTAGCATTAAATTTTGTATTGATGCAAAGTTGAGAAAGTAGTTCCGGGGAATCGATGATGGAATTAATAATTTTGTATAAGTAGAGGTATATATAAGATCAAAATATTCACGACGTGTTTCAAGTGAAGTTACATTAAACATTTTTAGCCTCTTTTCGTATGTCAAATCAGATCGGCCTGGGCGATGACGACAACACAACATTCTAAGGCATTTCTTCTGAATCCTTTCAACAACATTAATACGAACAATGTAGTACGGTGACCATATAGGGCTACCATATTCTAGGACACTTCTCACTAGTGCGTAAAAAAGGTAGAAGAAACTTTGTGGCTTTCTAAAGCCCTTTGTAGATCTTTGAATGAATCCTAACAGTTGGTTGGCCTTAGAAGTTATGTGTAGAGTGTGCTCACGAAAAGATAGTTTCTCGTCAAACAATATCCCCAAGTCTCTGGCCACTTTCGACCTATTCAGTGTATGACCGTTGATGTATAGTTGTTTGTTATTTTATTGACCTTATTAGTGAATGTAATTATAAAACATTTATCAATATTTAAAGACATAATATGATTGTCACTACACCACTCAGCTACTGCATCTATATCTTTTTGGAGAGTTTGACAGTCTTCAACGTTAGAAATGGCTTTATAAATTTTGAGGTCATCAGATGCATATAAAAGACAGTCGCAAGACAGACGCTGAATCAGGTCATTGATAAAGATTACAAAAAGTAGCGGGCCTAAATGGGAACCTTGTGGAACCCCGGAAGTAACGAAAACGGGTGCCGAAACGAACCCTTTCAGAACCACCAGCTGACTTCTATTGTCCAAGTAAGAGCATAGCCACCGATACAGGCTGCCGTGAATCTCGTATTGCAGGCGCTTACTGCACAGCAGTTTGTGACTAACTCTTTTCAAATGCCTTCGAAAAGTCGGTGTAGATTGAGTCAACTTGACCGCCCGTCGCAAACACCTGACACAAATAATTTTTATAAACCAGCCAGTTACTGACAGTGGACCTATTTTTGACAAAACCGTGTTGTTTGTCTGAAATAATTGGTATAAAATGACTATATAAACGATCATACACAACGGACTCAAATAATTTGGCGAAGCAGGAAAGAATACTTATCGGACGATAATTTACGCAACAAGACTTGTCTCCAGATTTAAAAATGGGAATGATATGTGCAGTCTTCCATCGTTTTGGAAAGGCAAATAACACCTATCTACTATTAATAATGTCTTCACTGGTCTCCTACTTTAGGGCCGACAGACGAACACTACGTAAACCATTTAATGACGATGATGAAGCTCTGTCACTGAATTCACTGTCACCCACGGTATCGACATTTGAAGTTCTGGTGGACCAAGGGAAATTATTTTCTCCCGTAGTCCACCCAGGGAAAACACGAAGGTGGTCCACGGGCAATGGACAACTGTTCACTGGTATTCACTGTTTTAGGATTCGCAGTTGTTAAACGTACATGTTTGGCTTGCTCGCACACAGGGAATGCTGTAACTAAAGTTAGCACAACCAGAGTTGGCGCGACCGTCTTTTCCGTAAACTGTGCCGACAGATTTGTGACGTCAGCGTAGTCACTTCTTCGAAGAAACAAAAGACGATCGCCCAACCTTAAAAACCCTAGCTTTACTACAACTATACATCGTCGCCGAGAGCGTGCTACAATACCAACGTGACCGGCATGGATGTGCTACCGTCTCTCACCGGCTCGCATGACGCAACAATCCCTACAGTTTACTACGCTCAGCGTCCAGCACACTGAAGAGTCTGCTAACGCTGACGAAGCAATGTCATGTTACAGCTGCGATTGGTTGGTACGTCTGCCTGACGCAAGACGCTGACCCCTTGCTGTCTGACGATAACGTATGTAAAACCCGCTGACACAGCCCGACGGCGGCGCCGCCGGTTTCATGTGACATTAGAGTGTAGACAGCCAACAGTGTTTTGTCAACTTCCCGGCGGAGGCGCCGGGCCGATAACTTTGGTGTGACTTGGTTTGCGTTGTTGTTGCTAGATAACAACACAATTAACGTGGTTTATTTATAATTTAAACTGACCCTCTTGTACCGGGTCAATATGTTATCAAATTATATCTGATTGTGTGCGAGCCTGGGTTTAAATGATGTTGCTCGTGCATATTTGTTACATTCTGGTGTAGGACATTGTATAGTGTACTTCGCGACCATGTCTGCGTTGGTGACCTGCTGGCTGTTGGTATTGACGGCGCTTGCAACGACCGCGAGGACGACTTCTCACAGTTCGCAGGTGGATGGGATCGATGTTAACCCGCACCGCGGCCTCGGGCTCGACAGGTATGAGACGTCGGGTGGTCACGTTAATTCTCACAGAGACCATCGTCCGCGTAAACGTGCCGCCGACGACCGCACTAACAACGAGCTGTATTTCGAATGTGACTTCGACATCGACACCGTGCTGAGCAAGCATACACAGCACAATCATGTGCCCGTGGTGATCCGCGTCGCTGATCCCAGAAACATGATCACTACCAACACTAACCCCATATTGTCATACACGATGCTGAACACAATAAGTTACTATGATAAGAATGTCGGGGACGTAAGTCTGCCGCTGTCTTTGGAGGCTTTGGTGACTACGCACACGCTGTCACCGGTGGGTACGAAGCGAGATAAATTCACCAGCCAAGTTGACAAGAACTACAATAGCATGGATCGAACTTTTAACCATGAAAATTACGACGAGCGCGGGCACATTCTTGCGGACAGGCTTGGCGGTCCTATGGCAACATACAACATATTTCCTCAAGCGTGGCGCTTGAACAGGGGTCCCGAATCAGTATGGTTCAAACTAGAAAGCGATCTGGACACATTTCTGAGAGGTCACGCTGACAGGTACGTGCGTTTTACGGCGGTTCTCAGCTATCCTACGGACGACAATCACGTGCTTGTTCACCGACCATCGGCTGTGTTAGTTCGTGTCCGCGCCTACAGCAATGGCCAGCAAGTCGATCTCTCTGGCAATGCAATCAACGCTCAGAACCCCAGCACAACTGAACACTTTTTCTTTTCCAACGATGCGAACCACTGTAGCGCACCTTTACCTGCGCGTAAAAACGGTTAATTTTCTTATGATAAATTTGTACAATAATATAATATAGTACCAATGTAATGAAATTAAGTGTTATTTAACCCCATACCCGTAGAGTCTGTATGTTTTTTTTTCTGTATGATCTATAACATACTTTGTTTGGTTATGTGCGTACACGTTCAAATGAAATGCGAATTAAAATTTGCACTTTTTCTGATTTTTTCTGTATCGTTCGGATTACCCCATAAAGTAATTTTATAAAATTTGACTAACTTACGATGCTCAGATGTTTCATGCGGTGTAATGAAATAATAAGTTTTACATGAAACTGAGTCTATAGGGAACACAAATGTTTTTGACTGTTATGTATGAGTCATTTTTATGTGTAAGGTACTAAGCCAAAATAGTTTTCGTTAAGTTAAGTTAAGTTTCTGTACTTCCTCTGGTTATGGTTCCCCTCCTACAGTCCCAATAAAAAATTCCACTGTACTAAATCGGTCGGTCACTACGTCTGCCTGAAATGCAAGATGCTGACCGCGTGCAATCTGGGCCATAATTCTGCTAACCACTACTATACAGTGGTATAATCGCAGAGTCCTAAGATGAAAGTAACAATAGATATTGCGTGTGGTGCTATATGCCCGAAGATTTAGATATTATCTTTTCAACCTTGACACTTTTGACGTGTGTACTTCCATCTGTAGTTTCGTTCATCTAAGGTAGAATGCCAAAATGTGTTATTCTGTGACGATACTGTTGCGTGAAGCGAATAGTTTAGCAGAATAGGGCCCCTGACGATACGCGACAAAACTGTTCAAGCAATATCTGATGTTGATGTCGTTAACGACTCGTTTGTACAGTACATACTTATCGTTATTTATTATCATTGAAATTTCCTTATATTTCGCCTTGGGAATTACCCATGTAATCTCTCGAGGTCAATGTGTTATCATAACATTTACTATTTATTCAAAACATTGTGATTTGTGACTAGCATGTACTACCCCCGCTCGTGCTTCCGCTCACGTGGTATAGAAGGTGCACGTATGTTTGTGCACTATTATATTCCACGCACATGGCTAGTCTTTGTTGAGACTGCCCGCCGCGATGGCTGAAATTTGACTAGGAGGAAATAATCTTCATCAGTGGTCAAAACGCTGACAACGCTGACGTCACGCTTGTCGGCGTATAGGTACGAAAAACAAAAGAGGATCGCGCCAGCTCTCTGTAACCAACCAACCTGGTTCTCTTCAAGACAAGAGTGAATAGGTGTCTTCTAGACCTCCGTGGCACATCGTCGGCAACATCGTCAATTAACATCAGGTGAGATTGTGATCAAAACACGTCAAACAAAGGTCTAATCACGATAAAAAATAATAGTTTGATTGTTTTGAAAAAACATATAGGTACCAACTTCGAATTCCTTAGTTTTAAACTGTATTTCTTTTTCAAATTTTGAGAGATAAATACTATTTTATTCCCTCGGGAAACAAATTTGTGGGACCACCTCGTGATCATCCTCCATACAACTGCAAAATTATTATCCAAATCGGGCCATAAATGACGGAGAAATCGACGGACATACATAAAAACACATATGTACATACCGCCGAACACAGAACCACCTCGGTTTTCGAAGTCGGTGAGACAAGCTAAATCGGATCGTACAGTGTAAAAACACAACGTACTCTTATACAACCTACTTCATCTTCCGGTTAGCCTCACGAATCTAATACTGCTAATGGTTTACCAGAGAATCAACTGGAGTAGTTAATATTTATTGTTTAGGGTTCTGCATACCTTGATATTGAACTTTGAAAACCAAGTGTTAAAGCCTAATTTATAAGCTTTCTATATTCTTGCTTCGAGCTATATTGTTAAGATATGTACAGGTACTACATTTTCAATGGAGAAAGAGAAGATTGGCTTTAGATTTTATTACGAGCACCTTAGGAGGTGGCAAGACATTTAAAAATGTATAGGAATAAACCGGCTAAGTGCGAGTTGAACTTACACACGAAGGGCTATTTATGCTACAAAAAACGCCGAAAAAATCAAGTTTCTAGTGAGTTTGGTCAGAGAATAGTGGTCTAACGAGTTTTTACAACATGCTGAGCAAAAATTGATTTTTCTAATTTTTTTTAACAGAAGCCACCTATTTTGTTCAAGAGTAGTAAAAACCGCATATGTTTTCCTTCTTGCCTTTTAGTTCGGTCATTGGCCGGATTCAAACCCACGACCTTTCTGCTTCCATACAAACATACAGACCGTATGAAACTAACCAGGAGATCTATTTGCGTTGGCCGGTGGCGGCGCCCGCGCAGATAAACCTGACACCATAATGGGTTCAATGTTTATTTTGAAGTTGCTTCTGTTGCCACGTTTCGATACTGGGCCTCGACTCTGCGATTTTTAATCTACCTATGAAACTTCTCAATGTTGCCTGGAAGAGATCGTTCATAGCGATAAGGCCGCCCTTCGTAATTCTACGATTCTCGGCATTTCTTTCTGTAATAGGTATTTTTATCGTTCTGTGGTATTACAATACACAGAAGCAAGCGGTTGCTCTTCCTCTGGCTGGTAGGTTCCCTTAGGGCTCTTGTACACACACGTTTATTTTTTCGCCGTGTATAGCGATCCACACAACACTGATGACCGTATCTTTACACGACAAATTAGCCGTAGATTTTCTCGGAGAAAAAAAACGTGTGTGAACAAAGGCCGTTAATCGGCTCTATCGACATCCACAGGCTGTGTTGGAGAGGCCAATTCAAACGCCGCGCCGCGACGACGCCCGCGACTCCACGACTAAACTACTACAAACTACAAAATTGGCGTCCGACTCAGCGTTACGATATCTACATATATCAGATCGAACGCTGATCTAAGCGCAGACGGGGTGATTTAAAATAAATGCTTCCTGATTATTATTAGTCTACATTTTATCCAGATACTACGTAAGCAAAGCTGCGGAAGCTACTCATATCTGCACACCAAAATAAGACCCTATTAAGCACCTGACGTTCCATAGCCCTGTCTGTCCGATCACCGACGCAAATAGCCCGGGCACCAGACATCAGCTGAAATAACCAAGGAGCCAAGAAAGGAATGGACATCAATGAGCTAAGATTGGCTCTGATGTTATTGAAATAGCAGTTACCTAAGCTTAAGAGAGCGCCATGCGCGCCATTTTGTGAAAAGGATAGGCTTAGGATTTCGTGTTCCTTAGGGGCGGGACAAAGCATACGTTTTTGGAACGGCGGCGTAAGCGCAAAAATCAAGTTATTGTTCATTTACAAGAAAGCTACGCAACTTATGAAGAAACTGGTTTAAGGAACCAAATAATTAGTAATAACATAAAAATTACATATTATGTTGTTATGATAGACCGCAGGGTTCCTGAGATCTCGACCAAATTATGTTTGAAACGGTGCACTGTTATGATTTGTTATTTTATCTAAAGCACGATATATACATATATTATACCAAGCCCGTTTGGTTCCCCACAGGCGAGAACACATCTTTTCGAGATTGATACGCTACAACTGCCATATTATCAATAGAGTAATGATGATATATCATCACAACACTATTGATTAATCTACCGAAATGAAATACCTAATAATGTAATAATTTTCAATACCGTATTTGAATGTTTTTATTATACCTTTATTGTATTGTATGTCATGTCACCTACATAAATGTAACTAAAGCCTTCTGACTTGTAAACTGACCATTTACCAATAAAATTGTTTATTCTGTTTATTATTTACTATTAGTTCCGAGTAGCTCGATAGATGGCATAGAATCGCCACTGGTTAAAAAATTGTTCGTGGTTTAATTACTCTTTGAGTAAATCTATGATAAACTCGAAGCAACCTTGTTTGTCCATGCCTATGCGAACTTCATGAACTTTATCTTTCAGTTTGGTTTTACTTTACTAATCGCCATCTATCGAGCTATTTGGAACAAAACGTTTAAGGCAAATCGAAAACCCCTCATTGAAACAACTGAATTCGCGCGCGGATAAAAAATTAAACCCTCTCTTCGCAGCCCTAAAGACTGTACCAGGGTAGTCAGCGTTAGCCTTGAAGACTGTGTGTGTACCAGGGTAACATAAACGAAGGGAGTAGGTAACTTGTATGGGAACTAGCGATGACAATGTCTGTCGGTCGGAGGTAGTCTGTTAGTTTGTTTGTTTCTAAGATTATACTCTGATCATTATGATTAGATAATATATTAATCCTTATTTGTAGCTTAAAAATGTAACATTAAGATGTACTTAACTTAATTAAGTTACCTGAACCTACCTATAGTATTATAAAATCTGTGCCAATACCATTATACACTAATGGTATTATGACATTTATGACACCCTTATAAAATATACAAAACATGGCGTCCGACTTATCGTTACGATATCTATAGATTATAGCTACGCTGATCTGAACGCTGAGTACCATTCATAAAAAAAAGTTACTTGAGTGTTATTTATTAGGCTACGTTAAATCTAGCTAGACTAAGGAACTACTAAACAAAAATAAAATAAATAAATAATGCTGGACAATCCACACAACACATTTAACAAAGAATAAAAAACTGAATGAGTTTGTCTTCCAAAATAAATCATACAAAATAAACAAAATATTTAAAACCAGCAATTAAATTAAATATTTATATGCTTAAATATAGGTTAGCAACGATGGTTTTAGAATAGAGTATCACTATATTTGACTTCTTAGTCGTGTAAATGTTTAATATTAATTTATAGTAGAAATTTAACATAATCGTAAAAAATTACATAATTCAAATATTGGTATCATAATATAAATATATATATATCGAACACGTACATCAATGAAATCGATGAGTCATCGTATAGAAAAAAATACTTTTTTATTGATGACTAGCCGCTGCCAGCGGCATCGCACGCGCTTTTTATGTAGCCTATATCCGTCCCCGGGATAGGATTTACGTCCCTGCCAAATTTAATTAAGATCCGTTCAGCAGTTTAGGCGTGAAAAGGTAACAGACAGAGTTACTTTCGAATTTATAATAATAATGTTTAGTATGGATGGTCAAGGGTTAGGTTACTATCTCACTTAAGTTGAGTTCCTTATTAAACTATAGCCTTCCTTTTTTTACTATAGCCAAACTGTATTTTAAACAGTCAGTTTGTCTCTTTCAGTTTGTCTATAACTGTGTGTATAGACAAACTGAATGTATGTAAACAAACCGCCCATGCTTAACCTAAAATTCACTCTGTTGCCGCGATTTTTTATACGCAACTAGCTGCTGCCCGCGGCTTCGCACGCTCTTTTCCCGGATAAGAAGTAGTCTATGTCCGTCCCTGGGGTACCACCTCTCCCTGCCAAAATTCATTAAGTACCGTTCAGCCGTTTAGGCGTGAAAAGGTAACAGACAGACAGACAGAGTTACTTTCTAATTTGTAATTTTAGTATGGATTTATATTATCAATAAATAAATTTAAACAAATTGTCAAACATATCCTTTGTAAAAAGGCTTACTACAAAATATCAGGTTATCTAGAGGATAAAAAAACTTGGGACAAGTTTTGCTCCAGCTCGAAAACTAACAACCTAACAAGGTAAAGGTTTCTTGTTCGCTTCTTTACTTTACCTTAAAAATATTGAAGTGAACAAAAATCAAAGTGATCACTTTATTTTCTAGTTTGAATTTTGTGACGTGTCCAATAGTCCTGTAAGGTCTAAAGGAAATAAAGCACTTTGAATTTTGAATTACTTGTCGATTTGAGCTCCTTCCTTATAAATATTGCTTAAAATTATATCTGAAACTCGACGCCAAGCAAGTGAGTCATATTTATTTGTGTCGTGGTTTGTTTGCAAACATTCTACATAGAGTTTAGCTAGTGTATAGATCCTAGACGACCTGAATTCAGTGTGTACCAAGCCTGATGGCAACTCCATAACCGTATATGTATAGTTCCAAGGGCGTTGCACCTTGCGGCTAAACATAATTGAACCACAGCGAGCAGAACTTAGGGAACCAAAAGTTGTTGAAGCTTCTGCCTGTGGCGTGGTGCTGTTGAAATAAATAAGCAACGTTATATTAAATACTAAGACCAAGTTAAGGGTTAAAACGTTGGTGTTCTTCCAACACAAATAAGGTTCGTAGTTAACCCGCTTACATCCGTAATGAATTCGTCAAACTACGATAGTTTATACCTAGTAAAATATTTATTACATAATCTACTCGTACGATAGTATAATCGACCTTGCCGTAGAAAGTTCTAGATAGGGTAGAAAGTGGACAGATGATATGGCACATGTGGTAGGATAGGACCAATCTGGATAGCGTATAATATATATTATATAAAAGAAAGTCGTGTTAGTTATACTATTTATAACTCAAGAACGGCTGAACGGATCTCGGTGAAATTTGGCAGCGAGGTAGAAGGTATCCCGGGGCCGGACATAGGCTACCTTTTATCCTGGAAAAAAGCGTGCGAAGCCGTGGGTTGCAGCTAGTTATAGTATGTATATAATTTGTATGTATACATATGTGACAGATTTGTGGTTGTGTAATAGATGCTGTTGCTGTGCTTAGTTTCAAACAACCTGTAGGTTTTTGGTATGAAAACTGGATTTCACACAGCATCATCCAGTCCTAAGTAGTAAGGTCCTCCTGACCGAATTTCGGCCACGGCACGCGTTTGTCCTGTATACTTTGTTGTCCATGTTTGATTTTGTGTTGTGCTATGTTTGTGAACCAAATAAAACATCATATCTATCTTATATAAAAAGTAACCAAAACTGAACCCCAGAATCTCATGCGTGCAAAATTGCAACTAAGACCTTAGTATGAGTTTTGCATAGTTTGTAAACTATGAAAGCTTGCTCAGTCTTCGATCTAAGCTTGAGTAACGCTTTTCTATGGCATAAACGTCACTCAAGCATAGATCTATGACTGAGTAAGCTTTCATATCACGGGCTTTAGAGTTTTCGTTTCCTTCCATACACTTAGCGCCTTGCGGCGCCCCCACCTATAGAAATTAAAAATAAGATAAATAATAAAAACATTAAAACTATTTTAATACAATATTTTCCATCAAAAACTCTATGCTGAATTGGAGTACCCTGTAGGTAGATAATGATAATAAGCGGCGATAAGCGCTGAATGAATGAACTTTGCAACATTCCGGTCGTAGATAAGTAAATGCATAGAAAATTTTTACCAATGTGTGTGTTTATTATGACTGATCTTTGATTGTTTTGTTTAAGATGTAGGATTATTTATATAACTAAGCGACGCGTTAAACCACAGTAGGTAATAATAAATTCTAAAAATAAAGAGAATTCAATGCTTAGACAAACATAACATAGGCTTTAAGGCATTGCTAACATATTTATGTAACGAATTTTTTATTGATAATCTATCTATCTATCTACCGGATACTGAGAGGAACCACTTTAATAGTATTACAGTGATCCAATTGTTACCTAAGAACCGATTAAGTGAAGTTGTCGAATAATTTTGCTTGATTTGTTGCTTTTTGGCAATACGACTTGGACATGTCATGGTAGTAAACGAACACTTAAATCGCTTTGGGATTGTGCAAACTCATACTAGCCACTCAGATCCGTTCATTAGTTTTAAGCAGGGCACTGCCCGGTGTTACAGGGCGTAATGTAACATGTTACACAGCGAGCGTTCGTGCAGTCAGTACGGGAAAATAACCCGCCTAGTGCGAGTCGACACGCACACGAAGGGTTACCGTAAAAATCAGGCAACTTTTTCAAAGAACATCAAATTTTCACTTGTTCGGTGACCCTTTAGGTAAATTTTCAACTTTATTTTATTGTTAGTTATTTGTTATTATTACAGTTGAAGTGTTACTTATTTATAGACAGTTTCATGTGTCTACCTATTATAGTACAAGAGATACAGCGTTCACAAATTAAGAGCAAAAATGGCCAAAAAATCACGTCTGTTGTATGGGAGCCCCCTTTAATTTGGATATTTCTTTTATTTTTATTATTTGTTGTTATAGCGGCAAGAGAAATACACATTATCTGAAAATGTCGACTGTCTACCTCTTACGGTTTATGAGATATAGTCACGTGACAGACGGACAGACGGACGGACAGCGGAGGCTTAGTAATAGGGTTCCGTTTTGACCCTTCGGGCACGGAACCCTAAAAAGGCGCTCGCAACGAGCAACGCGACGTATTAGCACACGGCGGCGTAACGTATCATGCTCGCTGCGAATGGTACGTTACGCTTCTACGTCTCAGTTGGACATTCGCCCACTACGCCAAAGCAGTCGTCTCAAATCAATCGCAGGAACGCACCACCCAGTGCACTTCATCAGAACTTCATAATATTTTGATTACATAAGTGCTCCCATTGTGTACGAGTACTTACCTACTGGCAAGTACAGTCAGCGGAGTATATATAAGTGAATTCACGTTTTCTTACATGAAAATAAAGCTAGAACAAACGTATGTATACTTTCCAAAAACGTGTCAACGGAACCCATTTTGTATGACAAGCTACAAAGCTCATAATGCCATATATTTTTGCAAAGTCATTACTTGTAGATAACACCGATATAATCAAAATCTGTAGATGTGGTACGTTCTCCCAGCGCTTACTCAACAACTGGCCTGTGTTACAGCTACACGCAAACACTCGCTCACAGTTACATTTCCAATCTTCTGTAATGATTATAATGAACAAACAAAATGATTTGTATTGTAGTCAATAACTCACACTAAAGTACGTCATAGCAAGCACGCATAACACGAACGACTATGACTGAGGTGGGTAGACCTAATTGCACCTAATTTTAGCCTTCCACTTTCGAGAGGCTAGTACCTCATCACCCCTTTTATACTTTATATCGATGGTAGATACACTTAATATAGTAATATCTGTTTGTTTTTTAGTAACGGTTGACTCCATTTCTCCCGAAGAACCGATAACCGCTGGAGTAAACTTGTTCTCGAGAGGAGACCGCGACTCGGTAAACGTAGTGCGCCAGGTGTGATGACGTGCTCATTAGAGGAGGCATATGTCCAGCTGTGGACTGGAGGCTGATGCTGATGATGAGGGTCTATTGCATGATACTCACTCATCTGGCCGACTGTACTTGTTATTCGTAACACCGTAAACATTTATGCTTGTACATGCAATGCCATTAAATTATCAGAATCGGTGCCGCCTGCCTGCCCCCCGTTATCGGAATCGGGGACGCCGGTCGTCCTTCCGTTATGTTATGACTCAGTTTTTGGATAATCATGATTAAATATAGCTATATTACAAGATTAATAAACTAGATAGTGTTTATTGGCTTCGTTCGTCATAATATATTCTGTTATAGTTATTATGCAAATGTTGGAACGTACATATACATACATACCTTAGGAATGCTATATGGGTAATTTTTTTATTTTTTTGGTGGCCTTGAAATTTCTCTTAAACGTCAGTTATGTTTCTGAAATAAAATTTGAGTGGTGGACTGGTGGATCTTCACTGATTTAAAAATCACATAAAAAGAGCTAAAATCGTAAGCACAAAAAAACGAATAAACAAATTTCACGCAACGTCCCGCACTGTATCCTGCATCCGTACAATAAAATACATTAGGTACAGTTTATTCATCATTATCATCATCAACCTATCTTAGTTCACTGCTGGACAAAGCCCCCCTAATGAGCGCCATAGCGCCCTGTCTTCAGCTTGCTGCATTCAGCATCTGCCTGCAGTCTTTCGCAGATCGTCATCCCACTTTACACTTTTGGTATTACACGCCACAAAAATACAAAAACGCAAGAAAATAGAGATAACAGAGTTGCACAATGTGAGTGAGATGTGAGTGTGTCGCTACGGCCGTCACTCGACTCGGACCCGACACGGTCTAGCGTGGGTCGGCACGGGACCGGCTCGGTGACCGTGCTACGGCCGACGCTCGGCTCGGACCCGACACGGTGTAGCGTGGGTCGGCACGGGACCGGCTCGGTGACCGTGCTACGGCCGACACTCGGCTCGGACCCGACACGGTGTAGCGTGGGTCGGCACGGGACCGGCTCGGTGACCGTGCTACGGCCGACACTCGGCTCGGACCCGACACGGTGTAGCGTGGGTCGGCACGGGACCGGCTCGGTTGACCGTGCTACGGCCGACACTCGGCTCGGACCCGACACGGTGTAGCGTGGGTCGGCACGGGACCGGCTCGGTGACCGTGCTACGGCCGACACTCGGCTCGGACCCGACACGGTGTAGCGTGGGTCGGCACGGGACCGGCTCGGTGACCGTGCTACGGCCGACACTCGGCTCGGACCCGACACGGTGTAGCGTGGGTCGGCACGGGACCGGCTCGGTGACCGTGCTACGGCCGACACTCGGCTCGGACCCGACACGGTCTAACGCGAGTCATCCTTTAAGAGGATGCAATGCGCGCCATTTTGTGAAATAGCAGGCATAGGATTTCGCGTTCATAGAAGTGATGTAACACTTCTACGCATACGTTTTTGGAAAAGCGTACGCGCAAAAATCAAGTTTTTGCTTATTTACAAGAAAACTACACAACTTATGATGAAACTGGTTCAAGGAATCAAATAATTAGTAATAACCTACCAATCAAAACATATGTAAGTCATTTTAATAGACCGCAGGGTTCCTGAGTCCTCGACCAAATTATGTGCAAAATATTGCACGTTCATGTTTTTTTTTTCGTAATTTTTTTCTCAGTCATGTTTTCAAGTTCAAGAAACTAAAGAAAAAAAATTGAATTTTATGTAATTCGAGTGTTTACCACGGGGATTCCGTAAGTACCGAGATTTATCTTCAATGAGAAAGTTTACCTCCCGTGGTGCAAAGCCTACAGTTTTTTTTTTTCCGGCGCTGACCAATAATATTTACACCATCGAAATTTAGTACAGCATTCTGAATTCAAATTACTATTTTCAATAAGTTGAATAATATCCTTTACATGTGAGCAAAACCCGATTTTGCTCACTGTTTTCCAGCATGAAAGTCACCGTCTGCGAGCGAGAGGTGAAAATTAAATCAATAAAGCCTGCGGACAAACGCATTCGTCTATCTAGATTCTAGATTCTAGATTCATGAAACAAACATCGGGCCGGTCACGAATTCGCGGTACACTTACTCGATCGTTTGTAACGTTGTTCTGTAAATTAATTGAAAGGGCGTAGTAATTATTGTAAACTAGTGGATACATTCCGAAACATACTGGGCTTATACTAGCTTATATGTATATGGCTTCGGTTACTTGGTGCCTGAATAAAGTGCAGCACACGAGGTGAATTGATCAAAGAACTTTCAAAATCAGTAATTCCGGAGTGTACTTCCTACATTACTAATCCAAATTTGCAAACCCTCTTGGAATCATACATTTAGGCCCGAATTATGAAAGCTTGCTCAGTCGTAGATTTATGCTTGAGTGATGGTTTTGCCATAGAAAAACGTCACTCAAGCATAGATCGATGCCAATACTGGCCTTTACCACCTACTACACTTGGATTAAAACACCTTGGACAAAAATGGTGGTGCGCATGTGAAAACTTCACTCCGGCCAAGTTTTTTTAATCATATTGTACTTAGGCTGGTAATGCCAAAAAATCGTAATTTAAAATGTAATTGACCGATTATTATATATTTGAAGCACACATGCTTAAGCTAGAAACTAGCAAGTACACAATTTATCCTACTTCACATCATCATCAAGCTTACACGTTCACTGTTGGCCATACGACGCCACACATAGCGGTCCTGAGCCGCCTCCAGTGGAACTCGAAGTTGAAACTAATCCATCGGTGGATCACAGTCAGAGTGGACAATAAAGTGGAAAGTGATCTAATTAGTGGATATGCATAGTGGATCACACTGTCTCTGTACATATCCAACTACCTAAATAAAAAAAAATAAATACAATAAAATAAAAAAATAAAAATGCTTTATTTCAGACAACATGGGTCCAAATATCTACGAGTTACAGATTTACACTTTAGAATAAAATAAAATAGAAATAGAAAATATAACAAATAATAGACACTAAACAGAAGCTCAAAACGTCGAGGTTAATAAATAAAGGAAATAGGTTCCTTCATTGATCACCCTCTACACATCACTACCAGAGTGGAGATGAAAGCCACTCTGCCACAGTACTCAGGATGCTGTTGCGACTGTCTCGTACTCTACGCATCAGGGACACTGTTTTTTTGCGCATATCCTCATGGAAACCGTCTGTGTGATGCTGCGCAAACATTCCAGACGCACTGCAGAATCGAGGCAGTCGCAGCATCATCCGAAATATATTGTTTAAGAAAGCCTTTTGGATAAGTGTAGTGTAGATTTCATGCATAGGGTTACAGGACTCTAGTAATAGTATTTAACATAGGTATCTTCACTGTTGAAGCTCAGATACAACCCGCCAGGACAAGATATCATCTTACGACATTCCACGATTTCCTTTGATTGAGAAATAAAAATACCGTTAAATAACTTTCTCAGATCTGATTTAGGTAGCAAGGAAATGCTATAAAAATAAAATAAAATCACGGTCAAAATATATTATTTAAACCAGTTTAAGTGATCGCGAACGAGTTTTGATTTCATCCTGATTGTACAGTTAGGAAATAAAGTTTTAATTTAATAGTTAGTCAAGGCTCTACCGGAAATGGTCATAATTTAGTTCACAGTTACTTGCAAGTGTGTTTTAATGTGCATTACGTTTAGTATCAAAATGAGTACACTTTTATAACTTTTGGATTATGTCACTTTATGATTTTTGTCTACTCAGACACGGTGACTTCACTACGAGTAAAATGTATTAAGTGGAACAGTATCTGGCGCCTGTTAGGTTATGATTCCGAAAACGAAATAAAAATACTATGAACGTTTTTTTTTTGTTGCTCTTTCTGTACGCCAAGTTTTTAGAGTTTTCTTCCGTACACAATGGGTGCAATGCCAATGGAACCTCTTTCATGGAACATACAGTCAGATAGACAGGTCCGTCCGTCGCAGGCTCAGTAAAAACATGTACGTTTATCTTGTTACCCTCTCTGTACAACAGTTTTACAAGTAATATTCTATATTGTATATTCTGTAACCTTAATATGCAGCGGGTCTTGATAATTCCTGCACTAACTCAAAAAATGTTGAGAATATCTAGTAGCACAAAGTCGTCGTGCCCTTCGATTGGCTGCCACTGGGCGCGTCAAGCGAAAGTACAAACTAGCCAGAGGTGGCCAACCATCGCCCGTCACGGTCCGCGATACCCAGTCTCTGTAACGTGAATTTGATATGGCATTGTTGTCAAAGGTCATACAGGCTAAATAAAGATATTTTGTCATAAAAGTAGAATGGCTTAAAGTTGTTTTTGTTGAATTTGGTAACAGATACGAGTTGAGTTGTTTGCATCAGTTTTTTGGTGAGTTTTTCTGGTTTTGCGAACAATTCTATTTTATAACAGAAACTTACAATTTTATAAAATCTCCGTTTACTTTCATGAAAGACAAGTGAAAGTGAACTTAATTTGTAAATATCGTTTTGGATGGTCTTGCTTGACGCTCAAGATGAGTAGGTGTGGAGCCTCAAGAGAAAGGCTTATCTTGATTGTGTCGCTCAGTGGATGCAACTTCAACAAACAATAGGTCGAAGAGGAAACAGTATCAACTCTACCATTCCACAGCCTGGTAGACTTAACTTTACGCATGTAAAGGATCGAAGTCGTAGTCTATGACGCCAGGTGGGATGACGATCTGCGCAAGACTCCACGCAGATGCTGGATGCGGCAAGCTGAAGACGGGCACTATGGCGCTCATAGGAGAGGCCTATGAGCAGCAGTGGACCATTATAATATGTAGTAAAAGACGTTCATTGATATGTTATTTATCGATACCGTGAACAAGTGTGAAATCACTCGAAATCAGACAAATACCCGCAAGTGCGAAAGGTCGCACTAACACTGTTACAAATTGAAATTGCACAAGCTGACATTTTCGCCCCCGGCTCCGCTCGCGATAACCTTTCGGACTGTCTTCGGGGGAAAATGTGATTTATTTGTTTACTTGTAGCTGTAATTTTCCTCTGTCAAAGGGCAAATCGAAGAAAATACGATTTGAAATGGCAGAGCTCAGACTTCAGTTAAGTTAGCGAGTTGTAACATAAAAACTGTTAAGGGTAGTTTAGATGGACAACTTTAGTGGATATTGATTGCATAAGTGTATGTTGGCCGACATTCTTTACGTTGTCATCTTGTTTAACAAAATTTGTTAAAATTACCGTGGGTGGCAATCTTCGAACATAAAGGGAAGGAAATGCTGTATTAACTCGCTTCCCCTCAGAAAAATATGTACAAACGTTGTGAACAGTATTCAGATCTGTTACACATTATTTTTTGCGAATGGGAGCGTAATCACGCCTCACAGTGCGTGTTTTTGTGTTTTTCTCACCTCCACGTTAGAAAATCGGAGGGCAATTTTTGTATAGCGGTTCCTTTTCCCTCCTTTATGTTCAAAGGTGTCCATAAAAGTGGCACATATCAGCTTAATTCCTTACCTTAGCTTATTGTTTAGATTGTTTATACTAGTTCCAATTTTTTTCATTAGGTATTTGGTTGTTATATGTATGTATCTGCTGGGCTGCGTGTTGTTTTAGAACAATGTTCATTATAAATAACCGTCGAAACTGATTAAACACCACAGGTTTTATAAAGAAGTTAAAAAATAAAAGGGCAGAAAGTCTGTGTTCTGGGTATTTTCTATGTATGCACCTACATATGTATATTAAAAAAAAAACTATCTATGTAATGTATAGTATTAAAAGTATTTCTGTTATTATAATAACCCATAACACAAGCTCTGCTTAGCTTGGTGCTAGACGATGATGTGTGGATTGTCCAGCATTGCTATTCATTTATTTATTCGACAGTAATTATGTAAGTGATTTTTTTTCAACTCCATTGTGATAAGAATACACCTAACAAGAATAAAATATATTTATTTTATATACAGAACTTAGGTCTTAATAATACTAATTCTAATAATATAAATAATACTAATAAAGAAAACTTAATTTAAGAGAAAAAAATGTACATATGTAGGTAGGTTGGCTGTGTGATCGCGCGCCTGACGACATAACTATTTAGTGAATGGCTACCACTTTGTATTGCCCGTCAAATCCTAGTATATCTGATCGTTATGTTTGATTATCTTGTTTGTTTTTCTTTGTTTATTATTGATAAGTTTAAGTTATGATAGGACTGACATACTGTACATAGTAAAAGTCCTTAACAATAAATTAGATACTGGTCTACCCTTAATTATCGTATCACAGAATCCAATAATTATTATATTCCTATTTCTAATGAGTTTAACCTATGACATACGGCGTACGTTTTCCCTGAGACAACTTATTTAATTAGTTAGTAGCTCTGCCCCGCGACCTCGCACGCAACACATACAACTAAGTATGTAGGTGTATACTAAGTTGCTGGTTTATAACTTCCATGATTCATAAAATATGGGTATTACTGGACGTATCCTGTTAGAGCGTTCTAGTTCTTCATTTGGTCATACATCCTATGGTAGTTAGTATAAACGGGAAAGTATGTGAAATGTGAAGATGATTTTCTTCACAAGACAACACAAATAGAAGGGCTGTCATTCTGGTTCATTCCCATGAAACAGATCAAAGTGGATTTCAGAATATACCTCACGAGGTATATTCTGAAATCCACTTTGATCTGTTTAATTCTAGTTGTTTTTCTAGCCAATTTTCCACGGAAAATTGGCTAGAATACATTTACGTAGTCGGACCAAAAATTTAATGTTTTCGTAAATTCCAAAATCAACTTGTTAACTCTAAAATCTATTAGATATCTACAGTTAATTTAATATACATAGGTACAATAATAGAATAAAACAATTACAACTAGTATATACACATATATCTATTTCTTAAAAATCTAAGCCGTCACCAGAAGGCAGAGTGCCCAGAATGCTGGCAACATTGCCAGGTTGAATGGCAATGCTAATTCGTTGACCGAAATAGAAGCCAGTATCCCGAGCACCTGTCGACTCTATAAGAAGTTTGGTAAGATCTTTATAAATGGCGTGTGCTCCAGGTCCCCAAGGACCAAGGGTTTCAACCCAAAACGGCTCAAATAGGTAACTTCCGTCAAGATTAGCGTATTTTCGCCGTTTGAGAGATTCCGCTGAGTCCGGAGTCTATTAAAATCTATTAAAAAAATACAAAATAATATGTTTGTCAATTTCCAATATATTATTATTTTCTACAAGAAATTTATCTACCTACTTCTGAATAATAAAAATCCACTCATTTGGCGCCTACAGCATTGCTAAACAAAATTAATCATTTCAAACAAATTAATGAGCTTATTTTAATTAAATACAGTAAAACAACACTGACCTTTCGATAAAATGTGGCCTATTGATTTCCTAATGTGTTTGCAAAGTTTAAAAGATTCCGACACAAATAATATTACGACAAAACAAAATGTAAATAGGATAGAACTACTACTAAACTCGGTTCTGGAATCCTAGATAATTTTTGTAAATAAAGGGCTTACAAAACCAAAGAAATATTGGTTGAAAATATATTACGACTTGGTATCGTCTGAGAAAATCGCGAGTTTCGAATCAATTTTTAAATTTTTCAGCCATCATTCATAAACTCCCGTCCGTTTTCAACCTTGAATTTTAACCGTTGCGCGTGTGTTGTAGTTTTTAGTTTGAGTAGTCATCGTGCTGTCAGATGTTATCAGTTTTTGTTCCGTTTTCATTCGTAAATATCTGTCTTAACAAGAAATATCTTGGAATCTAGAACCGAACCTAACCTACCTACTAGATCACAGCAATGCAGCTTATTTCCTATTCAGCTAAATGAATCGCTTCACTATGGCAATGGTATCGTCACAGAATGGCACGTTTTGGTATTTTACCTATAATGAAAGAAACTACAGAAGGAGAAACGCACGTCAAAAGTGTCAAGGTTGAAACAATTAAAGTACCGCACGCAATATCTAGAGTTTAGTAAAGCGATTAGTTCGCAGAATTGGGCCCTTGCTGGCTGAAAGAAGGCAGGTAGTTCATCATACGACAACAGCTTTTACAGCTACGATGAGTTTGTAGCTTGTAAAAGGGACTAGAGACTATTATCTGCCTGTAGATATTAGATATTATGTATTATTATTATTTTTTTTATATATAATTTTAAGGTAAATGTTACGAATGTATAATTTTTTTTCATAATTTCTATACTTACTTATAATATAATTTACTCATTTTTTATAGAGACGAATGTGACGTTAATTCTAGCAATGTACGAAATAAATGATTATTGATTATACGATATTTTTCACAAGGACCCCTGAGGAATAACTGCATAGGATCAAGGAAAGCGAACGATAACAGATAACAAAGAAATTCTCGATCTGAGTCAGACCAGCACTGGCCAAGTTGCATTGCAACATACACACAGACAATGGTGGAGGAAATTAAAGACAATTGGCAGTAAATGTTAGCAATGCTGTCAGAAACAACTAGATTTGGATTGCAGGTTAGCTTTGATAGGATCTCGAAGAACTTGAAATCAGTGTTTTTGTTTTTATGCAGAAAAAATAATAACCCTGAGATATGGCCTTTTTGTCATGCTGCAGCACAAACAAACTTACCTACACTAAGTTATTTATAAGTACTTACTTTTTTGAAAATGTTTGCCTGATTTTTAAACCTAATAGTGTTTATGTTTAAAATTATATATTAATGTAATGTATTTACTGTAATATTAATGTAATGTATTATGTATCTACTATTGTACCTAAGTAGGTATGTCTGTACAAATAAATTTTTATCTTTTTATAACTTGCTAGTACATTTTAATTCACTGTTATATTAAAAGGTGTGTTATTTCAATGGAGTCTACATACCAAATTCAACGGCACAACCCGGCGGGTTGGTGCGACATTTCTGTGTAGGCAGCCGGGTTCAAATCCTGGGCCGGACCAAAGTTGCTATCGGGATTTTTCTTGCAAGAAAATTTCACAGTAGCAGCCCGGAGTCAGGAAGTTGGCGGTGTTACACCCCCGTGCCCGGAAAGCACGTTCAGACGTTGGTCCTGCGCCTGACTTCTCCCCGGTCGTGTCGGCCTGCCGTCTCATCGGATAGGGAATAGAGAGAGCACCTGTATTTGCGCACACACATTAACACTTTAAACGGGTGAACGGATCTTGATAAAATTTGGCAGGGAGGTAGGTGATATCCCGGGGACGGAAATAAACTACTTTTTATCCCGGAAAAGAGCGTGCGAGGCCTTGGGCAACAGCTAGTAAGTTATAAGGTACTTTACTAGATTAGAAATGCATATTATGATAATCTTGGGTAATATATGTATTAATGCAGCCCATGACGCAATTCGCAGATTGCTGTACTTGTGAGATTTATATATTTAGAAACAACATAACAGGTTTTTTTAGATAGTTATTACAATTTCCGCTAAAGTTTAAGAAAAAAAAAAACTTAGAAATATTTCAATTATTTATAGGTATAATGTTAGATAATAGGTTAAACTTGAAAAATAAATTACTTATATGAAAATTATTATTAGAATTTAGTCAAATGTTGGTCCCAGGCCGATCTAGAAGTTTAGAACTTGATGTGTGCAAGGTGAAAAATAGAGATTTCACTTTTCCACCCAAAGGGGATATTCTCAGGGAAGATTTGTGGAATAAGCCAAATGAATAAGCAAGCATGTTTTCTGTTTTAGGCGTAGAACTGCCTATGATATTATGCTTTTCAGTCTGGATGCCCGCACCATTAGTGGAACTTACTCATCACTTCAACAGACTTTACAAGTCCACTGCTGGACTGATGAGCGCCATATTCATCATCATCAAACTAATATTAGTCCACTGCTTGATATAGGCCTTTCCTAAAGAGCGCCATAGCACCCTGTCTTCAGTTTGCCGCATCCAGCAACTGCCTGCAGCGCCTTATTGGCTCTTATCATTAGGGGGTAATGCCATAATCCCCACGCTGGGCAAGCGGATTGGGATCTCACTTCGGTGGTGGATCTGTTTTGCAGGTGGCGCTGCTTCCTGCCCCCCGGTCGAGATCCCTAAAGCTATGCGTACATTCATCCAAAGCCACTGCCGCGCAGCACAAAAAAGTGCATTCAAATATGGGCTTATACTTGTTGTCTTTAGATACATTTTACAATGACAAAATGGCTTCCCACAAGCTTCAAACGAGTGGCCCGCAAGCTGTCTGCCATCTGATGCCGTCAATATGAAATGCATCTAAATGTTACGAGTTAAAGCCCATATTTGAATGCACATTTTTGTTCTGTGCGGTAACAGTGCGTCTATTGATCTGCGAGAACTTTTTATCGACTTACGACACCCGCCACTCTGACTCTTACGACAATAATCAATCAATCAGTCAAATTAGGAGAAAACTGCCAAAAACCTTTTAAAACATCAAATGAAACTCTATTATTAATCAATCAATAATTTTCCAAGCAATAACATAAAAACAAATACATCAATGTCACAAATTGTTGTAAAATATCGTATTTTACGTAATCAGCAAGTTAACATGCAGTTAAATCATAAACGTGTATATTATTAACATCTGTTTAAAACTATCAATATTTTTATTTACATTTACGAAAGTTTGTTTGTTTGGACGATTGTATCGAGAGAACGAAGGTCTCGACTTTGGGAGAAAATATTCCACTACATACGCCAGCCATAATTAAAAATCGTCTCAATCCATTCACATGTGCACATGTATTACATAATTTTTTTGATATTTTCTAACCTCTACCTCTACAGCCTGTATTGGTCCACTGCTGGACCCAGACCTACCCCCGATCAGCGCCTTATTGGCTTGTATTTCACAGGGAGTAGTGCCCGTAATCCCCTCTCAGAGCATGCGGGTGGGGGATCGCAGTTCGGTGTTAGAATTGTTCTGCAGGGGGCGCTGCTGCACACCCCCGGTGGATATCCCTTAGTCGCCTCTTACGACACCCGCGGGAAGAGTTGGGGGGTGCAAATTCTAAACCGGCACCACACAACAACGCGCAGCAGTATTTTGTAAAGCTAGCCACAAAATAACTGAACTAACAAAACAACGATGGAGACGCGCGATAGAGCATCAGCCAAATTCGAAAAGAAATTGACATAACGAAGGCCCTTACGAAATTTCCACAAAAACCTACATAACGAAACATTTTTCGCGACTAACGCCAACACGTAACCATTTACCATCTATTCAAATTAGACACTTAATTAGCAATGGCGTCTTACTTCATGTTCTCATGAAATGCAACGTTTCGTAAGTCTACCCAGAGTTGCGCTTGCGCATGTCCTGTCGCAAACGGGATGTCACATTGTTTTTGATAATCCTGTCTTAGTTTTGCAATGATCGGATGTTTTCATTTTACTAATTAGAGCGAATTCCGACCTCTGAAGAAAATTATCTTTTATTTTATAAGAATTTTACAATAGTTTAGCTTGTTTTCGGCCATGTTATATACAATAAAATTATTTTATTATGAATCTGCTATACATACATGCTCATATCATATCAATTCATAATTTGGTTTGACTCTTTACACCACATCTCCATCTACAGCCCAAAATCAACGTCTGCTGGGTATAAGGCTTCACATATTTAGGTATTTGATAATAATTTTTAGTTTAAAATTTAACTTGTCTAGGAGTTGAATTATTTATTATTTATTAATTTATTGAACCACCAACGACAGACCCATATTAATATTATAAATTCGAAAGTAACTTTGTCGGTCTGTTATCTTTTCACACCTAAACGGCTGAACGGATCTTAATGAAATTTAACAGGGAGGTAGATGGTACCTCGGGGACGGCAAAGGCTATCTTCTATCTCTGTGAAAAAAAGTGAGCGAAGCCGCTGGCAGCTGCTAATTTACCATAAATTACAAAAAAAAAACAAGAAGAATAAGTACTCAAAGGCTAGTGTTCCCTCAATTATAGGTGGTTCGTAATTATAAGTGGTCTCACTCCTAACACTTTTATGGCTCAAGACGCACGCACGTGTCTTCCTCCAGACCCGTGAAGTGGTTTGCTTAAGGGGTGAACCTAGGGTGTGGTTGTCAAACTAGGCCTAGATCCACCCACGGGATCCCCGTGATAAAAAAATCGAATTAAATAAAATTCAACATTTTTTCTTTGGTTCCTTGAATGTGAAAACATTATTGAAAAAGAAATACGATAAAAAAAATCATGAAAGTGCACTGTTTCGCACATAATTTGGTCGAGATCTCAGGAACTCTGCGGTCTAATAAAACGACTTCTGTTTGATATGTAGGTTATTATAAGTAGTAACCTACATTACATATAAAAAAAATCATGTTTTTTTTTTTGTTTTTATTATTGAATTGTAATTTTCTTTGTCAACAAAGAATGTTTTTGCGCTTACGCATGCTCTGCTTTGTCATGATCCTATGCCTATCCTTTTCACACAAAATGGCGCGCATTGCGCCCTCTTAATTATGGGTGGTCTCAGGATTCTACAATGACTCATGAGCAAAGCCAGGGAATTACTAGAATCCTGAGTGCGAGAGGGTTTCAATCACGCCCAAGACGAAGACAGCTTTATGCACGAGGAGAATACTCTACTTTTCACACATTCTGCAAGTAAATAGTAAAAGTTTGGTGACGTGTTTGATGGCATTCCTTTTTTATTCCGCCTTCTAAACAGAGATTAGTCCAAATTTCGAAGAAGTTCTCATTGTAAGGATCTTCTTGGTAAGAATTTTCACACATACATAATTTGATGTTCCAAATTCAATCTCTTATTACACAAAAAACTGTATTTTGTACAAGCGTAAATAAATAAACGTTATGATTTGTGACTGCATCAAGCTTGCAATGTCATCACGTTAATTATGCACATTCCGTCGGATGTTGCACTGAAACTCATCTGGCATGCAAGAAGTTTCAACACGGCCAATGTGCCACTGGTCTTACGCTGCAAAACTGGAATATATTATACGGATAGCATTCCTACTAGTTGTAAAGTTGGTTTCATTAATGTTTTCTATTAAATAATTTAGGAGGTTGCGGGTTCAATTACCGCCTGGGGGCAAATATTTGTAAGATCTGCAGATATTTGTTCCCATAATATGTGTTGTATTTATTACTTATATTACACATAGAACCAACTATGCTTAGTTTGAGTTATTCCGTCGCGCCGCCTTTTGGGGCTAAATGATGCTGTACGAATTGTAGAGCATTATATATTTTTATTTCTTTAGTCTTCGCACAATTGCCGGTCACCTTCCGCGATACGAGGGCTTTGTGTAAAAAAAAAATACTGACCATATTTACAGCGACCGAAAACGAAAATAGTAGATTATGCACCTAGAGTGTAAAGCAGTGTCTTACGTCACGGGCGCCATTTAATCCCGAGCGCAACACAGGATTCTAGAATAACTCATGAGCGAAATGAGGGAGTAACTGTTGGTATCCTGAGTGCGAGAGGGTTTCAACCAGGCCCAAGATGAAGACAGCTTTAAGCACGAGGAGATTACTCTACTTTTCACACATTCTGCGGGTATATAGTCAAGGTTTGGTGACGTGTTTCGTGGCATTCCTTTTTTTAATCAGCCTTCTGAATACAGTTTGGTTCTAATTTCGAAGAAGATCTCATGATACGGATCTCCTTGTTAAAAAAAATTACATATTTGGATGTTCCAAAGTCAATCTCATTATTCCCTTAGAAGTTATGTTCTTTATTCCCGAAGCAGTACTGAGTTTGAATTGGGAACATCAAAATATGTGTGGAAATGTTGACCAAGGAGACTAGCACTAAAAGTTCTTATTCTCTTAAAACCTTAACCTTTTTTCGCTAACAGGACTAATTTGCTTTGGTTAGAGTTACATCCATACTAATATTATAAATTCGAAAGTAACTCTGTCTGTCTATCTATCTGTCAATCTGTTACCTTTTCACTCCTAAACGGCTGTACGGATCTTGATAAAATTTGGCAGGGACGTAAAAGCCTATGTCCCTCCCTGGGATACCCCCGGGGACGGACATAGGTTTCTTTTTATCCCGGAAAAGAGCGTGCATTTAAGAGCATCAAGTGTGAAAATGAAAAGTCTCTTGAAGTCTTCATACATTAGATATTTAGCAGAAGGATAGATAAATAATAAAACTACATGATTTCTGAGAATCGTAGGTTAATTGTATTTGTATCCAAGTATTTCTACTTAGGTTACAAACTAAAGTAAAGCAAGACATAGGCTCGAAATTATCATCCGTTAGTATTGCATCCTTAGCTGATAAAAGTTATCTTACTGCAAGTGAGGTAAGGGAATCTTATTATACTGCGACCTGGATATTACTTTACCCTACTGTGAGGACATGGAGATGCAAGTACAAACTGTAGCTATGACGAAGAAGAGCTACATAATGTTGGCTTAGATTACAGTGAATGATGTCTCTGTCTTTACGGCTTCGAATCCTGGCCGAGCATCAATGTATTTAATTATTCAATTAATTCATTTATTTATTCTTTTTACTAACGTGTTCAAATATAGGTACAGTTTAGGTCTTTATATTAGCTCAGGTCAATAGTAATGTAGGTACCATTTAGGGCACTGCAACAGAGTTTATATATATTGACAAATATAAATAATGCATGTCAATCTTAATTAAATGATCATAGTGATAATTCTTATTAAATTATGTCATAAAACGAAGTTACAGAAAACAAAGATAAAGGTTAACGTACTGTGTTCTTAAAGATTATCATTTTATGTAGTACTCATAACACAAGCTCTGCTTAGTTTTGGGCTAGATGGCGCTGTGTGAATTGATTTGTATTATTTATTTATTTTATCGCGAAATGAATAAGTACACTTTTTTATGAGGCTATTTTATGTAGAGCTCTGTTGGCTTAGTGACAGATGCCCTACTATTCGAAGGTTGTACCTTCGAAACCCTGCTGAACAACAGCTAAACCTCTGTGACGACCTCTGCGGCGCGGCGGGTGAAGGTCGGCCTGCGACGCAGGAGGTTGTGGGTTCGATCCTGCCTTGGGGCAAATGTGTGGAAATGTTTGCACGATCTGCATATCAAATATCTGCAGATCAGAGTATTCTGGATGTTATTTATTTAAAATAAAAAATATCTATCTATGTAGTGTATTGTATATCAGTTATCTGGTACCCATAACACAAGCTCTGCTTAGCTTGGGGCTAGATGATGCTGTGTGGATTGTCCAGCATTATTATTATTACTTATACCATTATGAGTCCTACGCCAGTGGAGCTAAAAAACTTTTTTATGAAATTGTATCAAAGTTCGAGTTCTGTTCAGGTAAGTTTCGTTTGGAACGGGGAGGGTCAGTAAAATCTATCATTACATACTGAAAGTTCGGGTATTTTCTTTAAAATCCGCTAATTCCCCGCTCTCCTCTCGTTAGAAGCGCGTGGGACTCATGCATTAACAATTTAGCATGTATGAAACACTCACGTTTATGAAAGATCGCCACAACATCAAAATTTCTCCAAGTAATAGGAAAGTTCGGCGAATATGGTTAGCCACGTATGGACAAATGAAAAGCGAATTAGCTGCGACGTATATGGCGCTTGGCCCAAGACGCCTACGAGGTACAGAGAAGTAGGAATGGGTAGACGTTGAAATAGATTTAGGTAGGTGAAAGGGTAGGTACTACTTCGTGTAGAACTCATCATTATCATCATTAGCATATAATGACATAGACCTCCCCTAATGAGAGCCATGGCGCCCTGTCTTCAGCTTGCCGCATCCAGCATCAGCCTGCAGTCTTTCGCAGATCGTCATCCCACCTGGCTGGAGGGCATCCTTTGCTACGTTTGCCGAGTCCCGGTCTCCACTCAAGAACACGTTCACCCCATTGGTTGTTGGTTCTTCGCAAGTGTGGCTGGCCCACTGCCACTTCAGCTTCCTAATTCTTTGAGCTATGTCGATAACTTGTGTTGTCTGGAAATGGCAGGGCTTAGTAGATATTTCTTCTCGGCCTCTTAAAAGGAAACTAATTAATCCTGACAATATTCTCGCGCTTGGCGCGGCCAAGTTTACAAAGTTTCGTACGATTTTATACAATAAATTTGAAAATTAGAGTTGGTTCTTCAGTTTTCTCCGAAGTTCTGGTGGAAAGGCGTACTCAGCTTTTGAATGTAATTCTTGAATTAAATGAAATGTTTTGTACAATATGATCAATCAAAGTTTAATCATGGCGTGATTCAAAGCAAGTCGTAAAACCGTCGTAAATAGCTCTAAAAATTCAATCCAATAAAAAATCCGTAAATGCAAATAAAAACCGTTGATGCGACACGAACGGACAAATAGCCAAATGGGAGGGTTTTGTAGTTTATGGTCACGCTCTGTTAATGTTCCATAGTCTATGGTCAAATATGGCGGTCGGGTCGACGAACTTTAGAGGCTAGGCTAGCATTTTAGTTAGATATTCAAGGTACTACTAACTAGAACATAATGCTACAGGAAATTAAACAAAATTGAATAACTTACTACATCTCATTCTCTAGCGAATAAAAATAAGTAATAAACTAAGCAGGTCGTCGTCGTTTCGAAAAAATGGCTCCAATATGATTTGTAAGTTCTGGGTGTCTACTCCGCAAAAACGATCGAAGTTACTCTTGATCAAGAAAACATAGTTATTGCTAAAGTGAAGGACTTAGCATATACATCCAGCACCGCTACAAACAACATCAAATAAATGTGTGCATAAACTCGTATTCTTTAGATACATTTTTTACAGTGATTTTTTAGAGTTTTGCTTCAAGTGAGTGGTCGACGCACTGTCGGCTATTTAATGCCGTCACTAAAATGCCTCTAAAGCTTACGTACGAGTCCAGCCCATATTTGAATGCTCATTTTTGTGCTGTGCGGCAGTCGTGTGGTTCAGATCTGCGACAACCTTTAAGCTACAAACGATACGACAACTTGTCGAGTAAACCGTATGAACGATTCAAAACAATTGAATTTGATTATTTTACAGCTCTGTCTGTGCCAAATACATCGCAATCATCTAGCCTAGCCAAAGAACTTGTAGATACTGTACGTAAGTACTAACCATGTCCCTGAGCCTAGCAGATTAGGCGCCCTGGCCCTGTTGAGCTAGCATACTGCCAGCAAGGCTGAATGCGTTTTGGCATTTCAAGCGAATTTCATCACTGTTCCTACGTTGAATATTAACAAAAGCTGTGAATCTAAGTTAAATATTGCATGAGGTGTATCAGTGTCATGTATTTTACGTGGTATTATGCAATTTACGGTAATAGCATAGATTTATTATAATATATTATCTGGTAATGTATGTCTACATCACTCTCGTGTATTTACTCGTGTTCCCTTTCCACTTCTTTCTAATGCAATGGTAACAGATCTTCGGAAACATGGCAGTATTTTAATATTTTCATTCATAGCCTTCCTTCATTAACATTTGTATAACCACAATCTCACCTGATCGTATTAAATCACGCCTGTCAACTTCATATTAAATTAAACTATTCCAAACTTCAACAACAAATATTCACACCGATAATTCAAAAGTGTGGGAAAAAATCTTACATCACATTCGTAGCTATGAAAATGTAGTTATTAAAACGAATGCCAAGTTTGTGAAGGCATTGACCAGCCCAATTGTAGGTGTAAGGTCTATTTGCTTTACCATTACTGTAGTAACGGAGGTTGCTTTTTGTAGAATAATATGTACCTAGAAGTACAATGCGTCATGATTATGGCCTGTCAGGCGTTGGAAATTATACCCGCTATCTACCACTTGCACAGAAGCTTCTAACATTCCATTTTGAACCGTAGTCACTTCTAATAAGACATTGGAACTGAATTCTTCATTAAGCTACGTCAAATTGGATTTGAATGATTCTAATGTATTGGTCGGATTTAACAGGTTTTCGAAATTGAAGCGGCTACCGGCTACTGTTGAATTTAATGTGGTGTTGCAAGTAGAAGGGAATAACAAATGTTGACAGGTGTATAATTAATATTTGATAGTAAAATTAAAATGTGCATAGAAGTTGGGTTTAATGATACTACGGAATTCGTAGAAGACTTGAAATGAGTAGAATCGGTTAACAAAATTGCGTCAGAATATATTAAACCTGAGGATGAGGATGGTAGATGAAAAGATACTGGCGTTTTTCATCACAAAATTTGTACACCTCTATATAAATCTTATTGATAAGATTATCATCATCAGCTGAATTACTTGTTTGTTAGCAAATTCCGTTGTGCAAGTTGTGCAACCGCATCTTTCATTTAAACTTCAGTAATATGAATGAAAGATGCGGATGCGTTTGGTATAGTCTGATCAAAGGGAATAGTACGTTCACATATGGAAGCACTTGTAACCGTCTTCTCTAAATCAACCCTCCGCCCTTTTCGTGTATCTATTTGAAATGTGTCTGTTCGCATATCGAAAAAACAGTTGCTGTACAACGCATGCTCAGAATGATTTGCATACCAATGCTGGTCTTATTTATCTTGCACTCCGTCTGAATTTTAATTCCCCTGTTACTCATGGAACTATCGCTCTTCGTTTACCTCTTCAATATGGTGTGTAATCGCTATGCTATTTATAGTTCTTATGTTTAATTCATTGCTAGAACGGGATGTTCGTCAGTCATAGTTTTATTCATGATCTAATATACAGTTGGCGTTACCATTCACCGCATTAGCATATATCACAGAATTATCTCAATGTAACAGTTTAGTCTCGGCATACATGTACTAATTATGTATGTTCATGCTCTAATTATGATAATTGCATCAATTATACAATTTTGGTGAGAGGCCCCCGTTGTGTAGCACTCGTATTAGGTGCCGTAACTGTTAAAGCTAACTTGCTGTGGTCTGGTTCAAACTAGAAACATCGATCTCCCTTCATCAAAAATAAAAATAAATCCGTCTTGTTAAATCGTCAGTCAGTTAATATAAACTTCATGTGCGTTTCAACGTTGCACATAACGAAGAAGTTTCCTCTATAGTCACAATAGTTACTAGGGGTAAATTATTTGAAGTATTATCAAGTATGTATTACATGATGCGCATGTGAAACATTAGATGTCCCAAGATATAACCCCGCAGAACACCTAAGTTAGCAACCACGTAAACTGAGCAACAATTGCAATAAAAATGAACCCTTCTATTACCATGTCATACGCGCGCTCACTTTTAGACCATAGACAGATACTCCGGTATAAATTACACCACACGTGCTTTGCAACGATCCCGGAACTTTCTCCCATCATAAATATCTAAAAAATAAAAGTAAAAGTTCATAGTTGTCCATAGTATGCCAATCTGGACGGCATAGGCGCGGCACGGATCACAGAAGCGGCCAAAGAGATACCGAAAATTATATTTGCTGTTACTTTAAGCAAGTCCATAAAATTAATAAAGGCTTGAAATGCCCCGAATGGAGTTGATCTGATTCTTACAAACAATTAAAGAAATCGGAACTGGTTTCTGATAGCGTACTACAGTGTGATCAAAATATTTGCATGTTTTTACGACCGTATAAAATTTCAAACAGAATGTTCTGCTCGGATCAATTTAAATGGAGGGCCCCAAAATCCATCCATCAAAACAGTCAACCCAAAAAGTGGTTCTACCAGAAACCGGCTACACATACCTCGCTCCGTAGGAGCAACAGCCGGCATGTGGCCTACAGTACTACCCAAGGTCGTTGTTGTACCGCTTTACAATTTTATTCCTCTCTTTTTTGTATTACCTTTCTTCCTACAAAAATCTTCAACGCCACAAGCGCCGTCAATCATAACTTAAACTCTAACATCATCACAACAAAGTTCATTTCATTGGTTATTCAAAATTGGATCCGCTCGGAATTCCAAAGGTCGCGCAGGCCATGTGTTGTGTTCTTTTTTGCGAATGCTTTTTTCGACCGAAGGATAGGTTCAACTCGTTTCGTGTTCCTGGAAGCGAATCTCGATTCTGCATCGATTGTTATCGTAAGATTTATCACGTTTAAAATCCTCCAGTGAGTCTGAGCCCCGGGCTCGACATCTGGTACGTATCTTGTTTCGTCACAAGATACTGTAGTTACCGGATAAGAGGACATATGTGCCGCTTAAGGTGGTTAAAATGCGACATGTTCATTCGGTTTGGCAAGTCGAGGCACGGCTGGAATGTAGGCAAGCGCTTTATTTGGCACGTTTTTTAGGTCGTCTACAATTGCCACTGGACTTAGGTCTCCAAAGGCTTAGGTTTACTACTGTAGTCACGCTATTCTCATCAAAGCTTTGGTTAAAAATACATTTTATAGTCAGATGTTCAATTTATGATCGTGCTTGTTGTTCGTGGTTCTGACCATAGATTCTCATGCTAAATACTTTTCGAAATCCGCCATTGTGTACACCATAGAGTTGTTTATGGTCATCTTCACATTTTATGACTTCATGCCACGAGATAAAATTTACGATTCCGCACCATAACCACATTTTTACTTCATTTTAAAATCTATGTTCAACTTTTATAGGCCTCTTAAAATCTAAGTTTTTCTACGAAGCATTTGAAAGTTAAAGGTCTTCTAATTAAGGGCCAAAATCAAAAGCTATCTCTTCTAATTAATATGAATTCTTTGTTTTTGATTTAGATTTGAATATGTAACGACCTGCGTAGGTTTCTTTATGCTTTCTGTTGACATTTTTGTTACTATATGCTTGCTACAAGTTATAGCTTGTTGACCCCCGATAGGCCAAAGATCTTACGAGATTGATAATCTTAATGCTTTGTCGTCACGTTATTCTTTAAATTAGTATTATGAATTTTCAAATAACTGTTGCATCGATGTTGCGACATTTAAATGTATTCTTTTTTTATACAATCTGATCTCTAAGTTTTCTTGTTTATTGTATTGATCACCACTGTTTTAGAATGCGATATCCATCGATATTATTTCTTTTTAGTATGCCTTATCGAATTAATAATACAATATTAAGATTTGATATCATACCAACTATCATTTTTGTAGTCACTTGTGGAATAAAATGACTTGTACGTTCTTTGAGCACTATACGCCTGCGCATATAAACCAAAGCTCGAACTACTAAGTGTTTCCAATAGTTTCTCTCTCACGTTTTCCACCCAACGTCGGTAATTAGCTGAGTAAATGAACTCTTGGTAGTGGGTTCGATGCTCGTTTCACTTTCAATGCTATTTCTTTTAAAGGTAGGGATTATTGGCTGGATTCTTGTACCTACATTTTGTTGCGAGGAAGTTCATGGACTTTATTTCTTTAGGAACGTCCTTATGACCTTAGTTGTTAAGGTTTCATCATCGTCTTCCTCAGACTGTTGACACGCTCTGCAAAGGTCTCTGGTACACGCCAATCAGAGGCTTTTGCGAGCCTCTTTTATATTTCACCTACCACGACTATATCATCAAATCTGTTGCATGTGGTTGCATGCAGTCAATTATCGTTATTTATTAAGAAATAAACCAACTTGATTTTTTCATCTAGTCTTTAACTATCTTTATCGTGTCGGTACGTCATACCCTAAGGTCGTTTCCATAAATAATATTCGAATAGAATAACTAAATAGGTAGCGATTGTTTCCGACAGTGACGTCCTACTAATAGATACCTAGATTGAAAGCTACAATCCGCTAATACATACACTATTTCAACGTGCTGTGTCATGCGCCCGCGCCGCGCCGACGACACGGCTTGCTATTGCGGCGAGATGTGTCATGGCGTCTGCGTCTATTCTCGCAGAATGCGGCCTGTTCCTGTTTCGTGGAGGCTGATCTTGACCTTGACAGTATTTTGTAACAATTTATTTCTTAAAGTATTTAATGTTTTTGTCTGGTGTCGTTGATCCTACTTTTGTGAAATATAACAACTTAAGGTTTATAAATAGGTAAAAAGAGCTCTCTTTACCTATTTATAAACCTTACGCAACTTTAACACATTTACTGGCCAGCCAGGCGTGTGCTTCTTGGGCCATGTAAGTGCCATTTTAAGCAATAGCGAGTCGTTGGTTTTCTTCTGTTGTCATATTTAAGTCAGAATAAACCGCCAAGTGCGAGTCGACTCGCACACAAAGGGTTCCGTACCGTAAAAATCAGGCAACTTTTTTAAAGAACAAAATTTTCACTTGTTTGGAGACCCCTTTAAATTTTAACTTTATTTTTAGTATTTGTTTTTAATAACAGTTGAAGTGTTACTTATTTATAGAAAGGTTCATGTGTTTGTGGTTCAAGAGAGAGACAGCCTTTGACAAACGAAGATGAAAAATAGCCTAAAAAATCACGTTTTTTGTATGGAAGCCCCCTTTATTTTGGATATTTATTTTATTTTTAATATTTTTTGTTATAGCTGCAAGAAAAATACACATTCTCTAAAAGTTTCAACTGTCTACCTCTGTCGGTTCATGAGATAGAGCCCTACAGACGAATGGACGGACGGATAGCAGAGGCTTAATAATAATGTCCGGTTTCACCCTTCGGGTACGGAACCCTAAAAACACTGCTTAGCCATTGTTTGATGTTAACTGACAGGACAGCTGGTGCACCTGTGCACTTTAATACGTCTTGTGCAATACGCACATGGCTATTCTGCGTTGAGACGGGCCGCTGCAGCCATATTCTATAATTCGGCTAGGAGAACATCATGTTGACTGACAGAGTTTTTGAGATTAAGGCGGGGCCGCCTCTCCGACGCGGTGCGCGAGCAATAATTATAGCTCTGCATAACCACGTCCTTCACAAGAAAGCCGACTTATTCGCTGACAATATAAATATGTGGTATATCCACATATTTATATTGCTGCCTTTTCTGTTTTTAAATGCAATGTGACAACATCTTAAACTATTTATTTATTTATTATTCAGGTAGTATTATTAGTTTAAATTTTAGAATTGATAATTGTATTGACTTTATATTAATTGCTATGTATGTATAACATTTGACTTACTATGTTTCTATTTTTTATTTTTTTGTAAGTATCTGACTCATGGACGTTTTGGTTTTGACTCTATACTGTCCACTTGTAAAATTAATAAATGAAATGAAAATTAAATAAGCAAGAGGGTAAATCATCATATTCTGTTCAATTCAAACCACTGTTTGTCGTGAGCCTTAACAAGAATTTGGTGAAAGGAATCTTAGTGAATTCAAAGCTCGTGCCGGCTTACCTTCAAAATCAAAATACCTCAGTAATAAAATATCAAATAATTGAGAAGAATTCAGATTTAAATGTCCATTAATGCAACAGATCTGCATAAATCCATAATTAGCGGCTGACATTTGGAACTGCCGGGAAGACTGGAGGTCGCCCGGCGACATTCACCGCTTCGACAAGGATGCCTTCCATGTGGAAACATGAAATATGTACTTACCTATTTACTGCACAAGTAGATAGGTATGTAGGTAGATGGTTGGTATTTTGTTAAACAAAGCTGAGTTAAGAGGGCGCATTGCGCGCCATTTTTAAAGGATAGGCATAGGATTTCGAGTTCATAGGAGCGGGACAGAGCATACGTTTTTGGAACGGCGTAAGCGCAAAAATCAAGTTTTTGCTTATTTACAAGGAAACCTTATGAAGAAACTGGTTCAAGGAACCAAATAATTAGTAATAAAATAACCTACGAATTAAAACATAAATCATTTCAAATGACGTGCGAAACAGTGCACTTTCACGTAATTTTGTTTTTCGCAATATTATTTTTACGTACAAGGAACCAAAAAAAATGTCAACTAAGTATATGTAATTCGAGTTTTTTACCACGGGATCCCGTGAGAACTGAGATCTAGGCCTAGTTTGACAGCCCATCCGGTAGGGTTCACCCTTAAACCCATAAACAATTCGTTGCGTATGTAAGAAAAGCGCAATAATTTGATTGTTTAAAAAAACTAAAAACTGGCTTCAGATTCCCTGTTTTTTAAGTTCTGCGGGAGAAATACTAATCCCTCTGGAATAAAATGGGACCAAACCGGGATCATTGTCTATACAATAGCGAAACTATCATCAAAATCGGACCATGATTGTCGGAGAAATCGACGAACATAAAAAAAACACATATGTACATAAATGCAGCCGAGCACATAGAACCTATCCTTATTTTTTGAAGTCGTTTAAAATTATGAGATGGTAGCTGAGATGGCTAAACATAGCTGGACTGACTGAGCTATGTTCTATGTGAGCTAGGATGCATTGTTGAGTCAGCTGATCATTTATTTCAGAGGTGTGCAGAGGTTCTTAGACTATAGTTGCCGCTCATTGGCTGCATTTTGATGACGAATAAAAAACAAAAGGAAGTGAACCAATGAGCGGTAAATATAGTATGAGTACACTCACGAATACATGTCATCTGAATCTAATTAAATCACCTGCTCGGGTGGTAAATAATGATAATCATTAATTTCAGGCAACGTTAGTAAAGTACAGATGATAAAAGTAATTCTGAGGCCCATATAAATAAGGATTCGTTATATGAGCCAGGTTTTCGGCAGATGCTGGATGCGGCAAGCTGAAGATGAAACGCTATGGCGCTCTGGGAGGTCTTGCGGAGGAATCCAGCAGTAGACAAGTGATGATGATGAACTGTTGGGGTAACTGTTAGGTTGAGCTGTAATGTGTTTACATGTAAAATTATTAAATTAATGTTAAGTTCGTCTTGCCCAACGCATTCACTGCCCATGCTGGTGGAAGTCCATGTGCGTGATGGGCAATAAAAGTGTTAATATGACCTGGGATGATTAATCTCACTGAGCTAGACTGACCAAAAAAGAAACATTTTGTGATCTACACCAGTAGTAGATAAACAAGCCAACGTAGTTCTTCGGCAGACCTATAGAAATCTGTCAACGAATCTTGTAATTTTAAGGTAGTTATAGATTTCAAGCGAAGTCGGGCCGACTAGATAGCTAGCAAAAGCTTTTACCGACATTGATATTACGATCAGATAAGCCCTGAGTTAAAGAATCGCTCATTGTCATACTAATTTTAGCTACCGTATTGTACATGTACGTATTGTACACACTGACATTTATCTTGAATCTTATTCTTATTGAAATAAAGGGGGGTCAAAATTTCATGAAAATGAGCTCTATGGACGAAGCGATAAGGGTGTTAAAACCTATTGTTGTGGACGTGCGAATTCTGTTATCTGTGTGAAAGTGTCCAGCTGTGGGATGACCATAAATTCGGAGTAACTAGGACAAGCGCTAATAAGTAAATGGAAATAATGTAACTGTTTTACTTATTGTGTTTATGGTCTTGCTTTAGTGCGAGCGCCTTCGTTTAGAATTTAATAAACTTTAGTGTTCCTTTAACTATTCGTTGAGGTTCGAATTTAGGTTTTAACGGCATACACTTTTATATTCTATTGCAATCCTAAATTGTACAACTCGAGCCTAACGGGTTTGGTTGTCAAACTAGGCCTAGATCTCAGTACTCACTGGAACCCCGTGGTAAAAAACTCAATTTAATAATTTTTTTTATTTGCTTTTGTTCCTTCAATGTGAAATAACGATTGAGATAAAAATACTATAAAAAAAATTAAAAAAACATTACTGCTTCGCACATAATTTGATCGAAATCTCAGGAACCCTGCGGTTTATTCAAAAGACTTGTTTTGATTCGTAGGATATTTATTACTAATTATTTGGTTCCTTGAACCAGTTTCTTTATAAGTTGTGTAGTTTTCTTGTATATAAGCAACAATTAGATTTTTGCGAAATACGTATGCTCTGTCCCGCCCATAAAATATGAACGCGAAATCCTATGCCTATCCTTTTAACAAAATGACGCGCATTGCGCCCTCTAAAGATGTCGATATCATTTGTACCATTATTGAATTAAATTTTCTAAAACACCAATAAGGTGGTATCTACGCTATGGAGTAGAGATTTACGATGGATCAAGGGCCGGGGTTACTTATCTAAACAAATAAACTTGAAAACCGGACATTTCATAATTTTAAACTTCCACATCATCAAAACTTAACTTGCGGTATAAAATTATATTCTCAGCCACGTGACACATAGTTATTGCATGAATCATCATAATTAACTCGAAATTACGCAATAAAAATGTAAAGTTCCATGAGGCACTCGTTTGACCATTCTCAGGGCAAAAGTCGTGAACTTAGGAAGTTATGACTATTCTTATGTGTTTTTGCTGTAAGCGAGTACGTGGTCGGGATGGAGCTCTGCCATAAACTTCCCGCGGTAAAAGTAGGTATTATTTTTTTACAAAATAACACGAATTCGACAGAATCAACCCAATTTTAGTGGTCTCAATTGTGCACACTGTTTTATTAGAGTTGTTGGACAAATACGAGCCTCTGCTTATGATTATAATTATTATGAGCTATTTGGTGTACTGGGTAAAGCCTCCCCCACTCCCTCCTTACTCACGCCACACACCACACTCTATTGATCAGGAATCTATGTAGTTAGTCCCGCAATTAACATGTCCATGTACCACATTGACTTCTCGCTGAATCTTGCTTATTCTTAGATGCTCTATAAACATTCAATCTTTACCTCGGTGCTATCTAGCTTTAAAGAGAATCATTCAAAGACACCAAAGAAATTGAATACTGACCACAGCGTGATAACGGTAATATAATTTTTGCAATATTGCTGTATTTCGTTTATAAATGCAAAACCATGTAGGTAGGTATATCAAATTTCCTAATAAGCAACAAAATTCTAATATCTAGCCTTACCTAGAACTGTCTAATCTTCACTGTTTGAAAATAACTTTGATGCTTAAAGAGGTTAAGAATACCGCGAGTATATTAAATACCGTTAGAATTATAATAACATTTACAATGAAACTTGAGAATTTAATGAAATCCTAGTCATTCTAGAAATGGAATTAGGAAAGGAGGTAAATGATAATTGTTTTAGGAGTGTTTGTACTAAAATGGAATTATACAAAGACAGAGTATAGGTTCCTATTTGGTTTCATAGGTTGTTAGCTAGTTGGCTGTTTAATATACCTATTGGGCGTAGTTGGGTTTGACATGAGGAGTATTTGTGAGCTGCTGCGTCATAGAAACCTCTAACGATTCAGTGTAAGAATCTTCGCCACAAAAATATAACTGTTTGGTTCGATTCAATGAAACAGATCGACAATGTTTTGATTTTTGTGAGTGAATTGAAACATTCTAACACTAAAACACATCAAAATATGCAATCTGTATTTATCATCTTTACGATCAACTACATTCCGAGTTGATCGTAAACATCTCCATATTAAAATCGATATGGCAATAAATACTGTCATATGCCTGTCCTCAAAATTTTCTAAAGCGTAGTCACATGGTCGACAATGCGGCCATTTCTTCGACGCGTGCGCAACGATAGCACGAATCTATGTCACAGTAATAGCCTTTCCATAGATTATAAACTTTACTGCAGTCACTATAGAATCAAAGTTGATTTTGAAGAGAATTGATTAATTATTTGATAAGGCTCGTAATGAAGCAGATATTCTAGAAAATAAGTATCTTCTAAGAATAATATACTTTTATTTTTTCACTACAATCTTAGATACTAGAGTGAAACCTTGTATGAAAACACGGTAATCCGCTGCTGTGATGAAACACCCATCAGAGCCTTGATAATCGTAATAAATAATTTGATTGTTTTGAAAGGTCTGAAAACCGACTTGAATTTTACACAGTGTTTAAGTTTTGTCGGACAAATACTTTAAGAAAAATTTAAAAAAAAAATATATAAATAAAATAAATTTTATGGGACCACCTCAGGATCAATCTCTATCCAATAGCGAAATAATTTTCTATGTCGGTCCTTAATTGATGGAGAAAACAACGAACACACTTAAATAAACATACATGCAGCCGAACATAGAACCTGCTTCTTTTTTCGAAATCGATTAAAAAGCAGCCAATGTGCGGCGAAAATAGGATTAGTGATATACTATGTGTTCACGAATAAATCTGAATGAATCGGTCATGTAATAAATAATTTTGTAACGTCACGTTTACAAAATATGGTATATTTGTTTCAAAACTTCATTGAGACATTATGAGCAGGCAGACGCCATGTTTGCGCCATGACACCGTAATTTAAATTACTAAAAATGTTTTTTTGTGTCGATCCCTAATTTACTGTTGAAATTTTAAATGTTTAAGGAAATATAAGGAATCTTCTATTTCTAAAATCTACAAAGCTACGTATTTGAAAAAAACGTTATTAAAGCAGTTTTTAAAAACTGGTCAACATGCCTATCAATCACTGTAAACTAGATCAATGATAAGCTACATGCATCTAGCACATGGGGTGTTGACGTGAATGATGACGGAGAAGTGATGAATGGTGGGCCAAAAGAAAGTGGTAAGAGTGTTCGATTGTCATTTCATCAAATTAGATGATAACATCACGATATATTTGATTATCTGAATAATAGGAGTGATTCTAACTATCAGCAACGCAATAAAATATATGAAAGTTTTCTGTACATACCTAACAATAATGTTAGGTATATATATGTTTTTCTACAATCATTTGAAGTAAGGATAAAGATTTATCTACTTTCATCTTTTCGATAAAATGGTATCAAATCAACAGTGGTAAAAGTCTAAATCGATATGTTCCAGCATTTAATCATTATATTGAATATACAACAATATCAAAATTAGTCATTAAATAACCCGCCCCTGACCATTCCCGGCGCGAAGGTGCCCATAAGCACGACCCGGAGCGGGAGTCTCCTGTCACTTCGTTAAGGTTGCAGCCTAATTCTCCCACTAAACACTTCGCATCCACACTCCAACTGCCCAAGGTCTCCACTGCTACTGATGCAAAATGGTACAGCTGCTCTAAGGAAGCGTACTTAAGCCTTTTTTGTTTTGAGCAGGGGCTTCTTCGGCAGCGGCTGATGTAGTGAGCACGGTGCGACTCAAGTGACTGGTGGCGAATGTATGTTGCTTACTTACTATAAAATAAAGCACAGAAGATGAATAGGTGCAAATAAAAAAAAAACATGCATAAGGTGTTAAAACAAACAGCGGTCGTAAAGTAAAAACCACAATGACAACGACTAAAGTAAAATCAATCAAAACTTGACAAAAACGACAAAAACAGTCTTGTGCAAAACAACTGGTTATCGAATAAGAAATGTTATTTTATCTGAGGCGCGGAGATCGGAGCGAAGTTAGCCGCGAGTGCAGTGAAGGCAGTGTCGACCGCGGTCCCGTCTCGAACGCACGCGCGTTGCAACCCCGGCTATTGCCAATACCCGAGCGATTGTAAACTTTATTATAACTGTGTTATTGTTCCAAGTTGCGCGTTGTGTTCAGGTAATTAGCATGTGAAAATCAACACGTTTCGTAATAGTGTTCGTTAGTTCCCGATTGTCAATTGTTTCGATGTCCGGATTTATATCTAGGCACTGCGTGTAGCGGAGGGGCTTTATCGTACCTTTATCTAGTGATAAAACTTCTCGTACATTCGCAATGGAAATTGCATGACATATTATCGTCTAACGCTATGGCTACCTGAGTTCGGGAGATAGTGAAAAAAAAGATCGGCCAAGCGTATAATTTACCGAATGAAACCAGCTTTACCTGCTTGAGGCTGAGATTCAAACAGGACTTTGAATTTGGTTTGAAATATTTCGGTGTTTTAGTTTTAGGTTTTGAGAAGTCTAATTTTTGATATTATTCTTGAGCTCACTTGAGCTCCTAGGTAATCAGGATTTGCTCGTTGTATATAGTTATAATTTAAATTATTTTCTATTTATAATATTATTTTTAGTTTTTATATTAGTAGGTATTTTTACTAAAAATATTTTAGTTTCCACCGATAAAATTTAAATATTTCATGCAAGTTTTTGTTTCTTTCTACACGGAAGCGTACGGTGCGCTATTTCGGGCACAAAATAAATTAGGGGCTGCTCCGCTGGTTTACGGAACTTACGCCATCTGTTTGATACCTTTTTAGAGTTCAGAGATAAAAACTAACCGATAGAATGAGGTTGTCCATCTGTCTAGCTGGCGATGCATTTAGTCGTACAAATTCATCATGCCCTATTACCTACTTTCAAATGTAAGGTTATTTAAATTTGTAGAGTCTGGTTTGCCGATGCCCTATAAGGCAGTTTACGGTACACGAACCTTAGTTCATGACAATCGGGACAATAACAGTCGTATGTAAGTTGTCTTCCTCTTTTGACTTACTAACAGTTGTCATTTTTCCTCAGGTAATCAGAACTGCACTGGAGTAATGGACCTGGACTCTGGACTGTGCTAGTGAAGTGTTGTGCTAGTGTACTCTGTGTTATGATGTGAGACGGTGGATGTGTCGAAATGCCTTCAGACAGTGGTTCGGCGTGGTCGCCGCCGGCGTCCAGTGGCGAAAGGAGGTTAAGCAACTCTTCAGATGGCAGTGCTGGGAGCGGATATTCTAAAGCTGTAAGTGATTTTATTAATTTGGAGCAAGCGTCGTATATCTATATATCGGAAACCACAGGAAGAACTAGTAGACGACGTATTATTTATCTGTGTTTGTGGGATTGATGCAGATACATACATGTAGGCTTGCAACTGGTCCACTTATACAAAATACCATAATGTGTCCATTTGAGATACAGTACTTAGTAGATAAACTTGCGTGAATTTATAGACATGCCTTTATCATGACATGACTTTAATCAAAACTCGGATGTACAAAAGACTTAAATTTGAAGGACTTCACCCAACTAAAAACACTAAGAGAAAAATTTCGAATTGTTCTCTTGCTTTGATCATATCTTGAGACTTGTAAATGTACTTCAACCATCTAACTCATTAGTACAAATAAGGTACAGTCCAACCTTGGGCATGTTCACGAAATTAAAATTCAAAACGTACATCGTCATTGTCATGGGAACCTTTTGTTTATTATGATTGAGTACCTGAGATATCAAATAAATGAAATAAATAACTTGCAAAGTCAAAATAAAAATATCATTCACAGTGGACAAAAACGTACCTGGTCTTGTAAAACACATGGCGACATTAATACGAAGTCATGCGTGTTTTAGGCCCTAACATTGACTTTCACCCATCACACCCTCGATCACCAAAACAACTGGTGATCGAAGCATCACACATTTGATCCTTCTCTCTTACTATAGCAGAGTAGGTACTGTGGGTTTTATTATCTAGAAACATTTTCATCAATGGATAGAAGTAACGCTTTCATGCCTGAACCAGACAGCAGCATTTCGGATTATAACATAATGTTTGCCCTTGCGTTCCTCTTCCCTTTCATGCCTGAACCAGACAGCAGCATTTCGGTTTGTAACATAATGTTTGCCCTTGCGTTCCTCTTCCCTTTCATGCCTGAACCAGACAGCAGCATTTCGGATTATAACATAACGTTTGCCCTTGCGTTCCTCTTCCCTTTCATGCCTGAACCAGACAGCAGCATTTCGGATTATAACATAATGTTAGCCCTTGCGTTCCTCTTCCCTTTCATGCCTGAACCAGACAGCAGCATTTCGGTTTGTAACATAATGTTTGCCCTTGCGTTCCTCTTCCCTTTCATGCCTGAACCAGACAGCAGCATTTCGGATTATAACATAATGTTTGCCCTTGCGTTCCTCTTCCCTTTCATGCCTGAACCAGACAGCAGCATTTCGGTTTGTAACATAATGTTTGCCCTTGCGTTCCTCTTCCCTTTCATGCCTGAACCAGACAGCAGTATTTCGGTTTGTAACATAATGTTTGCCCTTGCGTTCCTCTTCCCTTTCATGCCTGAACCAGACAGCAGCATTTCGATTTGTAACATAATGTTTGCCCTTGCGTTCCTCTTCCCTTTCATGTCTGAACCAGACAGCAGTATTTCGGTTTGTAACATAATGTTTGCCCTTGCGTTCCTCTTTCCTTTTATGCCTGAACCAGACAGCAGCATTTCGGTTTGTAACATAATGTTTGCCCTTGCGTTCCTCTTCCCTTTCATGCCTGAACCAGACAGCAGCATTTCGGTTTGTAACATAATGTTTGCCCTTGCGTTCCACTTTCCTTTCATGCCTGAACCAGACAGCAGCATTTCGGTTTGTAACATAATGTTTGCCCTTGCGTTCCTCTTTCCTTTTATGCCTGAACCAGACAGCAGCATTTCGGTTTGTAACATAATGTTTGCCCTTGCGTTCCTCTTCCCTTTCATGCCTGAACCAGACAGCAGCATTTCGGTTTGTAACATAATGTTTGCCCTTGCGTTCCTCTTCCCTTTCATGCCTGAACCAGACAGCAGCATTTCGGTTTGTAACATAATGTTTGCCCTTGCGTTCCTCTTTCCTTTCATGCCTGAACCAGACAGCAGCATTTCGGTTTGTAACATAATGTTTGCCCTTGCGTTCCTCTTTCCTTTTATGCCTGAACCAGACAGCAGCATTTCGGTTTGTAACATAATGTTTGCCCTTGCGTTCCTCTTCCCTTTCATGCCTGAACCAGACAGCAGCATTTCGGTTTGTAACATAATGTTTGCCCTTGCGTTCCTCTTTCCTTTTATGCCTGAACCAGACAGCAGCATTTCGGTTTGTAACATAATGTTTGCCCTTGCGTTCCTCTTCCCTTTCATGCCTGAACCAGACAGCAGCATTTCGGTTTGTAACATAATGTTTGCTTTTGCGTTCCTCTTCCCTTTCATGCCTGAACCAGACAGCAGCACTTCGGTTTGTAACATAATGTTTGCCCTTGCGTTCCTCTTCCCTTTTTTTTATTGGTATGGTCAATCGTTTAGTGATCATCTCGTAAGTGAAGACGTGGCAAACTTATTCATTTCTTTGTAAAACGGATCGTATATGTATCTATTCAGAAATAGCGTTTTGAGAGTGTTGTATTATGACCTCCGTTTTCCGCATTTGGACTCCTCCACTACCTGTTTCTTAGAACAGCTTTTTTTCTGAATAACTGACGTTCCATTTTACGCTAAGTGCGTTATTACCGAGCCTTCCATCGGCAGTCGTACCCATTCCTGCTCTAGGGCTAAAATATCTCAGAAGATAGCTAGATCATATCTTGTATCAGAAACATACTATTTTTTTTTCAGACACCAATTGATTCGTAGCGTTCACAAATAAAATACTAATCTTAACAAACGCCATAGGTTAGGTATGTACTCATTCCATTACTCATAGATTAACACAATATAAAAGATGAAGTTGATAAACATTAGTAACAAGATGAATAGTCGCATATTCAAGCATGCGGAAGTATAACAATAAAACTATGCGACATTCAAACAGAACAATTAGGCGGCTTTATATATCGACGTTTGTAAATGTGGTACACACATGACGATATAACAATGATTAATTATGTGCTTATTATTATGTATGATATAAAATGCTTTGAATAAAACAAAGTTAATAATAAATTGCTATAAATAGGAAAGTGTAAGTTTGATCGTATATTCATAGATAAATTTGTATTATATTCCAGGCAGATCAAAAAACATACTACTTATAATGTTTTCAAATGTTTTGGAGGGTGAAAGGAAGTAACAAAAATACGATTAAATTTACAATGTTGAAATTTTCATCACAATGCCATGCGCGAAATAGCGTATAGAAACAATTATTTACACCTACATCGATTCGTAACGGTCGAAATAACCAATATTTATTTAAAAAATAAACGTTATTGTAAGTAAAGCAGTCAGTCAGGCATAAAGAAAATGCTTTCACTTTTAACATTGTCAATACTTTCATAGTTTTCTTGGTTTACAGCCACGACCTGAGTTCGTTCTGTATATATCTATGCTTGTAATAAATTACTTCAATGATAGTGAATATCTCATAAAAATAAATAATTTGTTTCAAGCAAAACTTACAGACTAGGTGTGGTAAACTACATTTCGTCGATAGTTATGAACTTACGACATATGGGAAAATGTCTTAATCATTCGCTTTTCTAGTAATTTTAGTGGGTAAATTTACCTTGAACATTTTATCGGTTGTGTCATAAAAGTTATTTTGCTGTTTTTCTAGAATCAAATTACGATAATTTTGCAATTTTATATATTCATGTCATGAATGAATTCTTGGAAGGTCAATAAAATTTCCATTTGAAATGTTGCACAATATCAACGAAAAAATTTGCTGCATCGTTCATTTATTGTTTATAATGTCTGATTTTATAATGCTCTGCTCTGGTGATATTTGATATATTTTTAAACTCCACTAAAGTTCACACGACAAACCAGATTTTTATTGCTTTTTTAAACATAGATAGCTGTATCCTCTACCTACAGCCAGTGACATTATCAATTTTAGATCAGACTACCCAGACTCTTAAATCAGGCTATATAGGTAAATTGGTTTAGTCTACCTGGCTTGAATGATTGATTCAATTAATTGAATTTAAATTTATTTGGAGGACACTTATGATACCCAGTGGAGTGGTTGACCAACACTGGCGCCTATTAACGAACTTACATAATTTCTGAAGTCTATACTCTTGCAAAATACGGCTAAACTGTATCATCGAGCAGTAATAGCGGATGCCACCAATCAATCACAATTAGCATATCCCTCACTTCTCACGGTAAGTACTGGCACGGATGTAGGTCCTTGGCATTGACTTTATCAAGCTAATTTAAATCTTTCCTCCGTTACGCAAAGATTTACTTTTCTCTACCGAGCTTTTCATCAAGTCTCAATGTTTGTGAAGATAAAGTAGTACTTTGTTGCTACTTCATTGGTGTAATGCCACCTGGAAATGGGACATGTTTCTTATCATGAACTTTTATGACTTCGTAATCGCGTAGTTCATATGCATAGATGTAGGTAAATATAGAAGTACCAACTTAAACGTATAGTTATTTGCCGTATTTGAAGGGACTGCAATACTTTTTAATATATCGACGATTGTCCAAGTAACAAATAAATTCTGGTAACCCTATACTCGGTTCTAGAATCCTAGATATTTTTTGCAAACAAAGGGATTAAGAAATCAAAAGATAGTGGAAAATATTTTATGACACTAGTATCATCAAAGCAAATTGAAGTCCGAAACAATTTTTGGCTTTGAAAGCTTTCATTATCTCATTCGTCTGTCGTCCATTATTGAACTCGATTTTTTTTATTTGCTCCCGTTTCGCTGCGCTGTGCGTTGTTAAAGTTTTTGTTTTTATTGGTGGCCTTTCTGTTACGAGCACCTTGTTGTTTTCTGTTATTATTACAGTAGTAGTTTTTACGCGCACTTATAAGGTTGATACTACCTATATTATCATATTATTGTCCTAATTACTTCAGAATTCCTGTTTACCCCTACATACCTCCTTAAAATAATTTAAGGTCGACAAGTCCATACAACTCCAAGTACAGAACTGCCTCCCTTTCTACAAGTAACGCATTAACCTAGCAAGGACAAATAAAAGTAACATTCCTTATTCATTGAAGGTACTGAATATCCGGATTTTTACCCGACTACACAAGGAGGTTTATATTATTAGCATGAGGTAGATAGTATCCCGGGGGCGAACATGGACAATTTTGTAATTTAAGCTGTGGCTCAACGAGAAGGCGTATTATAAGGTCGATGAGGTCGATGAGTGAGTGTTTATTCTAAGTAAATTATTATTAGATACTTATTATTTTTTCATTTCAATTTAATTTAACTTATTTAATTCATGACTTATAGGTAATATTTGTTTTAACCAATAAAATGACTATAATGAAAAGCGCGTGCGAAGCCGCGGGCAGCAACTAGTTTTCTATAAATCCTGAGTAATTTCAATTTTACTTGAGCAAGATACTCTAGAATCTACCTACATTGCAGGTTATTTATATTTAACCTCTAAGAATGATCTATGACTAACATTACAATCTCGTAAATTATCATGGCAATTATCGTGAGAACAGACTCCATTAGGGCTGTTCGCACCACGCCTAGGACGACATGGTGACGACCTTCGTCAGGTGAGCAGATATAGATATCTTGGGATAAGGTACGTACTATCCTTTCACCGTAATATTTCTTTACCTACTTCGGATGATGGATTACATCCCAGCCACTGTACCTCTTTGTTTTCAGCTGAGGAAGTATATTTCACTCTTTTCTACACACGAAGGCGAGCATAAAATATACATATTATTATACTCTCAACCAATCTAATGTAAAGTACCAATATGTATAAATAAAAATTAAATTACTTAAATAAACCTTTATTATTACTAATTCTTATCTTCTAGGTATTTTTGTTAGTAGTCAGGTCGGCAAATATTTATTTTGTTACAACTTGGCGACAAAGGCCTGGGCCGGATAGTTTTCTAATATCTTCTTTCCATTGTTTAAAAATCGAGGTAAAAATCGAGGAGACAATTTAAGAGATAAGAAACCATAATATAAAAGTGAGTAAAAATAAAACAAACTTAACTGAGTCACAAAACCGTCACAAACCACAAAACCGAGTCTCAAAACCGTCTCTCTCAGCATGAGCTGGTCGTAAACACGACTATTGAAAGACACGCTGGTCATCCGACAGTCGTTTAGTGATGATGATGATGGGTAGATACTCGCAGCAGCTGAAGACCGCACCTCAGCCCTCTGTCCGAGGAATGCACCTGACTTGGCATTTGCAGTGACCTTCATAGATAGACTAGACTGGTTGTCTGAATATCAGGGGTCAGCCTCTAGGTCAATGCTGCAAGATAAATAATCTGATTTAAATAGCTGTTTAGAATATTAGCGGAATATTTAAAAGTCTAGCTGGTTTTGACAAATTTATGGCAATGCATGCAGTTTCCGTTCTACTACTGTTGTGCGAGATTGGAAGTCATTAGCATAGAAACAAAGAGTACGACATATTTTTTTTTACTATTTTATTTAATCCAATAACGACTTTGCCGCTTTCCGACCACATCGTCCCGACAAGACAACAAAAAATCAACTACTTACTAAAAACTAAAAAAACATACTTTCATCCAAGTTTAGATAACAGAACTTAATTAAGGTTGCAGTATCGTGTAGGCAATTCTTAGCCGTGTGGTACCCCCCGATGATGATTATACAAGCCAGAAAATGGCCCCCAGTTGGAAGACAGGGCGCTATGGCGCTCATTAGGGGAGGCCTCCATCCAGCATCAGCTCCAGCAGTAGACTAAGTTAGGTTGATGTTGATGATGATCATGTGGTTCTGGACCACTTAAAATATTACAACAAGAGCCAGTTTGTTGAATCATCTCGCCTAAAACAAGTAACTCTTATCTGTTTATTTCGAACGCATTCCATCAAATTACTGCGCTCTATCTTGTTTTCCTTTGTTGAAATAACTGTAAAGGAAACAAACACATCTCAATAATGATACACAGTAAAGGCTTCTTGCTAGTTCCCAAACAGAGGTAAAAAAATATAATCAAACCAGTTTAAAATTAGAAAGAAACATAGGGTTCGCATACTTTGCATGCTGAAACCGGTTTTGACATACATAAATATAATTAATTAACAATATTTATGAATACCAATTAATAATTTATACAAACTTAAACTACACCAACTAAATTAATACAACGCTTATGATATTAAATTACATACGACATTATACCAAGTTTCTTTTCGACAAACTGAAGAAAGCCGCGGTTACGTCATGCGTATACGCATACAAAATGATGAACTCTGTGCCATTGTAATAGAGGCTCTAATTTAAAATAAAAAAAAAATTATATAACTTCTAAAATTATGGTGTGTAATTGGGCATCAAGCAAATCTCAAAAGCACGAACACTTTGAATTTTATCTATAAAATAAGCAGGTGTTTGGTAAACTTTTGTATGCACCTAATCTGGCTGATTAAATAGTTACTATGATACCAAGACCTATACCATCATTTTGTCAGGCTATTCAGCCGGATCCAAAGGTATGAATTGACTCAGTGAATATAAATTTATCATAACTTAGACATTTCTAATATAAAGCATGGCCTTTTACTAATATGTAAGTCACTGATCAATATCCGTACTACTTTTCTGTATGGAATACTATCGATACAAAGAAAGCTTATTCAAACCCCGTTTCAAAGGCACAAAGCTTGATTTAGCTTGTTTCAATAACTTTACAAAGGAAATTGTCACTGTTGACCTCGAATTTGGACCAGTTTCACAGAATAAATACCAGTAAATACTTACAGTTGACAAGCGAAAGTGACAGTTGTTGTCAGTGCAATACGTTTCACAGTTAATGTAATTTATCGGCCGTATTACCATACAGTTTACAGGATTATCGGAATTTACTAAAAATGTGTGGTCGAATTTAAAGCGCAAAGTATTTGCATAAAGTTGGGGGTTTAGTAAAAAAGCTCGCGGTTTATGTCAAAAATGTCGTGAATTTAAAGGTAAAACGATAAAACCCAATAAAATGTCCTCTTTGCTAGTAAAATTATCCTTGCCAATGGATAAGTTTAATAAGAAAGCAGCTTTGCCAATCCAACGCCAAAATACAGCTAAATACTCTTTGATTTGAATACACTATCTACACTCAGGTCAAGCTAGATATAAAATTCTAATTCTTTTCGTCGTTTCTAGACCACACCACTTGCCACGTCCTTTAGAATCCCTTAATTCTTCCGACCTGAAAATTCTTCAAAGACTTTTCTGCTTTTTACCTTACAATTTCTTCAAACGTTGCATCCTCCGGCGCTCATCGCCGTAACTAGGACACTGCTCGTTTTCTAAACTAGACCATGTGGACTCGCCTTGGTTTGCTGTGCACTGGTGTGAATGTACTTTCGGTAAACATTAAGTTGAAAGAGATTTAGGTACGAGTTTACTTTGTGATAATGTTGGTGTTTCTTTGAGTCTACCTTATCTTGTAAGTCTGAGGGTTGTCAATGGCCCGTGAGATGACTTTGTCACAGACAATATTGTATCTATCCTAGGCGTGGCAAAGAGTGTTGTGGAGTTTCAAGTAGGTACCTACTCATAGCCAAGATAATGTCACCTTGTAATCACGACCATTTATTTATTGAAAGAGGACATACAACATGAGATCCCAAGGAAAAACAAATAACATATATTATGGATTTTAGATCTATGTGTGCCTCCCTGTATAATAGGTAGGACATAGAATAAAAAGAGGAGTATACAGAGGGTATACATTGAATAAAGTGGCTAGCCACAAATATCGTCTGAGAAATGAAATGAAATAACTTAATTGACACAACCTACACATTAAAATTACCATACTACTAAACATATAACGAAAGGAACAGATGAAAAGCAAAAAAAATAGTTAGGTACACACAATGAGACACAATCAGCCGTGGACGTGGTTCCTTAAAGAAGAATCTCTGTAACATCAGTCTCCTGTTTAATTTCTGTCAATGACAACCACCAGCTAGTTTAACATACTGTTAAAACGTCAATGAGCAATGACATGAATATCGATAATAATGTTAAGGTAGTAAGTATGAATTATTTACATGATACGGTAATACAGCAACTGTGTACACTTTCTAGATCCGATAAAAACCGTTTATCAGAATCTAGAGTAGATAAAGTGACAATGATTGTGAGTGACCGCGATTCAAAATCGAACAAAGCCAAATCTTTTGCACGGACTGATTCGTTTTTATTTGCGTACGTGCGACATAGGTATTTTTTCAAGGTTGGATGGAATTTGTCTCCATTTTGTATACCTATAAGTGCTTGCTTATGTATAGACTGTAACTTAGTAACTAGTGGTCAGATTAAAAAAAAAAGTTTCACTAATAGCTACATAACCCTTTCACCCTGGCAAAGGTACCACGTGAGCAAAGCAACGGGAAAAGCTAGTCCTACAATAAAACTAGTAAACCTTGTTACCCTACACACTGACTGCAACATTCAACGAATATTTATCTATCCTTTGAGTAAGCAAATGCAAATTTACTTTGTCGAGACATAAAACCTACTATCAGTTTCTAGGAATCTGGGGCGTAATAAAGATTTGCAGAAACAGATGCCTATACTGTACTGGGTCACTCCAATTAGCACGAGGAAGTACAGAGATACAAGCTATTACTTCTAATGCTACTGGCAACAGGCGATATTTGAATTCACAGAATGCAAAAAGAAACGTCCCTTACTGTTATAGGGTTTAAGTAAAGTTATGGGTTTGAATGTTTAGTTTTCTCGTTAGCTTCTGAGTTTGTATTGTATGCGATGCGAATGTTTTGTAAAATGATTTTTCAATCAATCAACCTACAAGAGGATACGATATTCTACTCTGCAACGATTAAAAGTTATCCTTTTTAGTTATGTTCCCTTGTACCATTCGACTTGTAAATGTATTAGGCGTACCCTGAGGTTCACAATGGGTCCTGTTTTATATACCTTTCACACGTGACTTATTAATGTTCCTTTTGAAACTAAACTAAAAATGAGGTTTATCGTTATTGAGAACAAAGTTCCATTTATACAAACTTGAATCACAGATGTGTAACAGTACGTTGTAGAAACTCAAGTGCAAACAATCATGTCAGTATACTCTGTAATAAACAGAGTAATAAAATTTTACGAGCAAATGATAAACCCTAGATATGGCTCTAGATGTGTGATTGATTCACTCATTATCATTTGTCATTTAATTGGTTTGAGATAATGAATGTTTTCATTGGAGATAGATAAAGTACTGAGTAATAGATTGATGGGAATATTTTGAACGTAAACAGCTTCCGGATATTATTAATAAAGTTCCAATTGATTCTATTTGCTCTGACTGATGAATCTAACGGTAAATATTGTACTAATGCTGGTCACATCACATCACAACATTGTGGCAAAATGCAGTTAGCGTACTCGGCGATTTTTATCTGTTTTTTTTTTGCAATCAACTGTGATGTCTCAGAGCAACGTAAAGGCCTTTCTTTTCTTCTACCAATTTTCCCTGCCGCTGGTCTCTTTATCACCACCTGACACGGAAATATACCGGGGAATTACACACCACTCTTTTAATACACGTGATACGACGTGAACCTTGGCAGTTTAGCTAATTTCAAGGGTCATAGGAACCTCTTCGTCAAGTAAGGCTAAAGAAGTTGCGTGTTCGATTCCTGCCGCGGGACATTTACGCAAGCTAATACAAAGCCTTTAATTATTTAAGATCAATCAATCATTTTTCTATACGCGTTAATAACATTGTCTATATGAGATTACTCCATGCTATGTTCGATGTTAGTAGATACTTCATCTATGATCATGCACTGACTCCTGTGAACTCCTCAGCCACCCATTGTGGATCATAGCCTCTGATACAATACAAGACTTCGCCAGGCATCTCGGTTCTGAGCTGCCTCTCACTAGTAGCGTTGAGTTCGCGAAGATCTTCTTCGATTTCGTCAATGAAATTCTTTAAGCATCATCTGATTAATGATTTGTCTGTTAGTAATGATTTACCTGCAGGTTACTATAGGTTTTCTGGTTATAATTAGACTGACTGCAATGATGCAATCGTGATCTCACAGTTTCACAATGCCATGTAATCGGATTATTACGTTCTTGGAAATGAAATCAAAAGCAATTAAATATGTTGAATGGAAGTTATTGACTGTTTTTATTTTATGGCAATTGTCGCAGATATTTAGTCACGCACAACAATTTACTCTTGGTTGATAGATCTTTATAGAAAACCTACTTAACTTAATTTTAGTAGGTACAACTCAAACCTAAGTGGCGATTCAGAATTCATGTAAATTGTAGGCTTCCTTCTTTACTTCTTTATTAGTGCACCTACATACGTGTACTTTTATTTTATTTACTAAGCGTAACTTCTTTAAGTCCATAAGGAATTCCTGATGAGTTTTTTTAACATCCGGTTTATAATCAATAACTATCGCCAAATAACCAACTACTACTTGCTTCTAATTGCCTTGCCAGTTTTAATGACCAATCACTGCTAAACATTCTATTTTCAACCTTAAAAACGATAGTTTATGTTTGAGAATGTGTCGCTATAGGCAACGTACTTTTTTAAAGCATTCTTCGTAATTGTTTTGAACTTCTGCTATCTGCCCAGTAGGTATCTATCATACGATATCTGAGCGTCTGGTTGACGCGACGCGTAACCCGGGAGCGGGAGGGTATCTGGCGCAGCGCATCAGCATTGCCATACAGCGGGGCAATGCAGCCAGCGTCTTCGGGACGCTTCCGACTTGTATTGATATGGATAAGTTAAGCTACCCGTAGATTGTTTGCAACAGTCTGCAGTTAGCTTAATTGTTTCAATTGTAAATAGTGTTCTAATTTGTTTTAATTTTTTAATTGTAATTTTTACTTTGTCAATAAATACTTAAGTACTATAATATTATATAAATTATCTGACCCCTAACATATCTGACGTAAAACACTATTCGTAACAGTAGTACTAAAATCACCTAGAGCAATAAATTCTTTCAAATTCGTGTCAGCCTAGTCGTGAGGACCTGCTGGTATAATCAGTACTAATGACTAGGACTTCATTAGGCTAATTAGCGACAATGGCAGACTTATTGGCGGCGGCAGTAATGAGGTATTGTGATTGTGTCGTATTTGGGTTAGTGTTGTTGTCGACAAATAGCGTTACCTTGTAGTGGTTACTTTGAAAATATTAGCCTTATTAATATTACCTAGATAAAAATTGCCTGGGTAGTTAGGCTTAGGGTACTGTACTGACATCTATGACAGTTTCTTTTTTTATAGTTGAGTTTTGCGTTGTCTAGGTACCAACCCAAGACTACGCTTACTTTACACAACACCAGTTGTGCAAAGTAAGCGCTATTCCTATTTATTAACACATTCACTGCCCAGCCTCAGCAAAGTGACTCAGAGAGGCGGGCCGGCGCGTCGTCGCGTCGTCGCCGCTGCAAACGGCGGGAAATAGAAGGGCGGGTGGGTCATGCATGGGCAGTTTAAGTGTTAAGGCATTCACTGTCCAGGTTTCACACTGCTGTACTTTGGCATACCATAGTTGCAAACGCTCTAAAGACAATATCAAAAAGAGTGAAAATCTTTTCTAATGTTTTTAGAAGCTTTCTTTAGTGTGCATGGGCACTAAACACCATGAAAAGTGAGGTCGGCATCATTGGGTACGAGGCTTGGAAGGGGGACGACTGAAGGATAAATAAGGCAGAGAAGATTCAATACACTGTTTAGTATAGATACATTTTTAAAAGCTGACTCGATCCCCTTTTGTTTTTCATATACTGGAGCCCTGGATTTGTGACGTCAGTTGTATAAATAAACAAAAGACAAACGCGTCAGCTTTTAAAAAATTACCTTTATCTCTGACCAATATGTTGATTTGAGACAATGATTATATAAAAATAATATCAAACAAACTAAACACCAATCGTCAGGTAGGCTCACAAAAACGAACCTAAATTTATCATCAGACACTCTTTGTTCAAGAGACAAAGCCAATTTAAATTCAAAGCACAAACCTAATTTACACTAACAAGAGCTAATACAATACTCTCTTTGTGTGGCAATTAACACTGATTATTCTGTCTGTCCGTTCGCAAATTATGTGCACATTGCATGACCACTTTCAGTGTAGGATTAATGTGAATTATTTTTAGCAGGAGAGCCTGGAAGGTCTAGAGATTTGAGGTTTTTATTACGCTCTTAATCACTAATGGTAATGCATTGACGAAAGAAGGGTATACAAGCTTCAAAACGACTGAGCCCACGTCACGCAACGTACGCAAGTACGCAACGCATTACAAATATCAGTCCAATACATAAACGTTACGAGATCTGGACGCTTGAATTTTTATGACAACAGATGGCAAAGACACACTTATTTATAGTGATACGCCACGCCATCCGACGTTTCCTACATTTCGGCGCGTACGTTAGTTACGTGACGTGGGCTTATTCTGTTTCTAGTTTAAATGAACTATGATGCAGTTTCCCGCTTTGGTCAATCTGAGGCACGGTAATGATATTCATACAGTATTCTATCCCCCATACAAACGGCCGGAACCTGAGCCATACCTACGCGCCTCGTGTTCGGTACCCTCTCGGTACCCGACCAGTCGCGAACGCGCCGCAGTGACGGTGAACGGATGATACATTACCATCACAGGTAATGTAAGCAGTAAGCGTGCGATTTGTGAATATTTGATTGAAATAAGAGCAAGTGCTTACTTAATATGGAAAAGAGCGAGTATAGAAATTGTTTACGCTGATTTTGGTTGCTTGAAATCTTCAATAAAGATATCAAAAAATATTTTTATATACACAAGCACGTTATTTGTTTATTTTTTTAATAGGTTGGTATTTCGCTTTTTTCACCTACCTACAATACCTGGATTAATAAATAAT